>CM053328.1:14690481-15890481 GCA_028583605.1 Dastarcus helophoroides
TGAGTTGCCACTGAAGTTTACTGGCCGACGCTGCCGCAGGAAGATCATCCAGGCTAGCCCTCGTATTGGACTTTCCAAGAAAATGCATTCTTCATCCCCCGTTACTCACCTTTGGACGAAGCGATGCAAACGACCTGGAATTGGCTTCAGGCAGCAACAATGAAGCTAAGTCTTACTTTTCCTTTAGGGCAATTTAATTGTGGGTTTATTTATGTTTAGAATTTCGATTCATTCATTCATTTTTTGTTTTTTTTTTGGTTGATTGGTATGTTAAGCAAAATTCTATTGCAGTCGGCTACCCCTCAGGCAGCTTTTTAATTATTTTATTTATTAGTTAGAGTTATTTAAGGGAGAAGGTCACACCTTCGGAGGGTTTTAAACCGGCTTATATGTTGTAATCTTGAAAGTAGCATAGGTCGATACTCGTTGTTGTCTTGAGGTTTCCACTTTGTACGCGAGCCTAGTAACGACGGAATTTAAACATCCATCAGCGAGCTTCTTCACGTTGGTGGATTCTTTGGACGACCTCGGAGGTCGGCTAGTATGGCTTTCTGGGGAGCGTTTTCGCAGCTGGGGAAACGCCTTCCACCTTCGTCATTTAATTTAGATTTATTATTATTATTTTGTGAAATTTTTGGCACTATCGCAAAACCTTTACTTCTTGCCGATTTTTAACTATAACTTTTTGATTTCATTAACGATTTAGGAAGGGAGTCGTTTTAAGGACGGCCCAACTGTATGAACCACTGTGAGAAAAGTGTCGCCTTCCTAAAATTATTTGCGAATGTAGCTCAAATTCAGTATTTATTAACATTGTTTACATTTACCTGATAAACCTGATAAAATTGTTGAAATTGATTTACACGTGCCTATGGTAATATAAAGAGAAAATTTGCTTCCAGCAGGGATGACAAGACGTGGTCCGCGGGCCACAGGCGACCCGCTTAAGCTCTACTGTTTTACGTAAAATTTTTGAAAAAGAAAATGTCAAACAATTTGACAAAAACCTAAGAATCTATCATTTAAAAGAAACATATGTTGTCAAGTCAAAAAACACTAAACATTTTCCATTCTTGAGAAAACAAAGTCCTTCGGATAGAAGTAAATATGGCCAGGAAATTCAAAAATTAATAAACCAATTTAAATCGAGATTTAACATATTTCGATCCAAAGAAACTGCTTGTAGTTTCCATATTTTTTCTTAGTTATTTAATATACAACATAGAAACAGTTCCAAATGAGTACAAGTGAAATTAATAGATTTCCAAAACAACACCAATTTGAGAATCAAATTTCACGATATGGACATTTAAAAATTCTAGTAAAATTACCTAAATGACTTTTACTAAATTTCCACGATTATTAGGCATGCAATGCAAATCATGAAATATTTTGGACATGAGCGTAGGCAAGGGGGGGCAACAACAATCATTTTAAAAAACTCAGGGGCAAAAAAGAAAACCTTCTGACTTAGTAATGGGTATTTTCACTTAAAAACTACATAATTGGGGACATCGCATTTTCAAATTAAAGTCAAAATTTTGAAAAATGCCCAATCTTAAAAAAAATCTTTCGGAGAACTTTAAGAAATGTCGAAATTTCAAAAAAGCGGGAATGTAAATAAACAAAATTTCCAAACGTAAATTTTTGTGAAAAAGTTGTAATTTCCAGAACAAGTCGAATTCACGTAAAAAATGCAACTTTTAAAAATAGTTCTCTCAGAATTTTTATTTTATTTCAATTTTGTCATATTTTTGTTATTTTTCTGGAATTCTTTTTCTCAAAATTTCCGAAAAATATTCTTCTAGGATTGTTTAGATTTCTGTAAAAATTTCAGTCCAATGTGACAAAATTAACGAATTTTGTGAAATAGTCTAAATGTTTGGAAATAATTCAATTTTTAATGGAAATGTCTAGAAACAGATAAAATCGAATTTTGAGATAAAAGTCAAAATTTGGAGAATAAGATAAATTTTGGACAAGTTGAAATTATCGGGAATCAAAATTTTTAAAAAACCCATAAAAAATAAACGAAAAATATTCAGGATTTTTGAAAATTACGTTACAATTTCCAAAAAAATATTGAACTTACCAGAATATATTTCAAATTTCCAAAAGAAGGTTCAATTTTAAGAGGAAAATTTAAAAAATTGATATTTTCAACGAATCATATTGAAAATAAAACCTAACTTTTCTCGAAAACTTGAGAAATGTTCAAAATTCAAAAAAAAAGTCAGAATTTTTAAGTCTAATTTTGTGAAAAAACGCAATTTTCAAAAAAAAGTCCACCTCTGAGAAAGAAAAATTGCAAGTTTCAAAAACTTTGTTCTCAAAATTTAAAATTCAGCAAAGATGTTGAATTTACAAGAAATCTTTTTCTCGAAATCCCCAAAAATATTTTTCGCAACAACAGAAAAATGAACATTTTCAGAATCATAAAACCATTTGATCCTTAAGTCGTAGTTTATTAAAAAAGATAAATATTCAAGAAAATAACAAAATTTTAACATAAATAAACCATTTTTGAAAAAATTCAAAAAGTAGGATTTTGAAAATAGAATCGAAATTTCGAAAAAGACAAATTTTGAGGAACTGGCGAATTTTAGGTAGCAGACTATTTTAGAAAAATTTGAAATTTTGAAAAAGAAAATATATATACCAAGAAAAAGAAAACATTTATTGAAATATTAAATATTGGATATTGAGATAAAAATCAAGATTTCCTGACAAAGGCAAACTTTAGGAAACCAGTCTAAAAGAATCAAAATCTAAAAGATCGAAATTTTCAGCTTTATGTTCAGCAAAATATGGGAATTTGAAAGAAAAATTTGAGAAATTTGGAAAAAACGAAATTTCGAGAAAACTTCGAAATGAACCAAACATTGTCCAAAGATAGTCAAATTTAAAAAAAGTCAAAATTAAAAACAATAGTCATACCCCCGAGAAAAACACGATATTGTAAGAGAAATTTTGCAAAAAATCTAAATTTTGAGAAAAACAGAAAATGTTAAATATTGTGATGACACACATTTTGACAAACAAGTTGAAACTTCCAGAAATTTGAATTAAAAAAGGGTTGAAATTTTCCAAGTAATTTTTGTCCTTTTACAAAAAATTTAAATTTCCAAAAAATATACCTTTTTGTCAGAAGATCGACCAGATTTCGAGAAAAAAGCAAATTTTAATAAAGCTGAAATTTTCAGAATCAAAAAACTTGAAATTTTCAGAAAAAGTCCAATTTTGAGTAATGGCGAAATTTCAGAAACGAGGAACTTTTAAATTCGAAATTTTAACAGTCATGTTTGATAAAAGAAGTCGAATTTTATAAATAAATGCGAAATTTCGAAAAAAAGACACATTTCCCAAAAAACTATACGAAACTTGGGAAAAAAGTAGAATTTTCGAAAAAATGTTTCAAGGAAAGGATGAATTTTGAAGAATTAAAAACTCCTCCAATTGAATACATACAAATTTTCAGTTTTTTTTTAGTTTATTCCACTCGCAAAAGGTAACCCTATTATGCCTTCAAAGCATTGCGAGTAGGATGCGGAAACAAGGATAGATGGCGATAAACCGCCTTTTTAAACAAGGATAGGTTGTAATTTTTGGGGAAAATTCCTTTCGGTAACAAGTTCCATAACTTGGAAGTTCTATAGAAAAAAAGAGTCTCCGTAGACAGAAGTCCTCACTGTGTCAAGCTGGACCGCACAGGAATTTGCTGTCTCTGTGGGAAAATTACTAGAGAAGACTGGGGTATTCTGGACCACGGGGAATTGCGGACCAGCTTCAATTTTTTTCTCTAATAGAGGTTGATAGCTACTTAACTGTCGTCGGCTAGCCTCATGTTAAGCTCATTTTTACTTCGGTACTCGACTTGTGTACACGAACCGTTACCTCGCTTCGATACCAAATAGAAATGGGATACTTCGAATTTTTTTTCACTTCAGAGTGTCCTCTAATTTGACCACACTTCTCGAGAACCAACTCCGGTAAATATCTTTATAATATTCGCGGAACCTTAAGGCTTCGACAAGAATATGAAGTTTTATTGTGTTACTCATATGCAGCCATATTGTAAAAAATGACCTTCGGGTAATTACAGATCACTTTTGTCGTGGATCACTCAATTCTTTACATTTCACAAGCTAATTTCGTGTATTTGATGCATATAAGTAATTATTCATGCAAATTTTCAGCACAGCATTATTTTTCGGCAATTTCTAATAAATTTTTGGTAAATGATAATTTCGTTTCGAACTAATTTTCATTGCCATTTGTCACTCCACTTCACTTTGTTTCTCTTTCATAATAAATCTTCTGCATTCTGAATTCTGAATCAAAAACAAGAAGGTTTTTCTATTACATTTTTTCATTTCTAATCGATTTACAAAGTGGTCCGTAATTCCCCGACATTTTTCAAAATCGCAAAAATGCAATTTTTGCGCCAACTGTTATAAGTTGTCCAATTTAATACAATTTGACCAAACTGTTGCGACCCAAAGAGAGATTATTAGTTGTACTACAAATTCAATTTGAAATTTTCAGAAAAAAATATTTTTTGCCAGTTTTTAACCAACATAAAAAAGCGGTCTACAATACCCCAGCCTCCCCTACTATATAAGCCCCTTGAGTACACTTCACTTTTTTAAGGAAAAAAACCTGATTTTCAGGGTAACTCCTCCTCAGAACACTTTGTTTTTTGATGATTTTGCCCTGTTTTTATAAGGTAGAAGGCATGCTATACAAACCCATGTAGATGGGCCTGTTCAGCAGAACAGTTCAAATTTAATGATTCTAGAAATCAGCCCATTGAACAAAATAAAAAAAATTAAACATATAAGGCCCCCTCAACACAATATTTTTTTTATGGAATCTCACAAATTTTTCAAAGTATCTTGAAAAAACTTAAAATTTTAAGGAAGCTGCCTTGTTTTTCTATTGGTCCACTTCAGCACAAAAATCAATACAAATTTCAGGCAAACAATTTCACCGTTGAAAACACTTAAAATTCGCCTTTTTGCCTTGTTTTTTGTTCGGTCACTTCAACGAAACATATGTTATTGTGATTCCTCTATAATAATAATAAAATTCCAACAAACTTTGTTTAAATATTTAGGTTACATTAACAATATAAATACAGGGTGGACCATAAGTAATGATATATAGAGCTAGGGTGGATTTTTCGTACAAAAATAACGTGATTTAGCCACATTTACCTTTTACCAAAAGTTGATATTAACCGAGAAACAGGGCGTCAAAGTTGAAATTTTTTAAACATTTTTTCGCATAACTGATGAACACATTTTACTATAGGCAAGAAATTTGGCATGGGGGGGTTTCTTTGGTCAAGAAATTCTAATTTGCTAAGAGATTGCCAGAGGGCGTCACCTGCGCTATCTTATATTATTCCAAAGCACCACAACTTTTTTGTGCCTTCATGTACACTTGTTTTAAATAGACGCTTTTGTTTATCCACATTTTTTAAGTAAAAAAGGCATACTTTCTAAATATTGATACAAGCAACCGTTTTCAAAATGTTTGCCGCACGTTTATTTTAAGTTATGTAAATGTGAATTTTTCGCGGTAGATTTCAAAATAAAAGTACTAAAACTGACTCTAAAATAGTTTATAGCAAATATTACTCTATTGATGTTATCATCCCACATATTTTTTAAATTTCTAAAGCAAATTTAAATAAAATATCAAAACAAAATTTATTTTCAAAAATAAATATTTGAAAAATGACCTTTGACATGTAAAAGGATTGTAAAGGAATTGTAAACACTTAAAAATTTGGCTGTCTTTTATTGAAATTTATATTCAAATATCTGCAATGACCACCCAGACTATTAAAATTTTCTTGTGTGGATTCAGAAATCGTATCTCACATTTCTATGTTAGAAAATAAATAATGATTTAATTTTTTTCATTTTCTTTATCGAAATTTTCAAAATGTATGTAACAATATTATCAGTAAAGTAACATTTGACATAAATTACTTTGAAAGTCTACTTGAAAAGTTTAATATCTTAGTAACTTAAAACGAAGCCACTTCAAACTTTAAAGGTAAATATTTTGGAAACGGTTGCTCGTATCAACTTTCAGTAGGTATGCCTTTTTTACGTAAAAATATGGAGAAATAAAATTATTCATTTAAAATTAATATACGTGGGCACACAAAAAAATTATGATGATTTACATTCATGCAGGATAGCGCCCCCTATTAGCTATTGATAATATGTTAGCAAATTAGAGTTTGTCGCCTTAAGAAATTTCCTTGTGCCGAATTTGGTGCTTATATTACAATTTATTCAGTAGTTATTCGAAAAGCTCTTTGTATTTCAACTTTAACATCCTGTATCTCTGCTAATATCAACTTTTGGTATAAAGTAAATGGAGCTAAATCACCTTAATTTTATACGAAAAATCCACTCTTGCTCTAGTATCATTACTTAAGGTCTATCCTGTACGTACCTAGTATTGTACACATTTTTGTTATTCTCAGCTTAAAGATAGTGACGAAGTTGTTGATGTTATGGATGGTGTGCTCTTTAAGGGGGAGATGGTGTTCCCGAAGACGCTGGTGAGGGATATGGTGCTTTAATCCCCTCTGTGTAGCTGCAAAACAAATATAGTTTGTATTGTATACAGACGCATACTATAATGCTATTTTAAATTCACATCTATTTTACTTAATAAATATGTTTTTCCTTGTGGTTTGTTAAACAGCTTATAACTGCTGTAAAATTAAATAGTAGAGACATTTTTCTTACCCAACAACCGCCTTGTAAAAAACATCCCTCGAAGTTTGGGAGCCAAACCGTAAAACGACATTTTTTTTCCAGGGAAACAAACTTGTAATATGTCCTGATGTACATAATTTATCACAATATCTGTTTTATAATAAAAACCATCATGATTTGGCTCTTCAGAATTGAAACAAACTGCAGCTTTGAGTATAGCTATCCATACTTCTACTTCTTTCTGGTTTCTGTATTTTATCGTAACGTCTTTTAGCACACTCATGTGGTTGGATGTCGACTTTAATCTGACCATCTATTAAAAAGGCAAACACATTTACCTAAAAACAGTAGCAAAAAAATATCAAATTCATAATGCATTTTATATTTAAAGAAATATAAATTTCTATATCTGAATGCTCTGCTTATATTTGGAGGTATTCCAACAAATAATTCTGAAGTAAGGCCTTTTTCTTCGATCTAAACAAAAACTCATCAAACTCAATATATAAGACTTTATCATGAAATATATATGTTTTTCCAGAATAAGTTTTAAATATTGCATCAATTCTTTTTCCTATATTATAATTTTCAATAGATTGACCATTATATCCACTTTTAACATTAAAAGTTGAAAAATCAATTAAATAATATAAATTTTTAACAACTATTAAAACATAATCTGAAGGTCTTCGATAAATATGTGAAATTTCGTGAAAATCATCTGGCAAAAAGTATAAATAATCTTTAATTAATTCGGTTCTTTATCATAAGTCATATCTTTTAAATTGACTAACCAAACATATTTCTTATAAAAAATATACATATGATAATTTGCAATTAAAAATGTATCAATTTCTTTATTAAAATCACATAAATTACCAACTGTATTTTTGGCTTCGCCTCTAGGCTGGCCTGCGAAGCCCACAGTAGGTTTAACTGTTTTTGTTATTGTTGTTGTTGTTGTTTGTATTAATTCATATTTTAATCGTTCAGGTCGGCCATATAAATATTGAATTGCCCACATATCGACTTGAATTAATTTATCAATATCACCTTTATAATAGGAGTACATAATTAAATTATTATTTGCAGAATGTTCAATACCTAACGTGTGTCCGATTTCGTGTACTAATACTGTATAAAAATTAGTCTGACCGTCAGGTGTATTGCCTGGTTCACCAAAATACCAATGTTCTGATTTATCAAAATGAATTACTAGACATTCATAATTATTTGAAAGAAAGCCATGCACTAAAACATTACCTTTTCCATCAAAACTGCTAGAACATCTTTCTTTTTGGCACCGTAAATTATGATTATGTTGAAACAGCGTATTAGAAAATGAAACAAATATGTCTGGTTTAACACTATTGTAATTAAACTTTAAATTTGAAACAGACTGCCACTGATCAGAGGCTTTTTGTGCTAATTCTTTCATTTCGTTTATAGCTAACGACAAATACCATTTAAGAGTTGTTTTATTCCATTTTTGATAATGAATTCTATAAGCTGTTGGATTACCTTTAACGCAACATCTAGGTTTACTAATCAAAGCAAGTGTTTCTTGATTTAATGTTCCATCAGTTGATAAATTATAGAATTCTTGAAACCTTATTAATGCTTCATTGGTATGCGAAGCACTAGTCAAAAACGTTTCTGTTAATGATCCATTACTCTCTAAATACCCAAATTGCTCTAGATAATGAGTAATATTCATTTCCAAGTGTCCCTGCAAGGGACTACCTGATAAGGTTGAAATACTGAGAAATAGTAAAAAATACTGACAGACCTCAACATCTCATTTATTACAATAGGAATCATCAATTACCGTTTAAGTGGACTTTTTATGGGTATTTCTTCCTGGGAAAATAATTAAAATTACACACAAATTCCTTTTCACGTAAATTTATTTCTTTTTCATTTATTTTATCGGCCTTATATAAATGCAATAACCGTCTATAAAATCTATAAATTAACTTATATTCTTCTATTCTTTTGGATATTTTTAATCTCTTATCTAAGATTTCTATTACCCCCGTACCAAGAGATAAACAAACTAGTGTAGGTAGGGCTAACGAAGATAGTCCTGATGCACTAAATGATAATTTACTAATAGAAAATAAGCTTCCAATTTTATAAAAATATATGTAACTTTTTCTGTATACATACAACCGTTTTTTTTTAAATATTCGACTATGTCTTCCTGAAGATAAATCTTTGATTCAGAATATTTTTCCATTTATAACATATAGATAATATATAATTTTTTTAATTACATTCAAAAATTGAAATAGTATTATCACCGAAGGGTGCGGAGCACAAGTCAAAGACGGTTCACGAGTGGACAAAGGCGAATCTTTTCTCATTCAAACTACACGTTTAAAAGAATATAATATGTCAAAAAAATATTTGCCTCTGTTTATATTAATTATTATATATATAAAGTAATAGCCACATAAAAGAGAAGAATTCATTTGCAATTGTGTGCAATATTTTTTCCGCTACTTAATAAATATTTTTTAATTTTTTCTGGTGGAGAGGTTTGAAAACTATCAAAATATAAAATATTTTTTAAATACTGGATTGTTTATGTAACACACTCAGTGTGAGCCATAACAATTAGATGGTTAAAAATTAATTATACACAAGGAAATATCTTGCTTAGAGTAAATGTTAAATAATTTTTCATTAGTTATTTTTGATAAAATATTCAAGTTAGGTTAACACTAGAATACTGTTCTGATGTTTGGAGTTCAGCCCCAAAGCACATTTTAGCTCTTTTTCTTAAGTTCAATCCACTCGCAAAGGATAGCCCTATTATGCCTTTAAAGTACCACGAGTAGGATGCGGAAACAAGGATAGATGACGATGAACCGCCTTCTTAAACAAGGATAGTTTGTAATTTTTGGGGAAAATTCCTTTCGGTAACGCGTTCCATAGCTTGGAAATTCTATAGAAAAAAAGAGTCTCCGTAGACAGAAGTCCTTACTCTGTCAAAGTGGACCGTAAAGGAATTTGCTGTATCCGACTGTCTTGTATGCCTCAAGATTCTTGCCCTTTGGGGGATCAATCCTATTAGTTCCTGCGAGCATCTTCCATGTTTTACTGCATGAACCAGGGGGTGCAAGCGCCTCAGTATTTATATTTTTATCACATGCGGCTCGCGCAAAATTTTTAGCCTTGTAATTGGCCCGCTGTAAAAAAAGGTTGCTCATCTATCTGTTTTATTTTTGTGACGATCTCCATTTTATCCGTAGTTTGATTTAAATTTGGCATTGCTGGCACTTAAGATAGCGAAGTGAGTTTTTTTTCCCTTGGGGCCCTTGTACTCAGCCTGATTCAGAGAGAGTCTCATGTACCCCCAAATTTACTTGTCGGCTTAGTACGTCTTTTACCGGCGCCCAACGTGGGGCGAACCGTTGCAATTTACCGGCGCCCAGCATGGGGCTCACTTTCGCAAGCTTTCGTGTGTTTCCTTTTGGAGTTTTAGGTTTAATTTTTTTTTAATTTGACACATTTTCATCAACTTAAGCGAATTCTCTTGGGACTTATCCTTTAGTTTTTTTGTGGTTGTTGACTTGTTTGAGCCAGATTACGCTTCCTTTTTTGGCCGATTTCTAGACATTGCTTACTGCCTTTGGTAGTTGTCAGTAGTTGTTATTGCTTAAGATAGTTGTCTCTTTATTGCCCTTATTTAGATAGATATTTGGTAACAATTTAAGATTTATAGTAGACGATTAAAGTTGTGATAGAAGACTTGAATTTTTTTTATTGAATTCTATTTTTGGAGAGTTGTGTTTAGGAATTTAGGTTATAGTTATAATAGTACGTGGGTTCGATTTATCTTAGTCATTTTGGCTCTAATTTGTTTGGATTTTTCTTTGTTATTTATTTATTTTTTTCTTTTCCTTTAAAGCTTTTTTAGGAATTTAAAGAGCCTATTTATTAGTTACTGTAGACATAGACGGAAATTTAATCATGGATGTTAATCGCCTATTAAGCGACAAATTATTTACACGAGCTCAAAAGGTCGCAAACACTGTTGCGTAAAACCGAAGAAAAGTTTTGCAAAATCCTCAGAATTGTGAATATTATACAACCATTGTTTTGGGTCCAGATAGCGAATTAAAGACGTGTTGTAAGAAGTTAGTCAACTTATCGTTAGATTTGGATAATTTGGACGTTAATAATGCGGACAATAAGTATAGTAGGATTTGAACTCGCCTCCTACATGTGAGAAATCGTTTGTCACGCATAGAAGCTGATAACGCCAAACAAGAAAAAATTGTTGTCATACTGACCAATTGGATTATGTCCTGAAGTGAAAGCGTTTAACGCCTGCGACTCGTGATTCGACGACGCAGCGACGTCAAACATAGATTTCAGCGAAAGTCAGGCAGGAAAAGTGAAACTCTGTGCAAAACGTCTCTGCTTCTGCAGTAATTTTTGTCGAGGGAAACGAAGGCGCTGATCCTTGGCCAAAGCCTACTTCTACTCCAGAGATACCAGCATGTGTTCCAGTTTTGGAAATCGATAACGATCCTGTAATTGCGGAAACCTCGAGAAAACTTTCCATGACGCAAGTTTGAAATGCTCTACCAACAGAACATCGTATGGCTTCGACTTCTGTTCAACCAGTCACCATCAGGTTCCGTCAAATATCAATTGTCTTCTGAGATAATATGTTGGAATTGTCATCTCGCTGTGCAATGTAAGGCTCGCTGACAACAATATTGTTACCATTGTCATGTACCAGGTGTTACGATTCGGTCTTCTACTAAGTGCAAGTCGGAAAACTAGCAATTGAGGTCACTGAAGATCGAGAGGTTTCCCTAATGGTTCGCATTCGACCCAACCTATACAACGCCAAATGGAAAATTTTCCACTAAATCAATTTCGTTAGAAAGTCTTGTTGGATTTCGTACTTTCTCACACTGAAGGTGATCAACGACCTTATTTAAAAGTAATAATTTTAGGCAAATCTCTTCTTTGCTTATTAGATAATGAAGCTCTATTCACTGTTGTCGGTGCATTAGGATATAGATACTTTTCGGAATTAGATATGAAATTAATCTCATCTATTAACAGTTATAGTAGCTAATGACATGACTTGTACCTCCATCGGAGTATTTGATTTACCAATTACACTAGAACATTGAACTAAGTTAATTTCAGGTATGGTAGTTCCCGAGTTACCTTTTATGCTCATATTAGGTACAGATTTCTGGAGAGCTATGGATATAGTTCCAGATTTAAAAATGGAATGTTTGGCATTTTGTGGACGATAATCTTAATCACTAACGGAATTAAACTTTTACCTTCTAGAAAAATTACGCCAACATCTGAGCAAAAATTGAAGTTGATCAAAATGCTAGAACGGAAGTTCAAGATCATGGGAGAACATTTAGATGCACGAAGTCTGTAGAACTCGACATTGTGACTACATCTAAACCTATCAAGCAGAGATACTATCCTGTCTCTCCACATAAGCAAGCCATCATTGATGAAGGACCGAAAAAAAATGTTGGATCTAGGGGTAGAGAACCTTCATATAGTGCTTGGTCATCACCAGTTCTTCTTGTGCCCAAGAAGGATGGAACGCAACGTTTTTGTATTGATTTCCGGAAATTAAATGCTGTAAGCAAAAATGATACCTATCCGGTCCCCTACGTGTTAGCCATATTGGACAATTGCGAAATGAAAACTTCCTTAGTTCACTAGACATCCGATCCGCTTATTGGCATATACCTTTAAAGGAAAGCTCCAAAGAACTAACTGCTTTCAACATTTCTGGCAAAGGACTTTCTCAATTTAAAAGATTACCCTTTGGTCTGAGCAATGCCCGGCTACCTGGCAGACATTAATCGACACCATATTAGAGCCATGCGTCTTAGTCTACCTGAACAACGTAATAATCTTCTCTCAGAGCTTTGAAGCTCATCCTACTATGTATGGTCAAGTTTTTGATCGTTTAACTCAAGCTGGTCTCATCTTAAAGAGGAAGAAATGTCAGTGTTGTCGGCCTAGTCTTAATTATCTCGGTTATGTGGTCCATAGTTGCATTTAGATCCCGAAAAAGTGAAAGCCATGCTTAACATCTCGCCACCTCCTTATATTAAAGAGGTTCGAAGGTTTCTTGGTATGGACTCAGGGTACCGACTATTTGTATCCAAATTTGCCATTGTGGTGCCCCTAATTGGTGCACCAAATTAATGCGAAAGAAATATCCTTGGATGTGGACTTAGAAATGTAACCAAGCCTTTAAAACCATCGAGGAAGCGCTTGTGACAGCACCGGTATTGACATGTCCTGATTTTCTTACAATATGATGCATCATCCTACGGTTTAGGTGCCGTTTTAACCCAAACTCTAAACGAAGGTTAAAGAGTCATCGCTTACTTATCTCGATCACTTACTAGACAAGAGAATGCCTAGCGGTCATTTGGTCCGTGAAAAAATTTTGACATTATTTAGATGGAGTGCATTTTATGGTAGTAACCGACCACTATTCTCTGATATGGTTGAATCGACTGCAGGATCCAACTGGCCGATTAGCCCGATGGACCTTTCGATTGCAGGCCTTTGATTTTAACATAGTGCACCGCAAAGGGAAAGAACATATTGTTCCCGATTTTCTAACTACAATAACCAATAGCTTCGGAATTACAACAACCACAATCAAGCGTCAAAGTCCATTACGTGTTTCCGTGTAAAATAGGCACTGATAAAATAAGCAAGGACGTTGGTGGGAGTGATACTCTGCTTAAGGATAAAGGGTACCAAAACATAATCAAAAAGATACAAAAGAATCCAGCCTTGTACCATAACTGGGGAATTAGTGAGAATATTTTGTACAAATATATCAGATGTGGATTTCCGGGAGAGATTTCATCCGCGCACAATTGGAAAATTGTGGTGCTTAAAGCGCAACATAAAGCTCTACTTAAGGAACAATATTTAAGACTTAATGGAGATTAAAGAAACGATAATACTGGCCCAAAATGCATGCTGAAGTTAAAAGTTATGTACGACAATGCGCCATTTGCGCGGCATGTAAAACAAAACAAAAAGCCCCTTCTGGTTTCATGGTTCATCAACCTCTTCCAAAAATACCTTGGGAAATAATCAGCGTAGATTTGGAAGGACCATTGCCACGCTCTACTCGTGGTTATACTCAAATTCTAGTTATTACCAACTTGTTTAGCAAATACGTACTATTGCTTTCATTATGCTCTGCAAGCACCACCTCTATATGCAGAATTATGAAAGAAAGTGTTTTTTTTTTCGTTTATGCAACCCCTAAAACACCAATTTGTGATAATGGTACTCAATTTAAAAGTAAAGAACTTCATGCGCTTTGCAGCAAATATCAGGTTCGCATTTCCTTCACTCCCTTATATTACCCTACAGCTGATTTAACGGAGCGTGTCAATCGAGTGGTAAAAAGTATGCTCTCTTATGTTGGACAAAATCATAAATACTTATTGGCAACTGGTGGTGCGATTCGCACTGCTAGGCACGATGTGACGGGATTCACGTCGTTCTTTCTAAATTTTGGCAGAGAACATACTATTAATGGAAAACATCACGATGACCAATTGCAAGAAGAAGTAAACCCGATGCAGGAGCTAGCGAAACGTCAAGAAAAATTTCGGCAATTGTTTGCCAAAGTGAACCAGCGTTTATAGCAAGCTAGCGAAATAAATCAACATTACTACAACCTGAGAAGAAGACCCGCTTAGTTTACTCCAGGAACTTTAGTTTTGAGGAAAAATAAAGTCTTATTAGATGCTTTAAAAGAAATTAATGCAAAATTATTGCCAACATTTGTGGGACCATTTCATGTTAAACGTAAATGCGGGTATTGCACCTATGAACTTGAAGATCTGCAAAATAAGCCTGCGGTATTTGGCATGTCCAAGATCTAAAAATTTTTGATCCTAGGGGTTGATGGTTAGACGAGATTCGTGTGCTATTTGTTAATATTGATAACTCTGATATTTGGATAATGGTTAAGGATGATGGAAGTTAAAGAAAGATATATAGTAAGAAATATAAAATTTAATGAGGAGAAAATAGATATACACATGAAATAATTTCAAATTTTTTTTGTCTTACATATAGCAGCATTAGGATTTTTATTTTCTGATGGCATTTTCCAACATCACTGACATTCATGCTAGGCCAAGCTTATTTGCTCTGATGTTCTTTGTCCTTGTTACCTTTTTTTGTATTCTGTACAGAAATAGGATGTTGTTGATTATTTTCGTGTCTCTATTTAGGGTGAATTCCTGATCATATTTTGAGGAAAGGAGATGTTAGTTTTGTTTTTCTTTTACGGTAGCAAATTGGTTCCTCTTTTTCAATGATTGTTCGCAATAGGATTCTGATTTTTTCATATCGGTAAAGCTAGGAGCTTTTTCTCTTTCTATGAGGAGGGGGAGTTGTCACGCTTGCATTGTCGGATAGAGAACTCATCATACTTTTTATGATTAATTGGTTGCTGTACATTTGCGCTAACCTATATGAGCGCGTAAATTCAAGTTTTTTTTTTCTACGGGGAAACGTCAGTTCTTGGCTCATTGGAGGAATCCTTCGATTGCGGTAGCCATTTTGTTTGAGCTGCCGCAGAACACAGTCACTGATGAAAATTTCGTTTTGAGGAATGTGCATGTGAGTTAAATCGTGGAACTTTTTAGTTTATGATTATGGTTTTTGATGTGGTAGGGCCAGGATTACTTTAATAAGAAAGGATTCAAACTGCGGGTCAGTTCAACCAAGCTGACGAGCCACATGTCACCCTTGGCTCAAGAAGTACGTCCCAGAAGTATGTCTCAGAATTAGGTTTCAAGCTAGATTGCTAATTGAGGTCTCCAATTTAGGCTCCAGAAGCTTCAAAATTACGCCCAGAATAGTTAGTGTCAGATTTGCTTCATCTCGAGTTGTCACTGAGGTTTGATGACCGATGCCGCCGCCGTAAGGTGCTCCAGGCTAGCCCTTGTACTGGACCTTTCCAAGAAACTGCATTTTTCATCCATCGTTACTCACCTTTGGGCGAAGAGAAGTGAAGGACCTGGAATTTGCTTCAGACAGCAGCATTCAAGTCTTAATTTTCCTTCAGGGCAATTTAATTGTAGGTTTATTTGGATTTAGAGTTTCGGTATTTTTGGCTCCTAACCTTCTATGGGAAAACACTGCCTATAACAAACACGTACAGGGTTTTTGGTGACGTCACTCGACGTAACATTACGGTCGCTCTTTTACGTTACCGCTCTGTAGGAAACCGTAGCTTTACTCTTATTTTGTTTACTCTTTTTACTGCAAGCTGCTGACTATAAAATTTTAGATTTTTAAAATTTAATATCACTTCTATTTAGCTGCTTATTATTCTTATTATTTCTTTTTCTAGATCGTTTGAAGCCACTTAAGGTAGCGAAGTGAGTTTTTTTCCCTTGAGGCCCTTGTACTCAGCCTGTTTCAGATAGAGCCTCATGTACCCCCAAATTTACTAGCCGGTTTAGTACGTCTTTTACCAGCGCCCAACATGGAGCGAACCGTCGCAAGCTTGAAAGTAGAGATTTGATAATTTTAATTGAAATGTTCATACCTAAGTCGAAATTTATAAATATTTCGAAGTAAACTTAATATGCTAGCAAATAATCCGAAATTTTAAGAAAAACTATAGAATTGAGTCAAATTGTTGTCCTACTTCTCAAAAATATGTGATTAAAGTCAGCTCAAAAACATTTGTACTCGAAATTTCAAATATAAGTAGACCTTTCGAGATTAGTTATAAATGCGACAAAAAATCAAATACTTACACAAGAAAACTCGCTTATTAGTTTAAAACGACTTAAAACTAACCTGAAAAATAACACTGTTTTGCTTCCTTACTAGTAGTTGCGACTGGACCACTTGCGGCAAATAATGGTCTCCAAATTTCAGCTCTAAAGCCCTAACTAAATCTTCATAGTTAGCTAGTTCGTGGTCAGATAGAGCTCGGAGTAGTTCCAGAGCTTCTCCGTGCAGGGAAACCATCAATGAGGTCGCCTTTTCGTCTTCCGTCCAACGATTGGCTCTATCAGCAGCTTTGAACTGTATTCTGTAGGCCTGAAACGATGTTTTTTCCATCATAAGTCGGAGGTTTCACCTTTTGGGAAAAAATAGCAGATACACTTTCGGATTCATGTTGTATAACTTGTTTACTTATCAACTTCTTCAGGTTATTTTCGATGTTGCTGATCTTCTTTTGGGTTGCATTTTCCAAATCAAAAAGCTTACTGTTGAATTTTTCTTTTACTTCTCCAATTTCTTCCGTGACTTATCCAATCTCTTCTTGCATTTCTTCTCTCATTTCTGTAATTTGTTCTTTAATTTCTCCTTTTACTCCTGTAATTTGTTCTTTAACTTCTTCCTTGATTTCTTCTCTTATTCCGGTAATTTGTTCTTTCATTTCTTCTTTCATTTTTGCAACGTCTACTCCCATTTTTCAGTTATATTTGCTAATAGACTATGCAATTCTTGTTTTTCTGCATTTATTTTCTGATCTTGTTTTTCTTGTCGTCTTCGTTCTTCATCTTGTCGTCTTCGTCCTTCCTCCTGTTGTTTTTCTTGTCGTCTTCGTTCTTCCTCCTGTTCTTTTTCTTGTCGTCGTCGTTCTTCATCTTGTCGTCTTCGTTCTTCCTCCTGTTCTTTTTCTTGTTGTCTTCGTTCTTCCTTCTGTTCTTTTTCTTGTTGTCTTCGTTCTTCCTCCTGTTCTTTTTCTTGTCGTCTTCGTGCTTGCTTCTGTTATGTTGCCTGTCTTCTTTGTTCCTTCATTTCTTTTTCTTTTTCCTCTTTGTTATTAAACATTGCTATTAACGCTTGCAACTGTTGTTCCATTTTGGACGATTTTAATCTTGTATCCATAAAGCGTAGTAGAATGTTCAAGATTTTACTTGACGCGCCTCGTATAAACTATTTAACAGTTTAAAACGTCCGAGATAAAGTCAACTGCGGGAACACTCAGTGAATTTCTCCGTAATAAAACACAATAAACAAATAATCCCGCTTCTGATACCAGATGTTACGGGCTTTATCGGTTCGAATTGATTAACACATTGAATAATACCCACTTTATTACCAAACTAAACTCGGATCAGTACAACTGAACAATAACTCACTTATGTACTTCTAACTACTAACTCATTAACTGCACTGACTCTAACTGACTCACTCGAGGGAAAGCTGACCGCCTTATATAGTGTTGGCTCCCACGTTCTAGAAAAATCACGCAGCTAAGGCTTATCGTTTGCTGAAATTTCTGAAACGCTTATCTGCCGTTTGTTTCGTTATCGCGGCCGCTTTTCCCTTATCAGATCTTTCTATAAACTTTTCTTACGCACTAAATTCTATTCTATCTATTTACATTGCGTTACGATACGTTAGAGAAGCAAGGTAACTCAGCATGTCAACAATACCAGGGGCGAAGGCAACAATAAAGGAAAAATCTCTGAAGTCATATTCCTTGATGTTACAAAAGCCTTCGACAAAGTCTGGCACACTGGACTGATATACAAATCAGTTCAGCTGGGAACCCCACTGGCCTACGGAAAAATAATTAAATCATACCCGGACAGAAAAAAATTCTACGTCAAAATTACCGAAAAGACATCCAGCATCAAAGAAATGACAGCAGGCGTGCCTCAAGGATGTTTACTAGGACCGTTACTGTACCTTATCTACACCGCAGATATTCCAAAAAAGCAGAACACCAAGATTGCTCTATGCGCAGACGACACGGCCATAATCACACAGTCAAGAATATGGACGAAAATCACCAAAAATTTACAATTCCATCTCAACGACGTAGAAAGTTGGATGAATACATGGAGGATTCAAACTAACGCAAGTAAGAGCCAAGCTATAATATTCAGCAGGAAAAAGAAAAAACCGGAGAAGTAGCTCAAATTAAACGACACTCCGATTCCATGGGAACATGAAACAAGTGAAATACCTTGGAGTAACTCTGGACAAAACACTTTCATACACTGCACACATTCAAAGCATTGCAACAAAAACCAAGCAACTAAAAGGATATCTCTACCAACTCTTCAACAACAGGAGCAAGTTGGATATGAGAAACAAACTAAACCTGTACAAGGCAATTATTCGACCGAATCTAACGTATGCGTCGGAGGTCTGGCTGAGAGCAAATCCACGACAACTGCACACGCTAGAAATAATTCAAAATAAAACGCTACAACAATGCGTCAGCGCTCCTCACTACATGACAAACGAGCAAATCCACAACGATCTGAAGATTCCAACGCTCACGGAACACATCAAACTGGCCACAAAGACCTATGCAAAAATGGAGACTCACACAAACACACAGATCTCTGCAATAACAGAATACGAAGATACCATTGAAAGTAGGCACAAAAGGCCCAGACAGATTCTACAAAAGATGAACAGAAACTAAAAGATAATCACCGTTGTTAGTCGTACCAATGAAGGTGGATCGAGTAGCTTTCATTTGGAGCGACAACACGCCACCGAGGGTAGCCTACCGACGAATGTGGATTGAGTAGCTTTTGCGCGGTAAACAGTCGCTAGCGCACCTAACAACACCGAGCACGGTCGACGGCTCGCACCAAAGGGGGTGGACTGAGTAGCCTTCTTTGGGGCAGCTGTAGTCGGCCACAGACGCCTGCCATCGGGGGTGAATTGAGTAGCTTTCGATCGGCGGCGCCCGCAGCTCACAAAATTATCACGACAGTTAATGTTCAACAAAAGAAGGCGGTTAAAGGAACGAAAGTTTCGAAACCGCGTTAAACTACCAAAGAAACATGATGGGGGTATGGGGGTGCCTAATTTTAATTCTTATTCAAAATTTGACGCACATTGGGCGGCACAGCCGGCATAGCCGGCAGATTTAAAACAAGTATCAGATACTCCGTGCAAGGGAAGGCTTGCAAATCCATAAATGACGACATATTTCTAAACTGTACAAAATTTGATCCATTTTCCAAAAGCTTGAAAGTTGAGATTTGAAAGTCCTAATTCAAATGTTCATAATAAAGTTAAAATTTAAAGGCATTTCAAACGTGAATTTAAAATGTTGATTTTAAAACGACTTAAAACCAAAGTGAAAAATAACACTGTCTTGGTATTTTATTGGAGATTAGTCCAAAAATTAAAGTAGGAAATAGTACAAAAATTTTATTATTTATTTATTATTATGTATAAAAACAGATGGCTCTATAAATTTTTATTTACATTTCTTCACTTAGGTCGCACAATTAATTGAAAAATCACAAATATTTTTTAATCACTACTTTCTACTATCAACCAAAACATAAAAATTGAGCTTAGGTCCAAATGGGCGAATCGCTTAACAATATATGTAGAAAAAATAAAATGAAAATAAAAATTTAAAACGTTGAACAACCCGAAATTTTTAAAAAAATATATGATTGGGTTGAACTGTTGGCCTACTTCCCAAAAGTTTGGGATTAAAGTCAGCTCGAACACATTTGTATCTACAATTTCGAGAAAAAAAGTAGATATTTCAATATTACTCCTGAATACAAAGATAATCACATATTTACACAGAAAAACTTTCTGATGATTTTAAAACGACTTAAAAACCAAACTGAAAAATAACAGTGTTTTGGCATTGTATTGAACATTAGTCCAAACATAAAAGTCGGAAGTAGTACAAAAATTTTATATATATATATATATATATATATATATATATATATATATATATATATATATATATATATATATATACTAGCTGCTCGCCCCGTCTTCGACCGGGGATTTTAAACTTATTTAAACAGAATAATTATCGCTGCTAAAATGAAATGACATATGATGACATTGAATGTGTTTGACAGAACTAAGGTCACTTTGTTTGTCTTCGATTGTTTTGCCTTCCCGAAATCTCTTCACTAATACCTACTTGAACTTTACTGTATGGTATTAAGGTTCAAATTGGCTTTTAAGTATTAGTACAAACTGTTTGTATATGGGAGTATAAAGATGTTGATTTTACACTTTATCAAGATTTTTTTAAAATTATCTCTCCGTAAGAACCTCCCCTGGACTTCCACGAATAATTCAAGACCAAAATTAGCCAAATCGGTCAAGCCGTTTTTATGTGATGTCGTGACAACGGAAAACGGGTTTCATTTTTATATATATATAGATAACTGACCCGACAGACTTCGTCCTGTCAAAAAGATTTGTAACCAAATCAAAATGTGTGCATGTGGCAATCCTCGTTTCTGCCACTCCACAGAATACATCCAGCAGCGTGTCTCACCAAACACATTATGTTTTACGATGAAATCCATTAAAGATTTCAACTTTTGTCTAAAGACTCTGGCTGTAATATCATGACGATCAATGGGTGCATGTAAATGTGATGAACAAATCTGCTGTACCATAATGACGAACATACGACATGGCATCTTGAGCATATTCGTGCATATGCCGAGGGCTTCCGATGTATGTTGCTGGAAGAATAGTCATCCGACCGACATTCTGTGCATTTCCATCAGTATTAATCGCATCTCGAAGGTGAATATACTCTTCAGATCGGAGTTTGGTTTGATTCAACCTGATGAATGTTAATCTCTCCGTTTCAATTTTAACATACATGTCAACAACATATTTGTGATATAATCGCCGACATTTCAATATGTGATTATCTTCATTTTCCCGGTTTTTCCAGCAATAATTCTAATTTTTCTCGCTGTAAAAACCATCCTTGAACTTCAACGAACATTTTAAAAAAAGATTTGGCCAAATTGGTCCAGGCGTTGTTGAGTTATGCGCTTACCAACACATTTTGCGATTCATTTTTATATTATAGATATATTAGTTTTTGTTTATGATCGTAGGGTATGTTATTTAATTTTGTTTTAGGGTAAGTCGATCAGTGAAGGTACAGGTAGAGAATACTCTTTATCTATTTCCAAGCTTTCGAAGCTTTATTTTTGCTTCATCATCAGGGATTAGATTTGAGATTTGACCTTTGTGAAATGCTATACATCCTACTATATATTACATTGCATTTGGTTTTTTAAAGAAAGATAACCATTCCTGTCATTACATTGCCAATTATGTGTTTACCTTGCTACATGCAAATATCCTATTAATATTTCGATTTTACCACCATTTAGGTCCTTTTGGGAATAGAATGGTTCTTTATTCCTTAGTTTTTATTGTTTGTGAAATTTGGACCTTTTTTGATGTTACTTGATGTACTTGATTATTTGCCGACGGTAGATTTCTTTCCAATATTTAGGCAAAAAATTTTAAACTGGCTCGCCGTTTCACTTCACAAGTCGATGTTTTTATCACTATTTATACATTTCTTCGCGATAACTTGCGACCTTCTATTTGCTTCACCTGTTTGGATTTATTAGTTATTATATTTATACTCTCTTACCGCCTTTGGTTGCTATTTTACTGCACTTTTTCCACTTTTAATTGTCTAATCTCACTCACTATTATTCATCTCTTTGTTCTTTGACTATTTATCGAAAATCTATAGTAATAAGGCCCAATTTCTGGGTTATTTATTGACGGGTTCTCGACTCGCGTCCGTTCACTTCGGAGGTCAACCATTTGTAATCATTATTATATAGAAAAACACATCGCTTTGTAAATTTTTATTTAAATTTCTCCACTCAGGTGGCACAATTGAATGTAAAATCATGGACATGTAATCACTACTTTCTACTCTAAACTAAAACATTAAAATCGAGCTTAGATCTAAACGTACCCAAATGGGCGAGTCTCTTACCAATATATGTACAAAAAATAAAATAAAAATTTTAATTCGGTTATGTATCACAACATATCACTAGAGGTTATTATCCCTGTACAACAATTAGGGATGCAAGAATAATTAAAGCGAAGAAAAAGGAAAATATATCTAAGGAAAAAATATGACAAATGCAGGGTAAATAAAGGTATATGATATTAATTGTTTCGTATCAATAATTATCGTACTGAAGGCAATCGTTTCGGACCCTCCATAGCATGAGTTCCATGCAGGGGGCTGCGTCTTCGTAATTGTCGTGGCCATTGGAACCGTTTTGGATGCTGCGCTTCAGAATGGTCGAAGTCAAATTCTTCAGGGATCTCTTGTAAGGCAGTCCATTGTAATGGGGGAAGCAATATGCAGCGTCCACAATCGAACCGTGCACGATCCTGAAGGCCTTGAGATCGTTCTCTAGTCCATGTCTAATAAGAATAGTCTCGGCATTGATAAAGCTCATGAAATCATTTTGCACTTCCCAGAAAAACGCGTGTTATAATCCACGATTTCACACTCAGACCGCACAAAATCATTATAAGCCAGCCGCCCATCCATTCCCACCACAGTAACTTTGGTGCATTCGAGCCCTCGTACGGTGTAGCACATTTCGCAGTCTAGCGCGTAAACTCCGCAATTACCACCGACTGGCACATATATCAGCGGCTTGGTTTTGACATACTCGTCAAATGGTCCATTGAATCCATTGATGACTCCGTTCCATACGTGTAATGAGTTCGTGGTGCATCCCTCGGTGTTTGCTTTCCCTCCACAGCAGGTGAATTCTTCGACGAGGCCGCTCCCATCTTCTTGCGTCCCCAGTGAAACACGCACAGCTCGTTCGTTAAATACTTATTGTTGGCCACGAAGAAAAAGCTGCCGCAGCGGGCGCACGGAATCTGGAGGCTGGAGCCCTTGGTACCGTCGTATCCCTCGAAAAGCGAGCGTTTCTGCTCAATATGCGACTCCAACGAGCTCCAGGCCTCCGGACTCCATCCGGACCACTCATCTTCTTCCAGAGCCTCACCAGAGTCACTCGAACTGCTAGATAGTTGTCCCTCGGTACAATTATTCCACATCGAACGTGTCTTATACGGCACGAATTCCTTCGCGTTCGCATCCAATTTCCTCACCGGAAAGCTCTCGCTTCTGAATACGACCACCTGATTATTATCAGTTTCCACGGGGTATCCTAAGCTGAGCATCTGTTCGTGGGTTATCATGTAACAATGCAAAAGCTTTATGAATTTACTCTCGGGGATGTTAAGCCTCTGATACTGCTGAAGTATGGGCATCGGATCGGCTTTCATGTTTTCCAATTTTTTCGGATTTTGCTTTTTTTGTGGGGCAGCGATGGGTCCTTTTGTCCTTTTGTCTTAGGATCCCCTGCACACAAAGAATACCGATTAATAAAACACCAACAATACATCACCTCCGCTATCAGTAGATTCAAATTTCTATGCCAATTCAATCTGATTGTAATAATTTTTAAGTTTTAAGGATAGCCTGCCTTAAACAAATGAGATGACCAAAAAATTAACAAACTTTTAAAATGAAACTTGTATCTAGGGTATTTTGATAAGTAACTAACGTATTATAATTGTAACTAACGTATTATGCGCTACTAAGCTATTATGGAGCTGCTATAATATTATGAGATTAATATTTAATTTGAAGGACCCTTAATTTTCAATGATACGATAATAGTATTTTCCTTAAACTATTGATTGTTTTCAAGAACTGTTTGGTTTTCGAAACTTTCGATTTTGACGTCTTTTTCTCGAAATTTTACTATTTTTCGGGTTGTTCCAAAATGTCAAGTTTTTATTTGATTTGATAAATTTGATTTCCTGAAATTTGGAACTTTATCCCAAAACGGTTTTCTTTTCCAGTTAAAATTTGTATTTTTCTAAATTACGACTTTTTGCTCAAAATTCCACTTTTTCTCCTAAAATTGGATTAATTTGGAAATTTTGACCCTTTTGTAAACATTTCGGTCATTTTTTTCGTAATTTTGACTGTCCGGAAATTTTAAACAGTTTTTAACTTCGTTTGTCTTATTCTCAAAGTTTAAACTTCTTATGTTTCTAAAAATCTCTACTTAAAATTTTGAGCTTTTTATCCAAAATTTGACTTTTTAAATTTTTTTTAGTTTTCTAAAATTTAACTGAAATATTAATAAAAATATAAAAATTTCGAAAATAATATATTTACGAAACTTAGAGACAAAGACAAAAAAATAAAAGAAAATTTATTAGAACAATATTTTTAGAAATTGGGGTTTTTCTCCAAATTCGATTTATTCTAAAAATTGCAACTTTTCTTACAAAATTCTGTAAGTGCTAGTGAAAAGGCCATCTGTCGCAGTCGTATTCGCGAATGTGAGAAAACCAACGTTCGTTACATCTCTAGTGCATTCAATGTACAATGGTAGACTCTTCAGATGGTTCTATTTGACAGAATATACAAAGAGCCATTTATGCCCAATTTATTAAATGGCTAAAAAACAGCATCAATTCTCTGATAAAACTAACCCCTACTGATTTAATTACAGGTATCCCCGGCATGTCAGTCGAAAAGCGAACTTCTTTCAATCGCTTGGATCGAGGGCGATTTCGGACGAGTGCCCCAAAGGGACGACAGCGGTGTCCACCGTTTACCATGCAACAATTTGGCTCAACCTTGGCGTGGCGCCGTTCGAATACCTTTGCAAACATTTTTAGCACCAATATATGAAGATGGTCAGTTCTTGCAGCATTTGCTACTGTTATTTTCTTATTAGTTGAATTCAAAACTAGTATTTCCGATTTTTCTAGATATTTTGACTTCTTTGATTAATTTTTACATAGACTGCAACATTTTAATATTTATTCGAAATAGGCTTAGTTATCAGTTTCAATTTTTACGTTGTATCTTGTTCGCAAATTTTTGACTTTTGGAGATTTTGAATTTTTATGAAATGTCAACTTTAGCCACGAAATGTCGAATTCTTTCTTAAAATTTCGATAAAAGTTTTTTTTTTCTATAAATTTTAACTTTTCTTTTAAATTTGACTTTAATTTCAGAATTTTTTTTCTCTGAGTTTTTAGAATAAAATCAAAGCTCAAAACGAAATTTATCTAAAAAAAAGTAACGAAAGTTCGAAAAAAAAAATGTGAAGTCCCCGTTTTAAAATCTAAATTTCAAAATAATATGGTAATTTTCCATTGTCTGCATAATTTTCTCTGCCCATTGGGAGGCATTCGAATAAGATTAGGACAGATAGCATTAATTAATTCTGTTTGTTTACTACCGTTGTGGCACAACAGCTAATAACAATTAAAATATTATGATCCAACAAAATGCACCATGCTGACAATGAGAGATTTGCTTTGTTACATTTAATTTATATAATACATTTAAGAAATGTTCGTAATGGACAAATATAAAATATCGAATTTTCCCCTTGCCACTGCAAGTCATCATAGTTTTTAGTAGAATACCTAAAATCTACCGTTATATCCTGAGCACCAGAATTTGTTAATTAACTAAGCAAATAAAATGAAAATTTTAACGTCTTTCCTAAAACTTCGACTATAAACCGAAAATTTTAATTTTTCTGGAAAGTTTAGATTAGCCCCAACTTTGTCAATTTTGTTAGAATTTTTTCATTTGTTTTCACAAATTTTTGACCTTTGTTCTCAAGATTAGTCTACAAAGTTCGACCTATTTGTCAAGCTTGCCTTTAAACTGTATTTTCTGAGAGAGTTTCTCCAGAATTTTTGACTCTTTTTTATTTCAAACTGTTTTGTATAATTTTGAATTATTTCATGAAACCTTTACGTTAAAATAAAAAATTTGACTGGGGCCATAATTCCAAAATTTTAATTTTACCAGAAATTCAATCAACTCTCGCTAAATTTGCGTTCATTAAAATTGTTCCGCTCGTTAAAATTGTCAGGATACGATCGAAAAAGTTGCCCGGATATTACCCCACTATTATTTTTGACTGCGTCCATAATTCCAAAATTGTAATTTTACCAGAAATTTAATGTTTAGACTATTTTTAATTTCGTCGTTTTTCTAAAATTCTTCAATGGATTTTCTCAAAATTTCGATTCTTCCTCGAAATTAACTTCCAAAGTTTGATCTGTATCTCAATATTTTGACCTAAAACTCAATAAAGTAATCGAAATTTTATCTCTTCAAACTTTTGTGCATATTTAAAATATTTTCTAAAATATCCAAGTTAAAATTAGGGCTGAGTTTCTCTAAAAATATGGGCTAAGATTCGTATATTTTGAATTTGTTTCAGTAACTGGGGTTCTCAAAGTTCAAATTTCAAGAAAAAAGTAAAATATTCCTTTTAAAGTCGAAAAGTTGAAATTGACGTTGAAATTTTGAAAATAAATTTAAAGTGATAATTTCTTTTCCAAAACCTCTAATTTAATCTACTTTTACATGGTAAATAAATATTTGCTAACAACACCGGACCAGGTTTCGCATTATTGCATCATCGGCGGTCATACCAGTAATTTATTTAGCCGTTGTTATGCTAACAAGCTCCATGGATCACAGACTCCTACGAATATTGTACGGAATATTCATAGGAGTCTGTCATCCGCGATGATGTAATGCGAAACCTGGTCCGGTGTTAGCAAATATTTACCAAAACATTGTGGAATTTTTAATATATGTTGCTTTTTATTCGTTAATATAGTTTAATAGTTAGAATTTTTATGTTAAAATTGGATTCTGTTATAGAACGAAATATATATTTTCGATTGATTTCGCAGATTTTTAGCCAAAGAAGTTGGATTTACCTTGTTCTAAAAATTTCGACATCAAAATGGAGATTTAGATGTTGTACTCGAAAGTGTGTCGTTGATCCCGGAATCTTAGTTTTTATCTAGAAAATGTTTAGAAGTTGTAATTGGATTTATTTTTCCAGGCATCTTTACTTCTTATCTTAAAATTTTTATTCATTCTAATGAAAAGTTTCAAAGTTTTTGCACAAAATATTACTTTAGGGCCATAATTTATGTTTTAATTTTAAAATTCTAGTTTAAATCTAAAATTTTAATTTTTTATTTTACTTTTGATTTAAAATCTCGAGAAAATGTTCAAATTCTAAATCATGTTAAAACTTCGAATGGAATAAACTGTATTTACTGATACATTCTCTTTTCTAATTTCGACTTTAATATCATAGTTTCGATTTTGTATAGAAGATTTTGAAATTTTATAAAAACTCCAAGCATAACATTACATTTCCAGTTCTTTAAGTTTAAATTTAAACTCAAACTCAAAAGTTTAAATTTCAAGAAAAAGGTCATAATTTTTAGAAAAAGTATAAATTTTGATTTTGACGCTGAATTGCAAGTTTAAGTTATGAATTTGAAGAACATTGAAACGTTTGAAATAAACAAAATAATTAAAAATAAAAAATCCCAAAATTCGTCTCTTTCTAGAGATGTTGAGCAAACTAGAAAAAAAGTCGAATATTTAGGTTTAAGGTTAATATTTTTAATTCGAAATTTTGACCCTTCTGATACCTCGGGGTCAAATTTTATTTATTTCTTGTTTCGTTTGTCAACTCGAAACTTCTTTAAATTGAATCGAAATTTGCGAGAGAAAAATTAAAGATTTTAAACACAACTGAAAAAAATTCACTTCAATCTCCACGAATATTCTAAAAGTTTTTTAGTAAAAAGAAATTTTTATCATATTTTGAGTTTAAACTTGACATTTTTTTAAATTCTTTTAAACAAATTGCCCATTGTTTGTTAGTTAGCTCCTAATAAGTTATTAGGGGCATTTGTGTTAAATTATAATAGAAAGATTTACATTTGCTTAAATAAATTATTTTTAATTGCAGTCGTACATTACTACCTAAGGCTAGCAAATTGAAAGAGGAAATTTCGTAGATGAAATTAAGATTAAAATATACTTCAGTTTCAAAGAATAATTACCACTAATAAGGGTCATGAACGGCACTCCAGAGTGGATAATTCTATCATAGTAAGAAACGTAATATGATGCTTAATATTTTTTGTGAAACGAATATGGCATAAAGTTTGTTTGATGTCCAAGAATAGTTTTAAGAGAAAAGTAAATTTGCACTTTGAGCTTGAAGACGAACATTCTGCTTTTTTTCTGATATTTTATACAAAACCAATTTCAGTAGTGTGCACTTTTGGTTTTACCAACGATTTTTACTCTAAAGTTCCATATTTCTAGGAAAATTCAAGAAAAATCGAAACTGACTTTGAAAAAATATAGATATCAGATTGTAACAGAAAAATCGAAGTTTAAGGAAAATAGTAAATTTGAAGTATTTTAAAATGAATTATAATTTCCAGAAAAAACCCGAATTTGCCAAAAAAATTGTAAGAAAAGCTGTGTTTCCTTAGCTTCGATGAAGAATACGACACAAACTCAAAATTTTAGGAGAAAAAAAGAAGTATTTCAAGTAATTTCCAGATAAATCCTCATTTCAAGAAAGAAAAGTATTCGAAATTTAAATTTTAATTTGGGTTGTAATTTTCAGAAACTGTGGAAATCGTAATTTTCTAACCTAGCTTTTAGAAAAAAATAAGAGGAGCTACATAAGATTTTTAAAAAGAAATCGAAATTTATAAAAGTAAATTCCAAATTTTAAAACAAAGTAAAAATTGATTAAATGTGCGCCTTTTCCCAAAATTTTAAATTTTTTTTGAAGATATGGACTTCAAAATTTGAAATATTTTGACAATTTGGCTTATCTTTTAGTTTTAATTTATTTTGTAATTTTGATTCAAAATTTCAATATTTTTCAGGTTTTAATATTTTGGACAGTTTCTATATTTTAAAATGTTGATATTTTTAGATATTTAAACTAATTTTTAAGGCTCCGATTTTTATCTTTTTTTTATATGTCGACTTTTTGAAATTTTCAACATTTTAAAAATAGCCACTTTTTTAAAAATTTTGATTTTGAATTCTGGATTTTTTTTTAATAATATTACTTAAACACATAACTTACGTGATTATTTTGCTTACACGAATACCGAATTACTTGAGGGTTTTTGGGCCTGCGAACATAAAAATTGAGTAAACAGCACTTGCTTCAAAAATTTCCGACAGCATTAACCGTTTCCCTCATAGATTTTCCAAACTCAAGATACGTGTATTTAGTTTTGGTGGAACGGACTGGTCCTTGGTTATCTTCAAAAATTGCAATACAAATCTTGTCCCCTGAAACCCAGAGAGATTAAGAAACACAAAAAAGGTTGCTTTAACACGTTTCTAGAGCCAAGTTCCATCTTCAAAGAGATATCTCTCTGAAGATGATAGCTTGACTATCGAAACGCGTTAAAGCAATCTTTGTTTTGTTTTTTAATCTTCCTTGGTTTCAGGGGACAAAATTTGTATTTAAATAATTGTACTTAGTGACTAATTATCGTTTCCTTTCAACATATTTTACCCTGTTCGCAATTTAAAATTAATTTTGTTCTGATAGTTGATATCGGTGTAGCAGATTTTATACTTTCGAATACATAAGAACTTGTTGCACTACCTTACGTAGATTTCCCTCTAGGGCTAAGGGGATGAATTGCCAAGATCGCAGATGCAACTAAATGCTACTTGTAAACTGAAATCTATCAATTTCAAAAAGAGAAACTTCCGTACAAATTCTTAGTCCCTACTTTAAACTCTTGCGGGCCGAATTTTTAAGGAACTCATATGTGTGAAATTTCGTGCTTCCAAACCCATTGCAAAAAACCAATGAATATTTTTTCTTAAAATTTCGAGTTCAGCCATTCAGTTTTTTTATTTTATATTATTATTATTTTTTCTACAATATTGAATACAACACTTAGATTTTTTTGAGTTTTGTTTCTAATACAAACACGTCAGAATTGCCAATTTGAACTTGTTCGAGAATTTTGAACTAAACCTAGAATTTTAAATTACACTTAAAATTTCAAACAGGATTTCAAATGTGATGCCAAAAATCGAGATTAAATGTCGGAGTTCATAGTAGAATTTTGCAAAGTATCGTTATTTTGGCGAATTTGTTTCAGATATGATGTGCCAAATAAACTAAATCTATGGATAATAACATTTCAGAGTTCCTAGTAGAATTTCACAAAATACCAATATTATGCTTAAATTATTTCTTCAGGGTATCCTTAAAACTTAAAAATTATAATCAATCAGATTGAATTGGCATAGAAATTTGAAACTAGTGATAGCAGAGGTGATGTGTTGTTGGTGTTTTATTAATCAGTTTCCTTTGTGTGCAGGGGATCCTAAGGGTAAAAACATAGTGGAGCCGTTCATCTCGCCGTTCATCCCGACGTTCATCTCGCCGGGCAGCTTGCTGCGCATCGAACCTAGATGCTGGAGAACATAGTGAAGAAGTTCACTTGAAACTGATCTCTGTAGTCGTTAGTCAGTTTTATTGTAACTGAGTGGTAGTCAACATGTTCACAAATTCCGACAGTGATAGTGATTCTTCAAGTGCTGTGACATGGTAGTTGATATCAAAAAAGGGAAACCGAAAATGGAATGTACATCCACTAAATTAAGACCGGACTAGACTTTGTGAATTTTATCATTTGTACCAGCAACTTAAAGGATATCCTGATCGATATTATCAATATTTAAGAATGACTGAAATAACATTTAGCTACATTTTACAAATGGTAAAACCAAAAATCAAAAATCGGTACACTAATTTCCATAAGCAGACTATCAGTGTCGAAGAAAGATTGGTAGTAACACTCAGGTAAGAAAAAATACATCATTTATTTGGTCATTAATAATTTATTTCATACAGATGCAAAAAAGGTAGCTTTTTTAACAATTAAGATCAACATTGCTAGGCTGCATTATAGTATAAGATTTGTTATTACTAAAAAAAATTTCTTGTTGTACAGAAGAGGATGCCGACTCTGTTAACATGTTATCACTTCTTTCTTCCTTTTTACCATATACACTCTCTATTAGCAATTGGTGAACTTTCGTTCTAAACAGTAGCTTTTCTGGAGGCAATAATTATCTCACATGCGGCAAAAGGGATATAAAGAATGCCACGTCTTCATCGTTTATCTCCATAACTGAAGCTTCTTTGGCCCTTTTCATCTTCATTTTTTCTCGTTCTATTTCTAATAGACTATTCCCTATCACTTCAGTTTGGGCGCTTTCTATATCCCAGATTACGGTGTTTTGGAACTGCCTTAGATCTGGAACGATCATTATTTGGAATACTGATTATTGGTGTTTGAGAAGACGCCATGTTATGTGGAGATATATCACCATTACTAATTGATCTCTCTTCGTCCTCATCTTCGTCACTTTTGCCATCAACTCTAGTATCAAGAACAATACCTTGTTCGGTTTCATATAAGTTACCACTTGTGGTCTTTTTTTAAAAATATCTTATAGAAAGATCGACTTCGACAAGAGGACAAAAGGACGCTTCGCTACCCGACAAGAAAAGGCAAAACCCGAAAATGGCGGAAAACCGATCTAATGTCCATACTTCAGCAGTGGCAGAAATTGGATGTGAACGCGAAGGAATTCGTGCCGTATAAGATGCGTCCGATGTGAAATGATTGCAATGAGGGACAAGTGTCTGGCAGTTCGAGCGACTCCGGTGAGGTTCAGGATAAAGATGAGTCGTCCGGATGGATTTTGGGGGCCTGCAGCTCAGAAGAGTCGCATATCGAGCAGAAGCGCTCACTTTTCGACGGATACGATGGTACCAACGGCTTCAGCTTTCAGATTCCCTGCGCCCGCTGCGGCTGCCCTTTCTTCGCGGCCAACAATAAGTATTTGACGCCCCAGCGGTGAATGTTTCACTGGGGACGGCTGCACTTCAGGCCGCAAGAAGATGGGAGCGGCCTAGCATAAGAATTCACCTGCTGTGGAGGGAAAGCGAACACTAAGGAACGCAATACGAACTCATTACACGTATAGAACAGAGTCATGAAAATTTTATTTTTTTGTACATATGTGTATATTGTTAAGCGACTCGCCCACTTGGGTACGTTTACACCTAAACTCAATTTTTATGTTTTAGTTGATAAGTAGAAAGTAGTGATTAAGTGGCTGTGATTTTATACTCAATTATGTGACTTACGTGAAGAAATGTGAATTAAAAATTACAGAGCGATCTATTTTTGTATATTAACGATTGTAAATAATAAAATTTTTGTAATATTTCCGTCTTTAATTTTTGGACTAATCTCCAATAAAATACCAAGAGAGTGTTATTTTTTAGGTTAGTTTTAAGTCGTTTGAAAATCATAAGAAAATTTTCCTGTGTAAGTATATGCTTTTTTTGGTATCAAAGAGTAATCTCGAAATATCTACTTTTTTCTCGAACTTGCAGATACAAATGTGTTCGAGTTGACTTTAATCACAAATTTTTGGAAAGTAGGCCAACGGTTCAAACCATTTCTATATTTTAAATTTACCTAAGAATGTGTTTCAATTTCAACTTTAGTATGAACACTTGATTTAAAATGTTCAAATTTCGACCTTCAAGTTTTTGGAAAGTAGGTCAAAATACTTTTCTCTCATAATTTCGAACTCTGCCTCGACCTGCATATCAAAGATTCGACTGAAATGTTCAAATATTTACATTAATCACAAACTTAGGAATTAGGTCAGTAGTTGAGAAGATGGATGAGATTTTGAGTTTAAATTCAATGTTTTCATTTTCTAAATTACACTTAGCATATTCTTGACTAAAACGTAAAATGGTTGGTAAAACCAAAAGTGCACACCACGACGATTGGTTTTATAATATGCACTTAAGTTTTCACTGAGAGGGAAAGGGCAGAAAGTTCGTCTTCAAGCGTTACACATAATAAAAATCTGCTTTTGGCTCCAAAATTATTCATAACATAAACATACCTTATGCCAAATGCGTTTGACAAAAAATATTTCTCATCATATTGCTATTTCATATCACAAATTACAATGGCATTTTATAAGGAAATAAGCGTTTTGATTAATGAACTTATAATAAGGATTTATAGACATAATTATCAGTTAAAAGTTAGTACGTAATTTATGGAGCTTTTATTTCCATGACAATTGTATTACAGTTCATTTCATTTCGGTATCTAGCGGTACGTTACAATAGACACTTTATTCTTTACACTTCTCTTTGAAATAAAATATATCAGGTAATTCAATAAGTCTGTAGGATAAGTAAGAAAAAAACAAAATTTTGACAAAACTTGATTTTATTATTCAACATAGTTGCCTTCGAGGGCGATACAACGGGTATAGCGATTTTCCAACTTTTCGATACCACTTTTATAGTACGATTTCTCTTTCTCGTCAAAATAGGCCTTAGTTTCAGCGGTTACTTCATCATTGGACTTAAATTTCTTTCCAACAAGCATTCTCTTGAGATCTGGAAACAGGAAAAAGTCGCTGAGGGCTAAATCTGGAGAATACGGTGGGTAGGTGAGCAATTCGAAGCCCAATTCGTTCAATTTTGCCATCGTTTTCATCGATTTGTGACACGGGGCATTGTCTTGGTGAAACAACACCTTTTTCTTTTGCAAATGTGGCCGTTTCTTTGCGATTTCAGCCTTCAATCGATCCAAAAGTCCACCAAATAGTCGCTGTTGATGGTGGTTCCTTTTTGGAGATAGTCGATGAATATTATTCCGTTCGCATCCCAAAATACAGAAGCCATCATCTTACCGGCCGACTGTTGCGTCTTTGCTCGCTTTGAATTCGGTTCGTCGACTACTGTCCACTCAGCTGACTGTCTTTTGGATTCTAGTGTGTAATAGTGAAGCCATGTCTGATCCATTGTCACATATCGATGAAGAAGCCCCCTACGCTGGTGGGCGAAACGTCGAACACTTTTAGTAGTTCTTTGACACGGTCCAATCCCGGAAGAAGTATATCCTGATAGAATTCCATTTTATTGCGGTTTAACAGCGCCAAACACTCCTCTGAAACATCGATTCGTTGTTGATTTGGTCGACTGTGAGCTCACGCGGCACCCACTTTGCACAGAGCTTTTGCATACCCAAATGTTCGTGTAAAATGGTAGCAACACTACCATCTGATATCTTTACAATGTCAACTAGCTCGTGCACCTTCAATTTGCGATCGTTCTTAACCAATTTGTGGATAGTTTTGATGTTTTCTGGAATAACAGCCTCATTTGGGCGTCCACAGCGTTTTACATCATTTGTGCTGGTACGACCACGTTTAAATTCAACAAGCCACTTCTTTACCATTTATCTCGATGGAGCAAAGTTCGAATAAGATTTATCAAGCCATTGTTTGGATTCCACCGTATTTTTTTTTCATCAAAAAGCAATGCTCTATCAAAACTCGAAATTCACTTTTTTCTATTTTTTTTTTTTTGAATAACAAAAGTTGCTTCACACAAAATGCTATAACTCACGAATCAATAGTCAGATTGCTATCAAATTTATACACGTATCGTTTGAAAGTTAGTACTATATAAAAATCATATGGAAAAATTCTAGTAACGCCATCTATGTGTCATCGTATGGACTTTTTAAATGGACTGTTATTGGTGTCCAACTATCCTGAGAAAAGCGATCCCAGACCTATTTACAAAGGGTGAGATAAATTATTCGTCACAAAATGTTCTTTATATTTTATCTCGTTATATTCATATGAATATATAAGGTTGTCTAGTTTCAAGATAGTTTTCATCGATTTCAGATGCTGATTCTGATTCCTGGCGACGATAGTTCTGAAATGAATAAATTTGACATATTAACTTTCAGACGTTTGTCATCATTTGAACAAAGAGCACAAAATAATTTCTTTTCACTTTCAGTTTTGATTTCAGCAACTATTTTTGACATTTTCTGATAATAATGCAATGATTTTGATTTTTAAACGAAAATAAATTTGGAAACAGTTAGCCACTTCGAGAATGTTTTAAGAAAAAGTTGAAGTTTTCACAATAAGTAAAATTTTTGAAAAGATAATGTAGGTTTAAGTTCGAAATTTTAGAGAACTTGTCACAGATTCAAGTTACTTCTCCAAATGTCTACCCTAATATTGAAATTTCGACTTTGAACTCAAATACATACTTTAGTTTTTTTTTGATATTTCGACTTTTTTAAATTTAAAATTTCAAGAAATATTCAAAATTACCCTATTTCAAGTTTAAGTTCTCAAAAATGTCGTTTTCAATTTTTAGCATTTTTCGTGAAAACTCAACTGCAAACTTCAAATTTCGGTTTCGTCTACAAATTTTCACTTCTTTTAACATTTTGATTTATCTCGAAATTTTGATTTTGAATTTAAAATAATCTTAATATTTTTCAACTTTAACTTGAAAACTTTTTCTGAAATCTTCTAAAATACTTTATTTTTTCTCCACATTCATTTGATCATTTTCTCTTTCCTAAAACTATTCTCAATTCAGCCTTTCCTTTTTTTTGAAACTATGCCTTAAAATTCCAATTCTCATCTTTGGAGATTTTCACTTTTCTTTAAAGTTCCTTTTTCGACATGCAATTTTGACTTGATTTTTTTTTAATTTCGATTATGAACTTAGTTCTAGAAAATGTTTAAGATTATTTGGATTTTTTGGTGGAACGTACTGGTCCTTGGTTATCTTCAAAAATTGAAATACAGAACTTGTCCCCTGAAACCAAGAAGGATTAAAAAACACAACAAACGTTGCTCTAACGCATTTCAACAGCCAAGCTGTCATCTTCAGAGAGATTTGGAGGCGGGGGAGATTTCGAATATTTCTCCCAAAACTTTTACTTCTTCCCTGTTAAATATTCGGTTACAACCTCAAAATTTCGTCGCTAGAAATTTTGAATTTATTTTTTATACGACCATTTAACTATTTCAAGTTTTGTTTATGTATTAATTAGTGGAAATCTTTTTCATTTTGTCATAATTTTTCTTATAATATAATAAGTTTATATTGATTTGATCATAAACAATATTTTCTTGTTATAATTTTACTCTCAAATGGTCGACATTTTTCACAAAAGTTAAGTGTAAACTTGAAAGTTTTTTATAAATTTTAAATTTTTTTCCAAGTCACGACTTTTTATGTACCTAGATTATTTTATTTATTAAATATTCATGAAGAATACTTATGTCTTGATCATACAAAAATCTATATTTTTGTATATTTGGATAGTCGTATCCAAATGTAGCAAAATAATATGGGGTTTAGGTGAATTGTGAGGAAAAATCATTGTAGCTAATTTTTATTTCAAAAACTTCGACTTTAAATTGTACACCTAAAATGTATCTGTAAATATTGACTTGTTGCTCAAAATTTCTACATTTTTCCCAATATTTCGTCTTAAAACTCGGTTTTATTTTGTAAATTGGAAGTTTTCTCAAAATGTCGATATTTCAAGATTCAACAATAATCAACGAAAAATTGAATCTATCAGATTCGATTTTGGAATTTAGAAAGCTTGAAACGTGACCTTTTTTCAGAATTTACATTGTCTAGAAATTTCGAATCCAAATAAAAAATTATTCTTTAGGTTTAACCTTTTTAATTTGCCACTAATATTTTGAGAAAAAATATAAATTTTTCATTAAAATGGATAGAAATTTTAAGATAAAAAGTGAAGATTGCTAGAAAAAATTTTGATTTTCATTTTTATTAAAAAATTCCAGTTATTTTTTTGAATTTCGGATTTTTTCTCGAAGTTTTGACTTTTATTTTGATTTTCGACTTTTATTTGAAAAATTTTTTTTTTAAATTTCAATTTTTTTGAAAATCTGTACCTTTTTTAAAATTTCGTCTAGATTTAAAAATGTCGACCCTTTTTAAAAATTTTGACTTTTAAAACATTTTACAGTTTTTCAAAATGTTAATTATCGAAATTTTCAATTTTTTTTGAAATTTTTAACATTTCAAAATTTTGTCTTGTTGAGCCAAAATTGTTTTAGAAAACCTAATTCTTAGCTTATAAAAGAAAGTACTGACATTTTTTAATATTCAAAATGCGTCTTGTTTTAAAAATTCTTTTTTTTAGTTTTTGGACAATTTCGACTTTTTAAATGTTGCCTTGTTCGTAGCAAAATTAATTTTCAAAATCCCAATTTTTGACTTGTAAAAAAAATAATAAATTTGAATGTTCAGGTAAATATCCTTTTTTACTCCGCTTGGGGGTTAACATTTTTAAAATCGATTAAGTACGTGTTTAGTGATTGCTTTCATGCATTCTTCATATAGAAATTTTGACAAAATATGTTTAGAAAAAATCTTGAATTTTCTCCAAAAATGTCAACATTTTGGGAAAAAACAAAGAAATTTAAAAAAAGAAGTTATTTTTTATTTTGAAATATTGAATTTTAAAAAAAATGAACCTTCTAAATTTCAACTTTTTTTCAATTTGATATTTCGCCAAAAAAAACTTACCTTTATTGTAGAACCGAAGGAAGTTCTAAATCAAAATTTCCAATTTTTCTAGAACTGTTATTTTTATTTGTTAAATTTATTCTTGGAATTATCAAGTCAATTCCGTCAAATTTTGATAAAAAATAGATTGAAATTTAAAGACTAAACTCAAAATTTGGAAAAAAAGCAAACAACATTTCTATAAAAAAGTTGAAATTTGTTACTTGGTATATAACATTTTTGAAAAATTTAATAAATAAAAAAAAATAATAATAAATAAATTAATTGTTAAAAGTTTCGAGTTTTAAAGTAGGACTTATGGAAATTTTCAAAAATGAGCCAACATTTCTAGAAAATTGAAATTTCGATATTAAAAATAGTCAAAATCTTACAAATAAATTAACTGACAATTTAATGTTCGAATTTAAATTTTTTCTAGTAATTTTGAAGTTCCCAGGGAAACTTCCAAGATCAAATATTTCACCTTGATTAAAATTCACATTTTGGGAATTTATTTTTAATTGGAGCCGCAAATTTTTTTTTTCGAATTTTGTTTCAAAACTTAGAACAATTTTTAAAATAGAAATTTTGCTACAATTTCTTTAATTTTGAGTTTTAATTCGATATTTTTCTCAAAAAGTTTATATGTAAAAAGAAAAAAATGTCCGTTTTAAAAATATATATTTCAAGGTCAGGAAAGTTTCTAAAAAACACATTAAATTCATTATTTAATCACAAAATTCCAATTTTTCCTCGAAATTTTGCATTTTTTTATTTTCCTAAAGTTGAGATTTTTATCGGAGGTTTATTGAGAAGCAACAGAGGTGGTTTATGTTATTAATTTTCTGAACTTATTTGCTTTTACACAATTTTAACACAAACGCCATCGCAGCACCCCCTCTAGTTTTAACTACTAGCCGCCACTGGTTCCAAGTAACTTAAGAATTGAAATATTTTCCTAAAATTCGAAATTTTAAATTTAAAAAAAAAACAATAAAAGTACTAGGTTCAAATTTCGAAAAAAGCTCGCCATTTACAGAAACAATTCAATTTCTTTTAGAAAAAAAAAATTATATTTTACGATTGAACAAGAAATTAATAAAATTATTTGTTTTATTATTAAGGCTACGTAAAAGTGGTAAAGTTGTAAGATATATGTACTTACTACTGATGTAACGAATATTCGCATTCGCATTTGCAAGAAATTATGCGAACATATTGCGAATGATTTAGCAATAAAACCGGAAATTATTTATAAAATAACGATGCCACAGTAACAGAGTTTCTTAAACTGGGGTTCATGGACCCTTAGGGGACTGTTGGGGGTCTATGGGCAGCACAGGTAACAATATTTATTAAGATAATAACTGATAAAATAATGTATGCAATCCCATCTAATAAAAAATATTTTTAAATTCTCTTTTCTCCTTTTCTTTTTCTATCAGCTAGCTACATTAGAGCAAGGTGGGTCACTTGCTTTCCCTTGATTTATAAACTCTACCAAAAATTTCTATTTCCAGCATCGAGAACCTTCCTCAAAAATTTAAATTTATTCCTGAAAATTCTTTCCTTGAAATTTACACATTTTCTTGGAAATTCGACTTCTTCCTTTTTTGATAAAATTTCTTTTTTTCTTTTGAAGTTTTGCGTGTATTCTAAAATCTCCTTTACCAAAATACGGCTTTCTTAAAATTTTAAATTTTTGTATGAAAATTCTTGGTTTTTTCTTCAAAATTTCGTCATTTCTCAAAATTCGACTTTTTCTGATTTTTTTTTAATCCATCTTTTTGTACATTTCGACTTATTTATAAAATTTTGTCTTTTTTTGAAATGTGGTTCATCCTTTGATCAAAAAATAAAAACGTTTTGAGTAGTAAAAAATTCCAAATAATTCAAATTCCAACGTGTTTCTCAAAATTTCAACGTATATCTCAATCGTCGGTGGGAAGAAGGAAACTTGTTTTTCACTTAGGCGGTCATTAAAAAAATAAATATTTAGTCCAGAAATGTTGACTCTTTTTCTTAAAATTTCGATTTTTTTGTTGAAATTTTTTTCAAAATTCGCTCTTTTTGTGAAATTTTGATTAAATTTAATTTTCTCTGGAAAAATTCGAATTTCTATTAAACGAGCTTTTTCTAGAAATTCGTCAAAATGTTGCTATTTTATTTGTTTATTTTTTTCAACCATTGTTTGGATTTTCGAAATTTTTTTACTTCGAAAATCGTCTTTTTCTCGAAATTTCGATATCAGTCAAGTTTTTCCAAAGGATCACGTTTTATATTACATTTAATTTCCTGAAAATTTAGCCTTTATGTCTAAACTGTATTTCTTTTATTGTAATTATTGGCCATTTCGAAATTACGACTTTATACTCAAAATTGTCCTTTTTTTTCAAAATTGGACGTTATTGGAAATTTTAATTATTTCATAAAAAGGTCGGCATTTTTTTTCGAGATTTTGAGTGTGCGGAAATTTCAATCTATTTCTCAAAATTCTCGAAATTTCACTAAACGTCTTCTGTTTCTAGAAATTTCTACTTAAAATTAATCTTTTTTTCCAAAACTCGACTTTTTTTGAAAATTCGTTTATTTTTCTAAAACTGAATTAAAGTGTTAATAAAAACATAAAAAATTTGGGAACAATGTTTTTACGAAATTTGGATAAAAATATTTCTTGTTTTCGAGATTATTTTAAAATTTAAATGAAAATTGTAAAAGCAATGTTGTTGGAAACTGGGTTTTTTCAATTTATTCTGGAAATTGCGACTTTTCCCTTAAAATTCTCCAAGTGCCAACATTCGCATTCGCGAATGTGGAAAAACCAACATTCGTTACATCCGTAGCACTTACCATGTTTTTCAAGATGGCTAACGTGAAAAGGATTGCTACCTTGGAAAATGACTTTTAAGACTCCTCACAGAATCTTTAAAGTATCTCATCGAAAAAATTCTGCTCGTTAAATGCTTTATAATAATTGTTAATTTTTGTAGGACGCTAAAAAATTATTAAAAATACTAACAAAACTCTTCAAATAAACTTTCAAATCTTTCCATATAATTGAAAAAATTCTGACAATCAAAGTTCGAAATAAGGTAAATTAAATAAAACAAGACAAACTTCTTCACAGCAATAATGTTTTATTTTAAATACCTACAATATAATATTGAATTCATAGTACTAACAGTTGATGAAAATATGTATAAAATTATAAACAATTACGGGACGTATACCAGCTACGTCCGATAGTTGTTTATAAAAATGCCTCGACGGAGCACGTCGTTTTTTTTTTCTTCAAAAACATAATTACCGGCAGCGTTGCTTAAATGTTCAATATATTTTCTTCATTTTTTTGCCAACAAAAAAAAATATCGGTGCCCATGATATCAAGTTTTATGTAAAACAACAAACAACAACGGTGGCATATAACACAAAACAAAACCCCAAAATGTACAAAATAAACCATCACATTAGAATCCAGAAAATACAATTTAATACAAATAAATAAAAAAACAAATATCGATTCATCGAAACCACTTAAGGACTTTTTCAATACATAAATTGTACTCCCGTGAAACAAAAATATTCTCCAATTCGACACGTCACGTCGGTTTAAAGCTAAGTAATTTTGATAACGTAACACTTAAAGCAATTTCGTAAACATAACAACAGGACCAAGTTCGATAATATAAAATTTTATTCTAGCGGCATCTTCTGCTAGATATTGACAACTGCTGAAACTTTCACACATTTTATGCGGTCAAGCACATTGCGCTCAATTTATCAAATACGCTCGGCTTTAAGTAACATTAGGCTCGAATCCATATTAAATTTCGCTCCATTTTAGATCAAATAACGGCTCATGTTTGGTCAAATTCCGTTTCATATTAGGTCAAATAACGACTTAATGTGAAATTACGCTCGTCTGAATGTCAAATTATGTCGACTGAAGGTCAAATTAAACTCGAGTTAATGTCAAATCACACTCGGCTTAATATCAAACTGCCATCGATTGAATTTCGAAATAGGTTCAATGTAATGCCCAAGTAAGCATCAAAATAGATTCAATATAATGCCCAAATAAGCATCCCTAAATATCAAACTACGCTCGACTTAATGTAAAATTATGTTTGACATAATCCAAATGAAGCTCGATTGAATATCAAATTAGACTGTCAAATTAAACGCGGCTATACTCTGTTCACCCAAGAGATATAGTTAGGCCACTCCCATGAACAAAGCGGGATATTTCAATAAATTATTTCTATTGCTTGAATTAGAAAATTCTGTTATTACTAGAGACCGCATTTTAGGCACAAGTAAATAAGGTAAAAAGCTGAGCAAAACGTTAAGTTAGGCAAAACGAACATCTAAAAAAGGCATTAAAATGGTAAAATACTCTAAAATAACAGGTATTAGAAGGCATGGTCATTTTGAACATTATTTTATTCCCAACTACAAATTAAATGTTAAAATTTTAATATTAAAATAAAACTTTCGACACTAAAAGATCAAAATTACAAGTTAGATTTAACATTTTCATTTTTCAAGCCCAAATTTTGACAAACTGTGTCAAAATTAGGAAGTTTTCACACGAAATTTTGAGAAAAAATTCAATTTTAGGTGATACTTGGGATATTCAGAGGAAGTATAATATTTCCAAATGAATCAATTTATAAAATTTGGAGTTTATTCTCTAATTGTCACCAAAATCTTGACATTTTTACTTTCAACTTAAGTATTCGAATTTTTTCAATTTTGACTACCAAATCTCAGATTTGGTTTGAAACTTACACTTTCCAGAAAAAAAAATAAAAATTTTAAAACTAAAGGTCGAAAAAAGAATAGAATGCAACAGTCATGCAGCTCTCTAGGCGTGTATAGCGTATCATAGGTAGTTGAACTACCTGAACAGTTGCAACACAAATGCCTAGCGAAGCAATTGCTCTCTAGAAAGGTGCTAGAAGATTACGATTTTAATGCACAGACCAATAGGTTTGAACATTAATCTTCTGGGACCTTCCAAAAGAGCAACCGCTTCGCTAGGTGTTTGTGTTTCAACTGTTGATATGATATACTATACACACCTAGAAGACTGCATGAGTGTAATGGTCAATATTTTATTTTATTTTCTAAAATTTACTTTTTTTCAATAAAATGTTAATTCTGATATAAAAATGTCAACCTTTTTCTCAAAATCTGGTTTAAACTCGAATTGCCATCCCTTTTCTCGAACTTTTGTGTTAAAATGCTGGTAAATCTCAAATTTTTCTTCAAATTTTAACTTTTTTAAGAACCTTGTAGCTTAAATTGAGAATTTTTTACTTTCTCTTCTTAATTCATCTATAAAACGGATATTTTTCGACTTTTTCTCGAAAATTCATCGTTGTAAATTATTGTCTTTGACAACCAGGATGGACAACGTATTCAGCAAGGTTACAAAAGTCACTTATAGTGAGCTAACTTTCATTCTTTCATTACAGAATATTGAATTGATATTACCTTTAAAAAAATTTTGAACTTTTTAGAATTTTTGTCGTAAGTGTCAGAATTTTTAGAAAATAAATTTTGACAAATGTTGAATTTTATGAAAATTCGCCGCTTGAACATTTTAGTTTCATTTTTAAACTAAAAATTTCAAGAATTCTTGTAATAAGTTTCAATATTGTTTACCAATGTTAAGTTTTCAAAATTTTGTTTTAAAATCTTATTATTAGTAAATTTCAAATTTTCTTTTTTCATGAATTATTACCTGAAAATTCCGACTGTGAAGTTGATTTTTTATACATTGTTTCAATAGAAATTAAAAAAAGGTTCAAATTTTAACAGGAAAAGTCTGTTTTTAATAAAAAGTCCAAATTTTCGATTAAAATTTCCATTGAATTTATTAATAAAAACTTTCCAATAGTTCGACTTGGAATATCAATTTTGCCTTGGGGTAGGAATTTTAAATTTTCATTCCAGCAAAAGGTTTTTATCAAAATTTAAGGTTTAAACTTTATCCTTCAGTTTAATTAATTACGAATTTAAATTCGAACTTCGAAAAGAAACAAGTTAACAGAATAGAGCCCAAATTTCTAAAAAAAATTCTGAATTACGTCTGAATTCGAAATTTTGAAAAAAAAAATTCAAAATTGAAGTCAATTTTTTCAAAGAAAAATCGAAATTTTCAAAAAAAATCAAAATTACGAAAAGGTCAAAATCTTAGAAAAAAATAGCACAATTTTCGAAAAAAAAAGTAACATTCTCAAACAAGCCAAAATGTTTTTAAAATTAAAAAAAGTGGGAATTTTAAGTCAAAATTTAAAAAAAAATGTATATTCAAAAACGATCAAATTGTTAAAAAATCGAAATTTTCAAAAATGAAATTTTTATGAGCAGCTTTTTAAAAAAAAATTTAAAACAAAGTAGAAATTTACAACAACAAAAAAAACAGATAACATGTAACAATTGAATCAATGTAAAACCAAACCTGTAATAAATCTATCATGTAAATAGCTGATCTTTAACAATTGAAGTAATTTAACACCTAACCTATAAAAATTGAACCCAAGTAACTATTTATTTTCTAAAAACCCGTTACCATTTTATAAAAATTGAAATTAATCATCAAAATTATCAATATATTTGAAAAAATTAGAATCAATCCCAACGCTGCTCGACGATTTTGTGCTAAAATCAGTCGAAAAAACGATTTTTTTTACATAAGGAGCAAATTCAAAAATTATTTCTCCATCAGCAAGTTTGATTAATAAAAAGTCGAGTTAATAGTTGATTAACAATCTAACAACCTTTACTTCGATGTAAACCTCGGATATGTTACCATACGTTTATTACATAAATTTTAAATGTTTTGAAAAAAATTCTTGCAAAATTACTGCTTAAATCGCTGGAAATTAAATATAGTTTATTCCCAAGATTACCAACTTTAACTCAGAGAACCTAATGTCGCGCAACTGCCATAAACCTGTAATAACAAAAGACGTTAAGAGCATGGCCCTTCGACTTGAGAAAATTTCAGCAATCGATACAAAACCAAGCTAGCAGAAGATCACCAAAATCAGCAACACATCAGTCAAGTTCCAACAAGAAAAACGGAAATTTCTTTTTAGTTTTTTTATGTCTGAGAAATTTGTTTTGGCTAAAAACTGAAACAAGGCAGCCTAATTTTGGCTAAAAATTGAAACCAGGCAGCCTAATTTTGGGAAAAAATTGAAACATTTAATCTAATTTTGGCTAAAAACTGAAACGTGACTGTTTAGCTTAAACTTAAATTGAAATGTGCAGTTTAGTAACATCTCTCACTAACTTTAGCTAAAAAGGAAACATGGTTATCTAGTTTTAAACCAAACTATAACGTGGCTACGTAGATTTAGCTAAATATTGAAACCTGGTCATTCAGCTATAGAGTGATTAGGTAGCTGTAACCAAAGACTGTTTAGCTTTACCCAAAGCTATCGCGGCTACATACTTCCAACGGAAAATTGACCATTTAGCCTTAAACAAAACTTAACGTGGCTGCGTACATTTGACTAAACACTGGGACGTGGCTGACTAGCTTTAGCCTAAAGTTATAACATGGCTACGTGGTACATAGCGTAGCTATAACTAAAAACTGAAATGTGGCTATCTAGCTTTTGCCAAAACTTTAACGCGGCTGTGTAGCTGTAACTAAAAGTTGAAACTTGCCTGGCCTAGTTTTAGCTAAAACTGTAACGCGTTTGTGTAGAAAATTAAAACGTGGCTAGCTAGCTTTAACCAAAATTATAAATAACTGTGTACCTTCAACTAAACACTGACACATGTTTAGCTAAAGGTATAACATGGTTGCAGAGTTGTAACCAATCACTGAAATGTGGCTGCCTAGGCTTTAGCCAAAACAAACGTGTCTGTGTAGCTTTAGCCATAAACTGATACATGGCTAACTTGTATTGCCTAAAACTTGACCTAACTTTGACCTAAGTTACAGTTTTGTGTCTTGACCATGCGGCCAACGCATCCCTGTTGAAATAAGTCCAATAATATTATCTTAAAAGAGCATACTTATCATTAAAGAGTAACACCTACTTGCGGACTTATCCTAAGGTGAGACAGCCTGATACACATTATTTCCCTCATTACAGCTAAAACATTAACAGTTTAATTTTATAAACTAGAATTGCTTGATGTTATTAAATGTAGAAAAATAGCACATTTGGCCTTCTAAACAAATCGAAATGACGCCAAATCATCCAAAATACATTTTTCTAGAAATCATTGCATATATTGTAAAAATAATGCAAACTTTTTCCAATTTTTCCAAAAAATATTTACTCTCAACAACGCGATATATATAAAATTCGAATTGACTTAGATATTTGATATCTAAGATGAAAAAACATGAAGAATATATCTACATTCTTAATATTATTAATTATTAATTACAAATTTAGCAGATTTTCCATAAATTGAGGTTATGTTTCATAATGTAATACTGAAAAGGTTATGTTGCCCTTGATAAATAAAAATAATAATAATGATAATAAATTATTGTCAGGTTGTAAAAATTCCATAAATATTGCCTTTGTTTTACACTGTAAAATCGGATCAGATCGTGATTAAATAATAAATAGGGAGGACCAACGGGACCTTTTCAATAAAAATAACGCATAAAACTTGATATACAACGAAAACTGGGAGGTGGTGGTGAGGGGGGATAGAAACACTGGAAGGGGATATTATTCAGTTTCGTACTGCTCCGTGCGTATTCTCTTAGTATCCGGCTCCTGGACGCCATCGTAGCATTCGCCACCGCTGAGAGGGCTCCCGCCCCTTTGTTCCTCCGGATGTCTTTTCAGATCCAAGCCCACGGCCCCGTAGTTGGACCCACTGCGAAAAAAAACCATCTATACTATGGACGTAGCACATGAAGAAAAGGTGAGGGCGAAGAGAAAGAGAATTAATAAGAAAAGAGGAGGAGGAATGAATAAGAAAAAACATGAAGAAAAGAAAGAGAATGAATAGGAAAAGAGGGAAAGGAATGGATAAAGAAGAAAATGAGGGGGACAAGAAAGTAGGGGAAAAATAAAAGGAGAACGAAGGGGACAAGGGGGAGGCAAAGAATGAAGAGGAAGAGGAAGGTAAGGATGAACAGAGTAAAGTTTAGAATGAGGATTAAGATGAAAAAGTTACGTAAGAGGATAGGAAGGGAAAGATAAGAAAGAAGAAGGGGAAATTAAGAGAAAAGGGAAGAAGGAACAGGAAATGCAGGAAGAACAGGAGGAACAGGAGGAAAGGCAGAAAAAGAACGAAAAAGATGGAGGAAAGATAAGGATGGGGAGAGTTAAAAATAAGGTTTAAAAGGAAGAAAATAGTAAGAGGATGAGGAGATAAAGCGAAAAAATGACGAAGCGGAAATTAAGAGAATAAAGAAGAGGAAATAAGGAGAAAGAAGACGAAAACAGAAATAAAAATGGTGGAAGAAGACAAAAAGAAAGAAAAACATAATAAAGATGAAGCAGTGGGTAAATATGAAAAGGTGATTAAAGGAGATGATTAGATGTAGAAAGATAAGAAAGGAGGAGAAAAAGCGGAGGAGGAAGAAAACAAGTAAGATAAAGATAAACTAAAAGAGAATGAGGAAGAGGAGGAAAAGGAGGGGAGGAAGTAAAGATGAAAAAAGGGGAGGAAGAAAAGGGGGTAGAGAAGGAAGAAGGGGAAGAATGGGAAAGGGATCAAAATGGGGATGAGGATGAAGATTACGAAAATAAAAATAAGAAGAAAGCAACTACACACCTATATGGAGAATAATTAGTGGGCTGAACGATGACCGGCTGCGGAGAGAACGCCGCAGGGGAAATGGAACGCTCTTCGATGCCTCCAGAACTGACGATGTGATATTTCTCTGAAATTTCAAACACAGAATTTGTAGATAATACCAGTGCAGTAATTATCACCGATTGTATTACCGAATGGCATGCTATCGGAAAACCAAAGAGGTTTTATAACTAGAGACGACAAGCAGGCTATTTTCTGTAGTCGATGTTGTAGGCAACATATCGTGCGGGTACGCGCTCTCAATCAAAACATTGTACAGTACCTGACTGGCCCAATAGAATAGCTTTTTAAAATCAATCAGAACTTTGTTAATCAGTCCTAACTATATTTTTTTTGCAAAAACTCATATGCTTAACATCATGAAATATTCTTAAAATAAAAAAAATTTCTGAAACTAATTTTGATAAATTGAATCCATAATTATTGTCTTAATACTCATAGTATAAATGATTTTCTAATAAATCAAAGATTTCTAAATTGATATTGCTTAATGTAACTAATAACTAATACTGAAGCATATTACTTTTATAAATAAATCAGACGTTTTCTTTGCAAAATCTAAATTATTGTTTTTCAGCAACTTGGCAAAGATTTATATAATAAATTTTGAAGCGTTGGGTGACTTTTCTGATTGAATCTGTGTCATCATAACTATTTAATTTAATTTTTTTCCGATATCTAAGTGGCAAAATACCTACAAGAAAAAAGGTAATTGAGAGTTTCTTTTTTACACATCAGGAAAAATTTAATATTTTTCAATAAAAAAATTACAGAAATTAGGAAATTCTTATATTGCTGGATAGAGAATTAAAAATCCTTTCAGATGTGCTATAGTAAGCGTCCTTGTTTTATTTAAAAATTTTTAAATGGTAGCTGTCACTTCAAGGGGGCTTAAAGAGGCGGTATCAAATTAAGCTTGAAAAAAACGTCATGTTAGATTTAAAATTTAACGTCATAAAGGATTTTACTGATAAATTGCAGGTAAAGAAAAAAGTATATTTTTTTCTGATATGTAAAAAGGAAATCCTTTTTACTTCTTCCTTCGTGTTGGATATTTTGCCATCCCCGTATCAGAAAAAAGGAATACATTCAAATTGAATAAGTATGACACAAAATAAATTAGAAAAGTCAGATTTCACAGATATTTGATACATGAGCTTAATTGAGATACATTTCAAACACATTTTAAAATTGTCAGATTTAATTTTCTCAACGAATATTAATAAAATTCAAAGAAACTTTGCTGAATAGATAATTAAAATCCCTTCCAAATAACCTATCAAGCACACTCTCGTTCAATTTAAAAATTTCAAAGAGAAAAGGCAAAAACTATGCTAAAAAGAATTCAGTATAGACCTGCTCATAAATTTTAAATTACGTAAATAATAAATTGATGCGTTAATTTTGGACCTCATTGTATAAAAAAAAACTTACTGACTAATATGGCTCTTTTTTAGTCGGATACAGCATTTTACCATCCATATCAATTTTTTTACTAGTAGGCTAATTAAAATAGATAATTTTCGAAAGCATTAGATGTGAATACGACCCTGTCTTCTACTCAATAAACGATCTTGAACACGCTTCTCTTTGAAGTATACGAATTATTTTAAAAATAACTCTTTTTACTAACAATTAACGCTATGAACTACTTCTAATCACTATGCTGCATAATGAACACTAGATTTAAACTCATTAAAGCTGCAATTAACGACAAAATTGCAAAAAACCATCTTTGTCTGTCAAAAACTTCGGTCAAAATTCATGTTGATAAACATCTTCCCTCTCACTCCAATAACAACAACACGAAAGTTTGTTTATTGTCATCTCTAGTTTATATTTACTCTTTGCGGAAAACGATACCCAGAGGTTTCACCTTAAAGTTTTCACCTGTAACTTTCGGTTTAAAGTTGGAGGAAAGGCTAAACATTTTTTTTTTTCAACCCTTTTTCGAAATTTGGGTTAAAAACCTGAATAAAAAGTTTGCCTTAAACAATGAAGTTTGAAATATTTTCAAAAAATTCCAGTTTAAATCCAATCGTCTACTGTTTATCTTTATCTATCTTAAAATTTTGACTTTCAATTCATTTAGAATTTTATTAGAACTTTCAACGTTTTACTCGAAGTTTCGATTAAAAATACAAAATTTGAACATTTTATCTCAAAATTTTGACTCGGAAATTTCTATTTTCTAAAACTTTGTTATGATCGAAATTCTGGGATTAAAAATTTGAAATGTCGACGCTTATGTAAAAAATTTAACTTTTGTTTTATAAATTTTCATTCCTTTATTAAAGACATTTTAATGTAACTTTGGGTTTTATTCAAGGGAAATGTTCGAACCTTAAAATAGAACTTGAAATTTCTTTTAGGGCTAAAGACCTAAACAAATTACAATCTAAAGTTGACAAGATGCCCAACCCAAAACAAGTTAAAAAAAAACAATCCCGGAAAATGCGCATAATCAGACCAAATTTACCTTCTCTAGATTCTTGCCCGTTTGTGGGGATCTGCTCACCCATCTCGTTTCTGCTGGGCAGCAGTAGCCTGGCTTTCGTAGCCCCAACGAGTGCCGTCATCTGTTGGTGGCCTATCATTCCCCCAGAACCGGCGTATATCGATGTGGGATTACCCGGACTGCCGGGAGCTGATTGGCTCACGTCTATCATGTGTTCGGGTATCGGAGATCCTTCCCTCGAGAGACACTCCGGCGTCATGATGCCGGACATCCCCAAATGACTCGGTGAAGCGGGCGCACTCCTGAAAGTTTTTTGTTGTGCATACAGCTATTTTTTTTTAGTCGGTTGGGTACCTGGAGCTGAGGCCGAAGGGAGCTCTGAAGCACTGTACTCCTCGTTGACGTCTGCGCCTGAAAGCTTGCTCTATCAGCTTGGATTCGGACTGGGGGTCGATTCTCCAAAAACTACCCTTGCCTGGCTCTTCCTGACTCCTAGGAACCTAGAGTTTTTCATAGCTTCATTAAAATTTAGCTTGAATTTCAAAATTTTTTTGGGTAGATTTAGTGCACACAAAATTTAATATAGTCAAAGCTCCTTATTCGCAGCGAACTACCACCAATATTCGCGAATTAAAATTTCATTATTCACGGATTATAACTGTACTTTATTCGCGAATCAAATACAAAACTTACATACTCGATAAATAGGTATAGAATTTTTTATAAATCCAAAACGATCTGCTTAAGATGCGCTAGTAAGACAAAATCAATCGTTTTCTAAATTTCAATCCAAGACAAGTTATTTTTGAAAAAATTTCGACCAATTTTCACAATTTTTAGAAAAAAAATAATTGGAAATTCTGAAGAATTTAAATAATTCCAACTATATTATCGAATTCTAGACTGCAAATGAAAAAAAAAAGTCTACATTTCGAGAAGAATATCACAATTCATGGAAAAAACCAAACTTTCATATTAGACTTTCAGTTTATAGGCAAAAAATGTTTATAAAAAGTCTTGCTTGGCGTTGCAGAAACTTTGCAAAATTCAAATAGAAGTTATAATTTTGAGAAAAAACTTGAAATGTCTAAACAAAATTTTAAACGTAAAGATGTCAAGATTTTATTAATTTTATCTAACACTTCTGCGACCCACTTTGGAAATATTTAAATTTTTAGTAATAAAAGTTGACAATATTCGGACATTTTTTTAAAAATATGATTTAAGATCAAAGTCAAAATAATTTTGAAATTGAATAAATTTTATCTCAAACTTTTGAGTTCTAAAGTCTAAAATTCAAGGCGGAAGTTAAAATTTTGAGAACATCGAGAAATGAAAAATGTTTTAAGTAAAATTTCCGAACAGAAAATCAAAATTTTGGCAAAAATTTAAAAATTTCAGTTTACGAAGTGTTTAAAAATAATTTCTACAATTTTTCAAAATTTCTAGACAAAATTGGAAATTTAGAAAAAGAAAGTAATAATTTTCAGAAAAACTTAAAATTTCCCAACAAAAATTGAAAGTCAAAGAAGAAATATCGAAATTGAAGTAAAAATAATTTTGGAATTAAAAGAGTATTTTATTTTCTTAAAATTTTGATTTATTTTGAAAATTTCAAACTTTTCGCAAACTTTGATTTTTAGAAGTATTTACAACTCCAAAAATTTTCACTTTCAATTTTTTCCCCCAAAATTGTGAATTTTTTGAAAAGTTCGACTTTTCTTTAAAATATTGTCTTTTTCTCCGAATTTTAACTCCTTTTGTAAATCATGATTATTTTTAAAAATTTCTACTACATTTTTAGAAAATATCATTTTTTCGACATTTTTCGAAATTTTTGTTTATTTTTAGAATTTTAACCTTTCTTTAAAATTTGCAGTAATTGAAAATAAGACTTTTTTGCAAAATATATCAACTTTTGGTCAAAATTTCGACATGTTTTGAGATTTGGCTTTTTTCAAAATTTCTATTTTTTTACAATTTCCCTTTATCAAAATTTCCACTTTTTTTAAAAAAATATCATCAATTTGATTTTGCCAATTTGAAATTTTTTTGAAAATTTTGTCAAATTTTAAAAAATGTTATTTTGCAAAATTTTGAATTTCTTTCTTTTTTTACTATCTCGTATAAACTTGTTTTAAAAAATTCGTCTCTATTTGAAAATTTCTACTTTTTTCAAGATTTTATCTTTTTCTGAAAAAAATGACTTCTCTGACAATTTAAGTTTATTTTTTAAAGAATTCATCTTTATTGAAACTTTTTTGATTCATTTAAAAATGTAGACACCTTTTCAGAATTGCGGCCTGTTTTTCAAGGCAAACCAAATTTTTATTTTTTTCTAAAAATTTGACCTTTCTCTGAAAATTTCGCCTTTTTGGGACTTAATTTTTTTTTAATACCTTTTTTGAAACTATTCACTTTTTTTGAAAATGTCGAGAATTTTTTTTGTTTTTTATTCATTTTTTTAATCTCATCTTTTTTGAAAATGTTGACTTCGTTAAAATTTTCGCCTTTTTTTTTAATTTTGATTTTTTCAATATTTCGGCCTTTTCTCGAAACTTTTACTTTCTCAAATTTCAATTTATTCTCGAAATTCTGACCTTTTTCTAGGAAGTTTAAACTTTTTTCCGAAATATCCTTAAAATTTGAAAAGGTTATTTACAGGTATTTATAAATTTGGGTTTTGTTTTTAAAGATTTGAGCGTTTCTCTAAAAATTTCAAGTTTACCTTGGAAATATTGCAACTCGAAAATTGTAAAAAAAAATCATTTTTCTGTTTAAACTTGCATTTTTTGTTCCGAAAATGTAGTAGCACACCTGACTGAAAAAAAAATCTGGGGCATTCTTGGCCGAATTTAAAATCTTAATGGATGGGGAGGAGCAGCGAGGCAATATATTTTTTGCCACAACGAATACCACGCGCAACACTGGGTGGTTTTTTTTAAATATTTCAATTTTGACTCGAAAGTGTTATTTTCCCCAAAGTTCTTATTTAGATTTTAAACTCGAAAATTTTTCCAATCTTTTTCTGAAAATTTTCAGTTTAAACGTTGAAAACGATCATCTTAAATTGCCAACTTTAAAACTGAAAAATTAAGTATGGAATTCATTCAAAATTTAAAAAATATTGTAAATCAAATTCTTCCAAAGAAAAAAAATCGAAATTTTCAAGAAAAAGCGGAATTTTTCAAGTTTCATAAAACAATCCAAATTTTAAAAAAAGGTCGACATTTTTAAAAGCAGTCGATATTTTGATAAAGGTCGAAAAAATATCTAAATTTTGAAAATTTAAAATTATTTTTTAAAAAATGGAAATTTTATGTGAACATTTTCACAAAATTGGCAATCTTATTTATTTATTTATCTAAAATTATTTTTACGCATTTCTGCTAAAAGAAAATAAACATTTTGCATAAAAAATGTTAGATTTTTTAATTCTATTCTTTTTTATAAGTTTAACTTTTTTCAAAATTTATAGTTTGTCAAAATTCCGACTTCTATCAAAAATTTTAAATGTTGAAAAATTCCCCTTTCCTTAAAATTTCGATTTTATTTTTTATTTTGAAGAATTTAAAATACCAATTGCGTCAAAATATTCAAGTTTAAAACTCAAATTTTCATTATTTTGAGAAGAGTTGATATCTTTGAAAAAAAGTTGCCATTTAAAAGAAATCATGAATTTCAATGAGAGGAATTTAAAAAATGTTTCAACAAAATCAAAAATTTGGAAAAGACGAAATTTTCCAAAGAATTGAAAAAAGTTGAAATTTCCAAAAAATGAATTTTTAATAAAGACAAAATTTCCGAACTGGGAATTTTCAAAAAATTCAAAATTTCTTTATGAAATTAAGCCACAATTTGTGAGAAAAATTGAAATCAGTCGATTTTTATTTAGATTCAAAAATTTTTAAAAACCGAAATACTAAAAAAACAGGAGTTTTGAGAAAGATATAATTTAAAAAAAAAGTATAACGCTTCACAATGAAACCAAAACTACCAAAGTGGAAATTTGTGATCAGTTTTAAGTGTCGGAAAAATTTCGAGAAAAGCCGAAATTTTGAAAAAAAGTAAACATTTTCAAAAATGTCAAAATTTTGACACATCATTTTTAAAAAAGGCGAAAATTAAAAAATATGAATTCTGCAAAGTAAAATATTCAAACAAAAACCATATTTTTTGTAAATTTTTTTTCATTAGAACGAAAATTATGAAATAAACATTTTTTTTAATTTATTGTGATCAAAAATTGAAATACAGAACTTCAGGGGACAAGTTCTGTATTTTAATTTTTGAAGATAACCAAGGACCAGTCCCCTCCACCAAATTTATTGTGATCACAATTAAAATTGTATTTTTTTATTTTTCTTCTAATAAAATTATTTGTTCCTGCACTCAACTTTCCCTGAACATACCATTAACCATTTGAAAATGTAACAACTTTCCCCGGGCCCCGAAACTCTCTCGGCGGAAGTGAATCGTAATCCTCAACATGTAAAAGAGTAAAGTAGCAAAACAGAAGAACTGATAACGAGTTATCTTGAACTGTAATTAAGTAATTTTCTAAGAAAATGCTTAAACCCCAATCGTGATTGCGTGGCACCCTAAGGTGCCACGGCACCCCGGTTGGAAAACACTGCTTTATAAAAATAAATGGTTGACCTTGACCTGAAATTTCCTAAACCTTCCTGTTACAACTCTAATTTTTATGACTTTTATGAATTTTTCAAAATTCGAACTTTTTTTCTCAATGATCAGTTGTAATTCTCAAAAAAAAGCACATTAAGTATTTCCAAAAACATTTTAAGGGGAAAAATTTCGAAAACAAAGATCGAAATATTCAGTCATAATTCTCAAAAAAAAAAAATCAAACGTTTGAGTTGAAATTTTCAAAAAAAGCAAAATTAACAAAAAATAAAATTTCAACGAAAAGTCTAAATGCTAAAGTCGAAATTTTCACGAAAGTCAAGATTTTCATATTTCCAAAATTTACAAGTTAAATTAAAAAACTGATAATTTTAGTAAAATGTCGAAATTTTGATAAAATCAGAATTTTAAAAATGTTGAATTTACACAAGAGGCAGAATCTCGAGAAGTCAAAATTTACAAATCAAAATTTCGAAAAAACGCAAATGTTTTGATAAAAATGATTAATTTGAAAACAATTTTAAAAGGTCGATTTCTCCTAGAAAGTCTAAATTTATGAAAACATCAAAATTTCGTGTTCTGATCGATCGAAAAATGTTGAGATATTTTTAACTTTTATGAAAAAATAAACCAAAAATTTTGACATTTGAACTAGTCGAAATTTTTAAAATATAAATAACATTTTGAAAAAATCCGAAACGTTGAAAAAGAAGGAAACTTAAAATGAATGAAAGTTTAGAGAAGTAGCCGAAATTTTGAAAAAAGTTAAAATATTTCAAAATAAGTAAAATTTTGAGAAAAAAGTAGAAATTTTGGAAGGAAAAATGAAAACTGAAAAAAAGGGAATTTTGAAAAAATTGGAAATTCTGCAAAAAATAGTAAATTTTTGAGTGTCCATGTTTCAAAATAAGTAAAAATGTTCAATAACAAACACGTTGTTAGCGGGAATTTAATATTACAAAAAATCAGGGATCTCCAATTTTTTTTATAGAAAATGGTATCTTGAGAGCGAAATAATAAAAAATATCTTGTTGGGATTTCTTAAAACTTTGTTTTTTTTTTTAAATACAAAGGGTCATCCTTTTATGCCTTTAGAGCACTGCAAGTAGGAAATACAGATGTGGGGAATCACTCATCAGATCTGGCAAGTACCTCCCATTAAAGCAGAAATAGAAATATCTTGGGCTCAAACATAGTTTTTATGAATAAACTTCTAAAACTGAAGCATTCTTTTTTACTCTTTGTGAATGGATTGTAGTTTAAAATAATGAATGTCAGAAGTAAAAACTTCTAAAACGAGAGTATAAAATGAGAGAAAATGGCTAATCTCGGAATACATCAGTTAATATGTCATGCTCTCAAGTTAACAACGGAAGATGACACGCTCGATTGCCTCATGGCCCATATTTGTTTTTAATTTTCTTAAACTTCCAAAGCTACAGTGACAGAACATCTCCTGTGTCATGCTACTCACCTTAATAAAATACCTGTTGAGACTAAGATTGTGTCTGATAGAATTTTGCCAACCCTTATCAGCAGTACGATAATATGGATAATGCTTAGTAATGTAACTATAAATGCCCGACAACGTCAACTGCTTATCAGGGGCACTGGCTATGGCCTGCACAATCAACTGTGCATAAGAAAACGGCGGTTTCGAGTCGTCCTTCCCGCTGCCCCCGGCGCTGTATCCATCGTTCACCACAACAGACGGAGCCTAAAAAAAACTTCCATTCAAACACCCCAAAATGACCAAAAAAATTTTAGACAAACTACACGATCTACGTACAGCGTTTCCGTTGGTATTCTGCTGCCTATACTGATCGGGACTCTGACTGGCGGGTACATAGTGTCCCTCGTCCCTATGGGCCACTTGGGCGGCGTAGGCCGCCACCATTTGTAGATCAGCAGACACGTTCCTCCTTCCACCGTGACTTCCTGCAATAGCGTCGTTATTCAAGAGAACTAGTCAAAATTTTTGATTATTACCCCTAGGACTAGCTGGGCAGCTGTTTGCTGCACTAATTGTGCCCGTCGGAGACGGGAAGGGGCTACAGTAGACGTCGGAATCGGGTATATTGATACGGAGGGGCGGCAACGGCCCCGGGGGGATGCCCACCACCCGATCTGTCTCGCATCCTTACCGGCGATACTTCCCGAATTTTTGTTGGAGGCTCTGACGTTTCGTCTATTAAAGCTTGGAACGATAACCGAATATTTGTACTTGGAAATCTGAAGGTACACCTGAAACAATTAAAATTTTTATTTTGTTTGTTGTTGTTGTCTTTTTCGAAATTTTAACTTTTAACTAAACATGTCGGTATTTTTTTTTCTGATAAAATTCGTCTTTCCTTCGAAATGTACACTTTTCTGTCAAAATTTAGTTTGAATTTAAAATGCCAATAAAATTTACAAAATAGTCAAAGTTTTTAAAATAAGACCCATTCTTTTTCAAAAAGTGCAGATTTACCAAAAAGTCCAATTCAAGAGACAATTTGAAGAAGAGAATCTAAATTCAAAAAAAGTGAATATTTTAAAAACCAACAATTTTGAAATAGTCGAAATATGCAAAAAGTACAAATGTTCAATGAAAGTATTCAAAAGTCTAGATTTTCAAAAACAATAGTTTTTCATAAGAAAAGGGAGTTTACGACAAAAATCAAAATTTTTTTGAAGATCTATGTTTTAAAAAAGATTAAAAATTTTTAAAGAGCCGAAATTATCAAAAAGACATTTTCTAAAAAGTTGAAATTACAAAAAAAAGTAAGAAACATTTTTTTTAATCTGTCAAAAAGTCCAAATTTGAAAGAAAAAGAGAGAAAGGTTTAATGGAGAAAATTTTGATATGTCAAAATTTTTCACATGTCAAAAGTTTCAAATAGTCGAAATTTTAAAAAGGAAAAAGTCTTAAAAAGTTAAGATTGAAAAAACATGTCCAAAGTATCAAAATTTAAAAAAAAGGCGAATCTCAGAAAATTAAAAAAATAAAAAAAAATGAAATTTTCAATGGAAAATTTTGAAAAAAGATGATATTTTCAAAAAACCATAATAATCAAAAAGTGAATATTAAAAAAAAAATAAAAATACAGGAGAAATATTTAAAAAAGTAGAATATTTCAAAAGAAGTCGAACTACAAAATAAAGAGAAAGAGGAAATTTTGAAAAGTGAACAGTTATTGAAAGAAGTCAAAAATTCAAAAGAAAAAACAATATTTTCAAAAAAGTCAATATTTTCAAAAAAGTTGAAATTAAAAAAAGTAAAAACATTTTTAAGTCACTCTTTATTGACATAAAGACAAAGTTTCCAGAAAACTTCGAAATTTCTAAAATAAGTCGAAATATAAAAAAAATCGAAATATGGAGAAAAAAAAGAATATTTAAAAAATTCAACGAAAAAGTCAAAATTTAAAAATATAGTGAACATTTTAAAAATGTCAAAATGTTTAAAAGATTAAAAGTTTAAATAGTCGAAGTTTTTAAAAAGTGGAAAAAAAGTCGAAATTTTTAAAAATTTAGATTTTAAAACGTTGTAATTTTCAATAAAATCCCCAAAAAATAATCCAAACTTTACAGTAGTCGAAATTTTCAAAAAGGTCCAATTTTAGAAAAAGTAATAATTTACAAGAAGAGTTCAGATTTCCAAAGACAAAATGTTGAAAAAAATTCATGATTTCAAGAAACAAAATTTTAAAAAAATATTTAAAAAAATTCAGAATATCAAAACTCAAAATTTTCAAAAAAAAAGTCAACATTTTTAAAAGATGTTTAAATCTATAAAAAGTAAAAATAAAAAAGCGGAAATTTTGAAAAACTTTGAATTTTCCAATCAGTTGAAATTTTTTTGTAAGAATTCTGAGAAAAAACTGGTATTAAAAAAAATAGAAATTTTCAAAATAAGTAAAAATTTTCTAAAAATATCACAATTTTGATAAGATTAAAATTCCAACTTTTTCAGTTACATTTAAACTTTCCTTTTTGATAACATTTAAAATTCAAAATTCCATTTTTATGCTAAAAACTGTTGGAGTTACAGCTAGGAATTCCAACTGTTGGTGAGAAAATGTTGACTTTCGGTTAGACATTTCGACTCTCAAAATTTTGACATGCAACTTAATAATTAACTTTTTTAATTTTCGATATTTTTTTCCAAATTTGAAAATTTCTAATTTTTCTGTCAACTTTTAACTTAAAGACCGAAATTCTCACTTTTCCTGACAATTTCAAATTTCAAAACTGCAACGATTTTAAATACAATTTGAACTTTACTTAGCAACGCCGAATTTTTTTGATAAAATTTTACTTCAAAATTCCATCTTTTACTGAAAATATTTTGATTTTAATTTAGAAATTTCGGTCTTTAGTGGGAAATTGTTTACTTAAATTACTACTAGTTTTTCAAAACTTTAATCATAACCTAGATAATTTGATTTTTTTGAACATTCTAAATTTTTTGGCAAAATTTCGAATTTTTTATCAACATTTTAACTATAAGATAAAATTCAAATTTGTATGGCACAATGGCCCATTTTAACTTTAAGTTCAAAATTACGACAATTTTTTTATAACATTTAAACTTTACGTTCGCCACGACGAGTGCTTTTGATAAAATTTTACCTAACTGCAAAATTCCATATTTTAAACGTTCTTACTAGAAATTTGCAACTCTTTGGCAACTCGTGACTTTTATTTGATTTTTGAAATTTCAATTTTTTTAAATTTACCTTTTTTAAAAAAATTAGCTTTTTAAATGTTGACATTTCGGTTTCCAAATTTCCTCTTTTTTCTAAAAATTTCAAATTTTTTTTTATCTCACTTTCCTCAAAAGTTCTCGTCTGTTTTTAAGATTGCGACTTTTCCCAAAATTTTGATGTCATCTGAAAATGTTAACTTTTTTTTTGAAAATTTGGTCTAAAAATTTCGACTTTTTTAATTTTTACTGAAAATTTACTTTTTTAAAATTATTTAGAATTGAACCATTTCACAATTGTATCCTTTTTAAAAATTTCATTTTTTTTTTAATTTATACTTTATCGACCATTCGATTTTTCGAAAATTTTGACTTTTTTCAAAATTTCGAGTTTTTCTGAATATTTTCACATTTTTGAAAAATCATACTTCTTATGGAAAACTTGGATTAGTATTTGAAATTTTGAAACGACTTTTTGTTTCAAAATTTTTACTTTTTGTAAAATTTGCCTCTTGAGAAATTACTTTTCTGATAAAGTTGGATTTAATTTGAAAATTTCGAACTCTGAAAATTACGAATTTTTCAAATTGCTACTTTTTTCAAAATTTAAACTTTGAAAATTTCTTATTTTCCAAATTTCAAATTTTTCTTCAGATTTTTACTTTATTTGCACAGAATTTTGACTTTTTTTTAAAATTCGAATATCTTGAAAAATTTCTTTTATTTGAAAATTTAAAATTCTTTTAATCTTTTTCAAAATTTCGACTTTTTTATTAATTTAGACTTTACTTAACAATTTTCACTCGATTTTTTTTTCAAAAGTTTGACTTTCTCGACGTTTTGACAAAATTTCAACCTTTTTTGACCGTTTCTACATTGCGTTTATTTAAAATGTTCATCTTTTTAAAATTTTGGACTTTTTCCAACATGTTCGCCTTTTCTTGAATTTCTCGACTTTTTAAAAATTTCGACATTCTGAAAACTTCTTTTTTTTTCAAAATTTCTATTTTTTTGCAAATAGCTACTCTTTTTGAAAATTTTAAATTTTTCTTCTAAATTATTAGGTTTTTCTTAATATCACGACGTGAAAATTTTCACTTTCTATAAAAAACATTCTTAAGAGCGTGAACTTTTTTAAAAATTTCCAGATTTTTCAATATTTCGGTGATTTTGAAAATATCCATTTTCTTTCGAAAACGTTAACATTCTATAATTTTCCTTTTTTTAACAAAATTCTCACCTTTTTAACTCTTTTGAACATTTCAACTTTTTTAAAAGATTTCAATTTTATTCACACACTCGTTATAATTTTTGAAAATTTGGAATTTCAAAATTTTGGCTTTTTTGAAAATTTTGAGTTTTTCAAAAGTAGGATTTTCTCTAAATTTGAATTCTTAGGTAAATTTCGATCTTAAAAATTTTACTTTTATTTTGAAATATACGACTTACTCGAAGATTTTAATTTCGGGTTTTTTTTTAATTTTGAATTCTTCTTTTCGTTTTTTTTTTTACTTACTAAAAATTTGGATTTGTCCTTCAAGCTGTTTTAAAAAATTCTGTTTTTTCAATAGTTCCACATCTTTAGTAAACATGACTGTTTTTGAGAAATTAGTCTTTTGAAAATGTCAATTTTTTGTCATTTGGCTTTTTTCGAAAATCGACTCTTTTTGGAAATTTGTAATATTTCCACTTTTCTTAAATTTTTAAAATAATTCATCTTCTTTTGAAAATTTCGAATTTTTTTGAAAACTTCTACTTTTTAAAATTTTAACTTCCTTAATATTTCCACTTCCTAAATTTTTAAAATAATTCGTCTTCTTTTGAAAATTTCGAATTTTTTTGTGAAAATATTGACTGAAAATTTCGACATTTTTATTTCCACTTTTCCAATTTTTTTAGAATTTCGACTTTTTTCACAATTTTATCCTTTTTGAAAGCTTACGACTTTTTTTGAAAATTATAACTTTTTTTGAGATTACAATTTTTTTCTTAACTGTATTTACTGTTTTTAAAAATTTTGATGACATTTTTCAAAGGTTCGTGTTTTTCCCTAAATTTAAACTCTAGGAAATTGTGACTACTTAAAAAATTCTTCTTTTTTTTAAATATTCGATCGAGTTATCGAAAAAATTTCTTTTATTTGTTAAATCTCGACTCGAAGTTTTTAAATCTTGATTTTTCAAAGTTTTGTTTTTTTTTTGAAAATGTCGGTTTTTTCCAGAATTTCGATTTTTTTTCTTGAAATTTCGACTTTTGTAAATTTGACCTTTTTTCAGAAATTCGACTTTTTCATGAATATCGACTTTTAATTTTCTTTGAAATTTTTTCTCCCCCCCCCCTCTCTCTCTCTCTCTCTTTTAAAAACATCAACTTTTAATTTGGCTTATTTTTGAAAAATGTGACTGCAAATTATAATTTGGAATTTGGACTTTTTCGGAAATTTGCACTTTTTCAAGAAATTTCGATCTTAATAAAAAGTTGTTTGAATTATTCTGAAAATTCTGATTTTTTTTTAAATTTCTAGGCAAAGTCCACATTTGCAAAATTAATGAATGCGAAATTTAAAAAATAAACATCCATTACTTACAGAATTCTGAGTAAAGTCGAAATATTAAGAAAAAAGCTAAAATTTCTAAAAAAAAAAACCTTGAAATTAGATTAAAACTTCTTCTCTACATCCTGAAATTCAGAGTTATTAACCAAACAATTTTGATCGAATTTTCTTTTTCCTTCAAATTTGGAGTTTAAAACAGAAATTTTCAATTTTTAGAACTTGAAAGAAATAATTAATCAAAGGTGAATATTTTTGATGAGTTTATTCTTTATGGTGAACCCTTATTGACCGGAAACACCATATTTATTAATTTTACTTAACATTTCTTCGGCCCTGTTTGGAAATATTTAAATTTTTATTGTTTGAAAAGATTGCAAAATTAACGACTGATTCTCACCTTCCCTTAAAATTTTGACTTTCAATTTTTTTCAATTTCGTGTTATTTGCTCGACATCTCTTTTCTCAAAATATCTTGCTTTTTTTCTCAAAATTTCGATCCTTGTTCCTTTCGGGTTAAACGAAAATCTAACTTTTAAAATGTGACTTGAAAAAAATCTAAATTACGACTTGATATCAAAATTTTTGTTTCTAGAAACTTCGATTTTTTCTCCTCAATATTTCAAAAAGAAGCTAACAATTGAAACGAAAAAAATTAGGTTTAAAGTCCCCCTTTTGAGAAAAAAAAATGGATACTTCAATCTCAAAGACTTTTTTCTGATAGACAGATCACTAGATTTAAACACCTATTAGATTAAGAGTCTGGGAGCCAAAGACCGGTTTCGATTTCATTAGATCTCGTCAGTTTGACATACCTAAATTTATTAAGATCGAAAACGGTCTTAGGTGACTGCAATAAATGTTCAAACCTATTAATGTGCGCATTAGAAGAACTTCTCTGACTTGTCAGCGACAGTTTTTGTTAAGCGTCAACTGTTGGTAGTTTAGCAATCTATGATTTGCCACAACATGGCTATATCGTATTATAGTTTCAATCTCAAAATTTCGATTTTTTTCTCTTTCAAAATTTCAAATGAAACTTTAAACTTCAAACTTCTTATCAGTTGGGTTAGATTTCAATGAATAGTTAAGAGTTCGAATTAAAAATAATGACCAGACAAGTTTTGTGGCCCAATACAATTTAAATAAGATTGAGGAGTTAGTTAATAATGTCGACATTTTTCAATGGAAGCTCAACCTTATTACGCAAATGTTTGTTGTATCATTTGAATTTAAAAGTAATCGCAGTTTCGCAGCAAAACGATTTTCATCCGAGATCGAAATGTGTATGTAATATTAATAAAATTCACTTATATTGCATCATTCTGCTTCTGTTTACAAAGAAACGTAAACAAAGATACGCATATCTGCGACTTTTGCTATGGAAAAAAAAGGAATAATTATTAAAACGAATCGTGTACGTTTTATTACGTTATCACTTACTACTCATTATTTCGCTATTTTTATAATTTTTCGCATTCTACAATCGAATGCATCATTCGTACAATAACAATACAAAGCTGCATTTATATCTATCTGTTTTGACTGGCACGAAAAAACATTTCAAGGAAAAAACACCTTCGGTTTAAAAATGTGACTTTTCCCGTATTTTCGCTCGTTGTTGTTGTGTTTTTTTAGAATTATTTACAACAAGGTTATCGGCCATCGACATACTACCCATTTGTTGGAGCAACCAAATATTTTTCCCGACCGTCAATTAAATTTATTTAAAGTTCCAAATATTTTCCCACCTTGAATATTTTCCAAAGTTAAAATGTGTCAAGTTTTAAAATGTATCCAAATCTAAAATGTATCAAAATCTAAAATGTGTGCCATATTAATGAGATTAAACATAAATGTGACCAAACTTAGGAATGGTGAAACAAAAATTTATGAAAACTTTTACAAACCAATAGTTTGATGTCAGATTTTCTAAAAATATACATATATAAAAAATCGATGAAGTGATAACGAAGGCTTCCACGGCCACAGTCAGTACAGAATATACTTCTTCCTGGATTGGACCGTGTCAAAGAACTACCAAAAATGTTCGACGTTTCACCCACCATCGCAGGGGGCTTCTTCAGGAACAAAGAAAGGAAACAATAAATAAAAAGGTAAATACAAGGGAATATGCAAAAATGAAAGAAACTTCAGAAGAGTTTCGCCTCTGGTATGGTGGACATACTGAGTTACCGTGCTCTTCTGTCTAAACTTTCTTATCCTTTGTACCAATTTTCAATTCAGAAGAGTTTCGCCTCTGGTATGGTGGACATACTGAGTTACCGTGCTCTGATGTTTTAAAATTGGCCTTTTCATTCTTTTATTTTTGCATATTCCCTTATATTTCCCTTTTTATTTATTGTTTCTTTTCTTTGTTCCTGAAGAAGCCCCCTACGATGGTGGGCGAAACGTCGAACACTTTTAGTAGTTCTTTGACACTGAAGAAGTATATCCTGTACAGATAAAGTGTTGTTTGAAAAATAATTATAAGAGCCTACATGTATTACTATGGATACAGACATGTAGCCAGAAGGGCTTCAGCCCTCTGTAAAACCCCAAAAACCTAACAGTATGTTGTGAAAGTAAAAATAAATTTTCTGGAAGTTTTTATTTTAAATAAACTTGAATGTTCTTTTGAATTCAGGCTTCTTCAACATTTCTACTTCTCAAAATTATAAGGTTCAACTTTCGAATTTTACTTTTTTTTCTTTAAAGTTTCAGTTTTCAATTTGACATTTCTACCCTTTGTTACATATTTTGACTATTTTTTTTACTCACTTTCTTTAACATTAATTATAGATTTTTTTTTCGAAATTTGGAGTTTAAATTTGATAGTTTTTTTATAATTTGATAATATTTTCAAGTTTCAATTTTTTTTTGTTTTCATAATTCCAGTGTTACACTTTTTATATTTATTTTTTTCTCTAACATTTCAATTTTGGACTCAAAATATTACCATTTCTATGGATTCTGAGTTTATTTCCGGCATCTTGATTAAGGCTGAAAATATTTTTTTCTCGAAATTAGCTATCTATTGACATTCTGACCTTGAAATTTAGATTTTTTCCCAATAATTTTGATTTTACTGAGAAATTCGGAGAATCATTTTTACATAAATTCTGGATTTTTTCAAAATGTTCGTCTTTTTTCTTACCACCAAACCAACAATAACTATCATTGTTACTAAAATTTTGAATACAAACTTTCAAAATTTGAAATGTTGAGATTTGACCTGTTAATTTCGTTAATTCAAACTTTATTCTCGAAATTTCGAATGTAGAAAACCGTTTTTTCCTTTTTAAACTATAACTTATGAATGTCAAGTACAAACACTTTTTTTTAAAATTGGGATTGTTTTCCCACAAAACATCATCTGATTCTAAAAATGCACATCTTAGATTTTACTCTCCCCCCTTAAAAGATAATTAAAATCTTTGACCTGATTTTTGAATTTATGTTTTTCTTCTCGAACTTTCGAGTAAACTCCTTTTTCTTTTGTCAACCCTAACCTAATATCGAGTAAATTTCGAGGAATTTTTTATCTCAATATTAGGGGGGATTTCCCCAAAACTTCGCAAGTATGCAATTTAGATGTTTCTCTTTTACCTTCCCCATCCTAAGACGGGTTTTTTTGGAAATTTTGATCCTTTAATATCGACCTAAATTTCGAAATTCGCGCATTTTTCTCGAAATTTCGAGTGAAGGTTCTCGAAAACTAATTTGTTCTTTTGTCGACTCTAACCTTGGAATGTCGAGTAAATTTCGACAATTTTCTATCTCGATTATGAGCGTATTACCCCAAACTTCGCATATTCCTACACATGTACAATTTATATTGTTCTCTTTCCCATCATGGGATGAATGAAATTTTAAAAATTTAGACTATTTAATTTACAACTTAATTTCGAAATTTACATTTTTTTTTTGAAATTTCAAGGGAAGCAAACTCTTTTTCTTTTGTCGACTCTAACCTCGGAATGTCGAGAAAATGAAAATTTTTTATTTAAATTATGAGTTTTTCTCCAAAACTTTGTTTTTTTCTAAAAATGGAATTTTTTAATATTGATTTTTACTCTGTCCATTATTTTAAACGCCAACTTTCAGCTTTATTTTAACGTTCACTTCTTTTCAAATTTTGACTAAAAACTCGAATTTCTTCTTTACTTAATTTTAAACACAAAATAAGAATATTTTTTTAATCTAATACTTTTGATATTTGCTTCAAAATTGTAACTTTAATCTTGATATTTAATAGTTCTTTTAGTAGTTCTTTGACGCGGTCCAATCCCGTAAGAAGTATATCCTGTACTGACTCTGGCCGTGGAAGCTTTCGTTATCATATTGATATTTTAAATTTACATTAAACCAAAAGTCAAAAAGATAGGAATTTGGGGGAAAAAAGGGTAATTATAAAATGCTAACATTTTTGAAATCAATATTTTCAATTTGGAAATTCAAATATTTCAAAACGAGTAATTATAGTACTTTTAAAAAATTAAATAAACTTTTAGAAAATGTTACAACTATCAAAAAGGGTAGATATGTGTAAAAGGTGGAATGAAAAAAGACTAAACATTTCAAAACAAAAACGGAGGTTATCAAAATGGCGAAATTGTTCAAAAAGTCCAGAAGTTCAAGGGAACGTAAAATTGTTAAAAAAAGTCGAAATTTAAAAAAAAAAAGAAATTTTAAATAAAAAGTCAAAATTTTCCAAAATGTAGAATTTTCGAAATAGCCAAAATTTTCAAAAGTTGAAATTTTGTCAAAACATGGGTAGGTTAAACTTTTGGAAATAAAATCAAAGTTTCTAAAGAGTAAAAATGTTTAAATGGGGTTTAAATTTTCAAAAAAGTAGCAATTTTTAATAAAGGCAAAATTTTGAACAAAGTCGAAATTTAAAAGATTCGAAGTCTTCTTTTCCAAAGGTAAACTTTTTAGACAAGTAGAAGTTGATTTTTGATGTCAAAACTTTGGAACTAGTTGAAATAGTGAAAGTCAAAATTTTCGAGAAAGCCTAATTTTTGAAAAATCGAAATTTTCAAGAATGTAAAAAATGTGGGAATTTTGTGCAAAAAAAAGAAAATTATAAAATTCTAACATTTCCAAAGAAAGTCGACATTTTCAAAAATACCAGACATTTTGAAAAACTTAAAATTTCTACAAAAAAAAACCTTGAAATTAGATTAAAACTTCTTCTCTACATCCTGAAATTCAGAGTTATTAACCAAACAATTTTGATCGAATTTTCTTTTTCCTTCAAATTTGGAGTTTAAAACAGAAATTTTCAATTTTTAGAACTTGAAAGAAATAATTAATCAAAGGTGAATATTTTTGATGAGTTTATTCTTTATGGTGAACCCTTATTGACCGGAAACACCATATTTATTAATTTTACTTAACATTTCTTCGGCCCAGTTTGGAAATATTTAAATTTTTATTGTTTAAAAAGATTGCAAAATTAACGACTGATTCTCACTTTCCCTTAAAATTTTGACTTTCAATTTTTTTCAATTTCGTGTTATTTGCTCGACATCTCTGTTCTCAAAATATCTTGCTTTTTTCTCAAAATTTCGATCCTTGTTCCTTTCGGATTAAACGAAAATCTAACTTTTAAAATGTGACTTGAAAAAAATCTAAATTACGACTTGATATCAAAATTTTTGTTTCTAGAAACTTCGATTTTTTCTCCTCAATATTTCAAAAAAAAGCTAACAATTGAAACGAAAAAAATTAGGTTTAAAGTCCCCCTTTTGAGAAAAAAAAATGGATACTTCAATCTCAAAGACTTTTTTCTGATAAGACAGATCACTAGATTTAAACACCTATTAGATTAAGAGTCTGGGAGCCAAGGACCGGTTTCGATTTCATTAGATCTCGTCAGTTTGACATACCTAAATTTATTAAGATCGAAAACGGTCTTAGGTGACTGCAATAAATGTTCAAACCTATTAATGTGCGCATTAGAAGAACTTCTCTGACTTGTCAGCGACAGTTTTTGTTAAGCGTCAACTGTTGGTAGTTTAGCAAACTATGATCTGCCACAACATGGCTGGATCGTATTATAGTTTCAATCTCAAAATTTCGATTTTTTTCTCTTTCAAAATTTCAAATGAAACTTTAAACGTTGTTCAAACTTCTTATCAGTTGGGTTAGATTTCAATGAATAATTAAGAGTTCGAATTAATAAATAATGACCAGACAAGTTTTGTGGCCCAATACAATTTAAATAAGATTGAGGAGTTAGTTAATAATGTCGACATTTTTCAATGGAAGCTCAACCTTATTACGCAAATGTTTGTTGTATCATTTGAATTTAAAAGTAATCGCAGTTTCGCAGCAAAACGATTTTCATCCGAGATCGAAATGTGTATGTAATATTAATAAAATTCACTTATATTGCATCATTCTGCTTCTGTTTACAAAGAAACGTAAACAAAGATACGCATATCTGCGACTTTTGCAATGGAAAAAAAGGAATAATTATTAAAACGAATCGTGTACGTTTTATTACGTTATCACTTACTACTCATTATTTCGCTATTTTTATAATTTTTCGCATTCTACAATCGAATGCATCATTCGTACAATAACAATACAAAGCTGCATTTATATCTATCTGTTTTGACTGGCACGAAAAAACATTTCAAGGAAAAAACACCTTCGGTTTAAAAATGTGACTTTCCCCGTATTTTCGCTGGTTGTTGTTGTGTTTTTTCGAATTATTTACAACAAGGTTATCGGCCATCGACATACTACCCATTTGTTGGAGCAACCAAATATTTTCCCCGACCGTCAATTAAATTTATTTCAAGTTCCAAATATTTTCCCACCTTGAATATTTTCCAAAGTTAAAATGTGTCCAGTTTTAAAATGTATCCAAATCTAAAATGTATCCAAGTCTAAAATGTGTGCCACATTAATGAGATTAAACATAAATGTGACCAAACTTAGAAATGGTGAAACAAAAATTTATGAAAACTTTTACAAACCAATAGTTTGATGTCAGATTTTCTAAACATTTCAAAACAAAAACGGAAGTTATCAAAATGGCGAAATTGTTCAAAAAGTCTAGAGGTTCAAGGGAACGTAAAATTGTTAAAAAAAAGGTCGAAATTTTCAAAAAAAGAAATTTTAAATAAAAAGTCGAAATTTTCCAAAATGTAGAACTTTCGAAATAGTCAAAAATTTTCAAAAGTTGAAATTTTGTCAAAACCTGGATAGGTTAAACTTTTGGAATTAAAATCAAAGTTTCTAAAGAGTAAAAATGTTTAGAATTTAAATTTTCAAAAAAAGGTCGCAATTCTTGATAGTCAAAATTTTGAAAAAAGTCGAAATTTAAACGATTCAAAGTCTTCTTTTTCAAAGGTAGACTTTTTAGACAAGTAGAGGTTGATTTTTGACGTCAAAACTTTGGCATTAGTTGAAATAGTGAAAGTCGAGATTTTCAACAAAGTTCAATTTGTCTAAAAAAATCCCAAATTTACAAAAAGATAAAAATTTGGAGAATGTCGAATTTTTTGAAAATCAAAATTTTCCAGAATGTAAAAAATGTGGGAATTTTGTGCAAAAAAAAAGAAATTATAAAATTCTAACATTTCCAAAGATAATCGACATTTTCAAAAATACCAGACAATTTAAAAAAGTTAAAATTTGTACTAAAAAAAATCGAAATCTTAAAAATGTCGAAATTTTAAAAAAACTGGAAATGTTCAAAAAAGATCTATGTCCAAAACAAGTCATGTTATTATACTAAAAAAAATTTAATCAGTTTCTGGAAAAAGGTAAATTTTTCAAAGAGGGTAATTATTTAAAAAAAAAGTGAATGCTTTGAAAAAAACTAGAAATTTTCAAAAAAAAATCAAAGTTTTGATAACGTCTAAATTGTTAAAAAGAAAGTCGATAAGTTCGAGAAAAAGTGAAAATGTTGAAAAATGCTGGAAGCTTTTAAGAAAGAAATTTTAAATAAAGGGTGGAAATTTCCAAATAAAAGTCGAAATTTAAAAACAGTGAAACCTTCAAAAGTTGAAATTTTGTCAAAACCTCGAGAAAGCCAAACTTTTGAAAGGGTCGAAATTTTGAAAAAACTCAAAATGATTAACCAAGTAGAAATTAAAAAAAAGAAATTTTTCAAAAAATCCGAATTTTTTAAAACAATGCAAATTTTTCAGAGTTAAAATGTTCGAAATAAAGTCAAAATCTGAAGAAAAATTTGAAATTTTGAAAAGAGAAATTATGAAAGTTAAAATTAAAAAAAAAACGTAGAAATGTTGAAAGAGCTGAAACTACCAAAGAGCTCGAAATTTTCAAATCAAGTTCAATTTTTTAAAAAGTCGTAAAATGTAAAACTTCTCATAAGTCGAGATTTAGAAGTTTAAATTTAAAAAAAAACGCACCTTTTTCAAAATTTTTAAGTAAAATCAAAATTTTCAAAAAAAATCAAATTCTTTAAAAATGTCAAAATTTCGAAAAAAAAGTCGAAAGCTTTATAAAATTCAAAATTTTCAAAAAGTTTCGAAAAAAGTTGAAAATGTCAAAATTAATCAAAGCTTCAAAAAAAGTAAAAAAAAATGTTAAAAATTTAGTCATTTCGAAAAAACGGTAGTAGTTTCCCAAAAAAGTCGTAATTTAAAAACATGAAATAAAATCATATTTTTAAAGTTTAAATTTCGCAAAAAATCGAATTTTCAAAATGTCAAAACGTCAAGAAGTCAAAATTTTGGGAAAAAATAAGGGCTACTAAAAAAGTAACAAAGTTTAAATAGGGTCCAAAACTTGGGAAATTTTGAAAAACTCAAAATTATCGAAAAAGTAGAAATTTACAAAAAAAAATATCAATGAAGCAAAACTTTTGAAATAAATAGAATCTTTTAAAAGTCCAAAATAAGCTAAAATTTTAAGAAAAAACGAAATTTTGAAGAAAACATGAAAATTGTAGAAAAGTCAAAACTTTGTGAAAGGTTGGCAAGTTTCAGAAAACTCAAAATTTTTAATAAAGTCCAAAATTTTCAATGAAAAATGTAAAATTTCTTAAAAAAGAAATTTACAAAAAATGTTTTAAAAAGTCGAAATTTTGAAATATACAATATTCTCAACGTAAGTTAAAAATTTTGAGAAAATACCAACATTTTGAAAATAATTGAAATTTTCAAAAAACGTAAATAAAAACTTCAAAATCCTTGAAAAAGTAGCAATTTTCAAAAAAAAGTCAGTAGAGCAATAAAATCTTTCTCAAATAAGCAGAATCTTTTAAGAAATCAATATCCGAAGTAAGTTAAAACCTTAAGAAAAATACGAAATTTTGAAGAAAAGTCGAAATTTTCGAAATTAAAATTTTGCGAAAGGTTGAAATTTCCAAAAAACTCAAAATCTTTAAATATAGCCTAAGATTTTCAATGAAGTAATTTTTGAAAAAGGTAATATTTATCAAAAAAGTGGAAATTTACAAAAATCATAATTTTGAAATAAGAAAAAAATTTTGAAACAGTGGAAATCCTAAAGTTAAAATTTTCAAATAAAAGCGAACTTTTCAAAAAGTCAATTCGAAAAGGTCAAAATTTTGGGAAAAATTCGAAATCTTTAAAAGAGTAGAAGTTAAAAAAAACAAAAATTTCAAGAAGTCAATGTGTTCAAAAGCAGAAATTTTCAAAAAATTCAGATTTTCAAATGCATTTAATTTTGTTACAGATTTAAAGATCGTCGAAATCTCGAAAATCTAAATTAAAAAAAGCTTAATTTGTAAATAAGAAAATATTTATAAAATGATCAAAATTTTTAAATTAGAACATTTTCCAAATAAAAACAAATATTAAAAATTTGTAAACCAGACTAAAACGAAAATTTTAAAAAAGCCAAAATGTTCAGAAGGTCAAGGTCAAAATTTTCAAGTTAAAATATCTGAATATTTTTAAAAAATTCTAAAAACAGTCGACAGTAATAGAGATTTTCAAAAAAGTCGAAATTTTGAAAAAAAAGAAATACCGAAAAGTTAAGAAAAAAGTCAAAATTTCGAAAGAAGTGGACATTTTTTTAAAACGGTCGAATTTTTTTGAATAATTTTCTTAATAAGTCAAAATTTCGATAAAAATTAGACGTTCATAAAATAGTAGAAATTTTACGTTTTCCAAGCAAATCGAAATTTTCGAAAGAAATTATTTACCAAAATATAGGAACATTCAGAAAAAACGAAAATAATATAAGTCAAAATATTTACCAGAAGTCAAGGTCGACATTTACAGAAGAAGTCGAATTCTTTAAAAAAAATCGGCATCGAGAAGTATCGAAACCGAGAAAAAGTCGAAATTCAGAAAAAAAGAAAATCGGAATATTCAAAAAAGGTCCAGTTTTGAAAAAAAAGGCTAAAGAATTAATAATTTGTATACAAAAAAATTCCAATTAATTAAATGAAAAATAAGTAGAAAAATCGTTTATTTTTAGGCTGCTTCATTCAATCAGTTTTAGTAAAATAGATATGTTCTCGAGTACTATCTTTCTGCTGAATTTTCTTCGTTCACACGGCTAATGCAACGTGCAGCAAAAAACCTTTATAGCACAACAAATTTAGCATTTCGTTGCAACCTGTTATCGTATTCGATTGAATGATTTCTTTCTGCCTCAACCCAGACCTCGTAGATTGAAAATTTTTCGGAAAATCAATCTACTGGTAAACTAACGGAAGTTCGTGCTTAGCAGGTTGGTTGTAAGCGGACATATTAGTGTACTTTGAAAGAAGTCGAATTTTGGACAAAGGAGTTGAAATTTTGGAAAAGTAGAAAATTTTCGATAAAAAAACCGAAATTCTGAAAATCCAACTTCCGAAAAACTCGACATTTTCAGAAATCGTAACAATTTCCAAGGGCGGAGATTTTTTAAATCATAATTTTCAAAAAAAAAAGCCAAAACTTTCAAAAAGCACATAAATTTTCGGAAAAAATCAAACTTTGGAACTTCGAAATTTTCACAAAAATCCAAACTTTGAAAAGCCCAGATATTCAAAAAATTAAAATTTTTGATAAAAATCGAAATACTGAGAACAGCCGAAAGTCGAAAGTCTCGAAAAAAGTCCAAATATTGACAAATCGAAATTTCGAAAAATATCTAAAATTTGAAATAAAAGTGATATTTTGAAAGAATCCGATCTTCCAAATAACCTGACATCATAAAAAATATTAACTATTTAAAAAAAGGCGAAATTTCGAAAACAGTCACAATTTTCAAAGAAAAAAATTAGATATTTTCAAGAAAAAACTCAAAATTAGCTGAAAACCCTAAATTTTCAAAATTTCGGCTTTTATTTTTAATTTCGATTCCCCTATGGATTTTTCGTCTTTTTTAAAAATTTCGATTCCTATTTCAAAAAATTAATTTTTCAAAAATTCAGACTGTTTCACTGAATAATTCAATTTTGATTGACAATTTCGAATTTTTTAAAAATTTGACTTATTTAGAAAATGCTCGTTTTTAAAAATTTCATCATTTTAAAATATCCACTTTTTCTTACATTATTCACTTTTTTTCGAAATTCTGACTGAAAATTTCAAAAATTCGACTTAAAAAATTCTTACTTTATTTTTAAATATTGACTTTTTTAATTCGATTCCTTTTTTTCTGTTTTAAACCTTTTGGCAATTTTTTTTCGCTCCCCTCTCTATCGACGAGACTGTACCTAATTGGTATGTCAATAAACTTTTATTTCCAATTTTCGACAATTTTCAATTTGTTTGAAGCGCATGCTATAGTTGTCAATTATTTAAACTACTTTTCGACAATTTAAAATTCTTTAAACTTATTCGCATCATTGACCTCTATCTACTTTGTAATGTACAACACGACATCGCACAATTTGCATAAAAACACGTTTTGTGCATTAATTTTACTTGCTCTATGAGGGGGGCTAACCTGTCAAATGTTTCTTCAAAGTTTATGGGTAAATATTTGCTTTAATTATTTAGACAATCATGAACGAAACGAAAATTGATCTTTTTATAAATTACTGTGACGAGCACCTGGGAGAATATTCTTTTTTTTTAGTAAAGTTTGTAAAATTTTCGTAAAGAGATCCAAATGGAATTCTGGCAACTATACAACCAATTCGTTTCTCACATGGTTCGCTTCTATTAAATTCGATTTAGAATAGCTAATAGCCAGTGGCTCGTTAAGAGAGTTATACGCACAACCAGTCTAATATTTATTTACATTGAAATTGAAATAAATTAAAGACATCGCTACTAGTAGACCAAACAGCCAGGTTTATATTTGCAACAATGTAATAAAACGTAATGCGGAATAATGACCTCTATTGACTTTTTCAATATTGACCTTGTACAATATACTTACGCTTATAAATCGTATGGCGTGATTGTATCTTTTCATTCAAAAACTTCAGAGAATTTGCTTTTGCTCTTACAAAACCGTGACGACACGTCTGCCGCCCCGAAGACTGTTCGCTTTGGGCCAACTTTCACGATAAGCCAGAATTCGCAACGCCTTGTCCTTTTGCACAAAACCACACACAAATATGCAGAAATAAATTTAATTTGTTCCAATCAATACAACGCACAGTGTGAATTTGAGTAATTTCTGGCCAAAACTAAGAAGGAATGAATTTTTCCGACTTAAGGAAAATAGCTTAATGACCGTTTAATTAACAAGAATAAAGATTATTTTTAAAGGAATAATTGATTATAATTCCCATATAACTCCAAGAAAACTATCGAACTTTTTTCAATAGTTTTTAAGTTTTTTCGAGAAAAAAGTTAAGATTTTGTGCATAAAAAATGTTTAAAGGGAAGTAAAAATTTGTAGAATAAAATCGAATTTTGGAAAAAAACCCAACATTTTTCTTTTTCATTTTAGGAAAAGCCCAAATTTCGAGAAGACTTTTGTACATAAAAATCTAAATTTCGCGGTAGAGAAAAAATTGAAAATTTCTAGAAAAGTATTTTGAGTCGAAATTTCAAGAAAGGGTCCAATATTCAGAAAAAAATGCATTTCAATAAATATTTTTTAGAGACGAGTAAAAATTGCGAAAAAAATTCTAAGAGGACAAATGGGATGTTATTTAATTATAAAAAAAATTTATTTGAGAAAAGTCTAAAAGTTTGAAAAATATTTTCAGTAATATTTCTATATAAATATTTTGATCGCAGAAAAAATCGTACATTACAGCTTCAACAAACTATAATAGAGAAGAGAGAGCGAGAATTAGAGAAAAATGTACAAATTGGAATTTTCATGTAAAAAATGTTTTAAAAGAAAGTGAAGCTTTCAAGAAGTTGAATTTTCCGTTCCTTTTTTTAAGTAAAGCCTAAATTTCGAAAAGACTTTTTTACAAAAAACTCGTTTAGAGGTTTGGAAAAAATCGAAATTTATAGGAAAATTTCAATAAGGGTTCAATTTTGAGAAAGAAAAAACTTTATTTCAATAATTTTTTTACAGAAAGATCGATATTTGAAGACAAAATTACGATTGAAAATTCTATTTATTTATAAAAAAAGTTTATTTAGAGAAGTCGAAAGTTTGAAAAATAATATATAGAAAAAAATGGCTATATAAACATTTTAATAGAGAAGTGCAAAAAATGTTCAGAGATAAATCAAAATCTGCACAAGATTTAAATTTTGCAAAAAAAACCGAACCTTCTGTAAAAGATTTTTACAGAGAAAGGTCATTTCGAGAAGAAAGTCCAAATTTTCGAAATAAAACCCAAAATTTGCATAAGATAATTCATACACAAAGAAAATGTTGGAGAACAGTCAGTAGTTTGCGAAAAATGCTTAATTTCGAAGAAAACCCCGTAATTTCTATAAATATTTTTGTATTGGAAAAGAGCATACATTTCAAGTCAATTTTTAAAAGCGGAAGGTTCAAAAAGATAGCAAGGATGGGCGAATGGAAAGACGTGAGAAAGGAAGGAAGGAAGGAGGAAGCAATGAAAGAACCGAGGAAGCATTAAAACAACCAAAAAACAAAGAGGAAAGCAATAAACGAAGCAAGAACGAAGGATGGTAGAAAGCAAGGTAGGAAGCAGGTAAAGAATCCAGAAGCAAGGAAGAAAGCAAGAAAAACAGTAAGCAAGGAAACAGGAAGGCAACAAGCAAAGAAAGAAGAAAGCAGGAAAGGAATCGAGGTAGGAAGTAAGCAGGGAAGGAGTAAAGCAAGCAACAAAGGAAAGAAAAGAAGCAAGCTGGAAGAAAGAAAGCAAGCGGCGAAAGAAGGAAGGAAGAAGGCAAGCAAGGAACAAAAAAAGCAAGGAAAGAACGAAGAAAGAAAGGAATGAAGCACGAACGAATGCCAAGAAGGAAGAAAGCAGTGGCTAGAAGAAAAAATAAGAGAAAAGATGCAAAAATGCAGTTACGGTAGGAAGCAAGCAACAACGGAAGAAAAGAAGCATAGATAGAAAGAAAAAAGTAAGAATGGAAAGAGGCAGAGTAATGAAGGAAGAACGAGGGAAACAAGGAAGGAAAAAAGGAAGAAAGAAAGCGGGGAAGGAAGGAAGCAAGCAAGGGAGGAAGAAAGCAACGGGTGGAAGGAAGAAACCAATCGAGATGGAAAAAAAAAGAAAGATGCAAAAATACAGATACGGGTGGAAGCAAGCAACAAAGGAAAAAATAAGCTAGGATAGAGAAAAAAAGTAATGAAGTAAGGATGAAAGGAACCAAAGCAATGAAGCGAGAACGGGGGAAACGAGGAAGAAAAAAGCGGCGAAGGAAGGAAGCAAACAAAGAAGGAAGAAAACAACGGATGGAATGAAGAAAGAAATTGAGGAAATGGAAATAAGGGAGGAAGGATGCAAAAATGCAGATACGGAAGGAAGCAAGGAACAAAGGAAGAAAAGAAGCAAGGATAGAGGGAAAAAGTAATGAAGAAAGGATAATAGGAGAAAGTAATTAATGAAGAATGGATGGAAGCAAGCATGGAAGAAAAATTAATGAAGGAAGAACGGGAAGAAACAAGAATTAAAGAAGGAAAAAAATGAAGCAAAGAAGGAAGGAAGCAATAAAAGAATGGAGAAAAAAGAAAGCAAAGAAAGAAGAAAGCGAAGAAAGAAGATAAGCGAAGAAGGAAGGAAGCAAGCAAGGAAGCGTAAAAGAAAAGCAACGAGTACACAATGATGGAAAAGAAAAAGTAACGAAGAAAGGACGAAACACAACAAGCAAGAAAAGACGAAAGGAAGCGAAACAGTAACGAAAAACGGACGGGAGGAAACAAAGAAGAAAGAACGGAAGCAAGGAAGGGAAGAAGGTTAGCCAGGAAGCAAGCAAGGATGAAGCAATGAAACAAGTAAAGAACGGGGCACGCAAGAAAGCAAGTTCGGAAATAAAGGAGGGAGGAAACAAAGGCAGAAAAGAAATGAAGAAAGAAATCGAAAAAAAAGAGAAAAGCAAGGAAACGGGCAAAGAAGGAAGGAAAGAAGAAAGAGAAAAGGGAATGAAGATGGAGAAATGGACGAGAAAAAAAAGGGCTAGAAAAAAACCGGAGAGATGAAAAAAAATAGAGAAAGAAAAACAGAACTAAAAAGGACTAAAACAGCTGAATCCAGAACTAAGTTAAAAAGGAAAAAAAACTATAAATAGCGCGGGGAATTGGTATAAAGAGAAGATCGAAAGATGAAACTAGAAAATAACTACACCATGAGTTTTTCGTCGATCGGCGGAGCAAGTAAAAGAACCAAATTATTTGCCAAAAAGCAAGAAACATTTTTACTCATGTATTTACGTCAAAACCGATTTCCCTGCTTATTTTCGGGTTATAAACAAACATAACATCTATTTATAACCAAGTTCAGTGCTATGTAGAATAGTGTTGCTATTTACTAACGGTTTCGGCGAGATGATTAATCGATGTCGACTCGGAATCTGACTGGGAAATTATTAATACATGGAGTGATCCACAAATTTCTCCAATTCTGACGATGCGACGTATGCAATCGCGTTCAATTCATCATGATTTTTACGATGCAAAATTTATTCAAAGCAAAACGGAATTTTTAAATGATAACTGGGTTTGAATTTTGCATGCGTTTCGCACACAAGATACAAGACTAATTATTTACTTTCCGCTAAATTCGGGCCATAAAACCGTTTTATTTAAACTGTTGAGGCGAAATGCGTTTAGCGGTTAATGCCGGTGTACCGGAATCATCTATGATTCACGTTTTGATGTGTCTACGAGCCAAATTGAGCGAATTTGCCACAGCATATCAACCGTAAGGTCGAGTTTGGCAATATTGACGTTTTTCCTCAGTTTCATTTCCCTTGAAATAGAGCACTTTGTTATTTTTATCACGTGGTCGAGACGAAATAGGCGGCCTTGGGAAAATTGATGTTTCCTATGTTTTTAACCAGTTTGCTCTAAATAGAAAGCATTAGACGCCATACCATCTTTTACAAATATGACGAATGAAATATCGTTGCATATGATATTAGATAATAATCACAGGATAGGAAAACTTTTCAATTCCACGAAATTTCAAAAAAGAAACTCGTCAAAAGTAGTTTGCACATTATCGTCAACTTTGACAATTTAAGAACCCTTTGGTTGCGATCAATCACTTTATCCGAATTAGTTAATCTTAAAAACTTCAGTTGGTTAATTTGCCCCAAAAAGCATTCGCTTTAAAATCGACAAAAACTAATAAAAAATTATTACTTAGTGCTTTTGATCTTCACGTCTGTTATGTATTTTTAGTAGCCATTTCCTCGCTTGAAATTCAAACAAGAGCGGAGTAATAGTGGAAGTGGTTTATTATTAGAAAAAAAGTCAAGTAAACAACTGGCACCTTCATGTATTTAATAATTATAGAGCAGCCAACCCTTTGTTCCAACAAATTAAATGCAGAAGTTTCCATTTTTTAATTCCATATTAAAATTTTAGGTTAAACTCTTGCTTAAAATTAAGTAAAAATAAAATTTAAAGTGGTTGCAGAAATAGTGACAGTTCCTGTTGAAATAGACAGCACCAGCTCCATCTACTTAAAGCTTCTCGCTCACTTCTTGTCGTTATTAAGAAGCCTAATTTCATATTTTGAATTTAATAAATTTGCATAAATTTAAAATAACAATTCGGCTGATTAGGCATTCAGAAAGTTGACAAGTCCATATCTAGGAGTTTATCCTCCGTAATTCTGAATAATTTTTTGAGGCATTGTATAGGTTTCAATGTTATTTGGATCATTGAAATCGCAAAAAGCCAGAAAACTAAAATATGTATGTATGTATGTATGATTATAAGTATTTCACGAAATGGGGGAGGTAAACACTAATTTGCAAGATAACAGTTTCTGACTGCAAAACTACTTTTTCATTCGTTACAAATGTGGTCTTAAACCCACATCTTGCCTTATAAGAAGTTGGATCATTTTTGAGGTTATGTGACAATTTGATTTTTATTTTTGTTTTGCTTTAATGCATTTCTAGTAAAATACTTTTTTATATGCATATTCAACCCAAATCCAATGTTTCCCTTAGGTAAAATAAAGTAGATTTAATGTTTTTTATTATGACGCAATTCTTCGGATAAAAAAGTGACACATTTTACCCTCCGACAACGGAATTGTTACGATTATAGCCAGACAATGGTAAGCGGATTTTCATTTCAAATCGCTAACAATTGAGATTTCCACGACACGCCACCACGTGGTTGGAAACAGTTTACGGGTTTGGTTAGAAACAATCGGCGCCGATAAATAAAGTTTGAAAACATCAATTCATCAATACAAAGTGTTATTGTATTTACAAGTAAGGCTATGAAATATGACACCTATCGCATATTGACATAAGGTTGACATTTCGAAGGAAGTCGCAATGACGTCACCCGGTGGCTCGATAAATCGTCCACATGTCCGTGTTTCCAAAATTGAGGAGTTTTATTTCGTACAAGCCCTAACGACGACCTCCAAGGAGAGGTTATTGATTTCCCGAACGCGTGGAAAACACGGGAAAATCGGTGAGGATATCACGTGACCAGCACCATGTGTCAGAATGTAACCTCTCAAGGCCTCCCCAGATAAACACGCTACACAGTACATAGCACACTTTGTTTACATAACATAAAACTTACGTCCTAGGTAACTGGATGGAGGGGGCCCCTTTCCTTTGAAAAACTCCATCCACGAAAACACCGTTTTTGCCGTTACACAGCATGTAAAAGTAAGGGTGATCGAAAAAAACCTCCAAGTGTTTACGCGATATAAAACTGGAATGTCCCATATTTACATCGACGTCGCCTCTGGAGCTATTTCTTCCTATAACGATTCGATTTTGCCGCACCAGATACTCGAACTCCTTCCCTTCTATCCGAGCGATGGGTTCCCCTCTTTCCTCGTTGTTCCATTGCACCTTCGATGGGCTCGCGGGGGCCGATTTAAGGGCCAGCAGAGCCCATGCGTCGCTCTCCGATGTTCTTGAAAATGTGGACATCGCGGATCACTTTTTACACTTTTCACTTACTCATCACAGCACGCTAGACCACGTTGTTTACTTCGTATCGATTCGAAATGGCAATTCACCTGTTTGCGATAAAAACTGCTATTTGCTTAATGTGGCCGTGTGTGTATTGCGGATTTCATAACAGCTCCGTCGGTATATGCAATGTTGGTAAACACGTGAGACAGCTTTTTGCAGAAAACAGCCTCACTTGTGAAACTACGCGCTACATTTCGTGCTTCCGAGCCTGGTCATCTATCGACCGAAAGCTAAACTAAGTAGAGAAGGTCGGAAGGTCGGAAGTTTTTAAAAATTTTCAATGTTACAAAACAAGAAAATTTATAAAAAACAATTAATTTTAATTAAATATTATGCAATTTTACGGTAAATTGTGTTTAATAACATTTAGAATATTGATTATTAAAATTATAAAAATTCTTTTGAGAGCGACCTCTCTGAATCAGTGTAGTACACGTAACGCTGAAACTTGGTATCCAATACGCGAATGTTAAGGCAGCCAGCACTAGGTAACGCTCTATGTAAAATCTTAATTACACCTGATTTTCTCAAATATCTACTGAAAATTTTATTACAATTAATTTTGTGGGTCGTTAAAGAGATGCACAAAAGCATAAAACTAATTCTTTGACCCCCATTTTATTTAACTTTTGGGAATTCGAAGTTTAAATACAGGCAGCGAAGAAATTAATGAAGCAATTAATCGGTGCTGGTTCTACCAAAACAAAATCTTTTCGTGTCTTTTTTTTTAAACTTATTTAAGATAAAAATGATAATTAAAAATCTAAGCTTACGGCAAACAGCCGCAGTACGGCCACCATGAACGTAGGGAGGATTCCATTCAAGGGGAGGCAACATTCATTCTGAAAAATTCATGGAGAAAAAAGCTTTCCGGCTGAGTAATGTAAATTTTCACTTAAAAACCACACGAACTAAGCAGATCGAATTTCCAGATTAAAGTCGAAATTTCGAAAAAGAACCAAACTTTAAGAAAAAAACCTTTAAAAAATGTCGAAATTTCGATAAAGTGAAAAAAAAAACGAAATTTCCCAAAGCCAGTTTTAGTGAAAAAAAGTGGTAATTCACAGAACAAGTCGAATTAAGGTAAAAAATATGCAACTTTCAAAATGATTTCTCTAACAATTTTTACTTTATTTCAATTTTTTCATATTCTCGAAATTTTCCAAAAATCTTTTTCTCAAAATTTTCTAAAAATATTATTTTCAGATTTTAAGTTTTATTTAATCCAATTTTTTTGATCCAATTTTAGGAAAATAAACGATTTATATAAAAAGCCAAAATCTTCAGGAAAAACTCAATTTTAAATGGAAATGCCAAAAACAGAAAATATCTAATTTTAAGATAAAAGTAAAAATTTGGAGAATAAGGTATTTTGAACAAATTGGAATTGCAGGGAATCAAATTTAAAAAATAAATTCAGAAAAAACAGATAATTTAAAAAACGCATTGATAAAAGATCGAGCTTTTTAAAAAATATTCCAAATTGTTAAGAGAAAGTTCACTTTTAAGAGGAAAACTGAAATTTTAAGAGTAAAGAATTTTGTCCCAAAAAGTGATTTCGAAAAAAATTTTTTGGAAAAGTTGGGGTTTTCAATATCAATAATAAAAATAAAAACGTAACCCATCTCAAAGACTGCAAAATTGTCCAATATTCGAAAAAAGTCAACATTTGTAAAGGTTTAATTTTGTGAAAACATGCAATTTTCAGAAAAAGCCAAATTTTGCGAAAAAATTTCCAAAAACCTTGTTTTCAAAATTTAACATGCAACAAAGACGTTGAATTTTTTAAAATATCTTCGTCGCTTACGTTATAATTCAATAGTCCACAGATTCGTTATAGATTATTTAATCTTGACCACTTAATACAAATATGCGATCAAACGTAAGGAAATATAATACAATATGACATTACAAATTAACTAATACCAATCAATCGTTTATAAATAATAACTTAGCAACAGTAACAAGGTTAATTAGATATTTTCAACAAATTTACAAGAAATCCTTTTCTCGAAATCCTCAAAGGATTTTTCTCAACATTTTTACTAACACTCCGTCTGAACTTGCTGGAAAAAACAAATATTCAAAAAAAAAATGGCAACCTTTGGCAATAAATAAACGATTTTTAAAACAAAACTCCAAAAAGAAGGCTTTTGAAAATATGAAAATTTCAAAAAGGCAAATTTTGAGGAAAAGATGAATTTTAGAAAAACGACCATTTTAAGAGAAAGAAGCCAAAATCCGGAGAAAAAAAACGAATTTACCAGAGAAAAAGCGCAGTTCCTAAAAATATTAAATATCAGATATTGAAATAAAAATCAAAACTCCGTGAAATGGTCAAACTTTAAGAAAGCAGTCAAAATTTCTAAAAAATCAAATTGTAAAAGATCGAAACTTTGAGAAAAAGCTAAATGTTGTATTGAAATTTAGAAAAACGCGAAATCTCGAGAAAACTTCGTAATGGACAAAAAATTCAAAATTTTTCGATAAAGTTAAATTTTAGGAAAAAAGTCGAAATTTTGAAAAAGTAGTCAAAACCCCGAAAAAAAGACGAAGTTACAAGAAAATAATCGAAAATTTGCGAAAAGATCTAACTATTGAGAAAAAGCGTTTAATCTTAGTGAAAATTTCCCAGAGAGATTCAGATTTTATCGAGATTCAGAAAAAGAGCAAATTTCAAAAAAAAAATCAAAATTTTAAGAGAATTTCTTAGCTGAATATTCACTTTCTCTCGACTGCTTGAGTCAGAGAAAGACCTTGTCTCAGTATGACGCCAGAAAATGTCCAATATTTTATTACACGTCAAAATTTCTATAAACGTGTTCAAATTTCCAAAAATTTGGATTAAACAAAGAGTTGAAATTTACAAAGAACATTATATGCTTTTTATCAAAAGATTGATCAGATTCCGAGGAAAAGGGAAATTTTAAATAACAAGCTACATTTGCAGAATTAAAAAAATTCTAACCCAATGGCGAAATTTTCAGAAAAAGTCAAATTTCGAGAAATGCGAAATATTTGAAAAAAGACGCACTTTTATATAAAAATTCGAAATTTTGAAAGTCATGTTTGATAAAAGAAGTTGAATAAATTTTAACTTCTTCTATAATTGCGAAATTTCAAAAGAAAAAGACAAATAATGTGAAAGAATGCGAAATTTGAGGAAAATTTCGAAATTTCGAAATAATGTTTTCAAGCAAAGGATGAATTTTGAAGAAGAAAAGAAAATTTTTGGAAAAAGTCCCGTAGTTGAATATAAATTTTCGGTGTGCTGTATAAAGCAAGGGGCGGGGGGATGGGGGGGCCAAGCGCCCCATTCTGCCCTATTCTAGCTACGCCTATGACGACCACTACACATCGCTAAACATCGTGTCTACTACACGTATTTTGCGACCTATAAACATTTGTTGCTTCGAGCAAATACGTGTTGGATTTTGTCGATTTAATTTACTAAAATCATAAAACATATATAAACTAAATATGGACTAAAGCTAAGGTCCAAAAACGTTAAAAAAATTACATAAAAGTTGAATATTTAGCAGCATTGACAAATCTATTTAGTTCTTCTCTCTGCTATTAGATGGCGTCAAATGTTGATTAAGAGACCAAATTTATGAAAATCATTAATACGAAAATTAATAAGGCTGTCAACTTTTATTCATTGTACGTTTTAAGCAATTGAAAGTAACTGTAGTAAATGAAATTTAAACATTGTAAACCAAATTATCAAATTCTGTCACCAATTTAACTTTTGGCGCATAGAATATTTCCCAGTGGCGGGTTGTATCTTTTATAAAAGGGGAAGTTAATCGGTAGAGACCGTATTTTAGGCACAATTAAATAAGGTAAACAGGTGGGCAAAAAAAGGCATTAAATAGGCAAAATACTCTAAAAAAGGCAGCGAAAGGTTAGAACCACAATCAACATTTAGTGACAATTTTGAATATTACTTTTTTCCAATAACAAATTAAATATCTTTCAGTATTTTCCGTTTTAAAATTTGTACTTATTTTTATGCTTCTCCTCCGTGACCCACTAAAAGACTTTTTAACCATCTTAAAATTTCATTTTTCCATTGAAAATTTCGACCACATTTTGAGGTTAGAAGTTAAAATTTCGTCTTTTTTTTAAGATTTTTTAATTTTCTTTTTTCAAAATTTTGACTTTAATGCCAAAATTTTGCCTTGAAATCCCGACTGTGATCAATCTTAAAACTGGATTTTTTCCCAGGCTGGGTTTCTCTTAAAATTTCCGCACTTTCTAAAATTTTTTTGAGTACACTTAATTCTTTACATATTTCTAAAAAGTCGATGCTGCAATAGAGACTTTTTTTTCTCAAAATTTCGGTTAAAATCTTGCTATTTTACATTTCAGTCAAAATTTCATAAAAAAATATAAAATATTCTGATATTATAGCTTCAAAACGTGCAATGGTAAAGCTTTTCAAAAAATTCTCAATTTAACCTTCCAATTTTTGTTGCTTAATCTAAAATTTTGATTTTTTTTCGAAAGATTTCGACTTTAAATATCGTAAAGTTCTTTTTCAGATTTTTTGATAAAGTTAAAATGTCATTTTCTTTTCATGTGTCTCCAACACAAACGTTGAATTCGTTTTTCGGAATTTCTGCTCCAAACTCAAATTCGTCTTTCTCCTAAAGCCACCAATTTTAGCTAGATTTTTCTCAGAATCGAGACTGATTTTTTAAAATTTTTTAGTGAATATTGAAAAATTTTTAAACCTAAGTTATCTACTTTGAAATAGAAATTGAGACTTTTTCCTTAAAATTTAGAAATTAGAAGTTATAATTGTTTTTTTTCCAGAATCTTCCATCATTTATTCGTCATTGCAGACTCTTATTGGTCAGAAACGTTTTCAATGTTAATTTGTTTTAACTTGTGGGAACCTAAGAAAATTAAATATTTCCAAAATGTGTCGTAGAAATGCTAAATTAATAATGACTTTTGTCATTTCTCTCAAAATTTCCATTAAAAAGAGATTTCAAAATAGGGGCTTGAAACGTGCAATTTTTGACATTTTTATTCTGAGTGCAATATTTCAATACATATCAATACTCTAACTTTAAATATTTAATTTTTAATATCTGCGAGTTTAAGTCAGCAATTTTGACAAAAATATCAAAATATGAAATTTTTAAAAAATTAATACTTTTTAAAGAAAGTCAAAATTTCCAAAGAAGTGGGAGTCCTCAACATAAATCATACTTCTAAGAAAGTTCGAATTTTGATACAAAAATCGAGATTTTTAAAATCAGTTAACATTTTAAAAAAGCGTAGAAATTCTGAAAAAAGTGCAAATTTTGAAAATAAAAATAGATATTTTAAAATGTTGAAATTCTGTAAGAGTAGAATTTTTCTAAAAAAAGCCGAAAATTCCAAAAAAGGTTAATGTACAAAAATTCGAAATGAAATAAAAATAGAATTTTTATGAAGTCAATAATTGCAAAAGCAAATTTCAAAAAAACCTAACGTACAAAAAAATTCAAATTGGTTTGGACAAATTTTCAAAAAACTCAAAATTTTGAAGTCAAATTTGATAAAAATTAAAATTTGAAAAAAATTAAACCTTTGAAATAAAAATGTCAATTTTTAGAAATTATTTTGAGAAACAGTAGAAACTTTGATGTCAAAATTTTTAGAAAAAAATGTAATGTTGTTGAAAATGAGAACTTAAACAAACTGGACATTTTAGAAACTCGGTTTTTAAATAAATCGATATTCGTAGAAGTGTTAAAACTGCGATAAAAAGGCAAAAAATTTGAGATCAAAACATTTGCAAAGAACAGAAATAATGGAAATTGTTAAATGTCGAGATTAAAAAAAAATCATAATTTTCATAAAAATCTAATTCTTCAGAAAGGAATATAAATAAGATCAGGAAGTCGTCATTTTGAGAAAAAGTACAATTATTTACGAAAAAGTCCAACTTTTGAAAAAGGTCGAAATTTTCATTAAAAAAAATTTCAAAAAATTTTCAAAAGGTACAAAAAAAGTCGAAGTTTCGAAACAAAATATGAAATTTGAAAAATTATCATAATTTTTCAAAAATAAAGTCAAAACTTCTAGAAAAAGTCAAAATTTTAAAAATAAGTCATATAAAATTTTCAAAAAACAATCCAAAATTATGAAAAAGATTAAAATTTTTCAAATAGGTAAAAATTAAAATAAAGTGAAAATTTTGAAATAAGTATAGAAATTCTCAAAAAAATCAAAATTTTAAAAAACATCCAACATTTTGAAAAAGAAATAGAAATTTTGAAAGAAAGTGTAAAATAAAAAAAGGACATTTTTAAATGTCGCAGTTTCAAAGAAGTCGGAATTTTCAACAAAAAACTACAAATTCGTGAAAATTCGTGAAAGGTAAATACTACATACATTTGGCTCATATAATATAGTTTTGTTACTTTATACAATGGCGGACACAAACAAATTGTGTCCTTTATTCAGGAATTAAATTTTCGTTTTTGATTTAGCTTGATAAATATTTTTTGAGTGAAATGACTCTAATATATTCTTGGTTTTTGGTAGTGGCGTGTTGTGACTGGAAATCCTTTTAAAAGGTTAATTACAATTTTGCTTTCAACTGATTACATTTTGAATGCATTAATTAGCATCCAAAAAGTAACATTGCTTTTTGTCCCGTTTCGATAAGTCGAAATATCAATTTAAATTCAGAATTTTAAAACAAAATTCAAATTTCGAAAAGGTGGTTAAAATGTTAAAAAAATATTGAAAATTTTAAATCTAAATCCAAATTTCTTTTAAAGAAAACCGGATTTTTCAATTTAAAGTTAAACTTTAAATATTATTTCTTTAATGTTTAATTTGGTTTTTGAACCAATTTAATTTTTGAATTGTTCTCTTTAAAGGATCTTTGATTAAAATTTCGAATTAAAATTCTTAATTAAAAGAGAACAAAAATACCAAGATTACACCCAAAGTTTATGCTAAAAAATTACAAAACTCGTTTTAATCACAAAATGTAATTTGAGCAAAAATTTTTTTTTTTTTAATTTTCTTTAAAATTTCAACATTTAAAGCAAATCTAAATTTTAAGAAAATATAAATTTATTTTTCGAAAAAGTCAAAATTTTCGAAAATTCCAAGTTATCAAAAGGTCAGAATTTTTAAAATAAATTCCAAAAGTCAAAATTTCTAAAAAAATTCAAAATTTGAAAATAATTCCACAAAACGTCGAAACCGTCAAGGTACCATCCTAAAAATTTCAAATTTTTAAGAAAGTGTCATTTTTTTTAAGTGGAAATTTTGAGAAAAACTAAAATTCCGAAAAAATTGAATTTTTCAAAAAAAGTTTAAATTTTCAAATTGGTCCAAATTTTTCAGTCAATATTTGGACTCTTCACAAAAAGTTGAAATCTCGAAAAAATTGACTTTTTTTAGAAAATAGTCAAAATTGTAGGAAAAAAATCTAAATTGTAGAAAACACCAAATTTTCAAAAAAGTCGAAATATTCAATATAATTGAAAATTTTGAGAAATTTTTAATAAGGTCAATATCTTAAATAAAATCGAAATTTCCAATCAAAAAAGTTGACTATGAGAAAACGTCAATATTTTGAAAAAAGAAAGTTTTGAAAAATTAATATGTTAAAATGTATAAATTTTTAAAAAGGGCGTAATTTGCAGAAATAAGTCGAAATTTTAAAGTCGAATTTAAAAAAAAAAATATAACGTGGAGTTTTTTGAAAAAGTTAAAAATTACAAAGAAATGTAAATTTTAAGAATAATTTGAAAAAAAAGGCCCAATTTACAAACAAAAATTAAAATGTGTCATTATTTTTAGAAATAACTAAAAATTCCAGAAAAAGTTGAATTTTTGAAAAACTTAAACATGTTGAAAACGTGGTCAAAAGGTTACGGCAAAAACTAGATTTTGGAAAAATCAAATTTTCAAAAGTCAAAATTTTAAATATAAGTAAAAATTTTAAACAAAACTGTAAATTTAATTAAAAAAATTAAAGTATTTTAAGCAATTTAAACTTTCACAAAAAGTTTCGGTCAGTTTTGAAATTTTGGATATTTCAATTTTTTGCTCTTAATTTTCAGGAAAGTCAAGATTTTCAGTAAAAAATGTATTTTTTATATTAAGAAAAACTTAATTAAGGCTGAACTTTTGAAATAAATGGTTCAAATTTTCAACAAAAAGTAATTTTAAAAAAAGTTTTAATGCACGAAAAGTCGAATTTGGAGAAAAAGTTGAAAGATAAAAAAGATATATTTTGAAACGGCTACAAATTTAGTTAGAATTTCAAGAAAAAGACCAAGTTTTGAAAATAATATCAGTTTTGTTATATGAATTTGCAAAAAAGTCGAAATTTTAAGAAAAAGTCAAAATTTTCAAAATTTTCAAAAAAAATTATTTTTATAATTTTTAAAAAATAGTCGACATTTTCAAAGAAACCAAATTATCCGGAAAAAATTTAAATTATCAGTCAGAATTTCAAGAAAAGGAATTTAGGAAGTGTCAATTTTATTATCTGAATTTGCAAAAAGATCGAAATGTTTAAAAAAGGTCAAGTATTTCAGAATATTCGTTTTTAAAATTTTTTGAGAAATAGTCAGAATTTCCAAAAAAGCTGAATTTTTCAAATAAATTTTAAATTTTCAGCAGAGTTCGAAATTTTTCAAAAAAATGTAAATATTTACAAAAAAGTCGAAATTTCTATGTAAGTCAAAATTATAAAGTATAAAAATTTTAGGAAAACCGAAAAATTTGAACAAAAGTTAAAAAATGTTTATAAAACCTCAATACTTTTCAAAAGTATAACTTTTAAAAAAATATTTTTATAAGTTTCTTTTAAAAAAAATCGAAATTTTTAATACAATAAATTGGAATTTTGAGAAATAAATTATTTTAAAATTTCGTAACTAAACCGCTAATTAAAAGTCGAATTTAAATAATAAAAAACGGTAAAATTTTGGAATGCCTAAATTTTTCAAAGGACTGGAAATTTTTAGTAATAAATTGAAATTTAAAACGTCAGGCTATTCAAAAAAATTTAGAACTTAAAAAAATACTGTTAAATTTTGATCATAAGCGTTACCAATATCAATAAATACATAGTTGTTGCAGCTGTTGTGTGAAAAAGAGATTTTAAAATAAAATGAATATGGACATTTTCATTTTGTAAGCGGAGACCCTTTCCTAGCTTCCATGAAGAGCCGGCCACTGGTTCTTAGACTCCTTTGACAACATTTCGAGGAGGCAGTTAAGAGTAACTGAAGCAGCTCTTCAGGTGAAAATGTTTTCTTGACTCAAAAGTAATACGGCTCTAAAATTTTCAACAGAAAAAGCGATTTCTAGTAATTTTAAAATAAGGTAAAATTAAGTTAAAATGGTTGATTTTTTATACAATTTTGGTATGTATAACAAAAAAATTAAATGAATAACGAATAAAAATTAAAATCATAAAGTTTTCTACAAATTATTTTATTTTACAAAACAAACAAGAAATCTAAAAACGTAACAATTTGACAGATGCTAAAAATCGTCGTCGCTATTACTCTGAATCTTGCTGCTCGTCTTCCTGGTTGAAGCAGCTCGTTTTTCCATCGCTGACAACTCCAAAGCCACGGAATCCTCAGCAGACTCCCCAAGCTCCCCCTCATCCTTATCTATGAAGAATTCCTCATCGCTTTCCGTCTCCGAGCTCAAGTCCAACGAAGACGTGCTGTTGGATATCGGAGGCTGCATAGAACCGTACAATTTCGTACTGATCTTCTCCGCCTTGGAACGACCTGCAAAAGAACCTAAAGATTTAATAACCAAGCAGAAAAAGACTCACCACCGGTACCAGCACGAGGTCTTTCCGGTCTGCTACTAGGATGGGGAACCGGCGGGGTAGAATCTACATTCGAGAGGACGTCGCTCTGGTCGTCCTGATCAAGGGGAATCGGCTCCATTCTGGGCGATGTCAACAGCAGCTGTTTCTCGTACTCTACGCGTTCCGCCTCCTCGAATTGCTTTTCTAACATATTGAGGCAGCGCAATCGTACGGAGTACTGGTCGAAAAGCTGTTCTAGCTCCTTCTCCAATACGTTGAACTCTTCCAGAAACGCCGGTCGGACTTTCTTCAGGGTTTGCAGTCGTTTTTCGTATCGATCGATTTCCACTTTTCTGCGTTCAATTTTGGAATCTAGCGAGGTTTCCGTCGAGGCTACGTTTTCGATGAGCTGTTTGGTTTGGGCTATTTCGGATTTCATGTCTTCCATGGCTTTGCGTATGCCGCTTTCGATGACGGTGATCTCGTACTGGCGACCCAGACTTTTATTACGTTGAGACTGAGGGTTATAATTAGGATATGATTAATTTTTGCATTTGGTGTTGCTTCTGATTTGTTGTATTAATCGGACTTTTTGATGACTTTGGAATTTTTACAGCAAGGGCAGCAGCAACAGAAGAAGCTGACAAGAATGAAACGTTGTACAATCTTAACATATTTTGTAACTAGACCGATCGATGGATTTCGGATTCGACCAAAAAAATAATTTCGGTCGCGGTACAAAATCCTTCAAAATTTCGGCAGAACCAAAACTTCAAATTTGAAACTAAAACTCTGAATTTTCGGAAAAATCAAAGAAAAAGCTCCAACATTATGAAAACGAATTTAAAATTTCAAATTTTAAATCAGATTTTCTGTAGAACTATACTTTTCAAGTTTAATCTGAAGAACAGTAGAAAAAAGTCGAAATTAAAAAAAAAAACTTGAAATAATATCAATATTTTTAAATGTTTAAGTTAAAGAATTAAACAAGAAACATTGAGAGGGTCAGGACAAGAAAAATATGAACATTATTCTAAAGAACCAAATTTTATAAAACTTTGAAAAAAGTTAAATATTTAAAATTTTAATTCGAAGAAAAATGCGAAACTTTCATATGAAAGTTGTACTTTTAAAAAATTAAATCGAAATTGATAAAGAAAAACTACTTTTTGAGCTTCAAGTAAAAAATTGCAGATTTACACTTATAATTTTAAGAAGAAAGTCAACATAAAAAGCTAATATTTCCTATAATAAAAAATTCTTAAAATTTCGAATTTAATTTTAAATTTTTATATCGAAAAATGGATACTAATCTCGAGTATTCAAATTTTTTGGAAGTTCCGACATTTCTAGATAAAACTTCAAAATTTGATTTGAAAGTCTAAGATTCGAGAAAAAGTCTAATATTGTGAGGTTAACATGAAATAAAAAATCCTATTTCTATTGTTAAATAAAAAGTCATCTTTCACATAAAGATTATCAAATATGCCAAACATGTTGCCTCCGAAGTTGTGCAAACCAAAGTTTCTTGGAACACTATTCATTTGCTCCTCGAAATACTGATGCACCTTGAATCAGTCCAGGTACACGTCGAAGTGTGTGTAAGGTTTAGAATTTTCGTCTGGAGTTCAGAATTCTTTATGGCAAATTTCCTTGATTCTTCGACCGGAAAATGCATTTTTCGGAAAAACAGACCACGGATATTTAATGAGCGACCCCGAAAATCTCTAGAACACCATTTTGAATAAAAATGGTACTACATTGTCTCAAAACACCTAAAATAAGAAATTTTCTTGATTTTCCGACCGAAAAATGAGTTCATCAATGACCCTGAAAACCCCTAGGACACCGTTTCGAATAAAATTTTACTACATTGTCTGAAAACATCTAAAATGGAGAATTTTCTTGATTTTCCGACCGGAAAATTAGTTTTTCAGAAAAGGAAGCTTCGGATTCTTAATCAGTGACCCAAAAAAACCTCTTAAGATACAATTTTGAAAAAAGGGTTTATCATCTTGTCTCAAAACCCCAACAGGCCCATTAGGATATTAAAAAATGTTTATGATTTTCCGAGCGGAAAATGGGTTCTTTGGAAAAATAGATCTCGGATTCTGAATCATAGCCCCCAAAACCCCTAGGACACCGTTTCGTGTGAAAATGTTATTACAGTCGACTCCCGCTGAATTTGCGCCCGTTAAAGTTGTCCGCTCGTTAAAGTTGACAAGATACGATCGCTAAAGTTGCGCGGATATTCCCCCTCTCTATTTTCGAACGACGAATTAGACTTCCGAGTTTTAGCGCCACTTTTGAATAACCCACTCAACCGCACAAGGAGCAATACACCATATACATTTTCCGACAATGGTAGGGGTGGTAGGGGAGTAGCAACTTTAACGAACGATTCAGTCCAGTGAGCGCAACTTTAGCGGGAGTCTACTGTACATTGTTTTAAAACCCCCTAAAATGGCCAATTTTCTCCATTTTCCGTCAAAGCAATTAGTTTTCCGGAAAAACCAACCACGAATTTGTGATCAGCGACCCAAATAACTTTCTAGAATGCATTTCTGAGGCAATTTGAGTTAATTTTTCCGACTTTAAGAATTTCATAGCGAAACGCCCCATTGGTAGGTTTTCAAGATTAAGAGGTGAAAGAGGGTCGAGTCAGTTCTTCTTAGTAGTCGTGTGATGATGCTTGGGTCATCAGAAATCTAATGCAGAAAAAAATTTTAAAATCTAACTTACTATATTATTTTTATCTATTTCCCGGCTTATTGACTGGATTAGTTAAAACTTTTATCTTTTAAGAGAAGAAAATCTAAATTTCAAATGAAAAAGTTTAAGCCCTTTGGAAAGATCTAAATCAGTTAAATGGAAAATTTAAAGAAAAAATATTCGTTTTTTTATATATGGTTTGAATGTTTTCAAAAAAATCACAACAATTCGGAAATACAGGTTGAACCAAATTTGATTTTTAAATAGGCAAAGTAGTGCAGAATGTAGGAATGCACGTGATACATCGATGTATAAAAACAGTTGTTTTTGTTTCGATCTTTGATATTTTTGTATCGATACTTTGTTTCGATGTATCGACGGTATCGATACATTTTTTCGATGTATCGACGGTATCGATACATTTTTTCGATGTATCGATTGGTGAAATAAGTTCAAAAAATCTCGACAGTTAAAATTTATCTAGGGACCAGTTAATATATCACGTGATCCCATTCACTATTTCACAGCCACTACTTTAATTTGTTTAAATAAATCGATTTTATAAATATAACTTTTTTCAAAATTTTGCCCATTCACTTTAATGAAAATTACGATTTTTTTAAACTATTATTCAACCTATCGAACAGTTATTCTTTTTGAAAAAATTGACTTTTCAAACATTTCAATTTTTTAATTTAAAATTTCTGAAATTTCAACCTTTCCGGAAAAATCAGAATGTCGAGTTTTTTTTAATGAATTTTTTTCTACAATTTCGACTTCATTTCCAAATTTCGAAATTTTTTTCAAAATTTCAACTTTTCCAAATTATTTGCGTTAAAATTTTTTTTACACCATGTTCAGCTATCCAAATTTCGACCATTTTCAAAATTCTTAACTTTTTTGAAAATTTCGACTTTTGTGGTAATTTCGACTTTTTTTTTAATCTTTCTTTTTCGAAAATTTTAAAGTTTTTGGAAAGCTTGACCAAATAATTTTTTAAAATGTCCAATTTTTCGAAAAATTTAATTTTTTTCAAAATTACTACTGTATTTTAAAATTTACACTTTTTTCCAAAAGTTTCGACTTTTAGTCAAAATTTGAGTTTTTTAAGCCTTTCGACTATTAAAATTTGGCCTTTGGATTTTATGACAATTTCTTTAAAATTTCGGCTTTTATTTGATTCGTGTTGTTTTTACATTTTGAACTATTTTGCAAAATTTCCAATTTTTTTTCATATTTTCGCTGGTTTTAAACTTTTCAATTTTTCTTTTATAAATTTCAACTTAATCAAAGTGTCGACTTTTTACAGCTTTTAAAAAAAATTGACATTTTGAAAAATTTCGATGTTTTTTCAAAATGCTAATCTTTTTCAAAATATTCAATCAAACATTGTGACTCTTTAAAAAAGGACATTTAATCTTTTTTTTAATTTTAATTTACCAGAATTTTTTTGTTTCTTAACTTTATTTCTAGTTTTTTTCGGAAGTTTAGATTTTTTTGATAATTTTCACTCTTCTTCAATATGTGGGCTCTTTAAAAACTATGCTTAAAAATTTAATTAAAAATGCTTCACATTTTTAAATTTCCACATTGCTTCAAAATATTAATTACCATTTTTTTGAAATTCGGATTATTTTTCAAAATATCAAATTTTCTTAAAGTTTTTTTGAAAATTTTTTTATTCTATCAAAATCTTTGATTTTTTTAAAAAGGTTAACTTTTAACAGTATCTTTTCAAAATGTTGACATTATTTTTCAAAAGTTCGATTTTTTTTAATCCTAATTTTCCATAAAAATTTCGAAATTTCGTCACTTTTCAAAATTTTGACTTTCAAAAATTTCCACTTTCTCATTTCGCTTTTATCTGAAAATATCAATTTTATTAAATCGGCTTTTATTAAAATTTTGGATTATTTTGCAAAAATGTCGTTGCATTTTAAAGTTTTTTATTTACTTTGAAAATTTGAACTTCGATTTTTTTTGAGTTGTGATTTTTGATATTTGTGACTTTTTAACTTTTTTCTCAACGTTTTAATTGACAAAAAATTTGGAATTTTCGATAATTTTGACTTTTTTTCGGAATTTGAGCTTTTCAAAAATTTAGGTTTTTAGGAGATTTAACTGAAAATCCTTCATTTTTTTTAAATCTCGACATTTCTTCATAATTTCGAATTTTTTAAAAAATTTTAGACTATTTTTATAAATTAAACATTTTTTTCAAAAATTTGGCCATGTTTTAAAATGTTGGTTTTATTTAAATCTTTAAGTTTTTTTTAGAACCCTTAACTTTTCATGAAAGCTTATACATTTTTCAAAATTTTGACCCTTTGGAAAATGTCGACTTTTTTGAAATTTTTCAAAATTTTTACTCTTTTAAAAATTTGGAATGTTTTTGGAAGATATATTTATATTTAAAACTTTAACATTTCAAATAATTCGTAAGAAATCGATTTTTGTTGAAGATTTTCAATTTTTTTAAACGAATACGTTTTTAAAATGTTTAGTTTTTTGAAATTATTCACTTTTTAAGTTTTTGGTTTTTCTTAAATCAGATTTATTTTGAAAACTTCGAAGTTTAATAAAACAAAACCTAAGATTTAAACAGAAGCGGAAGTTTTTTGTTAAATGATGTCGAATTTTGAAAAAGTCGAATATTTGAAATAAGTAAAAATTTTGTTTTAAAAAGTAGGAATTTTAAAACAGGGAAATTATGAGAGGCTCGTCGCACTGTTCGAGAAGTCTTGCTGTATGGTATTGTATTTGTATGACACATCGACTAAACTTACCGATGTATCGAAACATATCGATACATCTTTTTCGATATATCAATTGAAAACAGCATCGATGTTTTAAAAATTTTGTACATCCCTAGCAGAATGTAATGACTAACAATATTCCGCTGACAAAACAATTTAATTCTTATTCGTCTTGATTTTATTTAAAAAAAACTGAAATGCGCCATTTTTAAAAATCAGCTGTAATTTGTTTAAGTCCGACTGAAAAAAATCAAAAACTGTTATTAGTTGTTTTTAAGGCCTTTTCATTGGTGTTGGTAATTTTTTATAAATTTAAATGTTTCTGAAAAAATTATACCAATTTTGTTATTTCTTATGGATGCCATATTGAATTTTATAATTTTCGAATTTAGTACATTTTTCTGATTAATTTGTGGCAACGTGGTTTAAATGAAGTAATTTATTATTTTTAAATAAAAAATTATAGTAGGCCATGCAAGTGCCATAACTTTAGGTAATAAAAATACAGTAGCTAATTGAAAAACTAAAAATATTATAAACAACTGTGCAATATTGAAACAGTTATCAATGTTATCAAAATGTATAATTGTAACGTGCATGCACCCCTTAAATTACGTAATTCTATGAGAATGTGTAGATGTTTTAAAATTTTGTCGGCAATTTTTAGAAATATTCTTTTAACATTGAATACTTATTCATGTAAAATGAAATATTTAACAAACTAATATTAGAAATGACTCTCATATTTATGTACATTATCCGACTTAGGATACTTAACTTCTAGAGAAGTCTAAAATGCACACTCGCGTATAAGTCGACCTTAATAACATTCTTAGAATATTCTGAGAATTACGTCATTTAAAGGGAATTATACACGTTACGATTATTAATAAATATTTCAATTTTAGACAACTTGTTACAATATTTTTCGTTTTTAAATTAGAATGATTGTTTTTTTAGGGACCGCATTTTTTATTATTAAGAGTTATATTGATTGCATTGTCTACTATGATTGATTTTTTTAAAAATAATAATTTACTGTATTTAAACCACTTTGCCACATTTGAAGTATGCCATGGTACATATCAAATTAATCCCAAAAATATGGTGAATTTGAAAATGACAAAATTGAATGTGACGTCAATAAGAAATAACAAAGTTGACATAATTTTCTTGGAAACAGTTTATTTAAGAAAAAAAATAAGGTACTCCAATGAAAAGGTCTTAAAAAATAACAAACTATGGTTTTTGATTTTTTTCGACTGGACTTCAAATAAACAAGTTACACATAATTATAAAAAAATGGCGATTTTCAATTTTTTCTAAATCAAATCAAGATAAATTGGAATTCAATTTTTTCTCAGCGAAATATTGGTAGGCATTTAATTCTGCACTACCTTGCCCATTTAAACTTCCTTGGATCTCTAATAGTTTCCGAGTTTCCTGTAGTGGAAATCAAATTTGGTTCAACCTGTATATAATTTGTTTATAAAGTACAAATATTCCTCTAACTCTTGACTTATTTGTCAAAACTTCGTATTAAAACTGGACAGATTTTTGGAGTAGAGAATTTGTTTTACAAGTTGTAAAAACTTTTCAACTTTAATTTCCAAATGTTGTAATTTTTTATAAATTTTAAACTTCAAGAGCAAGGGCGTACCGAGGCAGGGGAGTTGAGGGTATGACACCCCCCTAAACTTTCGTGCCAAGTCGGCATTTTCGTCTGAGTTTGATTTTTTTACCAAAGTCGGCATATTTCAGAAATTCTTCTGTAAAGTCGACTGGTCGGCAAAAAAATTTGAATTCAAATTAACGCGCGCGATAATTTTCGTGCACAATATACTGTGGCACATATATTCGTGTGAAAATATAATGTGGTGTGGTGCCACTATACCGGGTGTTTTTTTTAGTTGGGGGGTTACCTTTATATGGAGTATCACTTATTATAAAAGCAAACTGATTTTGTCGATGGGGCTAATCGGAGCTAAACTACCTTTTAAAAATATTTTCAAGTTCCTCCCACTTTCAATTATACCGGAAGTAGACATCAACTTTCATATTTTAAATGGCAACCCCCAAATTTTATACTTTATTTGGATTTTGCCTAGAAAAATAAGGTGAGTTTATAAATATATGTTTATTACTATTTTTGATAGTTTTAAAGATATTTCAATTTTTCGAAAAAAAATGACAGAAAAGAGGGTTATTTTGACTCTTTGTATCTTCTTTATTATTTGCAGTAAAAACATGAAATTTGGGTTAAAGTCATGAAATATTATGAAGACTCTAATAACGTAATCAGGTTTTACATTTATTACACAGTGTGATGGAAATTTTATGATCTTTATTGTTTTTGTTTTATTAAAAAAACTTTTTTAAATGGGAACTATGTGTTTTTTAATCATTTTTGGATTCCTCGCGTAAAAAGAAGAAAAAAGTTTTATACCTAATTTTTCCAAATTCTGCAGCGTTACAGAGATATAATTCAAAATAAAAAAGGGAAATATATATTTTTTTTCTCTAGTAGCAACTTGGTAGTAGACAACAAAATTTTCAAAAAAAAACATAACCACAAGGCCTAAAGCCAAATAACATTTAAAAGATAACCGCACAAGACGAATAAGTTTTTGGCTAACTGTTAGAATACTTATTCAAAAATATTTAGGGAGCCACGAAAGTAAGTTTCGTAAAAATTGTTTGTTAGCAGACTTCTCATTTTTGGAGTAATGAAAATCAACAACAAATGTTCCAGAAAATTCGTCCTTTAACTGTTATGCTGTTAGATTAGAACTCAGGATTTGTAAGCGTTAAATTTTATAATAAAAATCGAAATGTAAATTTTTTAGTGATTTTTTTACGACTACTGCATGACAAGCATATTGCTAGGAACAATCAGATGTGCTTAAAAATGTTACTTAATTCGAAATCTTAAAATATGCCTTTAAATGTATTGAAACAGAAGATCGTCCTTGTTGTTTTTGATGTAAATTTTTTGTCAATTATTTTTGTTTCCTATTACTTATTATGATTAATTCTTAGGCTTTATTGCCTACAGTTAATTTCCTACTTAAACAAAAAACAGATGTTTGATTCTTTTTATTTTGAGATTTATGTAAAATACCTCTGTAACGGCACAAAATTTTAAGAAATAAGTAATGAAACTTTTTTTTTCTTTTTATGTGAAGAATCTAAAAATAATTAAAAAACATATAGTTCCCATTTAAAAAAACAGAGTTTTTTTTGAATAAAACAAAAACAGCAAAGATTATAAAATTTCCATCACCCGGTATAATAAACGTAAAATCTGATTACCTTATTATAGTCTTTAAAATATTCCGTGACTTCAACCCAAATTTCATGTTTTTATTGCAAATAATAAAAAAGATACAAAGAGTCAAAATAACCCTCTTTTCTGTCATTTTTTTTTCGAAAAATTGAAATATCTTTAAAACTATCAAAGGTAGCAATAAATATGTATACATAAACTTACCTTATTTTTGTACATAAAATCCAAATCAAATATAAAATTTGGGGGTTGCCATTTAAAATAAGAAAGTTGATGTTTACTTCCGGTATGATCGGTAGTGGGAGGAAGTTGAAAATATTTTTAGAAGATAGTTTAGCCCCGATTAGCCCCATTGACAAAATTAGTTTGCCTTTATAATAAGTAGTACTCCATATAAAGGTAACATCCCAACTAAAAAAAAACACCCGGTATATTCTATGGCCGATATTCATAAGCGGTAGTCATCACTATATTTTTCATAATTATACATTTTATAATGATAATTAAAATTAAAAATATCACAGAAAAAGTTTATTCATCGCGCGCAACAGATAAACGGCTGCGCATGCGTTGCTCAAGAACGCGAACATGCACGAAAGCCGCTGCTGTGAAAAATAAACATGACCATAAAAGTGCCCCGTGCTAAATGGATCAAAATTGTTACAGATTTTTCTTTACGAGTTATTATATAACAATTTTTCTAATCGAGTCGGCATTTTTAACTTGACTCACCCCCCCCCCCCAAAAGCATCAGGCTCGGTACGCCCCTGTTCAAGAGAAATATTTGGTTTTAAAGTGCAGATATAATTTAAAACAGCAATTTTTAATTTTCATATTTAAACTTTCGACATAAAACTGCACTGTTTTTAATAATTTTGACTTGGTTGGTTACTCACATTTTCGACCTTAATTCCAAAGTATCTATGGAATTTAAGAAAGAAAAATTTTCTCTCACGAGGGATTTGAAGATGCGACCTTCGTGTTGTTAACACGAGAAAATGACTTGATACCCAACTGAGCCAACGGATAATATTTCAAAACGATATCAATTTCACTCGTTCTTTACACTTAGATTAGAAGTTTTTATTTCGGTCGTGCGATTGTAAACTCATATTTGTTCAAATCTCACCTTAAGATCAGCTTCTTTGGCTAGGAGATCAAACAAGGTAGCTCCAGTTGAGGTTATCTCTGTTGATAACTGCCTCGAAAGCTTGAGTTCGTTAACCTACAAGAGATTTTTGTAATTTAACAACATACAAGAGTTTCAGAGAAATGAAAAATAAAAATTAACCATGTAACCACTTTATTTCCAAACTGAACTCGGAACACTACAATTGTAATTTACTTAACTGATCAACTAATTAACTCACTAACTTACTCATTGACTAACTAACCAACCTGAGGGAAAGCCGACCGCCTTATATAAGTCCCGCTTTGGGTTCTAGAAGGAACAAGCAGATAAGACTTATCGTTTGGCGAAATTTCTGGAACGCTTGATTTATTATCGCGACCGTTTCCCCTTATTAAATTTTCTAGAAAATTCCTAACTAAATTTTATAATAACATTTTGTTACAATATTGTATTGTATTTCTTTAATCAATTACCTGTCACATGACAAATGACACCAAACTAAACTTAGATTGTCATTTTAAAAAGTTCAAGGTGGCTACTTGTAACAAAAACCAGTCCCACAAAACAAATAAAACTCATATTAAAATGTGGATATTTATGTTTAACTCAACCTTACTAAACGTCAAAATTAAATGTTTCTACATAATTCCATTTGGTGCAATACCATTTACACACTTTGTATAATTAATTACATAACCCAACACCTCATGTAAGTTATAGTGTTCGAAAATAATATTTTACTTTACAAAAAATTGTTTAGTATTTATGCTTCATGATTTAATCTTTTTATTTAAAAAAAATTTTTCTGGATATTTTCTTTTGTACTTATGATTGACTGCTTGTCAAGTTTTATTGCATAAACAAAATTTTTTTCAAAGTTATCATTTTTCCTCAAAATTTCTGATTTAAACATAAAATGTTATGCTTTTTTTCAAAATTTTAAAAAATCTGTAATTTAAATTTGAAATATAATATTTAGTGTGCTCATACATTTTTTTCAAAATGTTCATTAATTTTCTAATGCTTCTTAAAACTTCAATATTTTCAATTTATGGTTTACTTAGGTATGTAAATTTAAATTTATTATTTTTTTTTCTAAAGGTTTATTTTAAAATAGAAATTTTGAACTTTTTGCCAAATTTGTTCTTGGTATTTTAACTTCATTAAAACGTTGATTTAAGTTTCAATATTTATGCCAAAAATTCTATCATATGTAGATATTTTCTAAAATTGCAAATTAATCGAAATTTTTAGGGATTTTCATTATTCAAATTTTTCGTTTTTATAAGATTTCTCAAATTTCTCCTTAAATTTTGAAGTGAAAAGCTCTTTTCAACGTTTTTCTTAAAATTTTAACTTTAAAATCGACATTTGCATTTTTTTACCAATTATTCATTATTTTTTTGAAATTTTCAGCTTCATCTCAGACCTTGACTTATACCGTTTTCTTGTTTCGTTATTAAAGTAAAAATGGGCATACTGAAAATTGAAATTTAAATTATAGTCCGAAATTTGGATTTAGACCCAAAAATGTTGATTTTAATTACGAGATTTCTATAAAGGAAATTTTAGTATCGAAATTTTGATTTTTGTCTACAATTGCGAAAATGGTTTTTCTAGAACGAGTTTAAATTCAAAATTAATATTTCTCATTTATTAATTTAAAAGTTTTTTTTTATAATTATCTCTCTTTTCGAAAACTTCCTGCAGGGGCGCTCCTACCTATAAGTCACCGCAAATTATTTGATAAAATATGAAGGCAGAGTCGTAGCTAGCAATTTTGCAAAATTATTTTAAAATTTATATTGAAAAGTACTCGCAATTTGGCAGAAAAACGGCAAGATTTCGAGATTAAATTTAAAATTTGAAATTAAGGGTCAAAATTGAAACATACACGGCGAATTTGTATAATATGTGCAGTTACACAGAGGCCCCTGCAAATTTTTTAAAAATCGAAATTTTCAAGTTTCGAATTTAAAAATTAAGTTTGAAAAAGCAGAAAATTTTTACAAAATGCGGAAATTTGAAAAGATAATTCAAAAATTTTAAGTAAGAATTTTAAAAAATAGTCAGAAATTAAAAAAGCGAAATTTTGAAAAAACGCCTTGATTTAAAAATGATCGAAATTTCCAAGAAAAGTCAAAATTTTTGAAATGATAAAGATATTTTAAAAAATACACCGAAATTTTGGAAAATGTGACCTTTTCAAAAAACTTAAAAATCTGAAAAAAGGTCAAAACTTCTAAGCAAGTTGAGATTTTGAAAAATAGTCGCATATTTTAAAAAAAAAAGTTTTGAAAAATTGTCGAGATGTAAAAAGAACTCGAAATTTAAAATAGGTCGAATTTTTAAAAAATACTTGATAATTTCTAAAAAGTCAGGATTTTGAAAAAAATCAAATTTTGAATTAAGGGCGAATTTTATAAAAAAATATCTGACATTTGAATAATGGAAGCATAAACTTTGAGATTTAAAAAAAATCAAAATTTTCAGAATCGAAATTTTGAAGAAAGTTGAAATTTCGAAAAAACCTACAATTTAAAAAATGTGGAAAGTAATAAACAATACTCAGAATTTTCAAATTAATTAAAATCTTTGAAGAATTTCGAAATAAAAACAAGGTTAAAACTGAAAAAATTTTTATCTCTAAACTTTAAAAGATGCCAAAATTTAAAAATAATCCAAAATTTGCATAGTGGATGCATAAATGACAAGATTTAAACAAAATTTAAATTTTCAAAAGAAAGTCGAAACTTTTAGGAAAGTTGAAATTTTGCAAAATAATTGAAATAAAAAAAGTGTTATAAAGAATAAACAGAATTTAAAATAAAAATATAATTTTTAGAAAATTTTGAAATATATAATTTAATATTTCCATAAAAAATGTTAAAGAATTGAAACATCTGAAAAGTCAAGATTTTCTAAAAATATCGAAATTTGGAAAAAAAATCATAACTTTAAGAAGATGAAATTAAAAAAAAAAATTCAAAAACTCGACATGGCAAACAAAATAGGAATTTTCAAAGAAACTGAAAATCTTCAAAAAATGTCAATATTATAAAAAAAACAAAATTTTCAAAAAATCTAAATTTTAAAAAATCGAAATTTTCAAATAAGTATACATTTAAAAAAAAATTGGAACTTCTGAACTGCAGTTCAAAAGTCAATTTTTTTAAAGTAAAAAATCGAAGCTTTGGACGAGAATTTGGATAAGACGGAATATACGTAGGAGTCTGTGATCCATGGAGCTTGTTAGCGTAACAACGGCTAAACAAGTTGCTGGTGATGTAGTGCCGATGATGCAGTAATGCGAAACCTGGGCCGGTGTTAGCAAATATTTATCGAAAACCTTATGGAATTCTTAAATTTTGTTGCATTTTTATCGTTAATAAAGTTTATTAGTTAAGAATATTAAAGAATTCCACGAAGTAAGGGTTGGAAATATCAATTATATTGTAACAAAAAGTAATTATAACGTTTAGTTTGGAATTTTCTAGAAAATTTGATAAGGGGCAGATAAGCGCTCCAGAAATTTCGGCAAACGATAAGCCTTACCTGCTGGATTTTTCTAGAACCCGAAACGGGATCTATATATAGGGGCTCCGGTCGGCTTTCCCTCAGTTAGTTAGTGAGTTAGTTAGAAGTCAATAAATAAGTTCGGTAATTAAACAGTGTTAGTGAATTACAATTATAGTGTCCCGAGGTCAGTTTAGAAATCAAGTGGATACAATGAACCAAGTGTTAATCATTCGAACCGATAACGCGCAACAACATTATCAACAATTTGTCTGCACTAAAATTTGTTGGTGAATATTATTTCAAAAATGTAAATAGAGCAACTCCTGTTCCAAATTTTAATAGCATTATGCATGTTTTAATTATTTATTTAATTGTTTTTTTACATATCAAAATTATGTATCACAAATCAGCCAGTAACTAAATTGTTACGGTATTTTAAAATTACTATGAATTGCTTTTTGTGATGAAAATTTTAGAGCCTCATTACTTCTGAGTTGAACATTAGTTTTTGGTCAAATTTTAAACATTTACATAACCTTTTATGTTCTTTTAAATGAGGATAGAAATCTTTCCTTAAAATCATCAGAAAAAAAGTTGTCATCAGAAGAGTTGCTTCAGTTATTTTTAACTCGTAAAAATGTCTCTCCTAAAAATGTTAGAGGCGTCTAAGAACTGGGATGTATTAGAGTAATTTTACTTAAAAATTATTGATCAAGCTAAAGCAAAAACTGAAACTTTAATATCTAAATAAAGAAGGCAATGTATTTAAGTCCGCCAGAGTATCTACTTAATAAACCTCTAAGCACTGACTGCCTGGCAACACATAATTTAAACCGGTGAGTCTAAGAGCATAAAACGTCGCACAGGTTTTCCCCTTAATACGAAGGAGAGCACTAAAAGAGGATTTTACAAATTCAGCCTCTAAGATGGTAAAATTGGATATTAAAAACCACTTAAAATGAATGCAATAAATTATATATATGATTGTATTTAAAGTTGCCTGTACGCGTAAAGATCTGACGTCGTTAAGGAATAAGTCTTCACACAAATTTATCTACATTTTTTCAGGTGATTAGAATTCTTTTTTTTTAATATAAACTTCTAAGCTTTAATTTGAAATATTTAAATCGAAATCTTGAGAAAAACTTTTTTAGTCATTTTGAAGTTTCTTCAAAAGGACATAATTTGAAAAATTTGCCATTGAATTCAAAATTTCGAGGAACAGTTATGTAGAAATTCAAACTTAAAACCAAAATTTCGCTTGATGATCTTTTCTTTTCAAAATTCCTATTTATATTGTAAACTGGAAAATTCTTCCAAATTTTGACTTTTTAAAAAACTTTTCAGCTGAAACTTGAAATAAACTCTGTTCGGCACATGTTCTTGTGGAATTTTCCAGAAGAGAGAAATCTCTCTAACTGCCTTTCCCTCTTCCACCAGAGGGTGCCTGCCTGCCTGGTCAACCCTCGACATTATACACATTCGGAAAGAGACCGTAAAATAAAAACCACATTTTCGTTAAAAGCAAGAAACAAGTTTATTATTTCTTCTGGTCCTTCGAGTATAATCATGTCACATAATTCGAACATACTCCTTTTTAAAATGCCAGCTATAAAGTCGAAATTTAGTTAAGTCTCGAATTTGTTTTATATGATCCGTTTAACATTTTTATCATTCTCATTTTAAAATATCAGATTTAAAAAAAAATAAATAAAATTTTTAGGAATAGGCGAATTTTTCAAAAGGTCGTTACAAAAGTTCGAATTCAGAAAGTCATGGGCGAAGTTAGGTGAGGCTAGAGGATTTTAGCTCCTCAAGAGTTTGAATTAATCTTTCCAAAAGATATATGAGGTCATATATTTTTTAGTGGATACAAAATGTTCTGGCAAAATAGAGAAGGATCTGTTTTTTAATTTTTGGTGAACAAAGATTAATTGGCCGAAATAGGAAAATGGAAATGGAAGATTCTATTTTGGTCGTCAAGAAAAATTGATTGGTTGAAACATGAAAATATAAGTTGGGGACTTTTTTTTAGTCCACAAAAATTGCTTGGGAGAAATAGGAAAATATAACTTGAGAACATTTTTCTTTTTTTGGTCAACAAAAATTGTTTGCTCTAAATATGAAAATATAAATGGCCCTCAGCGATATTATCCAGGGAATTTTTTAGCGCCCCTTGTATCGAATGGCCTAGTTCATCGATGCAAAAAGTCGAAATTTTGGAAAAAAGTATAAATTTTAGAAAATAAAATTTAAATTCTGAAAAAAGTCCTAATTTTGAGAAAAAGTCTAAATCTGATAATAAAAGTAATAACAAATTTCCAAAAAAAGTGAAAATTTTGAAGATCGAAAATTTTGAAAGGGGAATTTTGCAAAAATGCAAATTTTTAAAAAAAAGTAGGAATTTTCAAATAAAAGTCCAATTTACTACATAAAGGTCAAAAGTTGGAGAAAAAGATAAAATTTTAAAAAAAGTTAAAATTAAAATTAGGTCGAAACTTCGAAAAGTAGTAAAAAATTTGAATAAAGGTGCAAATTTTCGAAAAAAAGTGGGTATCTTGGAAAAAGTAGAGGTTTAAAAAAAATGAAAATGCTGCAAAGAGTTCGCTAATTTCAAGAGTCAATATTTTGTAAAAAATAAAATTTTTTAAATAGTGAAAATTTAAAAAAAAAGTTGAATTTTTCAGTTTTTCTCGAAGTTAAAACTTCAAGAAATAATAAAAAATTTGAAGAAAGATGCAAATTTTCAAAGGAGTGAGTACTTTGAAAAAGGTAGAGGATTTAAAATAAAACTGAAATTTCTGAAAAATTTGTAAAGTCGAAATTTTACCAAAAATAGAATTTTTTTAAAAAATGGGTATTTTCAAAATATAATTGAATTTTTCAAATAAAAGTCCAGTTCAATACACAAAGGTCGAAACCTCTAGAAAGAGTGAAAATTGTTTTAAAATAGTCGAAATTTTCAACAAAAAATCAAAACTTCGAGAAATAGTCAAAACTTGGACAAAGATGGAAATTTTCAAAAAAAAGTGTATATCTTAAAAAAGGTAGAGGTTAAAAAAAACTATTTTGACATAATCAGGCCTATTTTAAAAAAATCAAAACCTAAAAACTTGATGGAACGGACTGGTCCTTGGTTATCTTCAAAAATTGAAATACAAAACTTGTCCCCTGAAACCAAGAAATGCATTAAAGCTATCTTTGTTGTGTTTTTTAATCTTTCTTTGTTTCAGGGGATAAGTTTTGTATTTCAATTTCTAAAGAACTTGAGTCAACATTTTCAAAAAATTCGAAAATAAATCAAACTTATAAAAGGAAGCAAAATTGTGAAAAGGTTGAAATGTACAAAATAAGTTAAATTAAAAAAAAATGGAAAATATAAAATAATGGTAAATTTGAAATATTTAAAATACGAAGTCCAAATGTTTAAGAACGTAAATATTTTCAATAAAAAACGAGAAATCGGATTGTGTTTTTAAAGAAATTATCATTTTCAAAGTAATAATTTTGGCTTTTCTTCAAAATTTTAACTTGCTGAAAATGGTTTCTCGATTTTTATTAAAAATCTTCACTATTTCGATTTTATATTTTAAAAATTTGGAATTTCCGAAATCAAATTGAAAAACAAACAAGTGAGTCAACGTTTTGAAAAGCCGAAACTTTAAAATTTTTAAAAAGAATTGAGGTGCTTTAGGAAAATTGAATTCAAAAAGCCAGATTTGTAAAAAAGTTGAAATTTCGAGTCAAAATTTTAAGAAAGGTATATATTTTCAATAAATACAAAGTTGAAATTTAAAAAAAAATTTAAATATTGGAAAAGAAATTTACCAAAACTTTGTAACTTTCAAACAAGAAAATTTTTAACAAAGTCAGAAATGATGAAGGAAAGTTTCAAAAAAATCAAAATATATGTACATAAAATACCGAAATTTTAAAGAAGTTGGAATTTTAAAAGAAAGTCAAACCTTCGAAAAAAGTCGAAATTTTCAAAATTAGGTCAAAATTTCGAGAAAAAATTGAAATTTTGGAAATCGAACAGGAAAATGTCGAGATTATGAAAGAAGTCGATGAAAATAATTCGAAATTATCAATCAAGATCAAAAGAAGTTGGAATTTTCAAATAATTGACCGAAAAACCCTTTCTCTTCTTTCACACGGACCAAAGCCCGGAAATTTGCTAGTAATGTAATAGTACCATATTATATGAGGGTAGTCTCTGTATGAGCCAAATATGTGTAGTATTTACCTACTTACGGTACTGTAGAACTGGTAAAATAACGTCCTTGTTCGGAACTAACTCGAGATATAGCCGAAATCACGTGTTCATATTCGATACTAGACATTTTTGCACTGCAAGCTATTACAGGATTTAAATATAATAAAGGACAAAACGCAGATTTTAAAATTACCGAATAAGAAATACGAATATTTACTAACAACAAGCATTGTTTATTTTAAAATCTTTGGATTGTTGATTAATTGATTATAAGCAGTCTTGGAACTGGACCTCCACCAGCCAGTGTCGTAATTTTGATAACAATAGTATTTTAATGTTAGGCAACACCGGTAGGCACCCCATCCCTCTTCGATTTTATTAATATGTCTCTAAAATGTATGCTTTTAAAACAAATTTTAATTTTTGTCTCGAAAGTTTCATTCGAGAGATTAGTTGAAGAGATCTTTTTCTAGTAATGCATTTTGAGATTTTCTCACAATTTTGACTTATAATTTTTTTGCAGATTTTTGTTGAAGATAAACACATTCCATGTTTTCCACGTGTATGCATATTTGGGAACGCTTTAGTAGTAAGGCAACTTTCCTCTATTACGGATTGCAAAGCAACATCCACTGTTAACGAAAATGTTAAGTAAACATTTCCAATTTATAGCCATTAATCAGCCACATAAGTACCCAAAAGACATGAAAATCATTGCAAAACATTTACAACTTATAATTATTAGTCAGCCATTTAAATACTCGAGAGATCTAGATCCCATTGAGTGATTTGTAATTAACTTTTGACCTGGTTGTAATACTCGGCAATAATTATTTCATTTAAGATATAACAAAAATGTTCCTTTAAGATACTCAGCCGAAAGTCACTCAAAAGGTTTTATATCTCTTAAGTGACTATAAGTTAGAAATGTTTACCGCGCCCATATGATACTGATAAGATAAGGAAAGTCGAAACCGTTTACGGTTGCTGTTTGTAAATATTTTCAGCTGTAGCATGTTCGACAGTTTCATTACCGAATATTTTTAATTGATGAGCCGCATGCTTACCTTGTCCGTAATATCAAAATCTCTAACGTTAAAATTATCGCCGAATTCCCCCTCGTCTTTCTCCTCTATTCGAACATTGAGCGCTTCGTACAATAAACTAGTAATTTTTAAAAGTTCCTTCACCGAATAACCATCGGCTTGATACAACCTTTTCGTATTAAGCTTAATATTAGCTTTAAGCGCCTGCAAAGTAATGCACTAAAGAATTCGTTTTACGTTTATTTGTATAACCCACCATATATTGTGCTGCGTTTCGTATTAATTTCACTCTATCATCCTCAGTTTCAATCTGCAGCGATATATCGGCCTCGGGATCGAAGCGTTTGACCAGCCATACCAACAACTCCGATATAAGCGAAAAATTGGGACTTCGAAAGCTCTCTATAGAGATCAGGCTAGGGTGCCCCAACGCTCGCAGCATTTCGATGAAATCTGCAATGAACCTTATAAAACAACACCAAAGCTTTGGGGGAAATAAGCGCCGTACTTCTTGTGTCTCGGTAGGACATTTCGCCCTTTGTATAGGTGATGACAGTTTTCGTATGTAAGTGATGACAGTGGCGTTTTACGAGCTGTATTTGTATCGAGTGTTGCTAAGCAACGTATGCATATTCTGACAGTCGTGGCGCGGCAGGTGTAACAGGTGCAACCCCACAGGTCCCAAGATAAGAAGGTGTCCAGAAATACCGCCCATGTTTTTGTTTTTTTTATGGAATAAAAATAAGTTGGATAATTAAGGCACTGTGTAATTTAATATCGCACAGACATGGAAAATATTTTAAATAAAATTACTATTTTATGTCTGTCTAGGTCTTGGTCTAGGGTAAAACTCAAAATTCGATTTTAATCTGACTTTTAAGCTTGATATTTTTATATGGAAACCCAAAATTTCGGGTAAGAAAGTCAATATTTCCAAAATTGTCATTTTTAGTTCTCAAAATTTTCAGTCTAAGCTCAAAATGTTGATTTTTCTTCCCTAATTTACGACACAATCCCTAGCTTAAGAAGCGAAACCTAAAAAATGAACTATTTTGAATTAAATATGAAATTGAAATTTTAATCGAAAACTGAGAATAAATTCAATATTGGAAGGATTACTTACATACATTTTTTATGTTGCGCTTCGTTTTATAATTCCTTAGAATATTTTTTTTTTCTTTAAAATTTCAGTTTAATCTCGCAATCTATTGCTTTTAAGTTATACAGTTATAGTCAAAAAAAATAAATGCACTTTTCCCTACGAGTATAACTTGTAAGTATTACAAAAATGAGGAATAAAAAATGTGGTTCCACCTTGCGGTCACAAACTTTACTTGTCATAAGTTATTGGTAACTACTTTACATCGCAAGTTGGAATCACATTTTTAGTTTAGTTTTAGAATACTCACTATTAGAGACCGGATTTTAGGCACAATCAAATAAAGTAAAAAAGTGGACAAAATGTTAAATTAGGCAAAAAAGATCAGTTAAAAAGTCATTAAAAAGACAAAATACTCTAAAAAAGGCATCAAAAGGTCAGGACCACAATCAACATTTAGTGACAATTTTGAATATTACTTTTTTCCAACTACAAATTAAATATCTCTCAGTATTTTCCGTTGTAAAATGTGTGCTTCTTTACGGTAATAAATACTTGTGATTTAAAAAGTTTTTCTTTATTTTAGCGTTTACCAAACTTTTTTTGCCATGGCTCAATCATTTTTTCTCCTTGGCGACCCACTAAAAGATTTTTCAACTATCTTAAAACTTCGTCTGTTCTTTGAAAATTTCGACCACATTTTGAGGGTAGAAATCAAAACTTCGTCTCTTTTTCTAATATTTTTTATTTTCTTTTTTCAAAATTTTGATTTTAATTCCAAAATTTTGCCTTGAAATCCCTAGTGTGATCAATCTTAAAACTAATTTTTTTTCCTCAGACAGAGTTTCTCTTAAAATTTCCACACTTTCTGAAACTTTGTCGAGTACGTTTAATTCTCTACATATTTCTAAAAAGTCGATGTTACAATAGAGAACTTTTTTCTCAAAATTTCGGTTGAAATCTTGCTATTTTATATTTAAAAGTCAAAATTTCAATAAAAAGTGTGGAATGTTCTATATTATAGCTTTAAAACATGAAATGGTAAAGCTTTTCAAAAAATTCTCAATTTAACCTTCCAATTTTTGATGCTTAATCTAAAATTTTGACTATTTTTTCGAAAGATTTCTAGTTTAAAAATTGTAAAATTCGTTTCCAGATTTTTTGTTAATTAACGTTATCGTTTTCTTTTCATGTTTCTCTAACACAATTGTTGAATTCGTTTTTCGGAACTTCTGCTCTAAACTTAAACTCATCGTTTTCCTAAAGCCGCCAATTTTAGCTACAATTTTTCTTAATATCAAAGCTGATTCTCTACAAATTTTTAGTGAATATTAAAACAATTTTAAACCTAAGTTATCTACTTTAAAATAGAAATTGGCACTTTTTTCTCGAAATTTAGAAATTAGAAGTTATAATTGGTTTTTTTTTAACCTTTCATCATTTATTCGTCATGGCAGACTCTTATTGGTCAGAAACACTATCATAATTAATTTCATTTAACGTTTTGGCAACCTAAGAAAATTATATATTTCCAAACTGTGTCGCAAATATGCTAAATCAAATTAATAATGACTTTCATCATTTCTTTCAAAATTTTCCTTAAAAATTGAAGTTTCAAAATGGGAGCTTGTAACGCGGAATTGTAACATTTTTATTTGGAGTGCAGTATTTCAATTCATATCAATACTCTAAATTTAAATATTTAATTTTTGTAAGTTTAAGCCAGCAATTTTGACAAAAATATTAAAATATGAAATTTTTAAGAAATTAAAACTTTTTAAAGGCAGTCCAAATTTCGAAAGAAGTCCCCAATATAAATCAAACTTTTAAAGAAGTCCAAATTTTGATAAAAAATTAAGATTTTTAAAATTAGTCAAAATTCTGAAAAAAGTGAAAATTTGGAAAATAAAAATAGATATTTCAATGTGCCAAACATTTGAAGAAGTTAAAATTTTTAGAAAACGTTAAAATTTGGTAAATGTGGAAATTCTGAGAGTCGAACTTTAAAAAAAAAGCCGAAATTTCCGAAAAAGTTAATGTATAAAAAGTCGAAATGAAAAAAAAAAATAGAATTTTTTTGAAGTCAAAAATTGCAAAAAGTAAATTTCGAAAAAACCAAAATGTACAAAAAAATTCAAATTGGTCTGGACAAATTTTCAAAAAACTCAAAATTTTGAAGTCAAATTTTGATAAAAATAAAAATCTAAAAAAATGAAAGCTTTGAAATAGAAATGTCAAATTTTAGAAATTATGTCGAGAAACGGTAGAAAACTCAAAATCAAAATTTTGAAAAAAATTGGAATGTTGATAAAAATAGGATTTTTTTAATAAATCGATTTTTATAAAAATTTTAAAATTACTATAAAAAAGGCAAAAATTTAAAATTAAAACTTTTAGTAAAACCAGCAATAATGCAAACTTTTAAATGTCGAAATTAAAAAAAATCATAATTTTCATAAAAATCGAATTATTCAAAGAAGAATAAAAATAAGAACAGAAAGTCGTCATTTTGAAAAAAAAAACAATTATTTATTAAAAACTCCGCCTTTTGGAAAAAGTCGAAATTTTCAGTAAAAAAAAATGTCAAAAAATTTTCAAAAGTTACAAGAAAAGTCGAAATTTCGAGACAAAATAGTAAATTTAGAAAATAAATATAATTAATATTAATAATTATAATTATTAATTTAAAAAAAATCAAAATGTTAAGTCAAAATTTTCAAAGAAAATCCGAAATTTTGAAAAAGATTAAAATTTTTAAAATAAGTAAAACTAAGAATAAAGTGAAAATTTTGAAGTAAGTATAGAAATTCCCATAATAAGCAATATTTTGAAAAAGAAATATGAATATTAAAGGAAATTGTGAAATAAAAAATTAAAATAAAATTTTTAAATGTCGCAGTTTCAAAGAAATATAAATTTTTAACAAAGAATTACAAACACGTAAAAATTTTCTGAAAAGCCCCTTTATTTTGAGTACGAAAAAAAGGGTTTTTTATAGTCAAAATTTTTAAAAAAATTAGGTTTTCAGTGAGTCGGAATTTTTAAAAAAATAATATGATTTTAAAAAAAGGTTGAGATTTGCAATCGATTATACATTTAAAAAAAAGAGTATTGAAAAACAGAATAAAAATGAAATTTTTACTAAAATGTCAATTATGTAAACAAAGTTGACATTTTCAAAAATAAAAATCTATATGTAGATAAAATTCATTTCAGAAATCAATTTCTTGAAATTTTTAAAAAAATATCTAATATTAAAAAAAACGAGTTAATATCTTTACAGTTGGAAACCCCCCCTGTTAAACTAAGAGGTAAGCTAGTAAGGCACGTCGTCAAGGTGTTAAAGTTTAACTTTGGAAAAGAACAAGCCACAATTTTTAGGAGTGTAAAAACTGTTTGAGAAAACATACGAAAAAATCTAAATTTATTTACAAAAATTAAACAAAATTAATATTATTTTTTTTAAAATGTTCTTGTTTTACGCTTATGGGATTACAAAAGGCACTAAACATTTTATCCCTTAAGTAATATAACAAATATTTTTTGAAAATGTGGAAATTTTAAAAATAATTCGAAATTTTACAAAAAATATAATTATCAGAAAATTGAATTTTTCTAAAAATGACCGTGCGCAAATAAAATTAAAATTTACAAAATAAATCAAATAGAAAAAAACAACAGTAAAAAAAGGCATAAAAGATCACAATTTTTAAAATAGTCGAAGTTTTGAAAGGCAAAATTTACAAAAATCCAACATTTAATAAAAACAAAAAGTTTTGAAAAAAGTCGACATTCTAAGAAATATTAAATTTTGAAAAAGTCTAAATTTTAAAAGCTCTTTTTTTAATGTTCTGAAAAGTCTAAATTAAAAAAAAATAAAAGTTGAAAAACCTGAAATTTTAAAAAATTCGATATTTTCAAGAGCAAACATTTTTAAAGGTCATTATTTCCAAAGAAATTCAAATTTTCAAAATAAAGTAGTATTCAAAAATGTCAAATTATTGAAAAAAGTCGAAATCTTAAAAAAAAGTTTTCGAAATTTCCAAAATCGTACAAATCTTCAAAAATAGATATTTTCAAAAAGCTATATTTTTAAAAAAACAAATTAAAAAATTTTAACCTTTATTTAACATTTAAAAAAAATTACCAAATGTAAAATTTCATGAAAATGTGAAATTTTCCAATAAGTCAAAGTCTCTGAATAACTCGAATTAATAAAAATCTCTACATTTTAGAAAAAATTTAAGAATTCGAAATTTCAAGAAAAAATGTGAAGTTTGAAAAAGTCCAGAGCCTTAGCTTCAACTTTCAATCCTACATACAGCTACGCAGATGATAGTAACCTTGTGTCATCTACACCATCTATACCATCATCTATCGCTGCTTCAGATCGACTAAGGGAACAGCAGATACAGACGATTAATCGGGATCTCGAGATTATTTTGGAATGGGGTAAGAACAATTTGGTCGACTTCAACGCTTCAAAAACTCGGGCTGCGGTTTTATCTAAGAAAACATCAAGGGATAATGCGACAAACATACTAATGGACGGTAAAATCCTTCCCATGGGATCTAATCTATCTATCCTAGGAGTGAATGTGAGCACTAACTTATCTTGGGACGATCATGTGCGCGCCATTGCCAAATCCGCCTCTCAGAAGCTAGGTTTTTTTTTAGATCTAAAAAGTACTTCACATCTCATCAGCCATTAACACTATACAAAGCTTAAGTTAGGCCAACACTAGAATACTGTTCTTATGTTTGTAGTTCAGCCCCAAAATACACTTTAGCTCTCTTGGATTCAATTCAAAGAAGAGCGATTCGCCAAATTGATGTTGAGAGTCTGACCGATTCTCTCGAAACACTAGAGCACAGGCGTATGGTTGGTGACTTGTCTCTATCATGGAAGATGCTCGCAGGAACTAATAGGATTAATCCCCCCAAGGGCAAGATTCTTGAGGCGTACTAGACAGTCGGAGACAGCAAGTTTCTGTGCGGTCCAGCTTGACACAGTGAGGACTTCTGTCTACGGAGATTCTTTTTTCTATAGAACGTCGAAGTTATGGAACTTGTTACCGAAAGGAATTTTCCCCAAAAATTAAAACCTATCCTTGTTTAAGAAGGTGGTTCATCGCCATCTATCCTTTTTTCCGCATCCTACTCGCAGTCCTTTGAAAGCATAATGGGGTGACCCTTTCTTTGTATTTAAAAAAATCAACCCTTTGCGAGTGGATTAAACTTAAAAAAAAACATTTTCAAACAGCTCAAAACTTCGAGAAAAAGGCAATACTTTTAAAAACGGACAATAATTTAAAAAAATAGAAAAAGGCATAGATAGACATTTTGAAAAAAATTAAATTTTTTTTAAATGCCAATATTTAAAAAAAAAGAATTCTTCAAAAGTGTCAAAATTTAGAAAAGTTTTCAAATAGGTCAAAATTTTCGGATAATTCATATTTTAAAAAAGTTAAGAATTTGAAAAAAATTAAAATTTAAAAAAAAATAATATTTCCAAGATTCAAAATTTTCAAAAAGTCAATATTTTCAAATAAAGGTCGAATTCTTCAAAAGTGTCACAAATTCGAAAAATTTTTAAATAAGTCAAAATTTTCGGAAATTCGTATTTTCTAAATTTTCCAAAGGCAGGAATTTTTAGTCAATTTTTTCAAAATAAAAGCAAATTAAACAATTGACATTTTACAAATAATTAAAAGACGTCAAATTGACAAAAATAGATATATTCATAACTATTAAACTTTATTAACAATTAAAGCAACAAAAGATATTAAAAATTGTTTTGGTGCATTAATTGTTAGTTATTTTTACTAGTTATGAATATTAAAGAATCCCACAAAGTAAGGGTGAGAAATTTCAAAGAAAGTAAATTTTGAAAGAAAGACAAAATTTTCAAACACAAAATCAAAACTTTAAGAAAAACTTTAAATTTTAATTTATGATCGGTATTATAAAAAATAAAAATTTTAAAACTGGCCAAAATTTTAAAAAAATTTCAAAAAATATTTTTAGTAATCATAAACAATTAAAAAAAATTAAAATTTTTGTAAAAAATTTTAAATTTGGGCACAGAAAAAAGCCAAATTTCCAAATAAATAATTTTAAATTTTCAGAGAAATCAAAATTTTAAAAAAAGTAAAACTTTTGAGGGTTGAAATTTTTAAAGAAGTCGAAATTTCCGATTAAGTCGAACTTTTCAAATAATTCCAAATTTTCAAAAACGTTTGAATTTTTAAAAGGTAGATTAAAAAGTTGGATTTTTCAAAAAGAGCAAATTAATATAAAAATCAAAATTTTGAAAAAAGTTGAAATAAAATAAGTCAAATTTACAAAATTCAAAATTTAGAGAAAAGGTAATTTTTGAGAAGTCAAAATTTTCCAATAAACTCAAAACTTCGATAAATAGTCAAAACTAAAAAAAAGAGGAGAAGGGGACATTTTGAAACAAAGTATAGATAAACGTTTTAAAAAAAAGTCAAAATTTTGAAATATAATTTTCAAAAATAATGTTTGGAAAATCACAATTTTTAAAAAAAAGTAAAATTTTTCAAAAATTGTCTAGATTTTTGCAAAAGAAAGCGAACGTTTAAAAAAATAGTTCTTACTTATCAAAAGTCAACATTTTGAGAAAAGTAAAAAGTTTGAGAATCGAAACTTAAAAAAATCAAAACTTTTAAAGTCGAAATTTTTAAAATTCGAGTTTCCAGAAAAGAAAGAATGTTTCAAAAATGAAAAATTTTCAAAGAGGTCAAATTTACCAGGATAAGTCAAAATTCAGGAAAGACAAACTTTGTTAAAAAAATCAAAATATTCAAAGCAGTCAGAATTTTAAAGAAATAAAAATTTAGAAAAAGAAACACTTCTAAAATGTCTTATTCTTCAAAAAGAAATCGAATTTTAGAAAATGACGAATTTTTAAGGTGTGCAAGAAGTTTTCAAAAAAATACGGAATTTTCTAAAAATATTGAAATATTTACAACAGTAAAACAGATGAAATATTTTAAACTGCTAGAAAGCTTAAAAAAAAGAAATGTAATAATAAAATCCTCAAAAAAATCAAAATTTTGGAAAAAGACAAATTGTTAACGTGAAAATTTTCAAAAAATTCAAAATTTTCGAAAAAAAATTGAAATTTTCCAAAACCAAGTAGGTGTTTAAAAAGGGTAGAAATTGAGAGAAGAAATAGGAGTTCTGATTTTTTTTTCAATAATTGCCAATTTTCAAAATGCGCATAATTTTTGAGGGTGATTGTGACATAACGTCACTGTTCGTCCACTTCTAAAGTAACGTGCGTTAGAAACTACCTCAAGCAGGTTCTTGATAGCGTTTTAATTTGGAAGAACGTTCGTCTTGGTTGACGTATAATTACAAAGAAAATGGTTATCATTTTTAATTTTTGGCTTTAATGGCATATTACTTTTATGGTAATATTGATTTTATGTATTTGCATTTCGCTTTTTTACGAGCTTGGAAACTGTTTTAAATTAGAAACATTGCAACTATAAAGTTCTAAAATGGTCTTGCAGTATTTGTGTTCAATTATATTAGTAAATCACGCAATATTGCTTTGTATTATATCATAAATGTAAAAACATAGTTATAAAGTTTCCACGATGTAATAAAAGTAAATTTTACATGCATTCCTTATTACGGTCATGCCTAGATAAACCCTATCTTAATAATTCGAAAGTTTGGTAAAATCCAGTTTTTCTTTGTTTTTTGAGCATAAACGAAGATGTAGGTATAAAAAATTCCTAGTTGGGGTGAGCAGAACCGAACCGTCCATATAAGTGAACTAGGCGGCAACCGTGAAATTTGAGTGGATGCGGGAGGGGGCTTTGACCAGCCCTATCTTGCGGCCTTGAGCAAACTTTTCCAAATTCAATTAAAGAAAGAGAACAGAAACAAATTAAAGAATTAAAAAAAAAACATTTCAAAAATATTTAGTTTCCATTAAAATTTCGATTTTAAAAATTCAATTTCACTGTTTTTCCCAAAATTTCAACGTTTGTCGACAATTTTAAAATACTTGGAAAAATGACGAATTTCTTGTAAAACACAAAACCTTTAAAAATATAATTGAAGAAAGCAATTGCTATTTTTAAAAAAGGGCGAGATTAAAAAAATGAATTTCCAAGAAAAAATAAAATTTTGAAGAAGGTCATTTTCAAAAATGAATTAGTATTTGCAAAAAATTCTCAAAATTTTGACGATAGCTATAATTTTTGAAAAAATTTAATTTAAAAACAAGTCGAATTTTTAAAAAAGGTGAAATTTTGTAAAAAGTCGAAAATTTAGAACTAAATTTTGAACGAAGTTTAGCTTTTATAAAACTAAATTATTTCAAAAAGGATCGCAATTAACACCCGGTATTTTAATGCGATTTGCAGATTAAAAAAATACTAAATGCTCGATAATAAATTTAAAAACATAGTATGACATATTGGAAAATGCCCTATATAGTTATTAAAATTATATTATAAAATATACAATTTGCACGCTAAATTGTGGTTGGTATTTTAATCAATAAAAATATAAATCCTCAATAAATTTATATTCGCTGCCTTTTATTGCCTTTTATTGCCTTTTATGCTAATGTATTTTATAAAAATATAAATGTTCGATACGTCATGTTCACTATTAAATCAAATTTGCAGTGAAGTACGCTTGTTTAACGTCAAACCGTATAGCGTTAACCTCGAAAAACAAATCAAGTTTGTTACCGGTGTATTTCTAATCTGCAGAGAAAGAATAGGTGTTAAGTGTCTGTAACTCGCACTATTTTTAAAACCATCAACTTTTAGGGGTGACACAGATTCCTCATTACAGTTCATCAGAGGATAGTAGGAGTGATATTCTTGAGAAACCAAGACAAGGAAAAGAAGAAAAAAGGTTTATAAAAAGTGGAAAATTGAATAGCAAGGCCTTAGCTCTAAAATCACTAGAAGGAAAAGGTGTTTGGAGCTTTTATCATAAAAATATTGATACAAAGCGCAACGTTAGTGCAATTTATCGTTGCAATAAACTTAAATATCGAGGAGAGCAATGTGTCTCAGGTGTATATTTATATTATCCTGCAAATACTGATGATGTAGTTTTATACCTATCGAAATTGCCTCACACTTGCAAAAATATACCTTCCAAAACAACAGTTAAAATAAGCGGACATACTAAAACGGAGATCAACACCCTGATTCAAAAATAAAACCAAAACAGATTTTGGACATTCTCACAAAAAAACATTTAACAGTTTCTAAAAAGCATTAATTAAATAATTATTTGACTTCTTTAAAAACTTTAAAATTTGATCCTAACTCGATAAGTCTTGGGGAGTTGGAACAATTTTGCATCGACCATTCTCCAGGTCCAGAAAATGAAGATGAAGCTTCTATTGTATTTTACCAAATGAGAATAAGAATCTTTGCCATGTCCATGCTGATGCCACATATAAGCTTATATGGCAATGTTTTCCGTTATTAGTGTTCGGAACAACAGACAAGGTCAGATCATTTCATACCTTTGAAGCGGCGGTTTGTGCTAATGAGGGAATTGAAGATTTTCTTTTTGTGTTCAAGGCACTGAGAACTGGGGTGAAAAGCATTTTTGGTACAACCATCAATCCTTAGATACTAATATTTGATTTGGCGCCTAGTATACAAAATGCTTTCAAAGAACCAAGGACGAAAATTTTCTAAGAGAACGGCTTCCGCTATCTCGATTGCCTATGATTTTAAAGGAGTACGTAACTACTTGGTCACGCAATTATTCGTCTAAACTAAAAAAACTGCAGTTAAAATAGGTTATCCACCTAGATTTGTGAACAAAATCTTATCAGTGGGGTAAAGCACAAAAAAAGATTATTTTCCCACTCCCACCCGTATATTCATTGTTTTCTTTATACCTTACGAGCAGGGTAGATAGACCATAACAGTCTAGTGAACGGATATAACGAAAGTCGCGCCGTGATTGGTCGATTTCATATCCACACTAGTGTGGATATGAAATTAACCAATCACGGCATGCGAAAAAGACGAATGTCATTTTTAGATTCAGAATTATACCATAGAATTTGTCAAACTGACTTCGGTATTTACCAAAGAAAGTATTTAAAATGAGTGCTTTTAGTGCAGAATCAGTAAACTCTATCCCAGCGGACATTTCTGAAGCTGCAAGTGATATATTCGAGATATGATTACCTTAAAAATCAAATAGTAAATATGAATTTTGTTGCGATAAATTTATGACGTTTCATTGACACATGGACACTATATAAAATATGTTAGAAACTGCAAATGTCACATGAAAAATTATTAATTTGCTAAATCGTATTTTAGTCTTTGGTAGATCGTAGTCGTGGGAAAAATTTGCTGTACAACTCGAGCGGATTGTCCATATCGCACTCGAATGATTGAGGCACTCCGCCTTCGGCGTCGTGCTCAAACTTCGTTCTCGTGCGATATGGACATCATATCCGCTCTTGTTGTACAAACTACTATTGTAAAGCGACTCCATGGGCAATATTTACCTTATCCCTTCAAAAAGGAGGCACCGATCTCTTCCCGCCAAATTAACATCTTATGGTCTTCCTCCTTGATTATGTCATTTGATATCCAATTTTCTCGCTGACAGATCTCTTCAGGTCGTCTTCGATGGCATCTCATCCGAGACATTTGCGATTAATGCAGGGGTGCCTCAGGAGTCTGTTCTGTCTACTACTCTATTTCTGTTACACATAAACGATCTCTTAGCTTCAACTTCCAATTCTATATACAGCTACACAGATGATAGTAACCTTGTGTCATCTTTTTTCTTCGACAAACCATTATCTATCGCTGCTTCAGATCGTCTAAGAAAACAGCAGATACAGACGATTAATCGGGATCTCGAGATTATTATGGAATGGAGTAAGAACAATTTGGTCGACTTCAACGCTTCAAAAACTCAGGCCGCGATTTTCTCTAAGAAAACATCAGGGGATAATGCAACAAACATACTAATGGACGCTAGAATCCTTCCGATGGGATCTAATCTATCTATCGTAGGAGTGAATGCGAGCACTAACTTCCCTTGGGACAATCATGTGCGCGCCATTGCCAAATCCGCCTCGCAGAAGCTAGGCTTTCTTTTTAGAACTAAAAAATACTTCACATCTCATCAGCTATTAACACTATACAAAGCTCAAGTTAGACCAACACTAGAATACTGTTTTCATGTTTGGAGTTCAGACCCAAAACACACTTTAGATCTCTTGGATTCAAGTCAAAGAAGAGCGATTCGCCTAATTGATGACGAGAGTCTGACCGATTCTCTCAAAACACTAGAGCACATGCGTATGGTTGGTGATTTGTCTCTATCATGGAAGATGCTCGCAGGAACTAATAGGGCAAGATTCTTGAGGCGTACTAGACAGTCGGAGACAGCAAATTCTGTGCGGTCCAGCTTGACAAAGTGAGAACTTCTGTCTACGGAGACTGTTTTTTCTATAGAACTTCCAGTTATGGAACTTGTTACCGAAAGGAATTTTCCCCAAAAATTACAACCTATCCTTGTTTAAGAAGGCGGTTCATCGCCATCTATTCTTGTTTCCTTATCCTACTCGCAGTGCTTTGAAAGCATAATGGGGTTACCCTTTGCGAGTGGATTAAACTTAAAAAAAAAGGTATAACCGAGGTGAACCTGGAAGATTTTGAAAAGTTTACAAATTTAGAATTTCATAGTTGTAATGAATATTAGACACTTGCGTTTAGTGTATTGACAGTAAAAATTCCCAACCACTATGATGATTGGATTAATGGAGAATGTGATTATCCGAATTATTTTAAAATGCTGATTTGTGGAATTAGCCATACGGCTAAAACTAACCACACCACCTCCTGAAACAAAAGCAATCCCAATTGGGATTCAGAAACGTCGTGGGAAACCAGCCAAATTTAAAAGAGCTCCTTTAGGAGTTCAATATGTAAATCATAGACTACAATTTCCTTGATGTGTGTACATGGCATTTTTTATTTTAGGTAGTCTTTCCATCTTCTTACCGAGTTTATTTTTTTATTATTGTTACATATTTTGTTTCTTTTTTTTTTCAATAAATATGTTGTGTTCATTGGTTTTTTACATTAAAAAAAATAGAAGAATGATGTGGGATATTTGAAAGTTATGTCTAAATCATGATTTTTATTGAAACGGAAGTACTCTTTATCGATCACTTTTCAACATTGAACATTCATTATATAACATAATTTTGTCTAGCACTTAATATTTTTGCGGAATACTAAATAATTCACGAGGCATTAGAATTTGTTACTAGGCAATTCTATAAATTAATCAAGCTTTTATAAATTTTTTTACGAATATTTGTTAATTTAAGAAACATTTGAATTTGTTTATCGGGCCTATATTGTTTTTATTGAATATTTATTAATTTTTGAAACCATATGAATTTCATACAAGGCAATATTTTATTTATCGAGTCTCTATATTTTTATCGAAACATTATTATTTTAACAAATACCCAAATTTTATATCGAGCATTCATTATATTTATCGAGCGTCTATTATTTTTATCGAACATGCATTATTTTAATAAGCGCTTAAATTTTATATCGAGCATTCATTACTTTTATCGAGCGTTTAATATTTTTATCGAATATTTAGTTTCCTATCATGGTTTTCAATAAATTAACTGAAAAATGTAACATGTATTGGAAATAAAATATGGAGCGTTTAATTTGTTCCCTTTCAAAAACATAAAAATTTTCAAAGAGTGGAATTTTGAAAATTTGTCTAGATTTGCAAAAATCAAAAATCCGAAATTAAATGTAATCTTTGAAAAGTCTACATTTTGAAAATAGAGGAAATTGTTGGAAAAGTCAAAACTTTTAAGAAGCAACATTTTCAAGAAGGCACAAATTTTGAAAAAAAAAACAAAATTTTGAGAAAAATCGAAAGACCTAAAAACGTCTAAATTTTGACAAGTCGACGTTTTGGAAAAAAGTCTAAATGTTGAAATAAAATTCATATTTTAAAAAATCCAGCCATTTAAAAACCCATCATTATCAAAAACAGTTGGAACTTTCAAAAATATGAAAATTTGGAAAAAATTCGAAACTTGAAATTAGATTTGCAAAAAAAATCCAAGATTTTTGACAGAAAAGTTAAAAATATCAGAAAAGTCGAAACTTTTAAAGGTGAAATTTTGAAAAAAATCGATCGAAAATTTTGGAAAAAATCAAATCATTCAAAAATCACATTTTCTAAAGGAGTTTAAATTATAAAAACAATAAAATTTTCTAAAAGTCAAATATTTTAAAGTTTTGAAAACAGCTCGAAATTTTTACAAGAATTACAGTGTTTTTTAGATCTGCTTTTTCGAAAATTTCAATTTTTTTTAAACCTTGACTTTTTAAAAATTTCGACTCTTTCAAATATTTGACTTTTTGAAAATTTGACGTTTTTTCTCACTGACAGATCTCTTCGAACGTCGTTGATAGCATCTGATCCGAGACGTTTGCGATTAATGTAGAAGTGCCTCAGGGGTCTGTCCTGTCACCTACTCTGTTTCTGTTACACATAAACGATCTCTTAATAGGTTAATTTACAAAAAGAAGTCATCTTGCTATTTCTTTCACTACAAGGTCAGCCTAAGGATTTATAGATTCTAAATACCTGAAGAAATTAACATTTTATGGACTTCTATCAGGTCTCTGTCATTTGATATCCAGTTTCCTCGCTGACTCTTTAAGTCGTCGTTGATGGCATCTTATCTGAGGCATTTGCGATTTCTGCAGGGGCGCCTCAGAGGCCTGTTCTGTCTCCCACTCTGTTTTTGTTGCACATAAACGATCTCTTAGTTTTAACTTCCAATTCGATATACAGTTGTGCAAATGATCATAGCCTGGTGTCATCTTTTTCGTCCAACAAATCATTATCCTTCGCTGCTTTAGATCGACTAAGGGAACAGCAGATACAGATGATTAATCGGGATCCTGAAATCATTTTGAAATGAGGTAAGAAAAATCTGGTCGATTTGAACGCCTCAAAAACTTAACCCACGGTTTTCTCTAAGAAAACATTAGGGTATAATGCAACAAACATACTGATGGACGGTAAAATGCTCCCGATGAAATTTAATCTATTCCAGGAGTAATGCAAGCACTAACTTCTCTTGGGGCGATCATGTACACGCCATTGCCAAATCCGCCTCTCAGAAGCTGTTCATTCTTTTTAGAGCTAAAAAGTAATTCACATCTCATCAGCTACTCACACTATACAAAGCTCAAGTTAGGCCAACATTAGAATACTGTTCTCATGCTAGGAGTTCATCCCCAAAACACACTTTAGCTCTTTTGGATTCAATCCAAAGAAGATCGATTCACCTAATTGATGACGAAAGTTTGACCAATTCTCTCGAAACACTAAAGCACAGGCAGATGGTTGATGATTTGTCTCTTTTCTACATGTACTTTTACGGAAGACGTTCACAGGAACTAATAAGATTGATTCCCCCAAGAGCATACTGAGGCATACAAAACAGTCGAAGACAGCTAATTCCTGTGCGATCCAGCCTGACACAGTAAGGACTTCTTTCTACGGAGACTCTTTTTTCCACAGAATTTCCAAGCTATGGAACTTGTTACCGAAATGAATTTTCCCCAAAAATTGCAACCTATTCTTGTTTTGGCATCACACTCACGGTGCTTTAACGCATAATAGGGTTACCCTTTGCGAGTGGATTCAACATAAAAAAACTGTCGAGTTTAACTTTGATATTTTAATATTTTCCACAAAATATCGAATACTTAGCCAAAACCGTGTTTGCTTCTTTATAAATTCAATTTTCCATGAACTTCCAATATTGCTCTCAAAATTTCAAATCAAATTCAAATTTAAGGGTCGAAATTTCGCTAAAGAATTAGGAGCTAAAAAATAGCTTAAGATTTTTCCTCCTACAAAATAAACAATTGTGTTTCGTCAAAATTTTATATCCCTTTTTTTTAATCGACAGAGATTATTTTCTCGTTGTGAAGTCAACAGATATGATAAGGGGCGGTGTTTGCCTAGGGCACAAGCTCGAGCAGATTCTGAAGCAGAGGACGGTCGTTTAAATTTAAAAATTCAAATTGTCTTTCGACACTTCAAATGCTAAAAAGTACAACCTAAACTTCTAGATTAAAGTTAAAATTCCTGGACGATTATACCCAAAATTTTCAAATTAAAGTAAAAATTTCGAAAAAAAAATATAAATACAAAATAAATTTCAATTCCTTGATTTTTCAAAATATCGACCTTTTTCAGTATTTCAAATTTAAACTTGTTATTTCCAATTTCATTTTTAAAATTTCAACTGTAAAGCCCAAATGTTTAAAAAACTATTTAAACGTGAAATCTTAAAATTTTTGAGAAATGTTATCTTTTCTAAATTTTTAATTTCAAATTTAACTTTGAGATTTCTACTTTAAAGGCTATATTTCAACCTTACAACTGACAAAACACCTTTTTTTGAAAACTCCAGTTTCGTTAAAATTTTGCTCAAAATTGAAGTTTAAATTGGGAATTTAATTTTTTCTTAATTTATGTAAAATGCGAAAAAATATAGATATTTTATTTTTAAAATGGATTTTTTATTTTTATTTGCAATCCTGCAGAAATTAACGTCAAAATGTAAGATTAACAGCTAAAACTGGAAATTTCACGAAGCACCTTACAATTGATACAAAATAATTGATTATTTCGGTTATCCTTTATTCCCCACGTTCAGAACCTACTTCAGTTGAAATTTTTTGCGACTTCATAGTTTTTAATCGATAATTTTTAACTTCCGCTTTTTATAAATGCGTTTTAGCACGTCACAAACACTCACTGCGGTACGGTATAATTTTTTGATTAGTTTTTTTAGCGGTCGAGGCGATATTTCTGTTTGCGTCAATTTTTATGCCGTGTTTTGCGAACTGGAACAAAATAAATACGAATAACAAGTGAATTTCCTGATATGAGTCTACAATTGTTTTTGTACAACTGTTCATTTAAATTTGCATTTTAGTTACGGAACTTTCTTCTAGAATCTTGCACCATATGTCCTTGTCAATGTAAGCAGATTTTATAACGGCTTTTCTGCGAATTCGGCTTTCTAATAAAAGTTTGAAATCGACTTTAAATTTTTAATGGAATAATCATATCTTTAGGTCTATTTCATGAGTTTAACTAACCAGTAATAAACAAAGTTGTCAAAACAATATACCTCTTTCATAAAAAAAAAATGATTTTTATTATATTCAATAACAACTGTACAGAGATTGATATCGAAACTAGCATTCCAGACTTTCACAAATTTAGAATTCTAGAAAAATCAACTGAGGAGTTAAAATAAAAATTAAAAGAAACAACTAAAAATTTAAAATCCGAAACTTTTAAGTTTATTTGAAATTTCCAGTTTAATTATCTATTTATTTATGGTTTTGGTAAATAAGGTTTTTTTCGAATTATTGACTTTATTTTCAAAGTTTAATTTAAAAATTGATCTCAGAATCTGGATAGTTTTAAGATAAAATATTTAATAATAAAAAATATATTTAGAAGTATCGAGAATTTGACTTTTTTCTAAGTTGCAATTTTAAAGTCGATACTTTAGGAACCAAATTAGATAAGTTTGCATTTTAAAGTTTGGGAAGACGCCACAAGTTTTTAAAATTTCAGTCGCGAAATTTTGGGATGACTTAAAAAATATTACTTTTATTCTAAATTTCCAATTTAACCTCTACATGTTTTGTTTAAAAATGAAATTTATATTCAATAAAAATAAAAATTTCACATTATTCAACGCATAAGGTTAGTGATACACAAAGCAAGATTTCTTGTATTACTATCTAACGTCTTGTCTTGTCTTGTTGAGCAAGACAAGAAGTTGGTTTACTTTCTGTCTTGCCAATTTCTTGCTGGTTTAATTATTTATCTTGCTAACAAGAGTCTTGCATTTACTTTTTCTTGCTGGTTTGTTTGTTTTACGCATGAGCAGCAACAAAACATATTCAGAATTAATTTCGACACAAGCAGTTTACAAAGGTGTAAAGACAAAGAAAACGATTTGGGGACGTTGGCCCTAAAATCGAAAACCCACCCAAAATTTACAAAAAAAACACTCTTCGAGAAAAAATGAAATTACAAGAAATTTCGAAAAAAAAGTTGATATTTAGATAAAACACTCAAAATTAAAAATATTATTTTCATAATAATATCGTGTTTTTTTCCTGGAAAATCTATCTTGTTCGCGAAATCTAAATATGAAATTTCAGTTTATTCTTGAAATTTTAATTTTACAACCAAAATTTTCGACTTTTTAAAACAAACTCCACATGTTTTTTAATAAAGTTTCAAAAAATTACAAATTACGAGAAACACTCAACGTTTAAACATTTTATTTGGACACATTGAACATTTTTTAATTTATCGAAATTTGATGATTAAGTTTAAATTTTTCGGTTAAAATTTTAACTTCGAAATCAAATTCTCCACGTTACCCTCAAATTTTAGATTTTGGTTCTAAAATTGCAGTAAAAATGTTAATTTTGAAATTTCGAAAAAAAAAAACTGAAATATGAAAATTTTTAATAAAAATTTGGGATTTATAGAAAAAATAAAAATTTATCTGGAAAAGTCAAACTGTTTTAGAAATATTTGAAAAGGTTAAATCAGAAATTTTACGTTGAAACTCAAAATTTTAATATTTTAAGAAAAATGCGAGTTTTTTTATTTCAGAGTCGACTTTATCGACTTTAAATTTTAACTTTTGACTTTGTTATCAAAATTAATGAATTTCCAAAATTAAGAGTTTAAATTCGAACTCTTGAGATTAAAATTCCAAGTTTCAATAATTTATTATTTTACGATTAGAGTCAAAATGTTTATAAAAAATTGAGTTAAGGTCAACATTTTTTGTTTAAAAGTCTAATTTTCAGAAAAAAAATCGAAATGTCGAAATGAAAATTGAAATCAATAGAATAAAATCAAAAAGTTGGGAAAACTTTCAAAGTTATTTTTTTATGTCTTGGATATTTAGATATTATTATTTTGAAAAAAAAACTTAACATTGAATTTTTTCTTTTAATTTTAAAGTTTTCCGGAATTTCAATTTTTTCCAAATTTTAATTTGAGGATGCGACAGAATTTACTATTTGTAAAGGAATTGTTTATTTAAAGGTTTAAAAATACTGTTTTATAGCTCACTTTAGAGAAATATTAAAAAAAGCAAGAAGTTTTGCTTCATGCTAATTTTTTATCAAGAAATCTTGCTCATGCTAAAAGAATTTCTTGTCTTGTCTTGTTCTTGCTCACAAAATTGCCTTGCTCTTGCAGCAAGATCAAGACAAGAACAAGAAAAAACAAGACAAAAACAAGACAAAAACAAAACAAAAACAAGACAAAAACAAGAAATTCATGAAACACTACACAAGGTAATTTTTATTGGTGTTGTTCCACCAAGGGCGATCTGCAGGCCACATCCGGCCTGCGACCCTTGTATACTCAAAATATTTACTTGTGCATATTACGCAAATTACTTACCTAATCAACCTTAACTTTTTTAACAGGAATAAGTGGCCTAAAGGCCCAGCGCAAACATTCAGAAGGCTGTCTCCAGATTTATGGATGGCTAAGCTTTCAAATGCATTTAACCTAGAATTCTTACTTACTACTCTTAACAGTTTAATATTGTTATCTATCCTGTGGTCTAATTTAAAAGCATGGCGGGTCTCACTTGACTTCCCCATTCTTTCGTACTTAAATGAGCCAAACGCCCCCTCAGTCGGATTTTGAGAGATCGTCTTGTCTACCAGACATACCTCTGATTACAACCTTTACGAAGAATTTGATAAATATCCAATTTGTCGGTACGTTGAATTTTATCTTTTAAACTTCCCAAAAGTGATTTTAATTTCCCGTTAAAATTGTAAACAACCTTTAGGACTTGTTTGCGTAAAATTCCACTCAAACAATGCTCAACCAAAGATTCAAATGGAAGCAAGACAAAGTTTAACTTTCTACTCTCGTCAGAAAGTTTTGAAGATAACAAGGACCAGTCCGTTTCCCAAGAAATGTTTTCTATTACAATACGACGTAATTTTAAGAAAAAATAGATGTAATTTTTAGAAAAGGGCTGACTTCAGGAAAAGTTCACATCTCAAAATTTATTTTTTTTTGTTTTCTACTATTTAAATTATGATATAACATTCAAATTTTAAGAGAAGATCGGAATTTAAAAAAATATATTTTTTACTACAATTTGAAAACAATTTTGGGTAAATGAACAGATTTTTAGAAACAGATTTACTATTTCCCTAAAATTGAGAAAAATGAATTTATAGAAAAAGTAAAAAGTTCTCAAAAAGGCATCTTTTTAAAAAAAAAGCTTTTTTTTTCCGGGGATATATATAGAGAACAAAGCGAATTAAAAAACACGATTTTGGTGGAACAGACTGGTCCTTGGTTACCTTCAAAAATTGAAATACAAATATTGTCCCCTAAAACCAAGAAAAATTAAAAAACACTAGAGCAACTATTGTTGTATTTTTTTTAATCATTCTTAATTTCAGGGAATAAGATTTGTGTTTCAAGTTTTAAAAACATGAAATCTAAAAAATCGTCCTTAAATTTGGAAACAGAAAACAAATTTTGAAGATTGAAAACTTCGAGGAGCTTTCGAAAAAATCGAACCTAAAAAAAGTCCAAGAAACTCAACGAAGAAAGAAGTCAAATTTTGAAAAAATCACGAAAAAAATATCGAATTTTTCAAGAAAACTCAAATGTTAACAATAAACGTTAAATTATGAGAAGAGACTGAAGTTTCAAGAACAGAAGAATTTGATTTTTGAGATAATTGGTAAAATTCCAGGCAACCAATAAAGTCCGTGCGGTTTTTCTTTATTGTCTACTTTTATGAATTATATTCAGTAAACAGGATGTAGTGGTGGGGTAATTTTGAATATAGGTTAAAACTTATGTCAGGAAGTATCATTCCGTGTATTTGATAAGTTAGATTACTTTGAATCAATCAATCAATCTTTAATAGAGTATGGCCGTGTCAAATGCAATAATTTGTGCTTGTTTACTTTATGAATTCAAACTTGGTACCAAGGCTGCAGAAGCTTGTCTTAAGAAATGGGCTGCTTTTGGGGAAGGTACTGTAGCTGAACGGACGGGTCAGAAATGGTTTAAGAAATTTGCCTCTGGAGATGAAAATGTGGAAGATGAACCTCGCTCCGGAAGACCATCAACGATCAACAACGACGATATCAAGCTGGCGATCGAGCAGGACTCAAGTCAGACATGTCAAGCTCTTGCCTTAAGATTTAATGTGAGTGATGAAACTATTCACATATATTTGCACCAGGTTGGGAAACGATGGAAGTTAAGCAAATGGGTACTACATAAATTGAGTGAAACGAACAAGTTAAAGCTCAATCTGTTCATCGTTGCTTTCCTTGCCACAACTTAATGTCGTTTTTTAACCGGATGTTGACGTGGGATGAAAAATGGATTAAGTACTGCAACAATAAGAGCTCATATCATTGGCTATCCAGTAAAGATCCGTTGCCGTTGTCTGCTAAACCAAACATTCACCAACAAAAGATTCTATTATGTATATGGTGGACTACAGCAGGTATAGTTCACTATGAGCTTCTGCCAAGTGGACGAACCAATACTGCTGAAATCTACTTAGCACAGCTTAACAGACTTGTGGTCGCTCTAAGTCAAAAACAGCCTGCTTTGGCGAACAGAAAAGGTGTTGTCTTCCATCAAGACAACGCAAGACCACACACGCAGGAAACTGTAGCGCTACTACAATGGGAAGTTCTACTTTACCCTCCGTACTCACTAGACTTTGCCCCAAGTGACTACCACCTGTTTTTGGCCTCGGAAAACCAAATGCGGAATCGGTGATTTGAAAATAGAGAGGTTTTGAAAAATGAGGTGATACACTTCTTCAATTCCCAAAAGCAAGATTTTTTACAAAAATAGGATATATGATCTTGTGTCTAGATGGGAAACGGTAATACTTGCTGAGGATGGTTATTTTTTAAAATAAATCTAAGAGTAACCCATTTTTTGTGTTACTATTTCCTAACCTTCAAAACCGCACGAACTTTTTTGGCTGCCTGGTAATTTAAGAAGAATAGACGAGTATTGAAAAATTTAGAATAATGCGTCAAACTTTAAAAGTTAATTTTTTAGAGAGACTAAAAGGCTAAACAAATTGCTGGTAGAACCGTCCGATGATGCAGTAATGTAAAACCTGGTCCAGTGTTACCAAATATTTATCGAAACATTGTGGAATTTTTAATATCTGTTGCTTTTTAATCATTAATAAAGTTTAATAGTTATGAATATTAAAGAATTCCACGAAGTGAGGATTGGAAATGTCAATTTTGTAGAGAAAGTCAAATTTCAAACAAAAAAGCCACACTTGCGAAACAAGATTAATTTAGACGAAAAAAATCGAAATTTGTGTGAAACATAATAAAATGTCGAATTTAGAGATAAAAGTCGAAATTTGTTCATTATTATTGGTCGGAAAAATTATGTTTATTAATTTTATTTAACATTTCTGCTACTCAATTTGGAAATAATTAAATTTTTAGTAATGGAAGTTGACAATATTCAATTTCAAAGAAGAGCGATTCGCCTAATTGATGACGAGAGTTTGACCGATTCTCTGAAAACACTAGAGGACAGGAGAATGGTTGGTGATTTATTTCTTTTCTACAAGTACTTTCATGTGAGATGCTCATGGGAACTAGTAGGATTGATTCCCCCAAAGGCAAGATTTTTGAGGCATACAAGACAGTCTGTGACAGCAAATTCTGTGCGGTCCAGCTTGACACAGTGAGAACTTATGTCTACGGATGCTCTTTCTTCTATAGAATTTCCAAGCTATGGAACTCGCTACCGAACGTAATTTTCCCCAAGAATTACAACCTATCCTTGTTTAAGAAGGCGGTTCATCGCCATCTATCCTTGTTTCCGCATCCTACTCGCCGTGCTTTGAAGGCATAATAGGGTTATACTTTGCGAATGGATTGAACATAAAAAAACATTTTTTTAAATATGACTACGTAATATCTACAGTTTTAAAACTTCAGCTCATTACAGCTGACAAAAAATAGGTTAGTTTATTTTACACAGAATAGGAAAAAAATGAAATATAGAAGACCAAAATTAGACATGAAGAATTTCCAAAAATAAATTATGAAAATATAAAAAGATATAAAAAATGGAAAAAAAGATTGTAGCACTGGACATCGAAGTTTCGCTTTCATTTGAGCTCGTCAGCAATGTATAACTAGGAAAGGGAACAATAAAGGAGGAAGGAAAAATAATACATTGAAATACTAGAGCACTGAACTAAACACTGTGGCTTGTGATTTAGACCATATAAGGTTTTACCCCTTAACCACATCGACAATTAAATAAATAATTACGCGATACGTATTTGTCCAGCAGAACTGGCATCTTCAAGCTCACTAATCTAAAGAGATTAGCAAAAGATGCATCGACCTCATCTGCATTGAGATTCAAATCGATACTCAGTACAACTTGAATAAAGATTTCATAAATAATTTGCGGTGGTAAAAATTTAAATATTTAAAGCCCGATCCACAAGAAACAATTACCCTTGTGGGTCGAACTTACATGCTCTTGGTGGCAGAGCTGGGCAGAAATCATCAGAATATGTAATGTATTTGATAACGAAGGTTTCCACGGCCAGAGTCAGTACAGGATATACTTCTTCCGGGATTGGACCGTGTCAAAGAACTACTAAAAGTGTTCGACGTTTCGCCCACCATCGTAGGGGGCTTCTTCAGGAACAAAGAAAGAAAAATAGATGAAATGAGGGACTATGCAAAAAAGAAAAATAAAAAATAAAAATAAAAGGCCAATTTCAAAGCATCAGAGCACGGTAACTCAGTATGTCCACCATACCAGAGGCGAAACTCTTCTGAATTGAAAATTGGTACAAAGGATAAGAAAGTCTAGATGGTGGGCGAAACGTCGAACACTTTTAGTAGTTCTTTGACACGGTCCAATCCCGGAAGAAGTATATCCTGTACTGACTCTGGCCGTGGAAGCCTTCGTTATCATATTCAGAACCTCTACGGGGAGGAAATTTCTTGCAAAACCCTTCTATTCTCTAAACTTCGTCATAAAGTTTCTAAGCTCATTTCCAATCTAACCTTTCTGTCGCATTGCAGGGATCACAATTTAATTCCAAAATCTTTTAGAATCAGGGATAACTTTAGAACCAATTCTTCATTCAAAATTCTTCATAAAGCTGGTTTGTCTCTTGTCCGGGATATGATTAAAAGGATTAAACGCGATTTGGCTTCGATTTCCCGACAATTGCTCGAACTCCATCTGGAACTTTCGAGTAGGTTGTCGGTTGAACATTGGAGTCATTTCGACGCCATATCCTATAATCAATCCGAAAAAACCTTTGAATTAGAAAATCTGAAACACAAGAAGAAATTCGAATCCCTAAGTCCCAAGGTCAAAACTCATAGTTCAGTCTCAAAAACAGTAGTCAATTTGTCTTCCCGTCCACTATCGGATAACGAACAGACCATCTTATCCAAAGGACTGAATTTTGCTGTCGCCCCAAGAAAAATTCCAACTGAAGAAATAATCAGTGCGGTAGAGTCTTCCATCAGAACTCTCCCCAAGGAGGTTGCGAAAGATGTGCCCTTAAAACCCTAAAAACAGATTCTTCAATCACTATTCTTTCGGCTGACAAAGGTAATGCAACTGTCATCTTGGATAAATCCGAGTATGCATCCAAAATTAACGCCCTGTTAAATGATGGATCCTATATTCCTCTTCCTCGGGACCCAACAAGCAAAATTGAACGTGAACGTTGAAAGTCGAAACTAAAATCCTCAAATTTGCCCGCAGACACTCTCAGACATCTTGTTCCGAAAGAATCCAAACCACCTCGTCTTTATGGTCTCCCCAAAATTCACAAACCCAATATTCCTCTTAGGCCCATTGTCAGCACGATAAATTCACCTACCTACAATGTCTCGAAATACTTATCTAACATCCTCAAGTCATATACCGGAAACACATCATCACACGTCCTAAATTCCAAACACTTTGTCGAATTATTGTCCGAATTAACCCTAGACCCCAACGACATATTAGTAAGTTTTGACGTCACTTCACTATTCACAAACGTCCCAGTTTCCGACTCCATGACGATAATTCGTCAATTACTTTCAGGCAAAGAGAATGCAGATTCTCTAGCTGATTTAACTGAAATGTGTCTCACATCGACTTATTTTTCTTTTAATGGCAGTTTCTATAAACAAGTCTCCGGCACCCCGATGGGTTCTCCCTTATCCCCAGTCGTAGCAAATATTTTTATGGAATCTTTCGAAAACACTGCGTTGGAAACTGCAGATTTAAAACCCAAGGTTTGGCTTTGGTATGTAGATGACACATTTATTGTCTGGCCACATGGCAAGGATTCACTAAATTTATTTTTGGAACACCTAAACAGTTTACATTCCTCTATTAGCTTCACTATGGAAATCGAAAACAATGGTTCTCTTCCCTTTCTTGACGTACTGGTCACTCGTTTACCAAACGGTCGCGTTTCTCATTCCGTTTATCGAAAACCCACCCATACTAATCGTTATTTGCATGCAGAGTCCCATCATCACCCTTCCCAAAAACGTTCCGTCATAAATTCACTGGTTTCACGAGCTGTAGCAATTTCACAACCAATAAATCTTTCAGACGAGTTGAACAATATTCGTTTCAACCTCCGCAACAATGGTTACAAATCGCACGACATTGAAACTGTCATTAAACGACATCTTCACCCTACCCCTCGTCCTTCACAAAATTCAATAGTTTCTTCTAAAGCCTTTCTTCCTTATGTTCGCGGAGTAACAGATCAAATCGGAAAATTATTGAGAAAACACAACATTAAACCCACTTTTTCATCATCCTCAAAGATCCAACAGCTCCTTCCATCTCCCAAAGATAAAATTTCATCCTTTTGTTCTAATGGCGTGTATAGGGTTCCTTGTTCTTGTGGTTCAGTGTACATCGGAGAAACGGGGCGATCATTTAAGACGCGAATATCCGAGCACCAAAGGTGTCTTAGGTCTGGTTTATTTTCGCAGTCAGCCATTGCCGAACATCAACATGAGACCGGACATAAGATTCTCTTCGATAATATTTCAATTATATCCAATATTCCCAATTACTATAATAGGAAGATACGCGAGGCCATCGAAATCCAAAAATTCCCCAATAACATCAACAGAGACGAAGGTTACATGTTTTCCTCCATCTGGAAACCAACCATCGGAAATCTTCGGAAGTGATCGCACAGACGCGGGGTATATAAAGTTTCCCTTTCCCTCTTTCCTGTCAGAAGAATTTCGCCTCTGGTATGGTCGACATACTGAGTTACCGTGCTCTTCTGTCTAGACTTTCTTATCCTTTGTACCAATTTTCAATTCAGAAGAGTTTCGCCTCTGGTATGGTGGACATACTGAGTTACCGTGCTCTGATGCTTTGAAATTGGCCTTTTATTTTTATTTTTCTTTTTTGCATAGTCCCTCATTTCATCTATTTTTCTTTCTTTGTTCCTGAAGAAGCCCCCTACGATGGTGGGCGAAACGTCGAACACTTTTAGTAGTTCTTTGACACGGTCCAATCCCGGAAGAAGTATATCCTGTATGTAATGTATTATTAATTTAATTACATTTTTTTTTTAAAAGAATTGTAATTGCATTACATTAATAAAAAATATAAAGTAATGTGTAATTTCTGTCATTTGTCGAAGAGTTATAGAACATTCCTCATTTAAAGGAATTGATTACAGGTACCCATTACTTTTTTTTTAAATTACGTTATAATGGAGGAATTAAATTCCTACAAGTAATTGCGTTCCTTTTTGTTATTCAATTACAATGATGAATGTTATTCCTGCTTTGGTCAACTCTAAATAAGAATAAATTTGTAGAATCAGCTATACTCAGCTATACCATTTTGCATCATGATTCAAGAATGGCCATGATTTTGCGCTAATCTAATCAAAGTCTAGTATCAGCACTTCACGACTCGGAAACGATCAGTAATACAGCCCCAAATTCAATTGGACCTACCTTAATATTTGACAGATCAAAACTCATAGACAATGTGTGTAAATGTGTCGACTGCGCATATGACTTATATTTATTATGAATGTATTCCGTTAAAAATCAAGTTATTTTATGTAACTTTAAATTTGTACTGAAAAGTGCTCTTTTTTCATAATTCCAAGTTTAAATTTTTAAGTCGAAAATTTTTCTAAATTCTGACTTTTTTCGAAGCTTTTTAGCTTAAACTTGAAAAATGGTTCTTTTTAAATTTGCAATTCAAAATGTAGGATTCTTTAAAAAATTCAAACTTTTCATAAGCCGAATTTCAAAAAAAAATTGCAATTCATAAGAATTTGAATATTCGAAAATATTGAAAGTTTTGAAAAAAGTCGAAATTTTCAAAAAAGTCGAAATTGGAATTCTAAAAAAAGTCAAAACCTCAGTGAAAACTCGAAATTTTAATGATAAAAAGTAGAAATTTTCAGAAAACTTGGATATCCTGTGAATTATTTAAAAAAGATCAAAATTTTTAAAAACAAGATAGAGTTTTTTAAAAAAGGACTCTACACAAAAGTCGAAATTTTTAAATACAGAAGTAAAAATTGGAAGGTTAGCACTTTGAAAAATAATTAGAATTTTAAACAAAAGTCAATATTTTCAAAAAAAAAGTGCAAATTGTGGAAGCATCAAATTACCAGAATAGAAAGAAAATTTGGAGAGTCGACAGTTTGAGCAAACTTCGAAGTTTTATGTCGAAATTTAAACAAATTAACAAAAGCCTAAATTTTGAAAAAAGTCGAAATTTTTGAAACAATTAAAATTGCGAAAGAGTTGAAATTTCCAAAATAAGTCAAATTGTGAAAAAATCTGGACTTTTGGAAAAATTGGAAAATTTGAAATTTTCAACATTTAAGACAAAATTTTCAATAAAATTCGAAGTAAGATTTTTCAAAAATGTCATTTTCATAAAGTATAAATTTTGAGAAAAACTCGAAATTCTTCAAAATATTCAAATTTTCAAAAATTATTTCTTTAAAAAGGTCAAATTTAGGAAACAATTAAAAAGTTATTAATTTTCAATAAGACGGTAAATTAAAAAATAGGTGAAATTTACAAAAATAACTCAATAAACTAAAAAAAGTCGAAATGTTTTAAATAATTTAAAACTTTGAGTAAAAGTCAATACATTTAATAATTAATATGAATTTTAAAAAAGAGTGGGAGGCATCAACAATTTTTGAAATTTCGAAAAAATCGAAAAAAGAAATTTTTAAAATTAACTTGGTTGGTTGTCGAGATTTTTAAACATAAGTGAAAATTTCGAGAAAAGACGAAATTGCAAAAGAACCGGATATTTTAATATGTTTACATTTTGTTTGTTCAATAAGAATCGTCTTCTTCTAAAACAGCTGGAATTTTTTAAAAGGACACTATTTTGAAGTATATGTTGTGTTAGAGATTTTGAATAGTCAGAATTTTCAAAAAAGTCGAAATTACGAAATCTAAATTTTGAAGAACAATTCAAATTAAAAAAAAATCGCAAATTTTTATTATTTTTTTTTTGTCAAAACGTATATAAAGTAAATAAACCTCCTTTTTTATTTTATATCATTTTGCCTGAACAGAGTATTTTTCCTTCAGGTCAGCGAGTTCTCTCAGTGGGCCTGACCAATATTTAGTTAATAGTAAAATATTGAATCCTCCATTGCTTCATGAGTTTCTGTGTTTATCTTTTACGATCAATTGTTTTAGAAACAAAACTGAAAATAATAAGTTAGTAGTGTGTTATTTGGAATTGATGTAAACGCTCTTAGATAGATGATTTATTATGGGGGTATTATTTAGTCTCTTTCGCCTACAATATAAAACAATATTATGACACTAAAGTTGACATTACAGTGTGTATCTAATCCTTGGTTAATAGTTTATTTAGTATTACTAAATAAAAATAAAATTTGTCAATGGTATATTATCGTTTTATTCTAAAATTTAAATATAATTGAAAATTTATTAATTTGTAATTAATTCCTTTTTCTAAGTAATGGATAATTGAATGATTTTTAACCAATGGTAATGTATTTCGAAGTAATCTCATTCCTTTTTTAAAAGCAATTTGCCCAGCTCTGTCGAAATTTTGATAAAAAGCCAATTTTGAGAAACAAATCTAATTTCTTAGAAAATAAAAAATGTTCAAAATTGGAGAAAGGTAAATCTTGGAAATAAAGTAGAAAATTCGATAAAAAAGTAATTTTTGAAAAAAGTCCAATCGTGCAAATACATCCAAATTTCGAGAAAAGGTAAATTAAAACAGTTGAAATTAAAAAAAAATGTATTTTTCCCAATATTTTTATATTGTACTATATTTCTCAAAATATTTATTTTGTTATTAAAAAACCGACTAAAATTCAAGTAAAAAGGAATTTTTGAGAAATTTTCTGAAAGTCCTGTTAAAAAAATTGACGAAGAAACATTATAGAAGAATTTTTATTAAAAAAAAAAAATGTTTTCACATTACTTAATTTAGGTGCGCGGATAATAAATTTCTCTGCGCAAATTATTATAATGTGATAAAAATTATTGCGCGGCCACGTACCCACACGCCCTACAGGAAATACTGATTGTGGCCTAAAATAAAAAACAATTGAATTTCAAAGAAAAAGTTTGAGGCAAATTTTACAATTTTCAAAAAAGAAGCCTAAAATCTTTTAAAATATCGATGTTGAAGTCTAATTTTCAGATCTTAAGAAGAAATTTCTGAAAAAATTTCGAAATATCTAGAAAAACTTTTTTCCAAAGGAAATTAGGTCGAAATTTCAAGAAAAAGCTTCGAAATGTCTAAAAATAAACGTTTTTTTTTTGTTTTAACTTAAACATTGCAATTTTTAATTTGATCTGTTTAAATCAATGATGTTGAAATCAAAAGTGTAGTCTACAAGATGTTTTTTATCTTTAATTAATTATCCACTAAAAACATAACAGAAAAGGGAGTATTTTTTATTTTTGAAAAAAAAATGTGTACGGTTCCTCCGGGGCGTTTAGGTACTGGTGCCCCATTAATCCAGGGTGAGATATTTCGATTAGTTTAGCCCCTTTCCGGGCGCTAGCAGCGCTAAAAAATGTTTTGGATACCAACTCTCCAACGAGCGAACCATTGAAGTCGCCCCACCTGCTGCAAATCGACTTTTCACGTGTCCACCGTACTGACACTGCTTTCCAATTAACTTTTAGTTTAGTTGCAATCATCGGTTTAACGAGTTGCAAATAGTAAAAGAGCGCCTCCGTTATTGAAAGCCCGATTAGGTAGTTTCACCGCGACCGACCGACCGCTGGATTATCATTTTAATCAGGTGTTTAGGCGATCAGGTCGATTTCTTGCGTGGTGGCCCAAATTCGATTTTTAACTAACTTGACAACCAACCATCTGGGATTTTGGAATTTCAAGTTTTTCACCTAGGTAAGTTCTGCTAATTTTCTTTACGAATTGTTGGTGGGCAGTTTACGATGTACGATGAATTTCGTTCTACTGGAGTAGAGAGCGTTGTAGCTGAATTTTTTATTATTTAGGCCACACGTTTGCTATAATGGGAAAAAATACGATTTTTTTTTAATAAAAGAAATATATTCTGTAGACGACCATGGAAAATCTCACACCAAATATACTCGAAATAAGTGGACTTACTTGGAATCAATTTTATTTCCTACTTAAAAATATAAGCTCAATTACAAAGAATTTGAAAATGCAATATTCTTATAAACAGTCGCGCATCAAAGTACAGGCAGGCGCATGAAGCAAAACTCGGATGCTTGATCGGATGTCTTGAAAAACCAAAATAAAAATTTTAATGCTTGTTAAGAATAATACAATACAAAAGTGGATTTAAAGGTGTGCAACAAGTGATACAGCACAGGAGCAGGACTTTAATCTGGCAGTTTCCATTTTAAACTAAAATATTCGAATATTCCCTCGAAATTTCAACTCTTAACATTGTTAGAAATCGTTGTTACATTTATAAAAAATACACCAACATTTCGGGTCAAACACGAGATATTTATTTTTCTAATTCATTAACCTTTTTTCAAAATTTCGAATTTCTTAATTCGGACTTTTGACTTCAACCTCTATATACATATATATTTATAAAAAATAATTCTCAAATTTTCAATTTTAAAAGTCTCAAGTTCAAAATCCAAACTTCAAATTTTCGACAAATACTTGTAAGATTTAAAAGAAAAAACGTGAGGCGCATACAATAGATATAAATTGATGCATGAATAGTTCAGTTAAGAGTTTTTGTTTTAAATCTTAAACGTATTTTCATAGCTATTAAAAATTCATTATCACAATTTTTAGGACCATCCGTATGGAGTTGGGAATCTGTCTGAAATTATAAATCTTATATTATAAATACTTTTTGGTCCGTTTTAAAAACACGTGTTAATTTAAAAAGTTTTTTTTTAATTTTTTCTCAAATTTTAGATTATTTTAAAAATGTTGATCTTCGATTTCAACTTTCAAAAATTTTAATTTTTGAGAAACTTTACTTTTGAAATTTTTTTTTTTTACTTTATTATGTACTGTTTTAAAACTTTCCACTCAAAATTGTTTTATAATTTTTGTAAAATTTCGACATTTTCAAAAAAATCTGCTTTCTAAAGAAATTAATAAATATGTTTACTTTTTGTTTTAATTTCGATTTTTTTTAAGTTGAAATATTTCCAAATTTTGAGCTTTTCCAGGATTTTGAATATTTTAAATTTTGTTCAAAATTTTTATTTTTGTAGTTTACTTTTTAAAGAGACTGATATTTCTGATTTTGTCATAAAATCTGGACTAAAAAATTTCGCGACCTTTTCTAGTAATTTCCACCCACTTTTTTTAAAATTTCAATCGATTTTCAAAAATTTTATTTGTTCTCTCAGTTTTTACTTTGCTTCAAGATTTTGACTTAAAAAACATTAAGTTTGTTGGAAACTTTTGACCCTATTAAAATATTTACTTTTACTTGGTTTTTGTGGAATGTTTTAATTTTTAAAATTTTAAATCTTTTAAAATAAAAATTTTCTTCAAAATTTTGTCTTATTCTCAATGTTTTTAATTTTTTGTTAATTTAGATTATTTTCTTCAAAATGTCATATTTTTTACAAATGTGTTTAGTTTTTTTAAAGTTTTAAAATTGTTTTCTTCAAAATGCCATATTTTTTCCAAATTATAAAATTTTTTCTCGGTATTTTTTTTGCAATTTTTTATTTTTCCAAAATGTCAACTTTGAAAATGTTTTTTTCACAATTTTTACTTTTATTAAAAATTTTAACCATTTTTCAAATTTTTGATCGTTTCTCAAAGTTTCGACTTTTTTTTGAAAGTTATGTCTTATTTTCAAAATTTCGACTTTTGCTCTAAACGTTTTTAATAATTTGGTTTTTTTTAAAGTTTAAAACATTTTAAAGTTTTGTCTTGGTTCATAATTTTTAACTTTTTTAAAATAGCCACTCTTTTAAACTAGACTTTTTCAGAATTTTGACCTTGCAAAATGTTGTCTTATGGAGACAAAATTGTTTTAGAACACTTAAATTTTAGCTTATAAAAATAAATTTTAAGTTTTTGGGGCCTAATTGTTAAAATTGCCCAAACACGGGTTTGATGTTTTCCGTAGATTATTTACACGAAAGTCTAGGTTTTAAAATGCATTAACTCTATTCCATGCCAATTTAGAAACTCTATTTCACCCCATTTTTAACCTCTTACAGGACGGATATCCAAAAATCCCCTCTTGTTGCTTATCTACATCAAAAAAGGAATCTTCTGTCCAAATTTCGTGTTTCTGATTTCAGCAGTTAAGGCTGTGCGTCGATAATTAGGTTTTTCAGATTTTCGATTTGAAACTTGAACTTTTGACTTTTTCTAGAAATATTCAATTTTTTTTAAATTCTCTCTCCACAATATTTCTGTAGATAATAAAAAATTATTAGTTCTTTTTTTTTGTAAATTTTGACTTTTTTATGGTTTTCCCATTTTTTCTAAAATTTCGATTTGCAGCTTGAAATTTTGAATTTTTCTAAATAATAAGAATTTTAAAATGTTAACTCAGGATTTTGAGGAAAAAATGAAAATATAAAAAAAATTGACATTTAGGAAATAACGATCAAATTTCTTTTTTAGTTTTTTTCTTCTTTTGCATGAAGTAATTAAAAAAAAACTTTAAAGTTTCAACAGGAGCAGCACTTAACGAGGAGCTGCTGACATAGACCGATATAGAAAGGCGATGTGTAAATATTTTTAATTTTTATTAAATGGCTCAAATTATATTTTGATTTAGCTGCTTACGCCACCTCCTTAAGGTGCCGCCTGATGCGATTGCCTCTGCATTATAGCACGGCACGGCTCTGTAAAATGTAGGCTTTTTTAAATTTTGGTATGGTGCGTAAAATTCGTTTCACAACTAGAAGGCGTTGGATATTGGAAGTAAAAAAAGGATTTGAAAGGACCTTTTTCTAAGTGGTCAAAAGAGAGGAATACGGACTTTTAGTCATCATAAATATTTTCGGAAGAAAAATAAGTAAAGGATAGAAATAAACATTATTTAAGAACATAAGCAGAAACTGTAGATTTATTTCTATTTTCAACATTTACAATATTCAACATTTTTTGATCATATTTTATTTTATGAAAAAGTTGACATCAGCGATAGCAACAAACGAATCCCATTTTGGTTGAACCTTAACAAAATTATTGGCCTCTCCGCTCTTTTGAAAACCTTCGAGTTAGTTGCATAAATTTTAATTAAAAAAATTGAAATTTCAAGGTTACATTCAAAGTATCGGTATTAACAAGACAATTTTGAAATGGGGTCAAAATTTGGAGGCAATTCTTGAAACTTGGGAAATACAATTTATTGTTAAATTTATTGTTAAAACATTAACAAAAATAAACAATCAAGGGAATTTTAAATTAAGAAATAATAGTTATTACAATGCATTTACAACGTTAATTTGAGAACTTATATTTAAGAGCCTCTCCAAACTCAAAATTTCTACAAAAATCATTTCAATATATTTCTTTTAAACAAGAATTTTTGGTCTTAGTGGCAAATTTTTTTTTTCTTAACCTGTCGAAAAAATAATTCTTTTTAATGACGAATTTTTATATATTTCAATATCAAATTCAAAACCTCACTTTCAAATTAGAAATGACGAATTTTGTAGAAACTTTTTTTTTAGACAAAGTTCCCAAATTTGATCTTAAAACTAACAACAACTAACAAACTCAAAATTTTAGCTTCTTTTAGAGATGCAATTTCGGCTTTTAATTTGCAAATCTGGAATACGGTTTTTTAGAACATTTTTAAATATTTCCCAGAATTTCGATTTTTATCGCAAATTTTTAATTTGAAAGTGACAACGTTAACTAAACAATTAAAAATTTCAAATTAAAATTTTAACTTTTTTCTCACTGGCGTAGCTAAGACCCAACTTTGCGAAAGAAACATTTCAGGGCCCCCTATTTCTTAAATATTTTCTAAAATTATTATACAAGCTTCAACTTTGTTCGTCATATTTTTCTGGGGGTTTTTAATTTTATATTCATTTCAACAAAATTTCCATAGCAAAATCGAAAATTCAAAGATTTCATTCTATAATTTGTTTTTAAATTCGGAATTAACATGAATTCTTTGAACTCTTTTAATCGAATTTTGAATTTATTTTAAAATGGAACTTATTTATGAAATGTTAACTTTTTTGCAGAAATTTAGAGTTTAAATTTAATTTTTTTTTCCTAGATTCAGAAATTTTCGAAATTTTAATTTTTCGAGCTTTTTCAATTCATTCAGATACATTAATTGTTCTAGAATTTATGCTCAAAGAATGTTTGCGACAAATTAAATTTTCCTAAAAAATCATTTTTTAATGTCGAAAATGATTTTCTTCTCGAAATTTAGGGTTTAAATTCTAAATGTCTTCTTTGGTTCCGAAATTTCGATTTTTTTCTGAAATACCGAGTAACACTTGCATTGTTTAATGTTTTCCTTAAATATTTGAATTGTACGCAAAACTTTGGTTATTTCAAAAAATCATAATGTTTTCCCTACTTTTTGACCTGGAAATTAAAATTAAATTGCCATTTAAATTTTCGATTTTTTCTCAAGATTTTTAATTTTAGCTAGATTCTTTTCTTTATAAGTACTGGGATACTTTTTATATTTTAAGTTTACACCTTCAATTCCTATCTTTTCTTTAAGTATTCTGTTTGGAAATTATATATTTTTTTTAATTTCGAATATTAAAAAAAATCCCATTTTTTTTTAAATATCAGGTTTATACACAAAATGTTTTTAATAGATTTTCTATATCAGAATATCTACTATAAATCCATCTTATTTTCAAAATTATTAGCTTATATTTTTAATTTAAGCTCTTTTCTTTATTAATTTGTGAAATTATTTAATTTATGAAAATTTTAACTGTAAACTCTTTTTCATTTCTCTTTCAAAACTTGGTATTTTACTGCCAAAATTTTAGTTTTTTCTCAAAGTTTCGAGTTTACACTTTCAATATTTATTTATTTAGTTATTTATTTATTTGTTCATTTATATATTTCTGTTTTATTATTAGAGTTTCATCTCGAAAATTTGCTATAAATTTCAAAATGATGAGTATTAATGTTTTATACTTTCTCTCCAAACCTTCAAGTTACAGTCAAAATTAGTATTTTTCAAGTTATAACTTCTTTTCAAAAATTTTGGACTTTTTTCGCAAAACTTAAAGTTTTCGAGTATTTTGCTTCAAAATTTGATTTTCAATAAGAGGCTTTATTTATAAAAATGAGTACTGGCTTTTACTTCGCAAAAGTAAAGGAAATACTTCAGATGTTGTGCATAAAAAAAAGTTTGGAATAAGGTTTTGCTTCACCATTCAAAGTTTTGCTTCAAAATAAAAGGTTTTACTTTGTTTATATTTATAAAAAAAAGCTTTTACTTTAAAAATCAAAGGAATTGCTTCACTAGAAATGCATCTACTAAGAAGCCTACTTTTCTCTATAGATCAAGTTAATTGTCTGTTTATTAAATATATCAATTTATGGTTGTAATTGAGTGTTTGCAATGGCTGACGTGGTGAATTTAAATGCAATAAAAAAATATAAACCAAGAATTGAAATACAAATCTTGTCCCCTGAAACCAAGAAAGATTATAAAACACAACAAAGGTTGCTATAACTCATTTCGATAGGCAAGCTATCATCTTCAGAGAGATACTAAAAAAAATAAGAACTATGTCTTCGTCAATCAGACTTCAAAACGTTATTTACCTTTGAAGAAACCTATTTTGTAAAGTTAGTAGACCATATTCTGGGAATTAAAAAACTCGTGGGGTACCTCTGTCTAATATGCATAAAATAAAAATATGCTTGTGTTATTGTACAAACCCTGGATTTCAAAGCGGAACTGCTGAAGAATTGGTATGCCCTCAACCTACAGTATCCAGACTATTTCACAAAGTATTGAAGTATATGTATAAAAAGCTCATCAATAGATTCGGTTTCCAAGAATGGAAAATGGTGACCACAGAAAATGGCTAGGCAAATTTCCTTTTCCAACAGCTATTGGAGGAACTAATAGGTTTGATCCCCCAAGGCCAAGATTCCTGAGGCATACTAGACAGTTCGGAGGCAGCAAATTCCTGTGCGGTCCAGCTTGACACAGTGACCACTTCTGTCTACGGAGACTCTTTTTTCTGTAGAACTTCCAAGTTATGGAACTTGTTACCGAAAGGAATTTTACCCAAAAATTACAACCTATCCTTGTTTAAGAAGGCGGTTTATCGGCATCATCCTTGTTTCCGCATCCTACTCGCAGTGCTTTGAAAGCATAATGGGGTTACCCTTTGCGAGTGGATTAAACTTTAAAAAAAATACATATATTTATTTTGAAAAGCCAGCCAACTTTCGATATGAATATGCAAATAGTAAAGATTTTACAAGTTGGAATTTCCAAGTTACATGCAACCTAAGGGGTGCTATACTAGTAATAATGCAAGATGGCCTGGATCAGATTATAAAGAGGATAAGAAACACAGTTCTACCAGTTATACTAGTTGAATATAGAATCATGCCATATCTGATGAAGCCTGGGCCCCAAGGCATTTGCCCCCTAACCCTTTCCCTTCTTGGCCTAGTGATGACTCCCTATATCAACCCCAAGGAAGAATATTAGAAGATGTATCATATTGAAATAGCAACTATTTTTTACCTATTACTTTGATGTTTCAAAGGATTTGTTTGCAAAGAAAAGGTAAAGATTATAAATACAAACTAAAGTAAAACCTTTTACTCCTAACTTACACTTCTCATCCCTACCTTTTGCTTTTTACTTAAAAGTAAATCCTTCAATTTTATAAATATCGCCTATTGTTTAAATGTTTTTAGAGGCTAATTGATTTGTTGGTGAAAACTTGGCACTCAAACCCTTTTCTAATTGCGCCCGTGGCTTCAAATTTTTTTTATTAGAAAGTCTAAATTAACGAAACAATTCGTAAAATTATAATAAAAAAACTCGAATTTTGACTATTTTTTTTCTCCAAATTTTAAATCCAATTTCTACATTTAGATTAGACCTGGAAATTTCATTATGGTTGACATATATTATTTTCTGCATTTTCAAGTTTAGTGTCAAACTTTTTAAGTTGTTTCTTAAAATTTCAAATTTGTTCATAAAATTCAACTATAAAGCTGAATTCTAAAAAAATCATTATTCCAAATTCAAATTTAGAATTCTAAGTGAAACAAATTCCAAGAAAGTCATGAAGATAAAATTGGAATTTTCTAAAGTAATGGTATCAATGGTATCAGTAACTGTCATCACCCCAGTAGTTGTCATTAGACATATTTTTGACGAAAAAATGAGATAATGCTTTTTTACTTTAATTCTCTTACGGCCTCAATAGGTTCCCCTATGTATTTGCAACAATTTTAAATAAAGTTTTTATTGGTAGATGCTCATACAAAAGCATTGCCAAACAAAACACCATATCAGCTTCTTGTCTAAAATATTTTGTTGTGATTGTTTGCGAATTCGTTAAGGTAGGTTGAAATAATTTTGCCTAAATTTCAGCAGTTTTATTTGAATAAATGCAATTGTTTTTAAATGGAAATAAAGAATGTTTGATAGACTTTCTGTTAGAATGTTTTCAGGTTTGTAATTAGTTTTGGTTATGAAAAATTTAATTTTGACAATTACTGAATACAAAAACCCCAAATTATCCAGTAGTTGTCACAATGTAAGAATCGCTTATCTGCAGCTTGAAATCCAAAATTAGTTTAGAGAGTTACCTGCAGAAATTGTGCACACATAGATGCAAGGATTATTGAATTTTATTCAAAAATTGCAGTAGGTAGTTGTAACCACGTGGTAACTGAAAATTAGTAGATCTGTAAGTAACAATTTTTGGTGTCAGTACTCACAGTAAAATAAACAATAAAAACATTAAGAAAAAAATGTTGTTTCAAGACACAAAGGAGTCAATTTTGGTTGCAATTGAAGCTTGCATCCAATGGATGATATATTCAATGACTAATAAATCATTTAAAGTATCCTGAACATGAATATGAAAGAGGCAAGTAAATGGATTAAAAATATTACAAAAAAATGTTTACACCTAAAAAGACTTATCTTACCTCACAGTTTCTGAAATTATAGTGAAAAAACATAGTGAGGCTAGGATTGTGGTATTGGATATCTCAAAGGCCTTCGACAGAGTCTGGTACCTATATCTTATCGCCAAATTAACATCCTATGGTCTTCCTTCTGGACTCTGTCATTTGATATCCCGTTTTCTCGCTGACAGATCTCTTTAGGTCATCATTGATGGCATCTCGTTCGAGACATTTGTGATTAAGGCAGAGGTGCCTCAGGTTTCTGTCCAGTCTCCTACTATGTTTCTGTTACACATAAACGATCTCTTGTCTTCAACTTCCAATCCGATATACAGTTACGCACATGAACTTGGTGTCATCTTTTTTCTCCGACAAACCATTATCTGCCGCTGCTTCAGATTGAATAAGGGAACAGTAGATACAGATGATTAATCGGGATCTCAAAATCATTCTGGAATGATGTAAGAAAAATCTAGTCGACTTCAATGCCTCAAAAACTCAAACCGCGGTTTTCTCTAAGAAAACATCAAGGGATAATGCAACAAACATACTCATGGACGGTAAAATCCTCCCGATGAAATTTAATCTGTTTCTCCCAGAAGCAAATGCAAGCACTAACTTCTCTTAAAACGATAATGTGCGTGCCATTGCCAAATTCGCCTCTCAAAAGCTAGGCTCTTTTTAGAGCTAAAAACTGCTTCACATCTCATCAGCTACTCATACTATACAAAGCTCAAGTTAGGCCAATACTAAAATACTGTTCTCAAGTTTGGAGTTCAGCTCTAAAGCACACTTTAGCTCTTTTGGATTTAATTCAAAGAAATTCGATTAGCCTAATTCATGACGAGAGTTTGACCGATTCTTTCGTAACATTAAAGCACAGGCGGATGGTTGGTGACTTACCTTTTTTCTACAAGTACTTTCATGGGAGATGCTCGCAGGAACTACTAGAATTGATTTCCCCAAGGGCAAGATTTTTGAGGCACACAAGACAGTCGGAGAAAGCAAATTCCTGTGCGGTTCAGCTTGACACAGTGAGGACTTCTGTCTGCGGAGGCTCTTTTTTCCATAAAACTTCCAAGCTACAAAACTCGTTGCCGAACGGAATTTTCCCCAAAAATTGCAACTTATCCTTGTTTAAGAAGGCGGTTCATCACCATCTATCCTTCTTTCCGCATCTTACTAGCGGTGCTTTGAAGGCATAATAGGGTTATACTTTGCGAGTGGATTGAACATAAAAAAGAAGAACTCAGGATGGCATTGGCAACAAACCAGAAAAGAATTGCTACAATTTTTTTTTAAGTGACATCCTTATTTCTTTCATTAGCATATGGATTCTTCTTTGGACGTGGAGATGTTAGATCAGTTTTAAAGAAAATATCAATTTAGAAAAGAAGCAAAAAACTTTAAAGAAAAAGGTATATAAAATACTACATAATCACAAGAAGACAGGGAGACATCAGTTGATACGAGACTTGGCTATAGTATATTCAACAGATTGTACCAGTTTGCAGAACACTTTTAAGAATCGATAGTAGCTTTAATACCAGTGTCCGAATTTCTGTGGGTAAAAAACAACTGCCACAACCAGAAGTATTAAAACAACATAACTATAGATGTATAAAAAAAATCACCATGTGACACCTCTATTCACCATAAAAGTCAATGAAAATGCAGCATAAATTTTGACAGAAATATACAAGGAAATAAGGATAATTGTAGTTGAATGGACCACCTTTCCACATTTCCAGTGATCATTATTTTGGCTAAAACTTAAAAAAAGCAATAAGAAAAAAAGATAAAAAAAAGTAAGAAAAAAGAGAGGGAAACTAAAGAAGCTTAAAAAATTAAAAGAATCGACATAAAAGTAGGAAAAGTCAAATATCAATAAATACACATTTTACATATTTGGGTCTCTTGGGAACATTTTCATGTACTTTCAATCAATAAATAAACCTCGATAATATTCAGCTTTTTTTCCAAAGCAAATTAACGATTCAAATTTGATGACAATTACTGGAAAAGTTAATGCCAATTATTGTTTATTGCAAAACTAGCCTATGACAATTACTGGTAAAATGACTGACAATTAAAAATATTTTTAATAAAAAAATATTATTTTTTTTTGACAAAAAGCGACTTGGTAAAGTTATAACTCATAACAAAGAAACTAATCTTTCTCTTAAAAATTGGTGATATTAAAAAAATACATTAAGTTTTTTCTATATTAGTAATAAGATAGAGGTACGTCTAATAATGACAATTATTGGTTACCCCACATATTTTTTATTAGCCTAGTTACATTAACCAGTCTCGACTTATAATTCGTGATGTCAAGAAAAAATTTTAAATTTCAAGGCCGACTTGAAATTTCGACAGTCAATTTTTTTGTTTAACAATTTTAAAATCTTAATGCACAGACCAATAGGTTTAAGCATTTACCAAATTCAGAGTTTGGGATCCAAATACTAGTTTCGATCTTATTAGATCTCGTCAGTTAGGCATATCCAACTAGAATACTGATAGATGTTTAAGCAAGTATATCCTTAGATGGACTTCGTCTACGTGATTTCTAATTTAATCTATGTACAGAACTTTAGAAATTTGCAAAAAGAACGTTTTAAAACTATTTCGTTAACCATTTGAATAAACAAAAATTTTAAAATACCTTGGTTTTTTTTCTCAGAAGTTACGCTTATTCATTCCAATCTCAAACGGAAATTGATGACAATGAAGATCAATTAGGTTTAATCGCGATCTTATTATTGAAATGCAAATTGTTATTGTTCGTAATGAATTTCCGGCATTAAATTTCAAATAACAAATAAATGGTAATAACGCATTTTCTTCGACTTTAATAACGTAAACAAGTGCAAATTGTTTATCTATTACGGTGCGCCCGTATCTGTAGGTTCCATGTCACCTAAACAGCGATAAAGAACAACTATTATGAAACATTCTAATTAATCAGTTTTAGTTGGTTGTCAAATCTCATTGAAAACTAAAACTGATGCCATTCACTAGTAATTGTATCTTATAATTAGTATTATAAACAGCTAAATTGCAAATAGAATGAGAATTATGAGCTATTCCACAGGTCGATAGATTGCACTATACTTAACAATTACATGGACGATGTCCATTAATTTGTAAGTTAGAACTTGTCAGCGTTCGAGTTGGATATCACAAACTCATGAGATGTTATAAGATCTAAAGATCTTGGTTCACAAATTCTGAATCTGATAAATGTTCAAAAACCTCTTGATCTGTGCATTAGCTAAATTGCAGATAAAATTGTTAGATGTTTGAAAGAGCTTGTATATCGTTCTAAACAGCTATCGATGTAAACAATGTAATACTATAAACAACCAAGTTAAGGAGCTGCATACTCTTTTAAGCAGCAAAGTATTTAGAGCTGTGACAGCCAAGTTGTAAAACTGAATAGTGTTCTAAAGGCTAAGTTGCAGTACTGTGTAATGTTTTAAACAGCTTAAGTTGAAGATTGTGTATGATAGTGCATAGAAAAAGTGTCTAAACACATTGCTCAACACAAAACTCCTCCCACTAAAAATATTGTGTGTTTTGTAAGCTTTGGACCTAAACTAAATTGACCCCCAAATGTTTATATTAGCCTCAGACTTCTTGGAAGGGACGAGTAAGCCCATTTATAGGTAATAAACGGGCCACCCATTATTATCTACAGGTACTTGGATCCATGCTTGAAATATCTTTTGGTCCTTACTTTATAATCAATGAGTTAACATCTATTTATATTTTCGCTTAGATCTACGTGCCTGTTTAAAACAGCAGCAAAAATGTCGTCAGGGATTTCCATTAATGAATCCAATAACTTCTGTCATATTTGTGGCGAAGTTACTGCAAAAGCATACCAAAAACCTTTATCTTCCCTAGTAAAAAGGGCTTATGAACTATACTTTTGATGCAAAGCTGGAGATCAAGATAAGTTGTGGGCCTCAAAAATGTGTTGCAGTTTGTATTCGAGAACATTGACGGGTATTCATAAATCTATGCCATTCGCAATTCCAATGGTTTGGAGGGAATCTCGTAATCACGTAGATGATTGTTATTTTTGCATGACGAATGTTAAAGAAATTACTAGCAAAACCAAGCGTAGCATTCAATACCCCAATATTTCCTCTGCAATGAGACCAGTGCCCCAGGACAACTCATTGCCCATTCCTTCTCTCATCATTGGATACTGATATCGGAAATCTGAGGTCAAATCCGGATTCAGTAGGCCAAAATACATTAAATCCCGTCAACATTATTCCAGGGAGGAAAAAAAAGTTTTAAAATATTCGTCATTGAAATCAGTACAAATACCATTATCTAACGATTTTCTTGTTATAGTTCTATGCTCAATAAACTGTGTAATCGTTGTTTATTCTCGGGGAATTTTTTGAAAACCATCACATTAGTTTTCGCGGAAGTTATTACAGTAATAGAAATATATTCCCGCTGCATAAACAAGTCAAATTTTTGTTCAATTGGTGTAAATACCATTATATAGACATAACTCAGTTCTAAAAATGTTCTAAAATCAAAGAATTGAACGATTGTTACTCATAGACCAGGTATCTTTTAAACGAGATGGTTTTCATTTTTGTTCGAGCTCTTGCTATTGTAATAGAAATTCCGAACGATATCTTCGCAACCTTGAAGAATTCGCTAAAATTGCACACCTTATAATCACGATCGGTAATTACGCTCGTAAATTATAAATTACAGACCGAATAACAGAGATACAAATTTATTTAAATCACGTAATTTGCCGCCTTAAAAACAATGATCGTTTCGTGCATAGATTTAGAACTTTTGGCGTAATTTCTCCTAGATTTCTCGTCGAGACTAAAGCATATTTTACTATTTTCATGATAGCATTTTAAATTGTACCGAAGAGAAATATTTTAACATGAAATTAGAAAAGAATTCTTTCAATAAGTGTATTTGATTTTTTTAATAACATTATTCCAAAACACAAAACAATTTGGCAAATAATGTATTCCGATTTTGAATTCTTTTTTAACATTTTGGGTTTTCTCTCTAAACCAGGACTTTACAGTCAGTGAGGCGTGCCTCCCTAGGGAAGCCTAAAGCGATCATAAATAGGGCCTAGTATGAGGGAAATTTTTGCAAATTTTCTTTGTTTGAAAATTTCTATTTCTTTTTAAATTCCTTCTTTTTTATAATATTTACTCTTTCAAAATTTAAAGTTTTTGAATAATATCAAATTTAAAAACTTCAATTTTTTTCTAAAATTCGACATTTTATTATTATTACAAAAATAAAGGAGATCACATACCTCTAAATTCCATTTTTATAAAAGTTCCCTAAAAAATCAAAGATTATAGTAGAACTAAAAATAGAGATTGCACTTTAGTTGTTTTCCCTCCAGGCGTCATATAGTTTTTGAATGAAGTGACAGATGGTGCATCGACAGCAGCAGGAGGTATTATAGATTATTCCACCAGGTGACAATCCTATTTGGTTAAAAATTAGCTCGTGAAGTCGAAATTTTAAAGATTTTGAAAAATTTATTATTTATTAGTTTAAATTTAGAAGAAAAATTGAAATTTTGAAGAAATGTGTGTCTACTTTTTAAAAATGTCGATATTATGAAAAATAGTCAAAAATTTCGAAAAAAGTGGAATTTTGAGAAGAATCAAGTTTTTTAGATAAATTCCATAAAAGGCGCAATTTTCAAAAAAAATTGTTCCCAAAATATGGATTCTGATTTGCACAAACTTGGTGTTAAATCTCAAAAGGAAATCCATTATTTATAAATTTCGAATTCTTGTCGAAAGGACCTTTTTTAATTCAGAGTTTATTAATCTTTACATTTTTAAACCAGACCTTTGAAACACTTTTTTGCAAATTATGGATTTGGGCTTTTTAAATTTCTACTTTTTTGTAAAATTTAATTTAAATTTGATTCTTATATTAAATTTCGGCTTATTTTTAAAATTTTAAAAAATAGATAAATTTTAAAAAAGGTCCGAATTTTTAACAAAAGGCACTCATTTGAAAAAATAAATTTTAAAGTAGAATTCTTAGAAATGACAACATTTTCATACAAAGTTAAAATTTTTAAAAAAGCCGGAATTTTCAAAAAAAGACGAAATTATGAAAAAAAATTCTGTTATTCGTAAAAGTCGAAATATTGAAAAATGGTCTAAGAGTTAAAAAAAAGGTCAGAATATTCAAAAAAATTCAGAAATTTATTTTTTAATTTAGGATAATTCAAAAATTAAAAAAAAATAATTCCAATTTTCTCAAAATTGGAAAAAATAAATAGGTTTTAACAAGGGAAGAATTTTTCAAGTTAAAATTTGCAGAAGAAACGCCAAATTTTGTAAAAGCAGCAAATATTTTTTTAAAAAGTCGAAATTTTAAATTTAAACTTTGAAATTTTAATAAACATTTAAAATTTTCAAGTAAAGATTTTTAAATCAAATGTAGAAATTTTCAAAAATAATCAAATATTTCAAAAAGGAGCCAAATTTTGAAGAAACGTCAAGCCTTGAAAAAACCGAAATAGGCAAAAAACTAAAGGACTTATTTTTAAAAAATTATACTTTTTTAAAGTCAAGATTTTCAAAGAAATTCGAAATTTTGAAAAGATATCGAAACTTAAATAAGTCAAAATTTGAAAGTCAAAATTTTGAAAAAAAGTTTCAATTTTAAATAAAACGATAATTTAAAAAACAATCAAAATTATTAATAAATTGGCCTTGTCAAAAAATGAAAATTTTTGAAAGAATTTGAATTTCTAATATTCCGAAATTTTTTCAAAAAAAGTCGAAATGTTCGAAAAGGTCAAACTTTTCAAAAAAGCCAAAATTTTAATGAAAAGGTTTTGAAAAACATTGAAAGTTTGACAAAAAGTCTAACATTTAAAAATTTTTTTTATTTTTGGAAAAAAGTCCTAATTCTAAAATAAAATCGTGAAAAAATTTCAACTTTTCAAAGAAGTCGACACTTTCAAAGAGCCTGAAAGCAAAAATCCTAACTTTTAGAAACATTTTAGAATAAGTCAAAATATAAGCAGACATTTTTAATAATGTCGCCCTTTTGAAAAAGCCAAAGTTTTGAAAAAGGTCGCAGAAATAAGTAAAAATTTATTTTAAAAAGTATACATTTTGCAAAAAAGCGAAATTCTGTGAAAAAATTCGAAAATTTGGAAAAATGTAACCTTTCAAAATGCCACATTATCAAAAAAAGTAAAAAAATATCCGAATACACTTTGGATTCCCGTTCTCATCTTTTTTACGTTTATTAAGTTTAAATTTAAATTACTAAGACAAAAATCTACACTTTTTTAATTCGCCATTTCTAAAAAAATTTAGGTATACAGCTGGATCAATAAAAATTTGTGTTGCTTGTTGTATTTGTCACCAATAGTTGGATTAAATTTGCGATTTTTGCACTGTATTTGAAGAGTTTGGGAAGCACACCAACGAATTCTGCAGTATACGACACAAAATAACTATTTACACCACAAAATAAATGGCCCTTCATGAAGAATATGTATTTTTAAATTGCCAACTGCAATGCGCAACATAAAATTTTATTGATATCGGTTCAGCTTAAGTTCCGATAATTTGTATTTTTTGCCGACGCTTTGAAATCGAAATTTTAAAAAATAAATGATCAATTGTACTCAAACTTGGAATTTAAATATATATTTTTCGGTAATAATCTGGACTCTTTTATTTGAAATTTCTGTTTTCCCCGACATCTTTATCGATGATTGAACATGAAATTCCGAGAAAAATGTCTCCAACTGCGAAAGGAAAAATGGGCTTTTCTCATGGGTGGAGTTGGGTAACCCCAACTGCCGCAAGGCTAAAATTTCCTTCTAATTTACTATCATTAGTCTTTATCTTATTGGCTCTTTTTCAATAGAGATATTCTGGCCAGAGTTCTACCTTGTTCTTATATTTTTTCCGCAATATTTTTATTTGGAATTTTTGAACTTTTTCCAAAAATTTTAACTTTTTTTGCTAATGCTTTAAGCTTTTTTAAGCTGATCTATAAAACTTTTTCTAAATTACGATTTTCTTCAAGAGATATTGATTTTGTTTTAAATGTTGATTAATCTGCACAAAGATTAAACTTAGAATTTTTATCTTTTATCCCAAAATATTGACATTATGCTTGACATTTTCTCTTTTTCGAGAGATGTTTACCTTTTTTGAAATGTTGTCAAATTTCAATTGAAAATTTTATTAAAAACTTCCACGTTGTTGTCAAAACCTTTTATTTTTTTATTTCGACCTTAAACATAGATTTTGCTACTTTTTCTCTAAAATTTCGACTTTATACTTGAAAAGTCTTTTTCGAGTAATTTATATATTATTTTTAAAATATTAAAAGACATTGATTTTTTTCCAAAGATTCAATTTTCATTTTTAATTTTTTTCTTTCACTAATTTCGAAAAAGTGGTTTATAAATTTTACTCCAAGATTTTTATTTTTTCTCAAAATTTTATGTTTAACCTTTGTTCTGAAGTTTTAGAGATTAAGCTCCAATTCTTTTTTATAAATTTCGACTGTATCGTACGTTCCGCATTTGTTTTCAAAATTTTGAGTATAAAATATTAGCCTTTTTGATTTTTTTTTTCTTTTAAACTTAAAACTCTGTTTTTCCTGTAAGTCTTGTTTTTTTTCAAAATTTTTATTTTAAACTTTGAAATTATAATTTTTTTGAAATTTAAACACACAAGTTTTTCTTTTGCCCTAAAATTTCAACTGAAAGATTCAATCTTACGATTTTTTTCTAGAACAAATGAAATTCAGCAAGATTTTTTTTGTGAAACTTGTTAATTGATTTTCCAAATTATTGCTTTTTTTACTTAATTACAAATACTTACCTCCTCTCGGAAGCTTTTATAGGAATTCGAATTTCTCTTGCAAATTCTGATAGTTATTAGGAAATCTTTGCAGGATTATGCAGCTGAATTTTTTTATAAATTTTTACTATCCTAATATTAGCTTCATATTTAAAGTTTTTTTTCCTACTTTTATTTTTTTTTTTCTAAGAAATTTTTGACATGAAGCTAGACTTTAAAGCTTTTTTAAAATTTTATGTTTTAATGTCAAAATTTTGAGTCAACACTTTCAATATTTACCTTTTTTTATTTTCTAACTATCTAATTGAAACTGGCAATTTTGACTCGGACAGTTTGATTTTTTGGGAAATTTTCAGTCTAGATTCGATAATTCCATTTTTTAAAATTGTGATTGTTTTTTGAAATAAGGAGTTTTTATTAAGTTTATAAATACGTTTTTATATTCAATTTTTGATTTAATCATTGACTTTTGGCTTAAACTCTAAATTTCGAACTTTCAAGAGATTTTGTTTTTTTTACGAAAGTTCAATTTTTTTTTTAATTTCTCGTTTCACTTCGAAAATTTGTTAAAAAAGCCACGTTTTGTCAAAGTTTCGAATTTTTAAAAAAGTTTTGAGTTGATTGACAAATTTTACATTTTTTCCACAAAATTTAAATATTATCCTTGAAATTCATTTTTTTCAAGATTCCCTCTGCGAAATGTTCACTTCAATTTTTTGACTTATTAATAAAATCCAGAGGTTCCAATATCATTTTTTTTTAAACTACATTATTGACTTTAAATCAAAATTTAGATTTTTTATCATTCCTGAAAATTTAAAGGTTTTTTTGAGTGTCCCTCTGTTTACAAAATGTTGACTTTCGTTTCAAATTTTCGACTTATTCGTAAAATTCTGAGTTTTCAATATCAATTTTTTATCATTTCGACTCGAAATTTATTATTCCTGAATGTTTCCAAATTTTAAATATGAAATTTAAAAGTTTTTCATAAATTTGGATTTAATCTGAAAATTTCGATTTTTTTCCCGTAAGTTGACACTCCAAATGTTTAATTTTTTTGCTGAATTTTAACTTTAAACTAAAAATTTTTGATTTCTCTTTTTTTTTCCTAAAATTTTTACTTCAAACTTTCAAAAAATCTCGATTTTTTCTTGAAATTCCATGGATTTAGGTCAAATTATTTCTTGTATATTTCGACGTTTTTGTGCGCAATTTTAATGTTGGAAAATGTTTTTAGGGGTTACTTTGGTTTGTGGGGGCCTCGAAGCCCAACCCCATCCATTGCATGTCTAAAGATATCTCTTAGATATTTTGAAAGTGTGTAGCTCTTTGTTCTCGAAATTTTACATTTAAGGTTAAAGTTTCCATTTAATTTCAAATTCAAACATTAAACTTTGACTTTTTTCTAAAGAATTTCCGAACTCTGAAATTAGTTCCCGAACAGAATTATCGCTGAGAATAGATTACCCTCATTTAAAATGGCAGTGCGCCATGCAAGTGGATATTAAAAAATGCATAATTTTCTCTTGCATTTTGGCGCCCTGATTTTAGATCTAAAATTTTAATTTTTATTCAAAAATTAGTTATTTTTTTCCTTAAAAATCTTCAAGAAAACATTAAAAATCTCGACTTAAAACTCCAGCTTTTTTATTTTTTCTCTCTATTTTGACTTAAGGTCAAAATTTTGATGTTTATTTTACATTTTTTGTTTGTTTTGAGGCATCAAATTAATTTAAAGTCCTAAAGATATTGAAAATATGTCGCAGCAGTTTTTCTGACGTGAACCAACCTTAAAAATTGTTCCGTTATTGCAGGACCACGTTGAAATCTGTATAACTAGTGGACCATTAATTTAAAACGGTTGTTTAATTACAGTATTTTCCAAATCATTAGCGAACTTTTTTTCTCCTAGTTCGATGTGATGAATAATTAACTGTTTTCGATTTAAATTTGTTTCAATTTCGTTAAATTGGTGTTTTAATTGTTTCCACTTTTCGAATATTATAAGACAATACCGTTAATGTTCCACATCAATTATGCCATGATCTTGTGAAAATTTGGACGCAAGAGTTACTTTAAATAATTAATGGCGCGGAAAATGTGCTTTAACCGGTTTATTCTGTACGAAATATGCACTTAAAATTTAACTAAATATAAATATAAAAAATCAACCGAAGTGGATTTTTTTTATTGGATCTTCTCCTAATATTATTTCATTTCGTCAATAAATTTCTACTATAAATTTAGCTGCTTATCAAAAAATTATTTACGTTCTAAAATAAATAGTTCTAGTTAGACACTTACAAAGGTTTTTTTTAATAGAAATATCGAGTTCTTTTCTAAAATTTCGCCAATAAAAATTAAAATTTTGAGCTAATCGTGGAAATGTTAAAAGTCGAAAAGTATCTTTTAAGATTTAAATTGAAATTTCGAGACTTCGAGAAAAAAAGTAGACATTTCTAATTTAAATTCAACCTTGTTCTCTAAATAGTGTCGTTTTCTTCAACTTCGATTTTAAAGTCACAATTTCTAGATTACATTGGCAACTTCGAGATGATCCTTGAAATGTTGAATGTCGAAATTCCAAAAAAATACCTTTCAAGACTTATTTTGAATTTCTGAATGCGAACAATTCAAATTCAGATTTTTGACATTTTTCTCTGAAAACTGTCTAGTTTGTTTTAAATTTAAATTTTAAAATTGAAATTTATAAGCTTATGAGAAATACGAAATTCTAGAAAAATATCGAACTTTCAAATTTTAAACCTGAAATGTCCACCATTTTTGAATTATGTTTTAAGGGAAAGTCGAGATTCCGAAATTTCCAAAAATAATTCTCTAAAAATTTGTAAAAAACTCAAAATTTGAATTTGAAATCTCTATTTTACTTATTTGTTTTTCTTAATATTTTAATTTTTTGTCCTAGATTTCGGTTTACATCTGGATTTTTAGAAAAAATCAAAGGGGATTAACATTTCGGTATTTAAAAAAAAATGTTTTAAATTTCAAAAGTTTTATCGAAATTTCAGTGATTTCAGTTGCGAAATTTTGCGTTTAAAATTATTAATTACAACATTAAATTGAAAAGAAAAAACAAAATTTTCAAAATTTAGAAAGCTTGAATTTAGGTTCGAAATATTTATTCTTTTCTAAATTTTTACTTATTGTTAGTCTCAGATGTTTAACTTTATTCTCGAAAATTCGACAGTTAAAATTTCAGAAGCTTTCAGAATTAAATTTAAGCTTTCAGAATTAAATTTAATTAACTTTGGCTCCTTAAATTTTTTTTCTTTTTCGCGAAATTTTTAATTTAATAGATCCTTGCGAGTTTGTTTCAAAATAAATTTTGGCTTTTTGGAATTTTTCCTTTTCCAGAAATTTCAAATCTTTGTTATGAATTTGGTTTCAAAAATTTGCTTTTTTTTGGCAATGTCAACTTTAACCTTAAAAATTTGAATTAAATTTTAAGATTCCAGTACAAATTTGAACTTGTCCAATTTTTTCTCGACATTCTTAATTTAAAGTCAAAATGTTGCGTTTAATCTTCGGAATTTGGGCATCCAAGTCATTTCAGAAGACAAAAATTAAGCTAATGACTAGGGGGAAAAAGTATAAAAATTTTGAGTTCTCAGAAAAATATTTTAGAAATTTAGGAGTGTCAAAATTAAATTTTTAATTTTAAATTTTTTGTAAATTTGACCATTAAAGAAGAACCGAAAAGTCCAAATTTTTAAAAAGGTGTTTTTTTTAAGTGAAAATTTTGAGAAAAAGTTGAAATTTCGAAAGCTCCGAATTTTTTTAAAAAAAGTCCAACTTTTTAAAAAGGTTTAAAATTTTCAATTAATATTTGAAAAAAATTCGAAATTTCCACAAAAAGTTAAAATCTCGAAAAAATTGACTTTTTTAGAAAATAGTCAAAATTATAGGAAAAAGATCGAAATTGTAGAGAGACCCAAATTTTCAAAAAAGTCGAAATATTCAATATAATTAAAAATTTTGAGAAATTTTTAATAGGGTCAAAATCTTAAATAAAATTGAAATTTCTAGTCAAAAAAATCGATATTATGAGAAAAAGTCAAAATTTTAAAAAAAGAAAGTTTTGAAAAATTAATATTTTTAAATGTCTAAATTTTTTAAAAGTCGCAACTTTCAGTAATAAATCAAAATTTTGAAAAAAAATGACATTTGGTGAATAAGTTGAATTTTTGACAGTCTAACTTTTTCGAAATAAGGCTCAATTTACAAAAACAAATTTAAAATGTGTCAATATTTTTAGAAATAACTTAAACTTCCAGAAACAGTTGAATTTCAGAAAACTTAAACATGTTTAAAAAGAGGTCAAAACGTCACAAAAAACTAGATTTTGGAAAAATCTTAAAAAAGTAAAAATTTTGAACAAATGCAAATTTTATGAAAACGAGTCAAAATATTTTAAGCAATTTAAATTTTCGCAAAAACTTTCAGTCACAATTTTAAAACGAAGCGAAATTTCGAATCTTTTCAATTTTTTGGTCTTGATTTTAAGGAAAGTTGAGATTTTCAGTAAAAAGTTTTCAAAGACATGTATTTCTTATATTTTTAAGAAAAAGTGGATTGAAGCTGAATTTTTTAAATGAATGGTTCAAATTTTCAACAAAAAGTAATTTTTTAAAATAGTTTTAATTGACAAAAAGTTGAAATTGGAGAAAAAGTCAAAAAAAAAAAAAAATGTATATTTTGAAACGGGTACAAATTTTGAGTCGGAATTTAATAAAAAAAGGACTAAATTTTGAAAATAAAAAGTCAAAATTTTCGGAATCATCAACATTTAAAAAAAAAGTATTTATGTCATTTTCAACATTTTCAAAGAAACCAAATTTTTTGGAAAAAAGCCTAAATTTTGAACAAAGTGTCAATTTTACTATCTGAATCTCCATCAAAATCGAAATCTTTAAAAAAGGTCAAAATTTCCACAATATTCGTTTTCAAAAAAAATGTATTTTAATAATTTTTGAAAAATAGCCAAAATTTTTAAAAAAAGGGAAATTTTTCAAAAATATTTCATATTTTCAGCAGAGATCGAATTTTTTCAAAAAAAGTCAAAATTAACAAAAAAGTCGAAATTTCTGTATAAAAGTCAACATTTTGAGAAATAAAATTGTAAAAATTTCAAGAAAATCGAAATATTTGAACAAAAGTTAAGAAATTTTTATAAAATCACAGTAAATTTCATTACAGTAAATTGGAATTCGAGAAATTAATTATTTTTGAAATGTCGAAGCTAAACTACTAATTAAAAGTCGAATTTAAAAAATAAAAATGAAATTTCACAAAAACATCGAAATTTTGAAAATTTTAAGAATTTCAAAAAGGTTAAAATTTCGAGAAAAAAAGGTTGACATTTTAAGAAAAAATACAAATTTTGAAAAAAGGAAATTTTGAAAATTTTGGAAATTTGGAAAGGTTTAAATTTTTCAAAAGAGTGAAAATTTTTCATAATAAATGGTAATTTAAAACGTCAGACCTTTCAAAAAAGTTTTAAACTTTGAAAAAATTGTTAAATTTTGATCACAAGCAGCCCCGTAACCAGGGGGGGGGCTAGAGGGCTTTTTTGGCTTTACACTAGATAGAACTGAACTTTCCAGATGTGCGATCTTTAAAAATCCATTTTTAATGGATCATTTTGTTTTCGTACTGAAATGCAAGGATGTTTTTTTTTCAAATTTGGTGCCATTTATTATTATTAAAGACCGGATTTTAAGCACAATCAAGCAAGGTAAAAAGGTGAGCAAAATGCAAAATGTTAAATTAGGCAAAAACGAAAAGCTAAAGAAAGCATCAAAAAGCAACTCTTGAAAAAAGGCATTGACAGGCAAAAACTCACAATTAACACAAAAAAAAAACATTTTGAAATATCAGTAGAAATTTAAAAAAAATAATAGATTTTAGCTTATGCTCAGGATATTCAAAAGGAGTATAATATTTTCAAATGAAGAAGTTCTTAAGATTTCGAGTTCATTCTCGACTTTTCACCCTAAATGTTAAAATTTTTACTAACATTTCGTTTCTAGAAAAATTTAAACTTTTCTTGAAATTTCTTGTTTTTTATTTAAAATTTCAATCTTACGTTTTAAATTTTATTAAAATAATGTTGAATTTTGCAAGTTTATCAAGCTTAAACTCCCAATTTAAAAAAAAAATTCAAATTTTGAAAAGAACTTGAAATTTATACAAGCGTTTTTTGGAGATTTAACACCTAATTTTGAGAAAAACTTGGATTTTGTGATAATAGTTTTACAGTTTTGGAATTTAAAAATTTTAATTTGTAATTTGTTATTTGAATAAAATTTTGAATATTAGGCCTTTTACTAAAAAATCAAAATCTCTTATAAGCCATTATTTTAAAAAGACATTTTTTAATATAAGTTATTTGTATGAATTTCTTTTATAATTTTTAGCCTTTCTTGGTTTCAGGGGACATATATTTCAATTTCAGGAAAATCAAAGTTTATTTTTTAAATTTTGTTTCAAGACAAAATGTTGAGTGTTATTAGTTTTTGTTAATAGATTATATCTTTTCGAAATAAAAGATTTTTTTAGAAAATTTTGACTTCAAACTCTTTTTTTTTCAAAAATTATAGCTTCTGTTTTTTTCGGATTTAGAGAGTAATTCTAAATGTCAACTTATTTCTAAAGTTTCGAATTTAAAAAACTAAAAATTTCGAGCTCGAACATATCCCACTTTTTGTGGAAAATTCAAAATTTCTAAAAAAGTTAATATTTTCAGAAATGTTTATTTATGAATTTCGATTATTTTTAAGTATAAACACGGTCGTAATTAAACTTTTTCTAGAACTAGTTTATCCATTCTAAATGTACACTTTTGTAGACATTTCAAACTAAAATTCAAAATTCAAAAAACTCAAGATTAAGTTCAGAATTTCGATATCTGAAATTTTTCACAAAAATTTTGGCGATATTTTTAAGTTTCTAGAAAGAATCGAAGTTTAAAAAATATTTGTGGGTTTGAAGTAAATACCAAGATTTTAAACTTTGAATTTTGAGAAAAAAAAGTCAAAGCATTAACATACTTCGCATTTAACAAAAAATCTCATTTAAATTGAAAATTTTCAAAAAAGGTCGAAATTTCGAGATTAAAAGAAAGATAAATAACTTTATAGCAAAAACTTTTCTTCGAAATTCGGAAGAATCAAATGCATTTCGACATTGCAAATTCAGACAGCAACAATAATTCCCAAAATTGCCCAAAATACAAAATGTAGGAATTAAAGTTGGTGCCAGTTAGAAAAAGAGTTGAATGCTAAGAGGAAACTTAAACTTAAAAAAAACATCTAATCTTGCAGAATTTAGAAAGAATGTTGAAGATCTAAATTTTCTGGTGGAAGCTTTAAATTTGAGATAAAAGTTAAAATTATGAAATTTGAAAAAACTGAAAAAAAAGATTTTTCTTATAGCTGACTTCAAACTATGTCTTTAAATAGAGCACTTTCTAGAGGCGTTTTTCATACACAAGTGCAGGTTATAGAAAAATAAATTTAAAAAAAAGAATATCTTTCGAGTAATTTTATCATCTTACTCACACAACTGTTTTTATTTAAAAATTAAATTAGGATAAATAGGCAACGTCGTTGTTAAATTACTTTGTCAGAAGAGTTAGACTCTAGAAATGTTTTAGTGTTTTTTTTTTTTTTTTATTTTAGTATACATGTGTGCAATAATAATATTAATAGTAAAGTAGTAGTGGACCGTGGCTTCTTAGCTCTAACCTAAACGCAAACAAATACTAGGTAGTTTTAGCAGAAGGATCTTGAACTTATAATTATTTTAAATTATAAAATTTGTGTGTTGGTTATATTATGCAAAATTTTCTGTTTGGACTTGAAATTAGTAATATTTTGATAATAAAGTCCCATTTTCTTTAATATTTGAAGTTTTTTTTTTTTAATTTTAAGTTTTGTATTGATATATACTTTGTAAGTTTTTTATAAATTTCTTTGATTTAAATAGAAAAACTATTTTGAACCGAATTTTACAAATTTTCAGATTGATTAATTTTTTAAATTTAGCGGTTGGAATCAAACATTTTTTTAATTTCGAATGTTTTTTTTAATTTCGATTTTTTTCACTGGTTTAAGTTTAAAATGGAACTTTTGAACTTAAGGTTAACATATTTCCAAAGTCGAGATTTCGAAATACGGAAAAAATTAATCATGAAGAGTTTCAATTTCTAGTCATGGTATGCTAGAGTCATATAATTTTTTTTAATCTGCATACATCAGCAGCATCCTATTAGTCAAGCCAAGCATACAAAATCTTATAAATAACAATGTGTAATTGCATCATTGTGAAAGTAAACGTTTAATGGAGCAGTAAAATATTAATTTTTAAATATGCAGGTAATTAAAAAATGTCATTGTTATGTAATAAAATACTACATCCAGCTAGGCGTTTCAAATGCCTAATTGTCCTTCGAAAATAACGGCTGATAGCGTCATAGATGCATTCTAGATTTCTATAATTGCGTAGAGAGTAGATAAAGGAAAAATGCCGAAAAAAGTGATTTTTCCGATTAACAACGATCGGAATTGCTACCTTTCCACTTAATGCTGTTATCGCAGCAAGAACGCCTTGAAAAACCTTCAACGTTCGCACTCATTATTCTTTGATTCGATATGTTATAAATATCTATATCATTTTAGAAAATCCTTGCCCTGAAAATACTTATTTAACTGTAACCAATTCACCTTGCAACGACTAACACAAATGCATCTACACCGAAGATATATCCCATCGGTCTTCTGAATCTTACACGTTAATTAATTAACCGCGTGTTTTTTCACCCAGCTAGGATTCACCTAGAAATAGTCGTGAAATAAAAAAGTAACCCGTAGGATCGCAACAAGGTGACGGATCGAAGTAAATCACATTGATATCAGCTATTTACTACCCAAGTAATTTATGAGATAATTCTCGGTTCATGTACCTTTTAAAATGAGCATTAGACACTTATTTCATAGAAATTTAGCCTTGACAATGACCAAACACGATCCCTGATATGCACTTTGTAGAATTAATAGCTCAATTTCTTCTTTAAGTGTAAGTAATACGATTTAAGTGCTTTGTGGGAGTTTTATAGATACATCGCAATGAATTACTTCCTTACTGCGCGCCCATTACGTCTAAATTATTCCACACTCTCAGGGGGGCCAGGAAAAATAAGTCTGGGGAAATTTGGTAATGTTTCGATTTGATTTAGAATGCAGACGGCGGCGTAATATGATAGAACACAAGTAACGGTTATCTCAGCATTCAATGTCATTTTTTTAAAACAGTCAGCTGATTTCCTCGATGAAAACGCTGATAAAGGTCTTACTTAATTGACCAGTGAATACTTCTTTGACCAGGTTGTTCTTAATGTATAAAAATGCTATTAATTTTTAATGTATGTTAATAAAGCGTGTTATAATTAAAAGAATTCAATTATTACATGGACAAAAAAAGCGTGGAATATTTAGAAAATGTATGCCATACGTATGAGACGTTAATTCAATAAATGTCACAAATGAGGTAATTTCACACATTTTTGTGTTTAGAAGACCAAAAATTGATCAGTATGATAAGCTTAAGCACTAAAATCGAGACTAAATCCTCAAGACCTTGAATCGTCACGTGATTTAGTAAATATGGCTTACTGCATTTTGGAAGTAATCCTCAAGCAATAACAGAATTCTGAAATTAACCGTCAATCAGCCACCGCAACACTTTCCAAGCAGTAAATAACCCTTAAAGATCACCATAATCTTCAGTAAAGAAAGCCATGACAAGTCTTATAAATAATCTTCAAGCTACAAAAAGTTTCGTAAATAGTCTTGAGGCTATCATGCGTCCTGTGACATCCTAAAGACTATTTACATATCGCGACGTGTAAATGGTCTTCAAGCTCTACAAGACGTGTAAATTTTGAAATTTCGAAAAGAGAAATTGCAAAAAATTAAAAGCTTAAAAAATTGTCGAACTTTTTCAGAAGTAGAAGCTTTTCAGAGATGAACAAAATAAAAAAATAATAATTTTCCAGAGAAAGTTCAATTTTGAGAATAAATTAAAATTTCGAGATCAAGACGAGTAAAAAAAAACTCCAAATTTTCAAATAAAACAAATTTTGAGAAAATTGGTAAAATAATTTCGAAAGAAAAGAAAATATAGATAAAACTTCCAGTTTCGAGAAAAGAATTGAATTTTAAATGAAAGAATCAAATTATGAGATTTGAAAATAAAAGTTCGAAATAAAAGTTGAAATTTCCAGAAAACCCGAATTCAAAAAAAAAACGAGATTTGGAAAAAAATGAATTAATCGAAAGTTCTCAAAAAAGAATAAAATTTAAAGAAAAACGTCGAATTTCGACAATAGATTGAAGCCCAAAACAAATTTAAAACCAGAAATTTTTAGAAAAATTTCAATGTTGTGAAAAACTGTCAAATTTCGAAAAAAAATTTAAAAATTTGAAAACTTAGGATAAATTCTTGAAGTTTTAAAAAGCCGAAGTTTTCCAGAGGAGAAGAAAATACAAAAAAGGGCATTATTCCAAAGAAAGTCAAATGTTGAGAATGCATTTTAAATTTCGAGAACAGAACGAATTAAAAAAAAAACTCCAAATGTTTTGATAAATTCAAATTTTGATAGAATTCGTAAATAATTTTAAAAGAAAAAACAACTTGCACTTCGAGAAAAATGTTGAACTTTAAAAAAAGATCAAATTTGAAGAAAAAAAATCAAATTTTGAGATTAGGTCAAACATTCTGAATATTGTCGAGTTTTGTCAAAAAAATCAGACCTTGCAGAAACAATTAAATGTCGAATTTTAAATCAAAATTTCGAAAAAACCGAATTTTGCGAAACATGTCAAAATTTGTAGAAGATTAATAAAATGTTAAATGTTCACTAAAAGTCAATATTTTGACAAAATAGGTAAATTTGAAAAAAGGACGAATTTTAAAAAGAATATAGAAATTTATAGAAAAGTGTTGAAGTATTGAAGGTCAAAATTTTCCAGAGAAAGACAAATTTTAAGATTGAGTCAAACATTTTAAAAATATGTAGATAAATTTCATCGAAAAAATCGCAGTTTGCAGAAACAATAAAATGTCGAATGTTAAAAGTCGAAATTTCGATAAAAACTGAATTTTGCAAAAAAAGTCCAAATTTGTAGAGTATAAATAAAAGTTGAAATGTTTAATGAAGGTAAATTTTTAAGAAAATGCCGAATTTTGGTAAAAGGACGAATTTTAAAAAGAATGTAGAAAGTTCTAGAAAAAAAGACGCAATTTAGAACAGAGTCGAAAAAATGTAATTTTGGAAAAAAGAGAAATTTGAGAATAGATCTATATTTGGAAAAAGGAAAACTTTAAAAAAACTTTAAAAAATAGGAATCTTTCAAAAACTATTTTACTTAACAATCTCCAATTACTTTAAATGTTTACTTTTTTTTCATTAAAAAATCGACAAAAGAGGAATTTCTGTGAAATAAGTAGAATCTTTCAGTAAATCGAATTAGAAAAAAATGAACATTTTCACAAATTGCCGAGTTTTGAGAAGAAAGAAAGATTTGGGGTAAAAGTCTAATTTTAAAAACAAATTATATATTTAAAAAAGGATAATATAACGAAGAGTTAAAAAAGTTGAAATTGCGAAAAAAAAAGGCAAATTTTAAAATAAAGGTCCAAATTTTTGGAAATAAAAGGTTTTTTGCTCTGAATATAATTTCCTTTGATTACATAAGTCAAAGGGGTCTCTCCCTGTTCCGTATTTTGTCTGATTTATCTGATTTAATTTTGAAATAAAACTGTAAAATCAGAAATAAAAATGCATGGCTCTTTGAAATTCACGAAATCAATTTTTTTATTGCGGCTGGCTCTTTCGGCTTAAAAGTTTGCCGACCCCTGGTCTACAAGTTGCTCGCTACTGGTCTTGAAACTTCTCTCCAGCCCACTATATTATCTTGAAGCTACGGCCAGACTTGTAAATTATTTTTTAAGCCGGTTTAGAGACTTGCAAACACATTTTCCCATAAGTATGATACCATTTAGCAGTTGAATATGAATTTTTAAGATAGGAAGGATTTTTACTTTAGTTGAATGATTTCAATTTTTACGTACTGCCATTGTGTATTTTCAAAAAAAATTTGTTTCCACAAAATTACTATACTGAGGGTACAATAAAATTTAAGTAAAAAATATACTTCTTCCTGGATTGAATTGAGTCCAGGAACTACTGAAAATGTTTCGTTTCGCCCTCAATCGTAGAAAAACTTCAACAACAAGTGAAGACTCAATTCTCAATTTCTCAGAGGCGAATTCTTCAGAGGCAAAACTCTTTGATAAAAGCATAAACCAAAATATAACACTGGTACGTGAGTCGGTTCCTGTTATATTTCTTTCCTCATCATGTTCTTTTTCTTATTTCCTTTTTTCATCTACTCTGATTTTTTCTTGTAATTATCAAAAATAAATATGATGGATTCTCTTCGTGCCAAAAAGTCCGGACGTGAACTATTCTCCCGTTTGAATGTCCAGGTGGAGCTTTCAGTCATCGGAAGTAGTACCACCCCAAGTATCACTAGGAGGCGGCGAAATGATGCTCACATCATGTTTCCGTCTCTGATACGTGAGTCGGTTCCTGTTATACTTCTTTCCTCATCCTGTCCTTTTCCTTGTTTCCATTTTTCATTTACTTCTAATTACCAAAAACAAATATGATGGATTCTTTTCGTGCCAAAAAGTCCGGACGTGAACTATCCTCCCGTTTGAATGTCCAGGTGAAGGGTGTGCGAGGGAACCCAGAATCGACGGAAAATGTTAATGTGCCACGGACCAAGTTTCTTTCAAATAATTCATTCAAAATTCAATTATATAACATTCGGGGGCTAAACTCAAATATAAACCCAGTTCACCAACACCCTTAAAAGGAAAGTCCCCATATGTTGTTTCTGACAGAAACCCAAGTCTCCCCATCCATCAGTAGGGTCCATTTGCTTTTGCCCTAATTATGACTTGCACACAAAGTTTCGACACAAGAAGGAAATTTGTGCTTTTACGCAAAGCGACCTCTCTTGTCAACGAAAAGAAGCATTGAAATCTGCTGACAATAATGTGATTTGGCTGAAAATCTGCTCCAAAAGCAAAGTAATATTCATTTGTTCACTTTATTTGTCTCCAAACGACCCCTCATACATGCAGCTCTTCTCTAATCTCTTTGTAACCTTCGATCACCTACACACGAATTATTCAAACGCTGAAGTTGTCTTTCTCGGTGACTTCAACGTACACATCCCCTGGTTAAGATTTTCTTCCCGAACTGAGGACGAAGGAACATGGCAGAGGCTTTCGCCATCACTTGTGGACTGTCGCAGTTAGTTAACGAACTCACAAGAATTTTTGATGTAAATACTTAGGAACCTAATCTACTCGATCTTTTCCTTACAAATTCTCTAAATTCACCGCTTGGAAATTCCGATCAGAATCTTGTAGCAGCCTCTCGTTCGCTTCATATATCACCTCCTTCTCAGATACAGTCCCGTAGAGTTTTGCACTTCAACTCTGCTCACTGGGAAGAATTAGGAGACTTCTTTGCTTTTTTTCCATAGCAGGAAGTGTACTGTAACTCAGACAACCCTTCCTCAGTCGCCTAATCTATCAGTGAAAGTATCTCGATTAGTATGGAATGCTAAATTTCCCACTCCTAAAGAAGTCTGCCTCCATTGGTTCAGCAAAAAATGTTCTCGGGCTGTCTCCTGCAAAAATAAAGCATATTGTCGTTGGCGAAATAATCCTTCAGTCTATATTCTTGTTTTCGCATCCTACTTGCAGTACTTTAAAGGCATAATTAGGTTTCCCTTTGCGAGTGGATTAAAGTTAAAAAAAGGACCAATAATATTAAATAGTCAGTAAATAAAAAAAAATACAAAATTGTTGGAAAAAACGAAAAATATCGTTCATAAAACCAAAAGTGCACATCACCAGAATTGGTTTACAGTTTCCAGTTAAGTTTTCGCAGAAAAGCAGAAAGTTCGTCCTCAAAACATAAAAATTGTCTTTAAAAATATTCCTAATTACAATGGTTGTGAATAAAAATGTTTTGTTCGGTAACAGGCATCTTGTTTAATGAACAAGATTTAAAGACAAAATTGTCATCTAAAAGTCAGCGCGTAATTTGTGTATAACTCGAAAACCATGAAGTCAGCTAAGAAATTATTTACATTATTAAATTCTACGAAAAAAGACTGCATTAGGAACAATTTTGTTCCAGTTTTTGTAGTTAACCTGAAAGAAGCTACAAATAGTGTAACATTTTCAAAAATTTTTAATTTTTCAAAATTGTGCTAAAATGGGTAAAGATACAACGTTTTGTCATGACTAGGTAACTTATTTCACAACAGTGGTCTGAATTTGTAAAAACCATGATCCTCTATCTTTGCTGGAAATTGTAATAACAGGGTAAACCCATCGAAAATGGAATGTGCTGTATTCCCCTAAATTTATAAAATAAGTTTTAGAATTAAATTTAAAAACTTTTTTATATAAAAAGATTATAATAGAAATAGAATCTACAATATCTGGTAAGTTATTGAATAAATTAAAAAATTAAAAAATAATTTTCCAAAAAGTGCAAAATTCTTATGGTATTTAAATGGGAAAGTATCGTCATTTACGCGGGGTTAAACAGCATCGGATTTTTTTTTCAATATTTGTTTTTAGACCACAAAGAAATATTTTAAACGATATACTTAAGTTAAAAAAGCCAACTCGGTAAATAACGGAGGCCCTAATGACATATACATACATAAAAAAAATTAATATGAAATGTCGTATTGGAGTATTAGCCCCCCTTCCCAGACTTGACTGCAGTCTTCCATATTAAAAATTAAAATGGTAAAATTTTGTGAAGAACATGAGGAATTTCAAGTACAGTTACCCTCAAAATTTTGAAAGATAAATGATTCTAGGAAGTTAGAAAAAAGAATGAAAATTTCAAACTTAATATATATATATATATACTTCTTCGGGGATTGGAATGTGTCAAAGAATTACTAAAAGTGTTCGACGTTGACTGATATGGTAGAACACGTTTAGTAGTTGTTTGGCACGGTTCAATTCTTCGCTATCATATTTCAAATGTAAACTTAAAGTTTCGTCTTTATTCTTAGAGCATTTTCCCAAATTTCGGTTTGTATTTCGCAATGTAGACTTTAAGTACAATTTCGACTTTAAATGCAAAAGTTACAAAAAAAAATGCTGAAAGTGATGTACCAATGTTTTACTTGAAATGTTGGCTTTCAACGCAAAAGTTCAGAAAAAAGTCTTAAGTGACCTAATTGGTGAGTTAATTAGTTAATTGTAAAACTCAAGGATGGGACGTTACTCAATGATAGATCATACCATGAATCGCCTATGGAGGTGTATAGATATTTATCAATACGCCACTAAATTTTTAAAAAGTCACGCCAATCCTTCTGAGAAAGCGGGACAAGTATATCACATTTTTCTTCGATGGTAACAAGATACTGTTTAAAATTTTACGCTTTGCCATAATCTAATTATTGCAGAACTATTAAATAACATCAATTGACACAACTGAAAGAAATAGGACAATGAAATTCTATAAGTGCGGATCGCCTTGGTGCACACTTTTTTCGACATATAATCTCCTTGAGGTCGTTAAAAAGTATTCGCATTGTCGCAGAAATAAGTAAAATCGTTTTCAAAGAAGATGGCAGCTGTCTAATTAAAGCTAAGATTTGGCAAAAGTGTCATCATGTATTCTTAGTGAGTTAGCAGAAAACATTGTTTCATAACATCATTTAACTAAAGTTAATTCGACATTTCAGAGAACAAAATGGTTGGTAAAAATGATCGACTTGATTTTGCAGCTTACAATTAAAATTGAAACTTTTTGTCTCGAAAGTTTAACATTAAATTGAAAATTTTGATTTGGAGCCTCAAACTAGAACATAGGGAAAGTCTGATTTCAAACTCAGCATAAAACTTTTTCCAAAATGGGAAGTTTTCAATCAAAATTTTGGGTGTAATCTGGAAAGAATTTGTTTTCAGAATTTCAACCCGAGTCTTTTATCTACTTGTTTCGTAAAACATACTCCCAGTTCAGATGTTTTCCTTTATATTTTCAGTTAAACGTTAGAATGATAAGAATCAAAAATTATAAACAGTCTGTATTAAAGTGTCAGTTTTGCATCTTTTTGCAGTATTTCAAACTTTTAAAACACCTGTATAAAGAAGACTCTTCTTTATACCGGGGTGAGAGTATTAAAAGAGATAAAGGATATATGAATATCAATTCTGTTTTTTTTTCTACAGTGAATGTTTTGTACTAAGAACTTAAAATTCAATAAATGGTGAAATTTATTTATGAGGCATAATTAAGAAACCGCTACCACATTTCGTAATTTATTGAATTTGGTATAAATGCTGTATTATTTATTATTTTTAAAAAATCCACATTTGCGGTACACACATTTCATTAATCAGGTTTGGCAGGTCCGATACTGAACACTAACCGGATCGTAGCTAATTTCTCATATCAGTATACATTATAAACTAAATTTCGAATTAAAATTAGATACATTATAGTTTATTACACTGCCACACACTACATGTGCATCGTAGCTATAATCAGAACGAAAGTAAATTAAGGAAACTAGCATTTTTTTAATTTTTGAAAGGTCAAGTTTTTATTTGAAAAATTTTTAATTTTGTTCGAAATTTTCCGATTAATCTTGAAATTTTTGCCCTAAAGTTTAAACTTATACTTCACCCAAAATTTTGGAAATAGTCGACAAACTTTTACCTCAAGTTAAATTGATAGAAGAGAAAAATAGAACCTATTCTTTTTTACAGATTAATGATATTGAATGATAATGAAAAATTATCAGCAATTTTTATAGAGATTCACTACGCTAGTCCCGAGAAATAAAATAAAATAATGCATATAGATCCTAAAAAATAAAACGTGTTGACATCACATTAAAAAGACATTAATTATCACATTTGCAGTAAAGTGATTTTAGTATTACTTTAGTTAAGAGACCTTAGATGCAATAATTTTTTAAAAGCAACAAATACTTAATATTATAAATGCGAAAGTGTGTTTGTTTGTTTGTTCGCTTTCCACGTTTCAATTATTAAAATTATGTTGACAAAAAGTGGTATAGACACTCTTAACAATGCGAAATTTTTAGTAAGCTACTTTTTATCCCAAAATAATATTACATCCACAAAGTTTTAATAACCTGTATAACATTTTTATCCCATGTAAGCAATCACAGAGAAAGATAAGAGTGTCAACTCTGTGATCTTTATTTTGAGAGCCATCTCTCTTGTTATGTCCTCAAACAATTACCATAAAAGGTTTCGCATAATTGATTTCAGTTGTCGACTCTTTTTTTTTAAGTTCAATCCTCTCGCAAAGGCAACCCTATTATGCCTTCGAAACACTGCGAAGTAGAATGCGGAAACAAGGATAAATAGGAATGAACCGCTTTCTTGAACAAGGATAGGTTGAAATTTTTGGGGAAAATTCTTTTCGATAACGAGTTCCATAGCTTGGAAGTTCTATATTAGAAAGAGTCTGCGTAGACAGAAGTCCTCACTGTGTCAAGCTGCACCGCACAGGAATTTTCTGTCTCCGACTGTCTTATATGCCTCAAAAATCTTTCCCTTCGGGGAATCAATCCTATTAGTTTCTGCAAGGAGCTCCCATGAAAGTACTTGTAGAAAAGGGATAAGTCAGCAACCATCCGCTTGTGCTCTAGTGTTTCGAGAGAATCGGTCAAGTTCTCGTTATCAATTAGGAGAATCGCTTGTCTTTGAATTGAATCCAAAAAAGCTAAAATGTGCTTTGGGGCTGAACTCCAAAATAAAAACAATATTCTAGGGTTGACCTAACTTTGTATAGTGTGAGTAGCTGATGAGATGAGAAGTACTTTTGAACTCTAAAGAAAAGCCTAGCTTCTGAGAGGCGGACTTGGCAATGGCGCGCACCTGATCGTCCCAAGAGAAGTTACTGCTCGCATTTACTCCTAGGATAGACAGATTAGATTCCATTGGAAGGATTTTACCGACCATTGTTTTTGCATTATTCCTTAATGGTTTCTTAGAGAAGACCGTCTGTGTTTTTGAAGCACTGAAGTCGTGAAGTCGTGAAGTCTTACCCCATGCCAGAATGATTTCGAGATCTCGATTAATCATCTGTATCTGCTGTTCCCTTAGTCGATCTGAAGCAGCGTCGGAATAATGGTTTGTCGGAGAAAAAAGACGATACCTACTATCATCTGCGTAGCTGTATATCGGATTGGCAGTTAAAGATAAGAGATCGTTTAAGTTTAACAGAAACAGAGTAGGAGACAAGAAAGACCCCCGAGGCACTTCGGCATTAATCGCAAATGTCTCCTTTTCAATCATTTTAGATATAACGGGGACAGGCTGCACGTAGCAGTTTTCCAAGTGTTAGGGAATACACCTTTGTTGTAAGAGAGTGTAAACAATTTACTTAGGACCGGAGTCAACTCTGGACCGCACTTCTTAAGAACAATAGCGGAGATACCATCAAGACCAGAAGTTTCGATGGGTCGAACTCGAGGAGAATCTTCCTGACTGTACGTTGTCTGAAAACAATATTACACATCGAAGTGCCAACCTTGGGAAGAATAGAAGGTTCTGCGTTTCGAGAATCATGGTTGGAATTTTCGGCAAACATTAAGGCTAGCAGGTCAGCCTTTTCCTTGGAAGTAGTCGCAATATTGTCGTTGTCATTGAGTGAATGTAGATAATTTGAAGATGTAAAATTCTTTCCAATCGACTTTGCAAATCCCCAAAAAGACCTGGAACCGTTCGGACAGTTGATAAGCCTCTGGTGCATTTAGGTCAATAACCTGTTTACGAAAATTTCGTGGATTTACAAATATAGTTCGAATCTCGACTGGGGATTATTTCTCCAACGACGATATGCGCGATTTTTGCAGGAGACAGCCCGAGCACATTTTTTACTGAACCAAGATTTACTGGAGGTAGACTTCTTTTGGGAATGGGGAACTGAACATTTATTACCAATCAAGATAATTTCAGTGATGGATTCGACGACTGAGTCAAGTTAAAGCAGACTTCTTGCCATGGGAAATCTGCAAAAAAGTCTCTTAATTCTTCCCAGTTTGCAGAGTAAAATGCCAAACCCTACGAGGCTGTGTCTGTCTGAGAAGGAGATGGTATATGAAGCGAGCGAGAGGCTGCTACAAGCTTGTGATCGGAATTTCTAAGCGATGATGCCACAGTTATTTTATACGAATTTGGAGAATTTGTAAAGAAAAGTTCGAGAAGCTTAGGTTGAGAAGTATTTACATCAGGAATTCTTGTGGGTTCCTCAACTAACTGCGATAGTCCACAAACAAGGGGCCACCCTTCCCGCATTAATTTCTGATTTAATTCAAAAGAATTGATTTGATAATTCCTTTCAGATGTATTGCAGTTATTTCTTAAAATTAACCGACGAAGTTAAGGGTAACAGCTAGTAATCTATAGAAAGAAATAAAAATTAAACAGGTGCTTGAACAGATTTTAATAATTCAACCGCCAAGCATTAAGAACCTAAAAAAGACTGGCGCTATTGGTGTAAAAAAAAGTTAATACCTAGTCTTATAACCCAAAATTTTGCATAAAAAATATAAAATAAGTAGCCGGACCCACACCTAATCGATTTTAATAATTTAACTCCTGGGAGGAGCAGAAAAGTGAGAAGTATAAAAGTTAGATAAAAAGATTGTATTATAATACAAAACTTTGTGAAAATAGTCTATGAAAAAAATACTTAAATACGTATTTGGCGGATTTTAACAATTTAAGTAACCTTGAAGCGGACAAAAAAGAGTAACAGGATTACTTTAAACAAAATTTTAAAAAATTATTTCATAATCCAAATTTTAGCCAAAGAATGTATAAAATAAATAAAATCAAGCACAGACTTGACCAAAAAATTCTTTAAAAAAGGCAAATTTTTAAAAAATTGATATTTTGAAACCTAAAATTTTTAAAAAAGTTTGAAAACTGAAATTTTTAAAAAAGTCCAAATTTAAAAGCCAAATTTTAATAAATGAAATTTTCTTAATAATTGATTATTAGAAGTCAAAACGAAATAATCCAAATTTTTGCTAAAAGGTCGAAGCACCGAGTAAAAGTCAAAATTTTAAACAAGGTTGAAGTTTTCAAAAACTTTAACATTCTCAATATTCATTCAAAATTTTTAAAAACTCAAAATTTTCTAAAAAGTCAAAAATCTGAGAAAAATTCAAAATCTTGAAAAAACTGAACTGTTTAAACAAGCTGAACTTTGCACAACAGATAATATTTGAAAACTATCATTTTTGTAAGATTTTAAAAATGTAGACCTTTTAAAAAATATCAAATTGATAAAAAAGTGGAAAATTCTTCCAAAGTGGACAATTTTTAAAAAAGTAAGTCATCAGAAAATTGAAATTTTTGACTAGGGCAAAATTAATAAAAAGTCTAAATTTAAAAAATCAAAATGTTTTGAAAAGTCTAATTTGAAAATCAAAAATTTTTTAAGAGTCGATTTATTAAAGCCAAATTTTTGAAAATATTCAAATGTTTCAAAAGGGTCAAAGAAGTTCATAAAAGTGAAATTTGCTTACCTATTTTGATAGTAAAATATGACTTTTCGAATAATTTATTTAGGGAGGGGTAAAAGGGGTAAATGACCCTGGGCCCGAGCTTCATGGTGATCCACTGGGCTCCCATGTTAGTGGTTCGTGAATTAGGAACACGTTGAAAACATTGTCTTTTTCGTATTAAATTCGAGTTTATTTTTATAGGTAACTTTCAATTTTTACTTGACATTTGTACTCTAAAAAAATTTTAAACTTGAAAATTGTTCTAAATTTTAAAATATCGGTTTTAAAATTGAAATTTAGTTAAGTTTTAAATTAATTTTATGAAATTTGTCCAAAGTTTTAAAAATTCGCAATTTAAGTAGTCAAATCCTTTAAAAATAATCGAAATTAAAAAAAAACACAATCTTTTCAAAAAAGTCGAATTTAATAAAATTTTAAAGTTGAGGCATTTCCTAAAATGTAGGTGACTTTCAAAGTGTTAAAATACATTGGATACTTTTAACAGAAGCGTAGCCATCTTCGTATCAATGTTGCCCAGAGCTACAGGGGCTCCGAACGTATGTAAGCAAAAATTCGTAAAGGCTTAGGCCGTACTTCCAGAGAAAAAAATCATATAAAAAAGAGCTCAACGTGCCTAAAGAAGTTTTCACTAAAAATTACGAAAGTTAAAAAAGGAATCTCTTTTTTACCCGGGTTAAACGGGCGCCCAAAGGTTTGCAACACAAAACGTCTCAGAGCTGAAAGAAATTTTTTGAAATTAAAACTGATAAATTATCTAAGGACTTTTATCGGACAGGAAAGGCTATCAAACTTGTCACTATTGTTTATAGAAGTGGGAAATTTAAAAATCATCTTCACTTACGAATGATTTAATGAATAAGTTCGCCGATCAAAAGGCAATAAAGGTGTATATTTGATTTGAATTGGGTAGCTTAGTTCCTAGGAGTATTAATTGTAAATAATGACGTATAATTAATATAGAGCATTACAGACAACTCTGGTATGATGAAAACACAGATGAAACAACGATTCAAGAAGAAAACTTAAAAGATCTGGATGGCATAGAGTTAGCTGAACTGACTGAAGCTTCTAAACCTACCAAAAACAGAAAAGCGACAGGCATAGATGGCATAAATACCGAATTATGGAAACATGGCGGACTAATGTTGCACCTGGGACTATTACACCTATAACGAATGTTGGAAAACTATTATTATTCCTGACAACTGGAGAAGGGCAAAAGTAACCTCATTGTTTAAAAAAATCTCATTGTTTAAAAAAAGCGACAAAAACAGTCCTCAAAACTATCGTGGAATTAGTTTATTAGATAAGGCTTATAAAATTTGTGCCAGAATAGTAAATAACAGATTAAAAGTAATTTCAGATGAGTTAATAGACAAAGAAATAGGTTTTAGAAAAACCAGATCAACAATAGATGGAATATTTACGATACAACAAATCATAGAAAAACACAGATAATACAACAGAGAAACCCACATAAGTTTTATAGACTTGGAGAAAGCTTTTGACAACGTAAACAGGTGCAAATTATGGAACATTGTGGAGGAACAGGGATATAAAAGACACTTAGCGAACGATACAAAGTCATATATTAACGCCACAATCCTAGTAGATATAGACGGAACACTAAGTAAACAAATAACATCGCTAACTCTCTTCAACAAATACTTAGACAAATGAAATGTTCTACAGGAATATACCTAGATCGGAATACCATCTTAAACTCCCTTTCATATGCCGATGACCTACCACTTTTTGCAGAAACAGAAGACGATATACAAAGACACATGTATACCTTACAAAATATCTGACAAGGATTCGACATGAAAATATCAACAAATAAAACTAAGAGTATGACTTTCTCAGGTAAATTCCTAGTCAGAACAAAAATAATTGTAAATAATACAGTATTGGAACAGGGGAAACATTTTAAATATTTTGGTTGCGATGTGTCATATGATCGACGTAGAAGAAAAACTTAAATTCATTCATAATTGCGGAACTATTAGTAGAACATTAAAAAATAAAATAAGAAAAGATACACAAATAAAATTTTATAAGACAATATCTGTCCCAATTCTAGCGAAACATGGATAACGACAAAAAATAAGACAGAATACAAGCACAAGAAATAAAATTTCTTAGGAGAGTGAAAGGTTGCACAAAACTGGATAGAATAAGAAATAGAGATACAAGAACAGAGTTTTAATCGTTTATATCTTTGATATAAACGATAAAATAACACAAACTAAAATTAAGTGGAAAGAACATCTAGAACGAATGAAGGAAAAAAGGTTGCCTGCCAAAGCAAGATTTTATAGATGTATTGGAAGAAGAAGTATTGGTAGGCCAAGAAAAAGATGGGTATCGCAACAAGCAATAATGCCTAAGACCTGAAGTGAAGAAAAATAAGAAGAAGAAGATAATCAATATATAATTATTTTAATTCAACAAGATGCCTTTTGTTCCTTTTGTGAAAAATATTTACCATTCATTTTCCCCCCCCCCCCCCCCCCCCCCAACAAATGTTGATACATCAATGAATTTTAAGCCAAATAATCAGCATTAAAAATGCCAAAACGACAAAACCAAACTATAACTTTTAAAATATATTGTTTTGAAATTAGTAAGGATTAAGAATAAAGTTTGCAATATTATATACTTTTTGAAGAATGCAGTATGAAAGTCATTTCCTGCACTTGCATATCCGTTTTTATGAAGACATTTATAACATTTTAACAATAAATTGCGTCAAATGTGCATAAAATTAGAAGAAGTGTAAATGTTTCTGCATAAGAAATCCCAGTCCATTAAACCCTTGGCATTTTTTAAAATTTTGAAATACGAGGTTATATCAAATATGAACCGGAATTTGTTTTAAAAAGTTTATTGGTACAAGATACATATATGAAAGTTATTAACCATTTTTCTGCATAATCTCTTGATTTTGTTATGCATTTTCCCAAACAGATTGGGAGTTTTTTAATACCATCATCACCAAAAGAAGGGAGGCGCGTTTGCAGCCAATTGTTCACAAATGTCTCAGCAGCATCATCATGAAATCGCTCACCTCCTAAAGCTTCTAGAGACTATATGGAGGGTGTTCTAATGTTGCCCAATGCATTTTCTCTCATTTTTGATGTGTCAGATTGGCTGAGTGGAGGTGGGGAGCAAAATCGTGAAGCAAATTCACATTTCTGACAAAAAATTTGCGCCTCTTCCGCTGATATGCACGTTTTGCTTCACCCAATAGCCGCCGCCAGTAGTAGGCAGCATTAATTGTACGACGTTTATGCGGAAAATCGATGTGCGCAAAAGACGTTGAACAGCGTTAATCTTGTCCGCAATCACACTGGTCCGAGGACGACGGGCTTGGGATTAATTTTCAATTTGAGTTCGTCCTTCCAAAAATTTTTTGTAACATTCATACACTTGAGTTTTCTTCAATCAAGTATTTCCAAACATGGCGACATGATAGAAATTCCGGTTCATATTTGATTTACCCTGGTATAAGGGTGGTGCTGAGGTAATGGGCCAAATTTAATGGGTAGATTTCTGAAGAAAAAATATTACGATTTAGCTAAACTTTCCTTAGTCCAAAAGTTGATAGTTAAAGAGATACAGGATGTTAAATGTGAAAAATTATTTTAGTTTATTTTCATTTATTTCTCAATAAATGCTAACAGCTCTGCAAAATTATAGGGTTTGAGTTTTTCTGAGTCGACGAATTTAAATTCGTTTTCAGTTTAGTTGTACTGCATAGAGGGCGCCACCTGCAATAAATTGAGTATGTTAGAAACGACATAACTTTTTTTATGTTAAGATATTTTATTTTTGATACTTAATTCTAATTTTTCAATATTTTTTACATAAAGAAGGTATACTTTAGGGTAGTATCCATCTTGCACCGTTCTCGAGATACTTAACTTTGAAGCTTCCAATGCCCATAGTTGAAATAAATTTAAATAAATTGGATATGTCAAAAACAAGGGTTTATAATAGAATTAATAATTGCAATCAACGATAAAATAGAACATTCATAGAAGCACAAACCCCAACATTTTGCAGAGTTATTAACATTTATTAACAAAATAAAAAAAACTGAAACAATATTTCACATTTAATCTGTATCTTTTTAACTATCCACTTTTTGACTAAACTAACAATAAGTAGGGCTAAATCGAAATATTTTTACCTTTGTAAGCTACCTATGCATTTTGGTCCATTACCTCAGAGCCACTAAATTATTTTACTCAATTCAACTACTACTATTGGAAGCTTCAAAGCCAAATATCTCGAAAACTATTAAAGTTTGTTGCTACTTTCTTAAAGTATAACTTTTTTCTATAGAAAATGTTGGCAAAAAAGAATTTAATACCAAAAATAAGATATCTAAACGTAAAAAAATAATTACGTCGTTTTTAACATACTCAATCTATCGCACTCAATCTATCGCAGGTGGCGCCCTCTATGAAGTATAACTAAACTGAAAGAGAATTTATATTCTTCGACTCAGAAAAGCCCAAATTCCAGAATTTTGCAGAGTTATTAGCATTTATTAAAAAATAGTTGAAAATAAACTAAAATTATATTTCACATTTAACACTCTGTATCTCTTTAACTATTAATTTTTGGATAAGTTTAGCTAAATCGTAAAATTTTTACCTTAGAAAATTACCCATGAATTTTGGTCCATTACCTCGGGACCACCCTGTATAAACTTAGTGGCTCAAGCCACTAACGAATCCGGTTCGCCACTCGCTCCCTTTAGCCTATTTATTCGGATCGTAATTCGTTTATTTTAACTTAAATTTAACATTTTAATTTTTTTCCTAAAAAGTTAGAGAACTGAATTGAAAGTTTGTAAATTTTCGATTAGTTTTAGTTAATAACACACAATATTCTCAAAATATCTACTTTAGTGTCACTGTTTTAAGAACAAATTAGTTTCATGTTTAAATTTAAAATATCTATTTTTTTTTGATATTTAGAACTTTTATTGGATTTTAGACAGTAGATGCTTCAACATGAAACTCCAGATCTCTACTTACATTTCGAAATTGTAAGAAAAGCGAAAGATGTTTTGAGTTTAAAGTTAAAATTATAAATCATTTACAGAAGTTTTAGTCATTTCTCTAATTTTCCACTACTACTACACTGAAGTGATTAAAAAATGAATCATAAAGGATGAAAAAATTTTACATTAGAATGTATTATTAACCTAAATAATAACATATTGAAATGTTTGCATATTTTGCATGTTTATCAATCAGCAAATTATTATACACATTAATGGTACAAATACGAATCATTAACAGCTGAACTTACTTACTTTGCCCATTTATTGTTATTTTATTGTACACTATCTACGCTCCTTCCTTGAGCTTCGACAATTTCCTACTTCGATGCAATTTAAAGAAAATTTTCGTTATTATTCGACGCTCTCTTTTCATATGATTCGCTTTAATAGCTTTTCCACATTGTTCATTTTTATTGTCGTTTTTATAAAACCGAAGCCGCAACAATTGCAAAAGATTACGAAACGCTTTTCTACTTCGTCTATTGTTCTATGTACGCATATTTGAAGAAAAAAAGCAACAAAGGCCACAGATATGTTAATTCGGGGAATTTCTATTGGCTTATCAAGTCGGTATTTTTGCGGAATGATAATGGTCGACGACGGTTCTCATTACTTCATTTATTTCTCATGGTCGATTTTAATTGGCGGAAATTATACAACAATGGGAAATATATAATAGATTTCGGGCATACACTCCCGCTGAATACTAATTGGAAATTATGCCAATTTGAAATCGTATGAATTCAATTCGTTGAACACCAACCGCAATGATTGTCTAATGTTTATTTATATAAAGTTAACTGAACACGAATTTTGTATAGTATATAAATACTTTTACTCAACTTAAATAATAATTGAAAGTTTAAACGTGAAACTCTGCGAGAGAAAATAGTAGAAAATCTAATTAAAAAAAAGGTTAAAATATCCAACGAAAGTTAAAATGTCTTTGCCCTAGAATTAAAAAAAAGATAATTAAAAGTGTAAACTTCGAATTTTGAAAAAATTTCGACAAAACAACTTTCATTTTATTTAAAAAATTCTCAAATTGCTAACTAAAGAAAAATGATCGAAATAATGAATTCGTAATTTTAAAAGTCAACACTGAAACAATTTAACAAAACAGGGAAACACTGAAACAGTAAACTCGAAATTTTAAAGAATACAAATCTATTTTTAAAAATCTGGATGAATGATTTTAAACTAGAAAGAATGAAATCAAAAGTTCAAAAATTAATAATGTCATAAACAATTTAAAATGTTGTTCTCGAAATTATGAAGACAAATATCAAAAAAAATTTATTTAAATGCCGCTAGGTAAATGTTGCCTTTTAAGCAGATTAAAATATAGAATGAAAATGTCTAAAAAGTGTGGAATTATTAGCAAAATTTATTCGAATTCTCGTAATTTTGCATTCCTTATTTTTAAACTCGAAAAAAAGTTAATATTTCGACATTTTGAAAAATTATTTGGATTTTATTTCGAAAAAATTAAAAATATCAGTAACTATTTTTCCTGAAATTTTGACTTATTATTAAATATTAAGGTCTCACATTTCTAGATTTTTTTTAATTCCCAAATTTTGACATATTCGAAACCTCAAATGGTAAGCAATCAATTTTTTTTCTCAAAACATTCATTTTTTGGGGCGAAATTAATTTTTTTATAAAACAGTTAAAATATAAAAAGTAACATGTAACTCTAATGAATAAGCCCGCTTCTTTGACTTCTTGTAAAGTTGGACTTCAGTCTCGACCTTTAAGCAAGTGCAATTATTTTAGTTTCACACTAAAAATTTTGAAGTACATTTAGACATTTTACTTTTTTCGATAAACCCCAAGTTTTTCGCGTAGTTTTGTCAAAAATTGAGTAAAGATTAACTAGAAATTTTATTCATTTTCAACCCAGTTTCAGAAATTTTGAATGTAAATTTCAGAATCAACGGTAAAATTTCATTTTTAAATTTGTACGAGGTTAAATCAAATATAAACCGAAATTTCTATCATGAAGCCATGAGGGCGTCGGGAGTGTGCGCATACTCTTAGACATTAGGTGGGGATATAACGTGACTTCCTGTGCTCAAGCGAATTGCGTTCTCGCCGTTTGTCAATTGTAAATACCAGAGACTAAATAGACTGAACGTTTCAATGTTATCTCATGCGTACAGTTGAAGCTAAAATCCGGGGAAGTGGGGAGGTGCATTTCACTACTCTTTGATATGGTCGGATTAAGTAAAATTTATAAATACGAAACTTGCCGCGTAACGGTTCTAACGATTTAGATGAAACTTTAGAATTAGGGGCTTTTGGACCAATAGGATAATTTTTATAAGTGCTTTTTGGTAAAAGTTCAGGAGAACTATTTTCAAAGACATCTTGGTTTAATAGTAAAATAATTTTCTTTCAATACGCGACGCCTGTGTACAATATTGTTAAGCCGGTGCTGTAAACACGTCATGATTGCAGTGAAATGGCGACGCGCGCACGCCGATAATTGAATATTTATATAATTTATTTTTACCTACCCAAAGAATGAAACTCTTGATTTTTCTTCACTAATGTGTTCACTGAGGTTTCAACAATGATCCACAATACACTTCCCCATATTTACAGCCCATTTTCTTTAAAAAAAACCGATGTTATCTTCGCAAAGGTCTGTCAAATAATAAGAGGGCATTGCGAGCTAGATGGAGCTAGGCTTTCGCCAGGCTTTCAACTGGCTTCACTGCTTACCGTGTTAGGTTCAGTCTATTTAGTCTCTGGTAAATACATACAACCAGTGAGCAAGAGGTTCTTCCTCACGTTACGCAGCGCATTATTATTAAATTTCTTGCCGTTGAAGGTGTAGAGCCCGCCGAAATTCTTCGTAGACTAGAACCAAAGTTTAAGAAAACATGTGTATAAATGGCACAACAAAGTTTTGGAAGGACGAACTATTGTTGAAAATAAACCTTATATTCGTCGTCCTCTAACCATTGTGGGTGCGAACAAGATTAACGCTGTTCAGCATCTTTTGGAAGGTGATCGTCGTTTAACTGATGGTGAAATTGCAGCTCAGATAGGGATAAGCTTTGGGAGTGCTCAATCCATCATTACCATGAGCTGGGTACCGAAAAATTTATGTCAGGTGGGTACCCCGTCTTTTGACTGAAGAACAGAAACAACAACGTCTAGAGATTTGCCAGCGCCATCTTGGACGTTTTCAACGTGAAGGTGATGGTTTTTTGCAATGTATTTTTACGTGTGATGGGACTTGGGTCAACCATTACACCTCTGAATTTCAACAAGCAAGGATGGAGTGAAGAAAAAAGGGGAAAGGTGCAACCATCAAGGCAAAACCCACCTCTCAGCTGGAAAGGTCCTTGCGACCGTGTTTTGGGATTTTAAAGAAATTATGCACGTCAATTTTCTGCATGAAGGTCGTTCGGGTAATGTTGCCTACTACTTCCAGCTTTTGGATAAAGCCAAACGTGCAAATTGGTGGAAGAGGCGCTAATTTTTGCTTCACAACAATGCCCGCCTCCACTGAGCCAATCTGACACATCAAACATTAGAGGAAATGCATTTGGGCAATGTTAGAACACCCTCCTTATAGTCCTGACTTATCACCATGTGATTATCATATGTTTAGGCCACTAAAAGAGGCTCTAGGAGGTGAGCAATTTCATGATGATACTGCTGTTGAGACATTTGTGCGCAGCTGGCAGCAAACACGCCTTCTTTCTTTTGATGATGATGGCATTAAGTGACTCCCAATCCGTTGGGAAAAATGCATAATAAAATCAGGAGATTATGTAGAAAAATAGTTAACAACTTTCATATATATGTATCTTGTACCAATAAATTTTTAAAAACAAATCCTGGTTCATATTTGATTAATCCCCGTAATTTCCAGTTTTTAAAAAATTTTGAATTTTATTTCGAAATTTTAAGTTTAAAAACAAATCAGAATTTTTAAATTTAGAATCCATATTTTAGGGAAAAGGATAAATATTTTGAATTTAAATCGATATTCAGCAGTTCATGGAAAAATCTAAATTTATCAAAAACAGTTTATTGGCAAAAATCGGATTCAGGCTTATCGTCCGTCGATGAATAAAATGAAATTATGAGATGCAAATGAGAATCACATATGTATACTAGTAAGTTAAAAAAATATCTTACTTTCAGAAAACACTCTACATTTAAAAACATTGTCGAATTTTCGAGTTAAATTTTATATTTAAATTTTGAATCTTAAGTAAAAAGTTGAAATTTTGAGAAAAATTTAAAATATCCGGTACTTTTGTTAGAATTTCCACCTGAAAAGTTATTTTTTAAATTTTTGAGATGAGGGGAAATATTTTAAGTTCTCAGGTAATAAAAAATGAGAAAAAGTGAAAATTTTGAGAAAAACCTTCGAGATTCAACACTTTAATCTCAAAATTTTCACTTTTTTTAGAATAACTTAATGTTTAGACTTTAAAACTGAAAGTAAGAATCTACAAGCTTTTAAAAATCAGACAGCATATGTAACTTTTCTTGAATTTTCGATTTTAAATTAAAAATTTCGAATTCTTCAAATTTGGGATCACACCGAAAATAATAAGAACAAAATTTTGGATATTCGAATTCAAATTGATTTTTTTTGGATTTAAGATTTATTTCGAGACTAAAATACGAAATTAAAAAAACTAATACACTCCTAAAGATAAAAGTGATTTAATAAATTAAGTTTTTGTTGAAATTTTGTTTTTTTTTTTGTTTTAGAAATCGAATTTTTTCCTACCAGCTTTAACCTCAAGATTTTTTACTCACATTTAAGCTTTTTCTTCTTATTTCGACTTTTTTTGTGATCATAATCAAAATAGTTTCAAGGTTTCAACCAAAATTTCGTGACTAAAGCTAAAATATTGAGTTAAAAGTAAAAAATTAGTAAAAATTTATAAAAGATTTTATAATAAAAATATTTTACAAATTTCAAGAAAATACAACAACAAAATTTCGATTTGACAGAAAAATGTAGAAAGCGCAATAATGAACAAATTTAACCAAATTAATTTATAAACTCGGATTTTTTTCGAACTTCGCAGTTTTTTCTTATAACATAGAGTTTAAACTTTTTCTTAAAACACTTTTTCTGAAAAATTTCAAAAATACTAACTTTAAGTCAAAATGTTAAAAAAAACTTTCGAATCCAATCGAAATATTTTAGAAATTTAAAGAATTTGTTCTCAAAATTTCAAAAATTTTCAGATGCAAATTTGAAATTTCCAAATACAATTTAATAAAATATATTTAAAAAATATAAGATTTTCTCAACACTTCCTTTAAATATCAATTTTTTTCAAGACTAAATTCCTAATTTATAAATAAAGTTTGTGGAAAAGAATGGTTTAGAAAATAATAGTTTTCTCAAAATTGATCTCACCATCCAAATTTATTAGTAAAATCGGGTTCTACATGAAAAATCTAGAAGTTTTTGACAGAATGTAAGCAGCAAAGCTTAAAAGGAAATTTCCAAATTTACTAAACATCCTTGAAATTTCAAAATTTTATTCGGAATTTTGTTTTTTTTATTTGTAATTTTTTTGATAAAGCGGACTGGCCCTTAGTTATTTTCAAAAATTGATATACAAGTCTTGTCCCCTGAAATTAAAAAAGATTTTAAAAAGCAAAAAATGCTCATTTCTTTGAAAAGTCGAAATGTCAAACGCAAAAATTTTAAATTTTGGTTTTGAACGAAGCCAAGTCCGGATCCAATAAAAGTGGGGCCCGATTAGATTTTTTTTGCGGCGCCATCTATTTTTTTGTTTGTTTTTGTTTTGGCTGAGCAGCTAGCAGAAATAAAATAATGTTTGTATTGTTATCGAGTTTATATGAAAAACAAAACAAATCGAACACTTTCAATTTAACAAACGACGAAATTGCCTGAACTTGAAATACAAATCTTGTCCCCTGAAACCAAGAAAGATTAAAAACCACAACAAAGGTTGCCCTAACGTGTTTCGATAGCCAAGCTATCATCTTTAGACAGTATTTCCTTAAAACACTTTTTCATAAAAATTTCAAAAATACTAACTTAAAGTCAAAATTAAAAAAAAAACTTTCGAATCGAGAATATTTCTCTGAAAATCTTGCAGCGTTTCGTCACTTTTCTGCTTCCTTACTAGTAGTTGCGGCTGGGCCACTTGCGGCAAAAGATGGTCTCCAAATCTCAGCTCTAAAGCCCTAACTAAATGTTCATATTTAGCTAGTTCATGGCCAGATAGAGCTCCGAGTAGATCCAGAGCTTTTCCGTGCAGGGATACCACCAATGAAGTCGCTTTTTCGTCTTCCGTCCACCTATTCGCCCTAGCAGCAGCTAGGGCGAACTGAATTCTGTAGGCCTGAAAAGATGTTTGTCCATCATAGGTCGGAGGTTTCACTTTTTGGGAAAAACTAGCGGGTACACTTTCGGACCCATGTTGTGTGAATTGTCCACTTAGCAACTTCTTCGTGTGATTTTCGATGTTGCTGATCTTCTTCTGTGTTGTATTTTCCAAATCTCATTCCTGTAATTTGTTCTTTCACTTTTGCAACGTCTACTCCCTTTTTTTCTGTTATATTTGCTAATAGACTATGCAATTCTTCTTTGTCTGCACTCCTTCTCCGTTCTTCTTGTTGTCTTCGTTCTTTATCTAGTTCTTTTTCTTGTCATCTTCGTTCTTCATCTTATTCTTTTTCTTGTCATCGTCGTTCTTCATCTTGTTTTTTTTCTTGTTGTCTTCGTTCTTCTCCCTGTTCTTTTTCCTATTTTTTTTTCGTCGTCTTCGTTCTTTCTCCTGTTCTTTTTCTTGTTGTCTTCGTTCTTTTTCTTGTTGTCTTCGTTCTTTTCCTTGTTGTCTTCGTTATTTCTCCTGTTCTTTCTCTTCTTTGTCTTTAAATCTTGCTAATAAGAGCTTGCAACTGTTGTTCCATTTTGACTGATTTTAATCTCGTTTCCATAAAGCGTTCTAGAATATTCAAGATTTTACTTGACGCGCCGCCCCGTCTATTTAACAGTTTAAAACGTCCGAGATAAAGTAAATTGCGGGACCACTTGGGAATTTTTCCGAGTAATGAAGCACAATAATAATCACGCTTCTGACACAGATGTTGCAGGCTTATCGGTTCGAAATGATTATTAGCACTTGTTGAATAATACCCACTTTATTTTTAAACTAAACTCGGAACACTACAACTGAATAATGAACCAAGTTATTGACTTCTAACTATTAACTCACTGATTAACTACACTGACTAACTGACTCTAACTAACTGACTGACTCGATGGAAAGACGTCCGTCTTATATAGTTTTCGCTTTCGTGTTCTAGAAAAATCCAGCAGATAAGGCTTATCGTTTGCCGAAATTTCTGGCACGCTTATCTGCCGTTTGCTTTATTATCGCGGGCGCTTTCCCTTATCAGATCTTTCTAAAAAATTTTCTTACGTACTAAATTCTATAATTTACATTTTGCTGCAGTATTTAAGTTTGGCCAATTTCGTGGTTTGTTAAATTGAAAGAGTTCGAGAGTATTTCTTTGAAGATGATAGCTTGGCTATCGAAACGCATTAGAGTAAACTTTTTTGTGTTTTTAATCTTTATTGGTTTTAGGGGACAAGATTTGTATTTCAATTTTAAAAGATAAACAAGGACAAGTCCGCTCCACAAAAAATTGCATAAACTGTTTTTAACTTTAAATAGTTGATTATATAAAGTTTCATTTCTGTTAACTATTTTGTTTTAATATCATTGTAGACCATTTTGCCCTATTACCTTTTACACGTAATATTAAGGAATAAATCCTAGTTAACCATAGGCGTAGCTAGAATAGGGTTAGTTCATGCAGCAACCAGAAAATTTATATTCAACTGGAGGACCAAATATTTTTTTTTTTAGCTTCAAAATTCATTCTTTCCTTGAAATATTTTTTCGAAATTTCGACATTTTTCTCAAATTTCATATTTTTTTTACAAAATTTGTCTTGTTTTTGGAATTTTGCATTTATCCATAAAATTCCACTTCTTGTGTCAAACATGCGTTTATTAAAATTTTAAATTTTTATTTAAAAGTTCGTCATTTTTTTTCGAAATTTCGTCATTTCTGAAAATTTCGACTTTTTTTAATTCTGCGACTTTCAGCTTGTTTGTTAAAATTTGCTTTTCCTCAAAATTTGGTCGATCTTCTGATATAAAAAGCATATTTTTTTTGAAATTTGAAATATTTGTAAGAAAAGTTTGTCAAATTTTCGACGTGTATCACAATATTGGACATTCTCTGACGCCACATGAGGCAAGGTAGGGCGCATGTCTTCCTCGAAGTTAAACACTCAAGAGAAAATAAATATTCACCCAATTTCATTTTTTTTTCTTAAAATTCGCTTTTTTTAATTTCCATAAAATCTGACACTTTTTTCAAATTAAACGTTTTTTCTTAAACTGTTTTACAGAATTCCGATCATTTTTTCCTAATTTCGTCTTTTTCTCAAAGTTTAGATTGTTTTTTCAAGATTCCGACTTTTTCTAAAAATTTGACTTTCTCTGGAACATTTTGAATTTTTTGTCCTTTTCGAAGTTTTCTCGAAATTTCGCTTTTTTTAAACTATAATAATTTTCTAAACATTTAGCTGTTTTTCAAAATTTAGAATCTGATTTTTTGGAAATTTCGACCGGTTTCTTTTTCATAACATTTTGCATTTTATCTCAATATACAATGTTTAATATTTTCTTGGAAAATTCGTCTTTTTTCTCAAAATTTTCACTTTTTCTCTTAAAATGATATTTTTTCGAAAATATGCCTTTTTCTTAGAATTCGACTTTTTCGGAATTTCGATTTTATTGCCAATATTCTACTTTTTTAAATTTTTGTTTCAAAAATCGTTTATTTATTACGAAATTCTGCAAATTTTCTTAATATTTGTCTTCTTCAACAAATTTCCACTTTTATCGCAAAATGTGATATTTTATGGTTCTGAACAAAATGTTCTCTCTAAATTAGATCAGAATGTGACTAAAAATGTTGAGAAAAATATTTTTGAGGATTTAGACATTTTTTTATAAATTCAACGCCTTTGGTGAATTAAATAAATTGAGAACAATGTTTTCAGAAATGGCGTTTTTTTCCTCAAAATTCGACTTTTTCACAAAATTAAACCATTGATAATTTTACCTTTTTTTGAATTTTTACATTTTTCGAGCTTCTGTGAAAGGTTAGGTTTTTATTTTTAACGTGATTTACTGAAAACTTCGACTTTTCCAAATTTTTTTCTTCAAAATTCGTCTTTTTCGAAATTACTAATTTATTTTTAAAATTCCAATTCTGATCTTAAAATTGGATTTTCTCTTGGAAAGTTGAAATATTTTCTAAAAAGTGCAATCTTTTTCTGTTAATTTCTCTAAATTGTAAGTATTTTTCGAAAATGTTTTTTCGAAGTCCGTTTTGTTAATTAACTGATTTCCATTGATTTTAAATTATTGTTAGAAATTCATTTATTCTGCAAATTTTAACTTTTATCTCAAAATTCGATATATTATGTTTTTGGATATTTCTATTTGTTGGGCCAAGCCAACATTTTATTTTTAGAAATGTACCGTTAGGGCACAACACGATTTTGTACAAAGCATTTTTACGAAGGGTCGACTACCTGCGAGTAGTTGACTCCACTACTTCCTTTTTTTAAAATTATAAAATATTTGATAACTGCACTCGGAAGTAACTAGCCGTATTATGAATATACGAAAAATATATATAGTGTAACTGAAATGTCCAGTTTCATTTGAGCCACCCAATCGCTGAAAAAAAAACGCTTCTCGGTGACAATTCACCATTTATTAAAATTGATTTTTTTTTATATTTCGACTAAACTATTAGCGGACCAATGCTAAACCTAAATCTCTGGATATAGAAACACAAACTTGGTTAGTAAATTTAGTTAATGACTGCACCGGGAAATGGGCAATGTTTAACATGAAATTTTTTTTTAAGCAAATCAAACCTCAAGGAAGTAAAATGTTAACTGTTTTTAGAAAAACAGTTATTAAGTTCCACGCGGACGAAGCTGCGGGTAGAAGCTGGTATTATAATAAACTCTATAATCTTATCCATCGATGCGAACTTAAAATAAATAAATTTTTAATTATTTGAATAATTAATAATTTATCCTTTATCGTCAAAAGCGATTTGTCTGAATTTTAAATAACTTTTTGTTAATTTTGGTGGTGATGCCCCTTCAAGTGCGGGGCCCGATTGGGTCCATCGCCCCAATCGTCTTAAATCCGGGCCTGTTTGAAGCTGTCTACGAAGACTCTTTTTTCTATAGAACTTCCAAATTATGGAATTTGTTATCGAAATTTTCCCGAATTTTCCCCAAAAATTACAACCTATCCTTGTTTAAAAGGGCGGTTCATCGCCATCTATCCTTGTTTCGGCACCCGACTCGCAGTGCTTTGAAAGCATAATGGGGTTACCCTTTGCGAGTGGATTAAACTTTAAAAAAAACCATTTTTTTTAGAAAAATGTATAGTTTGCAAATTTGAACTGGGAATATTAAAAAAAGACAAATCTCCAAAATATAAATATATTAAATCTCAAAACTCCGAATTTGATTTCTAACTTTCAAGTTTTATTGGCAAAATTTAAATCAGATTATTCAGCTTTTTTCTGGAAATTTTTGAATGTTAGACTCGAAATTCAATCAAACTTTAAAAGTATTAAAAAGAAAAGTATATAAATTTTGAGCTTCAAGTCAACTTTTTGTGAAAAATCAAAAATTTTCGATCTTGAGCTCAGAATCGTGGTTATAATCAAAATTCCAAAAAAAAAATCTAAAATCGAGACTGAGTACAAAATTACGAACACTAATTGCAAAATATCGTTTAAGCTTAAAAAGAATATTGAACCTTTTTATATTTCATTAATTTCTTTACCTTGAAAAGAATTTTTTTTTAAAAAGCTTCAAATTCAAAGAGAATGATGACATTTTGGAGGTTAAACTGGAAATTTCGATAACTTTTATGAAGTGAAAACTTCTTTAGGCGCGTTAAGGTTAAGAGACTAAGGATAGGGGACAAACGCTTGGATTTGCCATATATGTAAGACACATATACCGATTTTGCTTAAACTTTTAGGTTTCTTTCCTAAACTTTCGACTATGTTGAGTTTTTTCTATAATTTTCGACTTCAGTCTCAACATTTTTAACAACATTTTGAAGAATTGAAACTAAAATAGTCGATTTAAAAGAAACCGAACTTTTGAGTTTAAGTTGAGAAAATTAATTCAATATTTTAGAAGGGAAGTAAAAATACATCGAAAAAGAGAAAATGTTAAAAGCAATGTCGAAATTTTGGGGTGAAAGGTTAAAATTAATAAGTCTAAATTCAGAAGTTCGAGAAAAAAATTAAAATTTCCTGACAGAAAAGAATTTTAGGTTTATTGAGAATTAAAGAGACAGTATAATTAAAAAAATCAAAATCCAATTAATTTAAAGCCGACATTTCCAAAATAGTTGAAAATTTGTAGAGAAAATCGGATTTCGTAAATTTTCTTAAGAAAAAACTTTTAATTTCAGTAGAACATTAACAAATTAAAAGAAACGTTAAAATGACAACTGGAAAATTTAAGAAAATGGTTTAAATTTTGAGATTAAAAGACGAAACGAGGAAGTGAAGATCTAAAAAAAGTTGATACTTCGAGTTTATTTTAAATCCAAAATTTTCAAAAAAAAAGAGTCAAAATGTAAGCTTCAAGTTAAAATTGTCAGGAAAAATTTCAGTTCTGTTATTTTCGGCTATCAAAAGATTTTTTGAAATATCAAGGTTTAAGTTACACTTTTAACATTAAAAAAAATCTTTGTGGAATAAATATTTCAGTATAGAATCAACTTTTCAAAAAAAGTATGTATTAGTTGAATTTTAAAATAAAATAAGTTATTGAAAAACAAAACTTGTCCCCTGAAACCAAGAAAGATTAAAAAATACAACAAAGGTTGCTTGGCTATCGAAACGCGTTAGAGCAACCTTTGTTGTGTTTTTTAATCTTTCTTGGCTTCAGGGGACAAGTTTTGTTTTTCAATTTTTGAAGATAACCAAGGACCAGTCCGTTTCTCAAAAAAAAATCAGTTATCTCTAGAAGAAAATCAACATTTGAAAATAATTAAATTAGAAACTCTTTATTTTAAAGTAGGAAATTGGAAAAAAAAACAGGTAAAAATCTCTAGGAAAACTCGAAATTTTGATAAAAAAGTTAAAATTTTCAGAAAGTTTAACATTCTTAATTTTAATATTAAAGCCAAAATTGCAATTTTTTTTAAATTTTGAGTTGTAAATCATTGTGTGTTCAATATCTAAAGCTTTTTCTTGAAATTTTGACAAGAGATATACGGTGTGGAACATCCAAATATAATAAATTCCGTATCTCAGTTATTCTACAAATTTATGAAAAATCTCGAGACACGTCAATTTTAGATTATAAAATGACATCCTCCACCGTAAAAATTTCATCCCTAGATGCAAACCTCGTCGGGTGACAGTTGCAATGCCTAAATTTTTAAACAGAAAGTTCAAGCTTGTTATATTTTATTTGAAAGATCCTTTTATTTTCTATTTAAAAATGTTATGGTTGCCATATTTTTTAAAAAAAATAACAGTAAAAAAATTAATTTCAATTTGCAACAACAAAATATAAATCTAATATTTTCATTTAATAAAATAAAAACAAACCATATTTAATATAGGATATGTTCAAAATGGTCACCTCCAACATTTTGGCAACATCCTAATTGTGAATAAAAATGTCTCCTATAACATCTTTGGTATCACCGACGCAACCACAACCGTTATTCTTGCTCGTAAGTCAGCTAGGTCGCAAGGTTTTGTTTTATACACTGTACTTTTTAGATAACCTTATAAAAAATGTCCAGAGGTGACAGGTCTGGTGATCGTGGTGGCCATTTTACCGTACCTCGTATCCCTATACACCGATTTAGAAATGTAAAATCGAGATATTGCCGGACATTGACTTGGTAGTGTGGTGGTGCTCCATCTTGCTGGAACCATATTACATTAGCTGGAACGTGTGGATTTTCTTGAACTGGATATAAGTTTACCAAAGCTTGTACAATGTGGTTTTAGAGCAATGCTGAATAATTATCTCCATTTAACCTTCCTTCAATGAAAATGAACCAGTAACATGATCTCCAATAATCCCTGCCCAAACATTAACTTTTTAGAGTTCTGTGTATGCAATTCTCTCATCCAGTGGAGATTTACGCTAGCCCAATGGCGACAGTTTTGACCCTTTACATAACTGTGAAGAGTAAAAGTGGACTTGTAAGAAAACAATATGTTTTCTACTTGGATGACCTTATTATCTAATACTTACATCATTTGGTCACAAAAACAAGTTCTTCTATCAAAATCGTCATCACTAAGCTCTTGACATGGTGTCAGTTTATAAGGATGCATTTTATTTTTTTCAGTACACGAATAACACAAATCTGCAAAAAAAATTGAGAGTTGTTTTGATTTTTTTGTTTAATTAGTATGTTTTTGAGTGTGCTGAATTCGAAAAAGACTTTCATTTGGTCATAGAACATTACGTTTTCTGACAATATAGGTATCTATGTTAAATAAGTTATCATCTTAAAATAAAAGATAAAAGATTATTTTTTTTAATTTGTAATTGCGTAATAAAACTTATTTTTTTATCTAAAATACATTAATTAGTAAGCACTAAACACATTTCTCTTTCCCAGTAAAACTCCCTTTGGTACATTTTCGCTTGGGGAAAGCAACTGGAAGGTCTCTCTGAAGCGTCCAACAGTAGTCTGCCATCATTGAGACGCTTTATCTTCTCTTGTATCTTTTTTCCTTTTCCTTAATATCTTGGTGAAATCGTTCACCTTGCGCTTCACTCGCGTCTCCAGAATTTTCTGAAAAGTAGTCGAGGTTTGAATGAAGGCAATCTAAAGCTTGAAATGCTTTCAACATTCTTTTGACGATTTGTTTGTAGTTAGGGGCTTTGTTATTACTTTAAAATTTCTCTATCACCTCTTTGAAGGTAATCCAACCTTCTCTTTGAGAAACCGTCATGGTTGTAATGAATTTTGATCAGCCATAAGCCGTCTAATATCTGGTCCAACGAAAACACCTTCCTTCAACTTTGCCTCCGAAAGGCCTGGAAACTTTGATATTAAGTATTTAAAGCAATTTCCATCTTTTGGAAGTGACTTAACAAATTGCTTCACCAATCCCAGCTTTATGTGAAGCGGTGGTAGAAAAACTTTGTGAGGAGGCACCAAAGTTTCATGCAGGACATTTTTTTGCTAACTCGGAGGCCAACAGTTTTTGGTCCAGAGATTTGTTCGGCCTCTACTATGCCATAGACACAAAAAGGTAGGAAATTTGGTAAACCCAAATTGTTGTCCGAGCGACATGCGCAAGATTTTGAAATCACCTCACACTTGCCAATCGTGGTCTTTATATTGTAATTTGCAAAGAATCAATGCCAAGTTCTTGTAGGTACAGTCGACATTGTACTATATTGAACCAAGATCTATAGAACAATGACGAATTAACACGTCATTGTACCGCGCCACTTTCTACACTACCGGAGCGCGCACGTTCAGGTTACAACATGTTTATGTTTGTTAATTAAACTCACACAGGGTGTTCCTTGTTTAGAAATTAATTAAAGTTATGGCCTGTATACATTTAAAAGCAGTAATCAAAATGAAATTGTACCTATTATTTATGACTTCAGGTTAGCCCAAAAAAAACTTTTTTTTATATTAAAATTTTACGTTTTGCAAAATAACCTGAAGTTATGAAATTTCTTGAGTATTTTTTTAGTTTTCAGAACACCTAATTACATAGAAATCAGTTGAAAACATCCAGACAGCATTTTTGTTGCTGACCTGTGTAATCAAGGAATGACTAACGTTCAGTGCCGCAGCTACCTGTCGACTTGAAGAATGTGGATTCTCTTAAAATTCATTCATCATTTCCAATTTGGTATTATTAGTTAATGCATTAGAGGGTTCTTTTTTTAGTTTTCGTACATGTCCATGTTCGTGAAAATGCTTCTCGATTTTGCTAATTTTACCTTGGACTATAGGCGCTAAATCAGGAAATTTTTGGTGAAATAGACGAGCGACTTAGGCCTGTGATTTTGCTCTATCTTCATAACCGATCATTTGTTAAATTATTATTTTTTGCATTTCTGTTAAATGACCCATATTAAATTTTCAAAATGTGCAAAAAGATAACTAAAGCACGATACTGACCACTGTTTAATTCTCTCACAGTTTTAGAAAATTACTGGGATGTTTTTGACAAAAAGTACAATTGATTATGATAAGGTTGATAAGTTTTTACATTTTCTTTTTTACAAAATCAAAAAATGATATTAAAATTGTTTTTAGTCCCTTTATGATAATCGAGTACGAACCGGACCAGCCGCTAGTAGTTATAATTGAAGAAAATTTCATGTAATTAATAAATTATTATTTTATTGTTTATTTTTTAAGTAAATGTAGCAACAATGACATTTTTGAATACACAATGAAAAGAGCTTTCAAATGAATATATCAAGTCCCTACTTCGAATTAAAAAATTTGGGAGTTGAAACGGTAAATCAAAGGGGGTTGCATCTATGGATGAAATTTATGGAATGCAGGATGTCATCTTATAATCTAAAATTGACCTATCTGGGGATTTTTCATAAATATGTACAATAACTAAGATATTGAATTTATTCCATTTGGCTGTTCCACACTGTATTTCAATTTAAATAATGTTGCATTACTTTTATGAAACTGCTCTTTTTTATATTACTTATTACAATCGACGTATTTTTTTCAGATTGACAGGCTATTCGTGGGACATCATACAATTACAGGCATCGTTACCAGTAAATAGTAATTTGTAAACATTCCAACGCTCGGCATCCGGCATGATTTAAATTAAATGTCAATAACTCGCAACCTTCAATGGACATGCATTAGACGTAAACTTTGCACTTTTATCGAAACCAACAACCAGTCAAAAATCGCTGTGATAATCGTTGGATATAAATGCGAAAAGAAGCGCTGTGATTTTTCCCACCGATCTTATGACTACCGACAGGACTTCGCCTCTAGGAAGATCGAACATAAAAAATGACCAAATTCAAGCTGCACAATGATTCCAGTTCGGGGAGTCAAGTCACCCTGACCTCTTACATGATCGGCCAACATGATAACGATGGGGAAATCAACTCGAGCTACTCAGGAAGCGACGGCAATAGCACCCTGGATAGGGCTAATTCCAGAAATGGAGACGTCTGTTTGGGATGCAGTAAGAAGGGTGAGTTTACAAGTGAGGACGTTTATGAAAGGCTATTAAAGTAAAACAATCGAAAAATCAATTATTCGATTAATTAAATCTTGAACTATAAAGTGGAAAAATTGAAACCAAGAAAAATTAAAAAACACAACAAAGGTGCGCTCTAATGCGTTTCGACAGCCAAGCTATCATCTTCAGAGAGATACTTTATATTTCAATTTTTGAAGATAACCAAGGACCAGTCCGTTCCACCAAAAATATAAAATGGAAATTTTAAAATTCAAGTCGAAATGACAATTATCTCAAAAATTCCTAAAAACTGCTTTGAAAAAGTTTGAAATTAAAATTTCTAACTTTTCTTTTACTTAAAATTTTAAAACTAAAGGCGACATTTCGGGATTAAAGTCGATATTTAGAAATTATATAGAAATTTCGAGGTTATGTTCAAGGTTACCTTCCAAGTTTTAAAATTAATTTCAAAATTTAGAAATTAGAGGCAAAAGTACAAATAAAAGCTTAAAAGGTTACAATTTTTACGTTTCCAAAATACACATTTTTTCAGTTTCGGAGTTTTTTGACTTTATTTGCAATTTCATAATTTAATTTTCTATTTCCGAGCCCTTTTTTTCAATTTTAGTGTTAGCATCTCAAAAAAGTCATCATTTTGTAATTTGTAATGTAAGGAATTTTTTTTAAATTTCGAATTGTTTTTAGATTTTTTTATAAGGATTTCAAGATTATATTTTTTCTTGCAGTTTCGAAAAAATATAAAAAAACTTTTTTTAAAGGTTTTCACCCCTTTCGCAGTTTTAGAATTTCAACTCCAATGGTGAATTTTTTTTGAAATACTTACCGTCAAATCTTCACATAAAAATTGCGCTTTTAAAAATTTATTTTAAATTCCGAATTTTTTCAACACTAAAGCCGTTCTCTTGGGGGTTTCAAGATCAAATTTTCATTTTCTAATTCTCCCTTTATTCTATACTTCAATACTTCCCAAAGTAATGATTCTTTTTAATTTCGATTTTGTTTTCAAGATTCTAATTTTTTGGGAATTTCGTTTTTCGTATTTTATAGTTTTTTGATATTTCGTATTTTCAGTTTTTTTCCACATTGCGTATTTTATACAAGGGTAAATCAAATACGGACCGGAATTCGTTTTTAAAAATGTATTGGTAGAAGATACATATATGAAAGTTATTAACTATTTTTCTACATAATCTCTTAATTTTGTCATGCATTTTTCCCAACGCATTAGGAGTTTTTTAAAGCCATTATCATAAAAAAGGGGGGCGTGTTTGCAGCCAATTGCGCACAAATGTCTTAACGGCTCTAATGTTGCCCAATGCATTTGCTCTAATTTTTAATGTGTCAGATTGGCTGAGCGGGGTCGGGCAATATCGTGAAGCAAAATCACATTTCTGACCAAATGACCAAAAATTCGCGTCTCTTTGGCCAATATGCACGATATGCTTTATCCAACAGCTCTCAGTACTAGACAGCATTAACAGTACAATATTCATGCAGAAAATCGACGTGGACAACTCCTTTAAAATCTCAAAACACTGTCACAAGAACCTTTCCAGCTAAGAGGAGAGTTTTTGTCTTGATGGCTAGACCTTCCTCCCTTCTTCTTCACTCCATGCTTACTTCTTTAGATTCAGGGGTTAAATGGTGGGCCCATGTAACGATACTTGCAAAAGACCATCACCTTCACGTTTAAAACGTCCAAGATGGCGCTGACAAATCTCCAAACGTTGTTGTTTCTGTTCTTAAGTCAAAAGACGAGGCACCCACCTGGCAGAAATTTTTTGAAACCCCAGCTCATCTGTAATAATGGATTGAGCACTCCCAAAGCTTATCCCTATCTGAGCTGCAATTTCACCAACAGTCAAAGGGCGATCACCTTCCAAAAGGCGTTGAAGAACGGTAATCTTGTCCGCAGTTACGTTGGTCCGAGGACGACGGGATGAGGTTCATTTTCAACTTGAGTTCGTTCTTTCAACCGTTGATTGAATACATATATATATATTCAATCAACGTTCCAACTGACGAACGGCGAGAACTGAACTCGCTTGAGCGCAGGAAATCACGTGATATCCCCACCTAACATGTCTAAGAGTAGGCGCACACTTCCGACTCCCGCATGTCGACATGATAGAAATTCCGATTTATATTTGATTTACCCTCTTAGTTTCTAATGTATCGTATTTTTCAAATTTAGATGCGTAGATAAATATTAATTAACGAAAAATGTTTATTTTGGGCTTTTTGTGACCATTTTAATCTGTTTTAACGATTCAAACCTCACTTTAAAATATTTTTTAAAATGAAATCGTAAAAATCTTGATGAAAACTGTGGCTTTGGTAAAACCTCAATTAGGTAAGGACAAAAATTTTAACATTACAGTAAAAATATCTGAATTTTTTCGTATTCTGGTAATTTCAAAAACAAAGTTAAAATTTTAGAATTTCGAATATTTTTGGAATTTAAGAAAATATATTTTTTAAATCTCAAAATTTTTGTATCAGAAAGTTATTCGTAATCTATTTTTTTTTTTGAAGAAAAGGACTTAAATTTTGAGACTTTCAAAACAAATGTTTCGAAATATTTGTAATAAATTTCACTTGTAAAACAATAAACTTTATACAATTCGAAGTCGTTTTGGTAGAAAAGATTTAAAAGTTCTAACAATTTTAGAACTTTTTTTCTTCTTATTTTTTCTTAAATTTTTAAATTAAAATTTAAAATTAAGATAAACCATAATATTTCCTGATCTTTAACATTTTTTAGCATTTTAACTTTTTTTTTACACAACTTTAAATTTAACCTCGCATTCCTATTTTTCAAATTCAGGACTTCAGTCGAGATTTCCTGAAAAGAGTTTCCAATTTTTATGACATTTCCATTTGTTCTTAGGATTCAAGCGTCACCTCATGAAATTTTTGTATGTATAAATATGAATTCCAAGATTTATTCAAAAATCTTAACAACATGTGGGAATTAAAGTCGAAGGTTGCAATAAAATATCGTAGTTTTTGCAGAAAGTCCAATTTCTAAAAAATGATCTCACAAACTTTAAGTTTTGTACCTTTTAGTTTGCGTTCAAAATTAAATTTAAAATTTGCTAAAAATTCTACATGTCTAAATGTCATAATATAAGTCAAAATTAGCCAATTATATCTTACTAAGCTTTAAATTTGAAAAAAGTGGTATTTTCAATTTTAAGTTGAACTTGACAATGTCAAGATTTGGATTAAATTTTTGAGACTGTGGTCTCAATTTCATGAATAAAGTTTGACTACAATCCGAATTTTTATCAAATAAAAGTTTTTGAGTAAAACTTCTAATATTTTTGAAAATTTTGACTTTTACTTTAAAAGCTAGAAAAATTACGTATTTTTGAAAGGAAAGGCAGCATTTTTGAAAATTGAGTTTTTTTAAGTTTCATTTTTTAAGGTTAAAGTGAAAATTGATATTTTATGTATTTCTTGAAATTTCATTACCAAATTTATAATTTCGCAATTGCAGTATCAATGTAATGTTCTTCACAAAATTTAAGAGACACTCTTGTGTTTTCAATTTTAAGTTTTAATAAAAAAGTCGTAACACGTTTAAAATGTTTACACTTACTGATATTAGAGTTAATATTTTAATAAATAAAAAATGTCAAGTTTAGACTTAAAAAAAAAATTTATTTCAACGTGGAGTTTTAAGTCCAAACTAAAAAATTGTTTAGTGGTTTGAAATATGTTTATAAAAATGATCATAAACCTCAAGTTTTTTTTTAATACAATTCCTTTACAAGTTTACTCTTATTTTTTTTTTTTATAACCCCATGACTAAATCGAAATGTTTGCATTATAGTTTAAAACAACGACATGAAGGTGACATTTTAGAAAAAAAGAATCAATGTTAATTTCAAGATTAAAGTAATTTTCTTGAACTGTTTGATGTGAAATAATAATTACTTCGTTTCTTTTAACGTTATTTCTATCCAATTTAATAAAATATATGTAATAAATTTGAAATTTCATTAAACTGAATAAAATAATGTTAAAAAAAGAAATAATTCTTAAGATTAAGTCTAACACTTCAAGATTCCGGTTGAAATTTTGATATCGTGGGCTGCTTTTTATTGAAATTAAAAATATGACCAAAATATGAACTTTTCAGCAAAAAAAAGATATTTCAGGTTAAATCTTAAAATTTCTAATTCGATAAAAATGTTTATTTTAAAATTGAAAGAAAAATATAGAAATTAAAATAATTTCTATTAACTTTGATTTTTTAGAGAACTGAATTAAAATTTTTATCAATATTAAAGGTAATAAACGTTTACAAATTTTTCTTCTTAAAAATTCAAGAACAAAATTGATATTTTAACATTATAATGTTATAAATGTCGAGGTTAAAGGTGAAATTTTTAAGAAAAATGAATCAATTTTAATTTTAAGTCAAGCTTAAAATTTCAATAATTTTTTTGAAGTTTCTATATTGTCGTCTCCTTTTATTAAAAAATAAAATTTTACAAAAATAATAAATTTTGGAAAAAAATGTTTTAATAATACAAAAATATCTACTTTAAAACAAGATCAAAGTCAAATGCTGGAATATCTTAATGTTTTCCCACTTTGTTTTATTTTTCAGAAGATTTCAGACTTACACTTAATAACTATTAATGTAACGAGATTACTATGCGATTTATAATAATCGAGGATGTTGCCGGGCGACGAGGCATTAGCCAAGTCATCTGGCCACGTCCGAGATTGTTTAAATCACTAATAACCGAGTTTCATTCAAAGCTTTATTATATCATTAACAACGATGACATAAAAAATCGACAAATTTTTAAAATGAAATTTGTATCTATGGCATTATGATAGGTAACTAAAGTATTATCATTGTAACTAACCTATTATGTGCTACTCAGTTATTACGAAACTGCTATAATATAATGAGGTTAATAACTATCAATAAAGATTTAACTTAAAGTACACTTAATTTTCAATGATCCGATAGAATTTTTAATGTTCTTTTTTCTAGATGAAAGTCGAAATTCTGACAATGTATTCAAATGTTGAGATTAGAGCCATAAAAATGACAGTTTCAAATTTAACCCTGAAATTTCCCAACTTGGTTTAGAAGTTCAAAATGGCATTCGTCAAAAATTCGACAAATTCCAAAGTTCGAAAAAAAAACAGGGACTTCATGTTTAATCTCGAATTTCCATTTTTGTTTCCAAAAATTTATTTTTTAAGATTGACTTTAAATTGGGAACTTAAATACAAAGGCAGCTATTATATTCTTAAATTGGAAAGCAAAATTCCAAAATTTGTAGACGAAATCAAAGACCATTTAAACTAAAAATTTTAAAACCTTAATTTTCTTTGAAATATTTAAATTTAAATCTGAAATTTCCATTTTCTTTTAATTTTAGGATTAAAATCAGAATTTCAAGACTAAAGTTGACATTTCGAAAAAAAAGTATAAAAAGAAAGAAGTTTATACTAAAACTATCATTTTTTTTCTAGTTTTAATACGAAAGTTCGAAAAAAGTCGAAAATTTTGGAAAACGTGTTGAAATTTTTAAATTTACGAAGACAATTTCGAGTTGTTCTGCTTCTATTGCCAATTTTAATTTAAGATTTTAGAAAATAAAATCAAGTCTTTTGGACTTTTGGAATTAATCTCGAAATTGAGCATTTAACTTACAAGAATTGTTTCAAATTGCTCATCAAACGTCTGTCTTACAGGCATGGGGATTGCAATACTGGACATGCCGGAGGAAAACTACATGAAACACCACCGGAAATCCACCACTTTTATCGTGAAACCGACGGTATTGGAATGGGTAAAAGACAAGGCGAAACGAGGTTGTACCAAAAAATTATTGTACAAAAGAGTTCCTATTCTATCATGGTTACCAAAATACAATCTCAGTTCGGCGGTTTCCGATCTTTTGGCCGGCGTAACCGTCGGTCTGACTGTCATACCGCAGGCCATAGCTTACGCCAGCGTAGCAGGTCTGCCGCCGCAAGTAGGTAAGTCGATTAATGACTCGTGTGAATACTCATCGTAAGCAATCGCCTATATGGTACAAAATAAGTAACAACCAGATGGTTAACTGTCGCCATATCTCTTTATGGTCGATGCCGACAACCTGTAACCTCGAATTATTATAAACAGCTTTTTTACATATTCGTACCGCACATTATTTCAATTATTGTGTTTTGATAATATTTGAGTAATTGTAGGAATTTTTTTCAAGAATTAAATCCTACACTAACATTGGTAAAACGAAATATGATAGTTCAATTCTAAAGAAAAGGGTCCAAGCGTTGGATATATAACCGGACTCAATTCCTTTAAAACCTCGGACCTTGCCATCTCTACTGCACTGACACTGTCAACATAGATTTTCAACATAGACGGGTTTGAAGGTCACGGGACTTAAACGGTCATGTGATGAGAGTTAGCCTTATGGATGTTATTTATTTTGTGGCCTATGGTATTCACTCACCGATTTCGGGATAAGTGACAGTAATCAACAACGGCTAGCTATCATATCCATTCACATAGCAGTGGGTATCCGAAATGTTACATCACAGTCGAATGTTCCAGTTCGAATACTCACTGTATGTATACAATGAGTAGCCAACGCTGACGTTCGTGATGTATCTCGTATTAATCTTAAGGTGCCTTCCTCTGTAATGTAACATTTTGATTCAAAGTAGTGGCAATGTTGACTGATCTTGTTCATTGATGTAATTCCCATTATCCGAACTGTTACATTACACACGAACGGTCATGTGAGTATTCATGCTTAGGGTAGATACTCAGCAGGAGATTTCGTGTGTTAAAATCGTGGATAATTTAGACTCATAGAATTTGGTAATGTAGCGATGAACGAACTAAAACATTACCCACGATATTATTATTATTATTATTATTATTATTATTATTATTATTATTATTATTTCTTATAAGTCGGTTATCCCTGTAGCACTGAAGCTTTCGCTTATTATGCCCCCCACGATTATCTCATAATAGGCCTTCTTTTTTGAAAAATTCCAGAACCTTCTTTATAGGTGTTTTTACTATTGTCTTTGCTTCAGTCAGATAGACATTCCCTTTGGCAAGGGAATGTATATCCCTTGCCAGAGCCGGACATTCACATAATATGTGTAAAGGAGTTTCTTCTCCCTCTCCACACATTCTACAAATACAATTTTCTTTTACGCCAATTGTTGTAATATGTTGGGCTGTGCCAAGTTGCTTAGCTTATCAACACAATCTTTGACTGTTCTAAAGTTTATTTCATAAGCTCTCAGCGCATTTAGTGTTGCTTGGCTCTCACTATAGATCACGATTCTCTTGTTTTCATAAGACCTTCTGATCTGACCTTCAACACAGGCTGTAATTGCAGTAAATTTTGCCTGCAATACGGTTGCCAAAGATCCCAGGTTTATGTAAAATTTATTCCCTGGTTCTTTGCCGGTTATTTCCGCACCAGTACTTACCTTTGTTTTGGATCCCTTTGTGAACCACACTGATCCACTCTCTCTGTTTGGTTTTACTAACTGCACTCTCCTTTCCGGTATTTACCTACGATAACTCCTAGTGAATATCTACCCTTAGATAAGGCCCCCATTGAGAGCTTTCACTTTTATTGGAACAACTCGCTTTCGGGCAATGGGGTAGTAGTGATTTATGGCGATAGTATTCATTGGTGTAACGATGTGTATCCAAACTGAAGCGAATGCTTCCAATGAATATGTGTGGTTAAGGTAGACTCACCGATAGTATTTGTGTATAATGGACCAACTTTATTTCGGTTATATTACAATAGTGACTTATGACGATTTATTGTATTCTTTAAAGTATCAGTTACTATCCGAACACGCGGAAGCTCCTAGTGAGTACCAACACGTAAAGTGGACACTCATAGAGAACATAAGCTTGTACTTAAACATTTCGATTTCGCGCTAAAGTATTACAGTGATGATTAATGATGATGATTAATGGCAGCTTATCCTATTTATTGATGTAACGGTGATTTCCAAACTGTTACAGTACACGAATGCTCCCATGGATACCCATATTAGACAGTAACGAAATCATTAAACATTTCAGGTTTATACTCATCTTTCATGGCTTGCTTTGTATATACCATTTTCGGTAGTTGTAAGGATTCACCCATTGGGCCGACTGCCATCGCCGGTCTACTGACGAGGGAGAACAATCACGGGTTAGGGGTAGATGGGGCTGTATTTCTTTGTTTCTTGAGCGGATGCATAGAATTTTTAATGGGGATCCTGCAATTGGGTAAGTTTCTTTGAGGTGAATATACTGTATGATTACATAAAGAATTCATAACATAAATCTGAAAAAACGGCTTAGGATTTATGGTCCAAATTCCTTTCCCCATTTAGCAATTATTAAAAAAAAAGTTTAACTAATTAGAATTTCTGGAACTATGTTCTGTAGTGATTTTTCTTATACACAGCTGAAGTTGCTGCAACTGTTAGATTTCAAGAAAAAGTCTTGCTAGCTTGCATCTATGATGTACTAGATTTATTTTAATTAGTTATATCGATTTGTTTAAAGGTTTCCCTAAACGTCAGCTACCTTGATTCTTAATTTGTCAACAACTAGTTTGTGACTCAACATTTACGTAAAATTAACGAATGTAACTTCAATACATATAACATAATTAGGAGAACTAATTACTTTAAAATTGTTAACATTTTTCTTATCTAGAATATAGTCTCGTTAACAAAATTTAACTTTATATCTAAGAATTTGAAAGAAGAAGTAGAAGAGTAAAAAAAAGATTTAAAACATATTCAATGAACAAAATGCCATAAACGCAGTAACTGGGTCTGTTTATTTTTTTTTGAAAGTTTAAAACTGTTACCTTTGCTTAAAAAATTATCTTAAATGCCATCATTGATCAAAAAAAAATATAGTACAGACAACTTTTTCTACATGTTCATGTTCCTTTTAGGAATTTTGCTGACCTTCCAATTTTTAAAATTTGCGACTAAAAAAGCTTCTTACGTAGATAAGATTATTTATGTTCAAAACACCTCTTTGATACATTCTAGTCGTAGTTATTTTATGTCGACAAAATTGTTTCAGTTTACCAATATTTGATACAAAATTATAGGCTGAAAGCTGGAAGGATTCACATATTTTTCATACTACGAATTTCATATTGAACCACATAGTAAATGTGTCAGAACGTACTTATATATTATTTACTACCTTAGTGTTAGAAGTATCAACGCTTGAAGAAACTGTTTTTGGGAGATATGCTGAGACAGACCCGTAACCAGGGGGGGCTAGGGGGCTGCAGCCCCCCCCCCCAAAATTATTTGGCTTTACACTAGATAGAACTGATTTTTTCAGATGTGCGACCTTTTTAAAAACTATTTTTAATGGATCATTTTGTTTTCGTACTCAAATGCGAGGATGATTTTTTTTTTCAAATTTGGCGCCATTTATTTTTATTAGAGACCGGATTTTAGGCACAATCAAGCAAGGTAAAAAGGTGAGCAAAATGTTAAATTAGGCAAAAATGAAAAGCTAAAGAAGGCACCAAAAAGGTAAATTACTCTTTAAAAAAGGCATTAACAGGCCAAAACTCACAATTAACAAAAAAAAACATTTTAATATCTCAGTCTAAATTAAAAAACAATAATAGATTTTAGGTTATATTCAGGATATTCAGGAGTATAATATTTTCAAATGAAGAAGTTCTTAAAATTTCGAGTTCATTTTTAAATTTTCGCCCTAAATCTTAAAATTTTTACCTTAAACTCATTCGAATTTTATCCAAAATTTTGACATTTAAACTTTTCTTGATATTTCTTTTTTTTATTATTTGAAATTTTAATCTTACGTTTTGAATTTTATTAAAATAATGTTGAATTTGCAAGTTTTTCAAACTTTTACTTCCTATTTTGAACAAAATACAAATTTTGAAAAGAACTGGAAATTTATACAAACGATTATTCGAGATTTAACACCAAATTTTGAGAAAAACTTGGATTTTGTAATAATAGTTTTACAGTTACGGTTATTTTGAGAAAACATTTTTTAATAAGTTATTTTTATGAATTTCTTCTCTAATTTTGCTAACATGGTGACTGAACTTTAAAAAAATGTTTAAAATGTCGATTCTTTTATAAATTTCGAGTTTTACACAAAACTTGAGCATTTTTGAGTTGGAAAATTCAGGATTTTTTTAATAACTTTAACCCATCAGCTTAAATCGAAGTTTTTAATTTTCTTACAAAGTTTTAACTTCATAATAAATAATTTCGAAACTTTTCGTTATAAAGTTGATTTATTTATATTTCGATTACGATTTGGAAAATTCGACTTTTTTCTCCAAAATTCGAATTCCAAGTGAAAACTTCCAAAAAAAATTTTAAATTTCTATCTTAGTTATCAAATTTTAACTTTAAATTAATATTTTAAGAAAAATTTGATTTATAAAATTTTTACAACTTTTTCCGACGAGTTTAAAAATGTCAAGATTAAAGTCCAAATTTTGAAAAAATGAGCTTAATGACTTATGTTTATTTTTCAAAATTTTTACATTAACACTACTGGTTCAAAATTAAGACTTCTTCAAAATATTTTGACTTTTTTTCTAGACATTTAATTTATAAAAAATCCTCTAGCCATTTTGAGAAAACACCAAAAGTTTCAGGAAATATCAAAGTTTATTTTTTGAATTTTGTTTCAAGACAAAATGTTGAGTGTTATTAGTTTTTGTTAATAGATTTTATCTTTTGGAAATGAGAGATTTTTTTTAGAAAATTTTTGACTTCAAACCTTTTTTTTTTCAAAAATTATGGCTTCTTTTTTCTTCGGATTTAGAGAGTAATTCTAAATGTCAAATTATTTCTAAAATTTCGAATTTAAAAAACTAAAAATTTCGAGTTCTAATTACATTAAGAATTAACATATCCTAATTTTGTTCGGAAATTCAAAATTTTTAAAAGAGTTAATATTTTCAGAAATGTTTAATAATGAATTTTGGTTATTTTTAAGTATAAACACGGTCGTAATTAAACTTTTTCTAGAACAAGTTTGTCCACTCTATATGTAGACTTTTCTCGACACTTCGAATTAAAATTCCAAATTCAAAACACTCAAGATTAAGTTCAGAATTTTGAAATCTGACATTTTTCACAAACATTTTGGCCAAATTTTTAGGTTTCTAGAAAGAATCGAAGTTTAAAAAAAATATTTGTGGGTTTGAAGTAAATACCAAGATTTCAAATTTTGAATTTTGAGAAAAAAAAGTAAAAGTATTAACATACTTCCCATTTAGCAAAAAATCTAATTAAAATTGAAAATTTCCAAAAAAAGGTCGAAATTTTGATAAATAACTTTAAAGCAATAACTTTTTTTCCTAATTCGGAAGAATGAAATGCATTTCGACATTGCAAATTCAGATAGCAACAATAATTCTCAAAATTGCCCAAAATAAAAAACGTAGGAATTGAAGTTGTTGCCAGTTAGAAAAGTTGGACACTAAGAGGAAACTTGAACATCTAATCTTCCAGAATTTGTAAAGAATATCCAAATTCTAAATGTTTGGGTGCAAACTTTAAATTTGAAATAAAAGTTAAAATTATGAATTTAATCGAAATTTGAAAAAAATTTTAAAAAAAAGATTTTTCTCCAGCTGACTTCAAATTATATCTCTAAATAGAGCAATTTCTATAAGCATTTTTGATACACAACTGCAGGTTGTAGAAGACAGTTCAAAGATAAATTTTAGAAAAGGAATTTCTTTCGAGAAATTTTATCATCTTACCCAGACATCTGTTTTAATTTCGAAATTAAATTAAGATAGACAACGTTGTTATTAAATTACTTTGTAAGAATGTTAGAAGAGTTAGACTCTAGAAATGGTTTTAGTGTATTTTTTATATTTTAGTATACTTGTATACAATAATAATATTAATAGTAAAAAAAGTATTGGACCGTGGCTTCTTCGCTCTAACCTAAACGCAAACAGACTGGTAGTTTTAGCAGAAGGCTCACAGCCCCCCCGAAACAAAATCCTGGTTACGGGCCTGTGCTGAGATTAAACAAGTTTTTTTATAATAAATCTAATTCTTCGTTTCTTCTCTCATGTATCTTAAAATCTTTAAAGGCTTGAAGAAGCATTTGCCCTTGGGATATATGCTAAGATTAAATAAGATTCTTCCTTTAAGCCCTTTTCAACTCAACTTCTTCTTTTGGGAAATTTTACAAATGAAAAAGCTTCTTTTTTTGCAGATATTCTACAGCAAACAAGCTTTTCCTGTTCGGATATTTTACAATTGAAGAAGCTGCTCTTTTTCAGGATATTCTACACCTGCAAGGCTGGTCCTTTTGAGATATACAAGGTGATTATAAATGTAGTACCATAAATTCAAGATCGTATTTTAGAGCCCAAAATAAGACGAAACGTCTATATAAATATATGTCTTAAAACGCTTCGTTTCCGAGTTACAGAGTGTGGAAGGTTGGGTCCTAACTATAGTTTTTAATTAATAGTTGCGAAACGTGTACAGATAATTGAATGAAATTTGTCACAACTCCAAACCCTATTGTGCCCTATCCGGAAATCTAAGAATTAATTAATACAACTTAACCAGTGGCGGGTATATTGAGGGGAAGTTGTTTAAAACGTTCCTTATTTATTTTATGTGCACTTTTGCAGCAATTTTTAAACAAAAATATAAACTTCAAACATTTCTACATAAAAAAGATACTTTGACCAAAATTCGATATTTTCAGCGGTTTTTGAGTAAAATTCATTTTTATATTTCGATGCATTAAAAGCACGTGCCCAAAAATATGGAATGTAACACATGGTTGACATTGAAACGAAAGAAAATTAATAGTATTGACATTTCCATGTTTTCTTGTCACCGGTGGCCACTTTGAGCAATTTCTGAAAATGAAAGCAAATGTTTTTAAATTTGTTATTTATTAAATATTTACAAAACATTTTTTTTATTTAAATATTAGTTAAAAATATTTTTTTTGTACATTACATTTTAGGTAATAAACATATCATAGCTTTTCTTTCATTTTAAACACAGCTTTGTGCTACGTCCGAGAGTTTTGGGGGAATGTTTTTAATGCATCGAGATATAAAAATGCATTTTACTCTAAAACCGTTTACAATATCGAGTTTCAGTTCACCTTTTTTACGTAGAAAAGTTTATGGTATCTAATTTTGTCACGAAATTGCGACAAAAGTGCACACAAAATAAATAAGACATTTAAAACAGTGCCCCCTTGATATATCCGCCACTGGTTAAATTCTGTTAATTAGTTTCTAGACTTTTTTGAGATGGGATAAAAAGGTATAAAGTTATGCCAAATTTTATTCAAATATCTGTTCACGTTTCGCAACTATTAATTAAAACCTATAATCAGGAACTAACCTTCCACACCCTCTAACTCGGAAACGAAGCATTTTACGACACATTATATAGACCTTTCGTCTTATTTCGGGCTATGATTTACCATCCTGAATTTATGGTACTACTTTTAGAATCGCCTTGTGTAACAACCGAATAAGCTTCTTTTAGATATTCTGCAACTGATGTGCTTCTCCTATTTGGGTATTTTACAATTGAAGAATCTTCTTATTTTTGCCTTTTTTACGCCTGCAGAGCGGTTTCTGTTGAAATATATTACAACTTAAGGAAGCTTCTTTTTTTTTCTTAATATTCTATGACTGACAAACTTTCCCTGTTTGAATTTTTTACAATTGAAGAAGCTTCTCATTTTCCAAAATATCTTATGTCTGCGAAGCTGCTCCTTTTAAAATATATTACAACTAAAGAAACTTATTTTTTCTTAAATATACTCTACAAGTGACAAACTTCTTCTCGGATATTTTACAGCTGAAGAGGCTTCTCAATTTTCAGAATATAGTACGCCTGCGAAGCTGCTGCTTTTGAGATATCTAACAACAAACATGGAAAAGTTTTCTTTTTCGGATTGAAAATCCTAACTACTTCTTTAAGATTTCTATGACTAAAGAAGTCTCTTCTTTAGGTTCTTTCCTACTGGAAGAACTTCTTTTTGGGAATATCTACGGCTGAAGATTCTTTGACCATTCTTCTATTGGGAATAATTTTTCTTTGAGCTATTTGTGACAAAAGAAACTTCTCTTTGACATTTTTAGTCTCTTTGCGGTCTATGACTAGGAAATCTTTTTGGATGTTTTGATTTAGAAAGCTTCTTCTTTGGTGTTTCTACAGCTGAAGCCTTTGGAGTTTTTATAACTAGGAAAACTTTTTCTTCGAGAGTTCTACAATTGGAAAAGCTTTTTTAATTTTTCTAAGATTAAGCAAGCTTCTTCTTTGGAACAACTAGAGAAGGTTCTTTGATAGAAGCTTATTCTTTAAAATTTCTACACTAGGAAAGGTTATTTGCAGATTCTATAACTAAAAAAGATTCTTTTTTTGGATTTTATGGACTAGGAATGTTTTTTTTTCTGTTCAATCCACTCGCAAAGGATAATTCTATCACGCCTTCAAATCACCGCGAGTAGGAAACGGAAACAAGGATAGATGGCAATGAACCGCCTTCTTAAAAACGAATAGGTTGTAATTTTTGGGAAAAAATTTGTTCGGTACCGAGTTCCAAAGCTTAGAATTTCTACAGAGAAAAGAGCTTCCGTAGACAGAAGTCCTCACTGTGTCAAGCTGGACCGCATAGAAATTTGCTGTCTCCGATTGTCTTGTAGTAGCTGATGAGATGTAAAGCACCTTGTAGTTCTGAAAGAAAAACTGACCTTCTGAGAGGCGGATTTGGCAATGCCGCGCACATGATCGTTACAAGAGAACTTAGTACTCGCATTTACTTCTAGGATAGACAGATTAAATTCCATCGGGAGAATTTTACCGTTCATGAGTATGTTTGTTGCATTATTCCTTGATGTTTTCTTAGAGAAAACCGCGGTTTAAGTTTTTGAGGCGTTGAAGTCGACCAGATTTTTTTTACCCCATTCCAGAATGATTTCAAAATCTCTCGATTAATCATTTGTATCTGCTATTGCCTTAGTCAATTTGAAGCAATGGCGAATAACGGTTTGTCGGAGAAAAAAGATGACACCAGGCTAACTGTAACAGAAACAAAGTTGGCGACAGAACAGACCCCTGAAGCACCCCTGCTTTAATCGCAAATGTCTTGGATGAGATGCCATTGACGACAACTTGAAGAGATTTGTCAGCGAGAAAACTAGATATTAAAAGACACAATCCAGGAGGAAGATGATAGGATGTTAATTTGGCGAGAAGAGATCGGTGCTAGTCTCCGTCGAAGGCCTTTGAGATATCCAATGCCAAAATCCTAGCGTTACAAGCGAGTTACAAATATGAGTAACATATGCCAGTAGATGCCGAGTTGAGCGTTGTTGTCTGAAACCGTATTGGCTGTCTAAAATGATTTTATTCTCCTTCAGATATTTGAGAATCTCGATTTTCCATCACTTTAGATATGACGGGCAACAAAGATATAGGGCGATATTGTTAGCTAGATTCCTCTTTCCCTTTTAGGGAACAGGCTGCACCCTAGCAGATTTTCACATTTTAGGGAATACACCTTTGTTGTAAGAGACTGTGAACAATTTTTTAGAACAGGAGTTAACTCTTGAGCGCACTTCTTAAGAACAATAGCGGAGATAACATCAAGGCCAGAAGTTTTCGATGTGTCGAGTTCGAAGAGAATCTTCCTGACTATGCGTTGTCTGAAAACAACTTCACGTATCGAAGTGCCAACCTTAGGAAAAATAGGAGGTTTTGCGTTTCGAAAATCAAGGTTGGAATTTTCAGCAAACATTAAGGCTAGCAGGTCAGCCATTTCCTTGGAATTAGTCACAATATTGTTGTTGTCATCGAGTAAAAGTGGAAAATTTAAAGATGTTAAATTATTTCCAATCAACTTTGCAAATCCTCAAAAGGACCTTTAACCGTTCGTACAGTTGATAAGCCTTTAGCGCATTTTACGATCGAAATCACCTTTTGCCTCGTCAATAACATGTTTACAAGAATTTCGTGCATCTACAAATATGGTCCGAGTCTTGACTGAGGGATTATTTCGCCAAACGACGATATGCGCGATTTTTGTCGAAGACAGCCAGACCACAGTTTTTGCTGAACCAAGGTTTACTGAAGGTAGACTTCTTTTGAGAATCTGGGAATTGAGCATTTCATACCAACCAGGATAGTTTCGGCGACTGAGGAAGAGTTGTCTGAATTAAAGCAGACTTTTTGCCATGGGAAAGATCCAAAGAAGTTTCTTAATTTTTCTCAGGTAGCAGAGTTAAAGTGCCAAACCCTACGTGACTATGTCTGAGAAGGAGATGGTACATAAAGTGAGCCAGAGACTGCTACAAGCTTGTGATCGGAATTTCCAAGCGGTGATATCACAGTGATTTTATAAGAATTTGGAGAATTTGTAAAGAAAATGTCGAGCAGATTAGGTTGATGAGTATCTACATCAGAAATTCTTGTGAATTCCTTAACCAATTTCGGTAGTCCACAAGTGATGCCGAAAACCGTACGTTGGAGTCACCGAGAAAGACAACCGCAGCGTTTGGAAAATTTGTCTGCAGGTGATCTAAGCTTACGAAGAGATAAGAGAAGAGCTCTCTGTATGAGGGATCGTATGGAGACAGATAAAGTGAACAAATGAACATTACTTTGCTTTTGGAACAGATTTTTAGCCAAAACACATCATGATCAGCAAATTCCAGTGCTTCTTTTCATTGATAGGACAGGTCACGTGAAAGCACAAATTATTTCCCTCTTGTGTCGAAACTTTGTGTGCAAGTCGTAATTAGGGCACAGCAAATGGACCGTATTGATGGATGGGGAGACTTGGGTTTCTGTCAGAGACAGCACATGGGGTTATTCATTTTGAAGGTGTTATTGCACCGAGTTTAGATTTGGGCTTAGCGCCCGAATGTTACAGAACTTAATTTTGAATAAATTATTTGAAAAAGACTTGTCCCGTGGAACATTAAAATTTTCCGTCGATTTTGAATTTCCTCGCATACACTCTACCCAGACATCCAAACAAGAAGGTAGTTTACGTCCGGAATTTTTTGCTCAGAGAGTATCCATCATCTTTGTTTTAAAAATTACAAGAAAAATATTTTATGACTAAAATGACTTCTTTTGAAATTTTAAAGATATAAGTTTGCTCTTAGAAATTTCTAAGACGAGGGAATCTTCTTTTTTGGGAGTTCTGTAACCGGGGAAATTTCTTCTTTAGGCTTTTCACTACTGGGAGGACTAAAGAACTAAGGAAGTTTCTTCTTTGGCGATTCTTTTTCTTGTTTAGAATTTTTACGAGTAACAAAGACTCTTTGGGATTTTGGGGCTAGAAAAACTTATTTGGAATTTTGGTTTGGAAAGCTTTATTTCTGAGTTTTTGGAAAAACTTCTTTAGGGTGTTTACGTCTGTGTAAGCTTTCTCTTTGAAATTTTCGCAACTAGGGAAGGTTCTTTGTTGTTTTTACGACTAAGATAGTTTCTTCATTGGTGGCGGAGGGATCTTATGACTTTGAAAACTTTTTCTTGCAAAACTTCCACGACTATAGTGCTTCCTTTTTAATTTTCTAATGATTTAATAGCTAAAATGTTACTCATGAAGCATCTTCTTTAAGATTTTAGCAATTAGAGCAGTTTGTCTATTGAGATTTTTACTATTGACAGGGCTTTATCTTGTAAATTTCTACGAATATAACAGTTTCTTATTTGGCCTTTTTTCTATTGGGAGAACTTTTTCTTTGAGCTATTTATAATTAGAGAAGCTTTTCCTTTGAAATGTTTACGACGGCAAGTCTTGGAAATTTCTATAATTGAGAAAAATTCTTCGAGTTTATAGGACTAAATAAATTTCTTTTAAGGAATTTTGTGACTTGAAAAGTTTTTTCTTTTAAATCTTGTAGGTCTAAAATGCTTTTTTTAAATGTTTATTATTTAAAAATTTCTTCTTTGAAGCTTCTTTTCTGAATCTTTTATTACTGAAAAAGTTTCTTCATTTGGTGGCTTATTCAATTATCCTGACCCTTACCTAAGAAAGTTTTTTTTTTTTGGGTTACTACAAAAGTAAAGCTTTTTTAAATTCTTTTCACAACGAAGAAAACATTGATATTCCTACGACTGGAGACGTTTTATAGTTTGGTACCTTCTGCGGTCGTATTTTTTACTTGAACCGTTCAACGATCAACTTCTTGTCTGGTATATCTATTACGGGAGAAACTTCTTCTTTGAGATTTCTAACAAAAAGTTTTTTCTACGTCTACATGTTGTTTTGAATTCCAATGACTGAATAGCATCTTCTTTCATAATCTGCGTCTAAGAAAAGTTCTTTATACTTTAATGACTTGCCAAGCTTCTTTTTAGAAGCTTTTTAACATTTGCAACTGTTTACATTGACTATCCTATAACTGAGAAGTTTTTTTATGATCTTTCACAACTTGGATATCTTTCTCTTTATAGTTTCCAGAAAAGAAGATCTTCTTATGGTTAAAAGGTGCTTCATGAGAAATCTTTAACGACCAATTTCTGAAACTAAGCAAAGTTTTTCCTAAATTCAAGAGATTTATCTTTAGGATTTTATGACTATTTTTTTTATAATTCTATACATTTGAAACCTTTTAAGCTAGGATAGCTTTCTATTTTGAGTTTCTATGACTGAGAACGATTTTCTTTGACATTTTCTACAATTCAAGCATTTGCAGGTATGTGGAATTTCTACAGCTTGAAATGTTACCTAGTTAAGATCTTGTATAAGAACGAATTTAAAAATGTGCAGCATGTGCATTTGTTTAGGGTAGATCGCTTCTCTTTTTATTTTTAGTAGTAGAACATAATTTGGACACGAAGAGATACATTTAAAAAAAATATTTTGGAGTCCCCGTTAGCATGGATTGCTTTCTCTTTTGTTTATGTTTTTTAGTAGTTGTGGTATAAAAATATTTACCAGCTCCCGGCAAGTGAAATACACAAGGCTCCAAGCCAACTCAATTCCCCTATCTGAAAAGATTCTTAAGAAATGTTTTACACCTACGAAGATTATTTCTTTGATGTTTCTATATATGGTGAAACTTTACATTAAGAATATATTTCATTTGTTATTTAGGCAACAATTAAATACTCTTTGCTTGAGGTTTTTAATGACTAGAACAACTACCAAACTCTTTCTGCGACAATTTTATGGTATTTTAACTACTTTCAAAATGTCTTGTGGGGATTTTTACAAATAGAACTGAAAAAATTTTACTGAGAGGTTTATTTCCTTTTATATCCCAAACACTTTTTTGTACAAAGTTTTTGCAAATAAGCGAATGACAAAGATTGTGTTTGTGTCATTTTTATGACTAAACAAGTTTTGGAATTTGAACAAACGAATGTTTTTTAACTGAAAATCTTTCTTTAAGATTTTCTTGAGTTAAAAATTGCCTTTCTCTAAAGAACTTGACAATTGAAAAAACTACTTCTTTGAGTTTCTACGAATTTCCAATTCGTTCCTCCTATTTGCTTCTCACTTTTTCAATGAGATAGATTTCTTATTTGGTTATGTTTACAATTGCGAAAGCTTCTTTGCTTGGAGTTTTCAAATATCAAAAAAACTTCAAAAATTACTTTACTTAGTGTTGTTAATGACTATAAAATATTTTTTGAATGACTTGGATTTAAAAATTATTTCACTTAAAGATTCTAATGGCTTGTACAGTTTCTACTTTAAATTACTTGGATTTTATAAAAATTAATAAGTTTCTTTTTTCCTTGAGGTTTTCAATGACCAAAAAATTTTTGTTTAAATGTCTAAAGCTGAGAAAGCTTCTCTTATTAGAGTTTTCTACGATTAAATCAGCGTCTTTTTGGATAATCTATGAAGCTTCCTTTCTGATGATCTAGCATGTAGCTAAAGAAGAAAAAAGATTTTTTGGATTCTTTGCAACTGGGAGAGATTTTTCGAGGTGGGGACAGCTTTCTACTACAGGATTTATGCAAATGTTCTTCACAAGTACAACTAAGAATGATTCGTTCTTCATTTAGAATAACTTAGAATAGAAGTATCGCTTTCAACCTTTTACAACTTTAATAGACTTATTTCTTTGAGATTCTTTAAAATTAATAAATCTTCTTTTTTTGTCTTTTGCAATATACGACTTAAAAATTTTCTCTTTTTTTTTTTTGGGAAGGGGGGGCTTTTCGTCTAAAATAGTTTTCTTTATAGTTCTTACACCTGGAAAACTTCCTCTCTAAATATTCTATTTAAAAGTTTCCTATTTTCAAGTTTCTTGATGGTGTTGATTCTGATTTTAAGATGTCTACCGAAGAAACGTTTTTGGTTGACAAAAATTTAAATTGAAATTTCGTAAATTAAAATTGCATGATATTTAAGTACATAATATCAATTTTTGTGGATTCTAAAGGTGTTTCCTTGTAGGTTTCCTCATTGATTTTATATCTGGACCAGTTTCAATAGGTTTTACATCGGCGGCAGCCATTATTATTGCCACCACTCAAGTAAAAGATGTCCTAGGTCTTAGCTATCCAGGTGGTAAGTTCCTACTAGTTTGGGAACAGATTTTCGAACATATTTCCGAAACTAGGCTTTATGACACCATCTTGGGACTGTCGTGCATCGCTATTTTATTTATTTTACGCGTAAGTATTGTCATTTGAACATTTTTTAAAGCCAATGTAACTAGATATCCAGAACTTTTTATGCTTATCTTAATCTTTAAAATGTTGAGCTAAAGTGATTTTATTCTTCCAGAGCATAAAAGATATTCAGATAGGCCCCGAAGACCTCAAAGAAAGAAAACCGATTCACAATTTTTTCAGCAAGATCCTATGGTTGGTCTCCACTGCCCGTAATATCATCGTTGTGATCGTTTCAGCGGGACTCGCCTACTACTTCGAAAATGTCGGATCTCAACCTTTCATACTTACCGGTGAGAACACATCTTGCAAAGCTTGCATGATGTTTAGGACTTACTAACACCTAATATTTTTAGGTTTCGTAAAGCCTGGGTTACCTCCGTTAAAACCGCCTCCTTTTCACACCAAAGTCGGCAATGCAACGTATTCTTTTGTCGACATGACTACACTGATGGGTTCGGGTTTGCTGGTGGTGCCGCTACTGTCGATTTTGGAAAATATCGCCCTCGCTAAGGTTTTTTGTGAGTAGCTCAAATAGCTCAATATTTAAGATTGCGTATGGTTAATGTGTGCTAAATAAAGTAGACTAACAGACTGAATACTACACCAATTTATTGTTTTGTTGATTCATAATTTCCGGTAATGCCACCCATTCAACGGCAGTTAATCACCAACAAAAAATAAATTGATGTAGGATTCTGTATGGAGATTTTAATTTTTTCAGCCGAAGGCAAGGCTATTGATGCTACTCAGGAGATGTTGGCCCTAGGACTGTGCAACATAGCTTCCTCCTTTGTGCAATCGATGCCTGTCACCGGGGCGTTATCCAGGGGAGCTGTCAACCACGCCAGCGGCGTAAAGACCACTTTTGGAGGCATTTACACAGCCGTAATAGTGATTTTGTCGCTCCATCTCTTCACACCGTACTTCTCGTACATTCCCAAGGCTTCTCTGGCCGCTGTCATCATAGCAGCCGTCGTCTTCATGGTGGAACTGCATGTAGTCAAACCCATGTGGCGAACAAAAAGTAAGAATGTTAATCCGCCAAACTTCCTGGTATATCACTGTAATTTTTCCCCAGAATCCGACTTGATTCCGGCCATTGCCACCTTCCTCAGCTGCCTTTTCCTGCGCTTGGAGATCGGGATTGTCATCGGGATAGCCATCAACGTCATTTTTTTGTTGTATGCGTCAGCGAGACCCTCGATTCACGTGGAGAAAGTGACGGTAACAAATCACTGCGATTATAAAAACAATAAAAACTGATAAAACAAATCGGTGATGAATTTCAGACGTCCATGGGTTGCGAATACTTGCTGATTACCCCAGATCGGAGTTTGACATTCCCTTCAGTGGAATACGTCAGGAGTATCGTGTCCAAGGCAGGAATCAAGCAAGGCTGCAGCTCGGCCCCAGTGGTGATTGACGCCAGGCATATACAAGGGGCAGATTTTACGGCTGCCAAGGTAAGAGTGTCCCGATCGCCTTTGGTTAGGTACATGTTTGTTAAATTTTGGGAATTTCCAGGGAATCAAGTCTTTAATTGAAGATTTTCATAAGAGGAATCAACCGATTTTGTTCTACAATCTTAAGCCTAGCGTGACGTCGATATTCCAAGGTGTTGAACCCAAAGATTTCATTTACTGCAAGACAATGAGCGAACTAAACGATTTACTAAAACAGTATTGTAATAATAGGAAAAATAATAGCTTAGAGAGTAATGAAAGTTAGATTAGGCAAATTGTGATAGTATTTATGTTTTTTATTTATATGTTAATAGAAATAGGAAGCAAACTGTCTTTTTCTTAAACACTCATTAGAGTTTTTACTGCCAATTAACGAGCATATTGTGAAGAATGTGATCGATTTTTTCCTTCTTTGGATCTTCAGTTTTCAGCTGGAGAGCACTGAAATAGTTAACAATGAAAAAGAGATCTTTAAAATAAGCGGTTTTAAGTAGTGTCGTTAAGCCTGTAGATTTAATAGTTCAATGATTTAAATTAATTACTAGGGTCGCGGGATATAAATAACTTGTAAGGCAATTAACGCAGAAATAACATTGCAATTTTTTGAAAAAAATTTTATATTTTGTTCAGAGTAAGGTGCAATGTAATAAAAATACACTCAAAAGTGGGATGAAAAATTCATCCCCCAAAATTTGAAAAAATCTTTGACAAATAAAAGAAGCAAAATTAAAATTTCCAAAAAAAAGACGAAATAAAGTTAACGTATTATGCAATAAAGGGATCAATCGTAAAAATATGTTTAAACTATTCAAATTTTTAAAAGAAACAAGAAAGTGTATCTACTTTTATTTATAATTAAATTCGTAACTTTTACCTATAATTTTGGTTCTTACTGTTAATTATAAAACAATTGGTCGCAATTTTTTAGTTTTATACATAATATATTTTTTTAGTTTCGCAACCACTTAAAATTCATTCTTCTAATTTTCTTTTCTGCAAATGATGACTTTTTTCTGACACATAACTTTTCTTGTAATATCTTTTTTTCATTTTTATTTAACAGTGTTGACATTTCGACTGATTTGATTTGCTTCTTAAACTATAAATCGAATAACTGTTCAAACCCAAATAAATTGAAATTTCTAGATAATTTTTTTTTATATACTCGAAATTTCATCTCTAATTTATAATGTCATTATTTAAATTTGAATTTTAAAATAAGAAAGATCGAAATTCCAATTTTAACTTTCATATTTGTAATTTCAAATCAAACTCTTGAAAAAAGATAAATTTTTAAGATTTAATTTTATGAAAAAATGAAAATTCCATGATTGAGGTCGAAATTTGGAAAAACCCTGAATTCAAAATTTGTACTTTCAGTCTGAAAATCGAAAATCTGAAAATAATCTCTTAACTTTACCAGGTATACGACAAAAATTGCCAAGAGGGCTACGTTCCCAAATTGGCATAGTGGAAAATTCTAATTTGCCACTTAAAGTTAAATTTAGAAATTTTGAGACAACAACAAATAGTATTTTATAAAAAAACTATGTTTACCTTTAAAATTTTAATCAAAAAAGTAGAAATTCAAAGCGTATGACAGGAAAAATCTTAAAATTAATAAAACCCAGAATTTGTATTAAAAACAAACAGCAAAATGTTTATTTTTTCTAAACCATTTCATTAAAAAAAAATGAAAATTTCTAAAATAAGTTCAAAATTGCTAGAAAAAGTCTAAATTAGAATGTTTAAACAAACATTTAAGGAAAAAAAGTAAAAACAAAAGGTATAAACTTGGAATTTTGAGAAAAAAGTAAAAGTTTCCATAAATACATAACCAAAATATGGGAACAATACTTTAAATAAAAGATAGAAATTTAAAGGAAAATGTACAAGTTTAAGTTTAAAAAAATCGAACAAAAGTCGACATTATTAAAATAAAATTCAAATTAAAAAAAATACCTAGTTCACCTTCCTAAAAAAGTTGAAACTGTAAAATTTTACACAACGTTTGGTATTTTAATTTATTCTCCAAATTCCCCTTTTTTTAAATTTCGACTTTACCTTCAACATTTGTTCTTCAAGAAAACTTTCTATTTCAAGATCCGATTTTTTTCTCAAAATATTAACTTTTTAGTCAACTTTAGAATTTCCTTCTTATAGTTTCTCTCGAAATTTGATTTTTTCAAATGAAAATATGATCTTTAGTTTAACATTTTTAAACTCAAAAATTCTAGAATTTTGTATATAAATTTTCAGTCTCATTTTCGAAAATTTTAAATTTAAGATTATAAGTTGCTTTTTTCTACAATTTCTGACTTTAATTTTACAATTTCTACTTTTAACAAAAAATTTAATTTATAGTTCGAAATCTCCGATTCAAGACTCGAAACTATCGAAAATATTGAAATATTCAAGCCTAGAATTAAATTTCTTATATAACACTGAACCTTTTTCCGCAATTTGAACTCTTCTCAAAATTTCGTGTAGAGTTTAAACTTGAAAATTCGACAAATATTGTTAACATTTTAGTTTTCCAATCGAGTATTAAAGTGGAATCTGAGATACAATTTATAAATGTGTTTTCCTCGAAATTTAGATATTTTCACAGAATTTCGATTTTAAACTTGAAATTTGAAAACACGAATTTGTTTGAAATAAATTTTAAGTCATTTCTTTAATTCTTCTTTATTCTTTGAGGTGGGTTTCTCTGAGGTAAGTTTGTCAGCCTGTTCTAGTATTCAAGCCTCTTGTTCTTCTGATGTCCACCATTCTTTCCATCATTTTATCGGTCTTCCTTGTGTTTTTTTCTTATTTGTTTCAATATTGTTGCGCGTTATCGGTTCAAAATTAAAACTTCGTGAATTGAAACCACTTTATGTCCAAACTGATCTCGGAACACTACTATTATATTTCACCTAACTGACCAACTTAATAATTAACCAACTAACTAATTCACTAGCTTATTTATTGACTAACTGGGGGAAAGTCGACCGCGTATTTATAGATAACGTTCCCGGTTTTCAAGACTGATCTTCGTGTAGATAAGATCATCGCTTGCGAAAATTTGTGGAGCGCTTATCTGCCGTTTAATTCATTATCGCGGCCGCTCCCTATTATCAAATTTTCTAGAAAATTTCTCACTCAATTTTATAATTACATTTTGTTACAATATCTTCGCTTGTTTGACCATTCTATTTTCATCCATTCTTTCGATGTGCTGGTTCCAGTATTTTCTTTTGTCTCTTGTGACTCTATATATGTCCTATATGTCAGTCAATCTCAGTATCTGTTCATTTCTACACATTTGTCACTATCTTCCCATGTATCGTTCTTAATGTTTTCATTTCCGTAGTTCTCATTATTTGCGTCATCGCTTGAATTATTAAACTAACTTTCGCTGGCAGCTTTTCATTTTAAACTACTTTAAGTGCGTTGAGCGATATTTGAAGGGGGAAAAATTATGGTTTCCTGCCACTATCACGTTAATTCTCGCTACCAAAATGTTCTAATTTAGACAGTATTATGTAGCTATAAACAAGACGAATCACAGAATTAAATAACTGCATGATCGAAGACGACATCCGCGACCTACCAAAAAAGAAGCAATCGCCGGAGCGAAACCCCTTTTCCGCATTGTTAAGTCATACTCGAAATATTAGAGGTGATTTTAGTAGGTGACGAAGGGAAGTACCGGGTCAAGAGCAAAAGAAATTTGGAAAATACTGCTATAATACAATAATGTATCACAGTGGATCTCAATCAAAGATGTCAGAGTGAATTGAGACTAAACATTGAATATCACCCAATTTATTTGAATAAATATAGATAGATTCATAATATAACACAGCAAATATCTCAGTCTTAGTAATTCATAGAGCAAACGTTGTGAATTAAGCGGTTCGTCATGTGTATTTCTTACATGAGGAACCTCTTAAATCAGGCTCTAGATAATCAACTTCGCTTATGTACGGGACATTGAAATCTAAAATAAGATTTGTTATTGTTGATTTCCAATATCTAAGAATTCTTGCCATTTATCAAACTGAATTCTTCATGGGCAACCCCAGGATTTAACCATTCTGCAACAAGAAATAAATATAATTTATTAACTCAAAACACCATGAAATGAAGGCACCTCCATAACCTTGATCATCAGGATTCTCACTGTCTTCCTCAAACTCGGGCAGTTTATAGTATGGGTCCTGCATCCGTCCTTCTTGAAGATTATACTGCCAACCTAATCAATTTAAAAAAACTCGCGTTAAACCAGCTCGATATCTATGGCGCAACAGACAAGTGGGCGAGTGATGGCAAAAAATTGCTAGCATTGGCAAGCAGGTTGCGTAGTCATCAGTTGTAACTTTAGCTGAAATATCATTGATGCCAGAATTTATCATGACCACTACGTCGGAAATGTTATTTAACAATTAAACGAGAAAAGTCAAAAGAAGAACCACTCGTCTGTTGTGTTGCAAGCAAATTCTAACTTACGCCCTTCAGTGATCTTTGATATGTACTGAAGAAGAAATTCCTTATCCTTCGATTGCCAAATCGACATATTCCGTAGCATCTGGACCATATCTCGCTGAGCCTCAGCTTTAGCTTTTGCAAAGTAAACAAGAACTCTTGAAGTAGAAGAATTACACACAAAAGTTGTAAAACTAGACCTCTACTTACCCCAAAGCAACCATAATAAGCCCAACGACTCCTGGCTTAGTCAAATAAAAAATATATTTCAATACTACATTACCATTGATGGTATCTTGGTCGATGATAATTTCGTAGATGTAATTGGATTGAAATGGACCACAACTCTTCGACGGTGGCAATCTGAAATAGTCCAGTAACAGGGTAAGAAACCAAACTTTTACAGAACACACAAATGCTCCCTTAGACTGGATACCACCAAGCGACTTATCAAATTGACTAACTTAATGCTTGCATCTGAAGTCTTACATGAAACGCAAACGTTCCCAGTGAGAATCCAACCTCAGAAAGAATTCTCACCTCACTACAATGTACCCCAAACCAGCGATGATAAAGGTTAGACTTAAGAAGGTCAATATTAGAAACCAGGTTTGGGTTTGTGCTGCCCTCCATGATCTCGACGATGGTTTACAAAAATTCAGCACGACAAATCGACGTGTATACCAAATGAAGAGCATCTTGAAAATCACTATGACGCTTAACAACGGAACGAAAATCAGCCCGATCCAAAAAAGCGATTGGTTATAGATGGCGTTCAATGTATGATTGGCGATATCAAATTCGAATTTGGAGCTGGTTTTGCGGTAGAATCTACAACTAGTTTGGTTAATTAAAAATAGAAACGTTAACGTCTTGCGTAATAACCTGTTTATTAAGTAATAACAAATTTCAAGTAGAGTGGAGAAGAGGACGTAAAATATAAAATCGAAGACTATTAGTCTATAAACTTCTTGACCTAGGGAGGTTTCCCAGCAGGACTGAAATTTTGGGTTTATTAATTGAGTCAAACTGTTTTTATTGAAGCTTACGTCTTCATCTCGATTCATCATCCAAAATGCCATTACCAAACCTAATATTAGTGTGTTTAACAGATAGGTTCTCAGCAGCGTGACAATTAGGTTAGTTCTGGGACTTTTGTAGCCTTCATATCTGAAAATTTATTTCGTTAAATGCCCCTTAAAAACATGATTAATTCGCACTGCAGCTACCTCTTGAAGAAATGTTTTAAAATTTAAAATATTTTTTCCAATCTCCCATTCATGAGCCCCAGAAAAAACTTGCCCCGAACTTTTTTTAGCGACAAAAAAATGCTCCCCCAAATCTATAGCAACTCATATTAATTAAATTAGGTCAACTCTAATTCGGTGAAAATATTTCCCTTACCTTCCTTAGCGACATCCTTACTTGCAGTTATTCAACAAATCTCAAAAAACCGAAGAACAAAAGTAACAATTGAAGAAGAAGAGAAGAAGTTAAATCATTGATTTTTAAATTTAAAATGTAATGAAAAAAATTTAATAAATAAATATAAAATTTACAGTTAATTTAAATTTTACAAATAAAATTAGGCCCTTTTACCAAATTTTGATTAAAGGTACAATTTTGAGAATAAGTTCAATGTTGTTGAAAAAAAAATTTTAATTCAATTCAATTCAATGAATAAATTGAAAATTAAAACCAAAAATTTAGAATCAGGAGAAAGAGGTGGAAATTTAAAAAAAAACTCCATAATTTACATCTCAAAAGTTTGAAAATTATATTGTAACAAAATGTAGTTATAAAATTTAGTGAGAAATTTCTAGAAAAATTTGATAATAGGAAGCGGCCGCGTTAATACGGCATATAAGGGCTCTAGATAGTTCCGTAAACGATAAGTCTTATCTCTACGTCCGTTCTAGAAACCGGAACGGCACTATCAATATACGCGATCGTCTTCCCCTCAGTTAGTTAATTAAACAGTGTTAGTGAATTAATTAGTCAGTTGGTCAGTTAGTTAAGTGAATTATAATTGTAGTGTTCCGGAATCAGTTTGGAAATAAAGTGGTTACAATTCACTAGGTATTAATTTTCGAACCGATAACGAGCAACAATATTAAAAAAACGAACTGCATAACAAAAGACTATTTCAGAAATTTTCAGAAAAAAATCTACATTTTGATATCAAATGAAAAATGTTAGCTCAACATGGAAAAACCAAAATTGTTTTTTTTTATTTTGAGGAAAAGTCAAAATTTCAATGAAAAACTAAATTTTTAAGAAAAAGGAACCAAATTCAAAAAAATTTTAAAAATCTCTATGTTACGCTTTAAATTTAAACACTTTCTCACTTCTTTGAGCAAAAGTCGAAAATTTGCACTCAAAATCAAAATTTGAGCCAAATTTAAAATTTTTAAGGAAAGTCACAATTTCGACATCAAATTTTTTAAGCAGTATTTATCAAATTTTTGAATTTATAACTAAAACTTTTTACAAAATTCAAATATTGAGTTTAGACTTCAAGTTTAGATGATTCAAATTAGAAGTTGGAAATTAAAATCGAATTTTGGAAACTGATTTCGAAATTTCAAATTAAAGTTAAAATATAAATCAATTTTCAAAGAATATAAAAATTTTGACATTGTTTATGGAATTTGGTCAAAACATTCGGTTTTAAATTCAAACTAACCAGATAAAATCCTGACTTTTGAGAAATGTTTAGATTTTTTTCAAATTTTGTAATTTTCTTGAGATTTTGGATTTATGGAAAGTGTCTTAGAGTTTTTAGTTTAATCTTCAACTGTAAGCATGAAGTTTTGGGAGCAGATTAAACTGAAATTTTATGAGTAACTTCGAAATTTCAACATGTGACATTTTTTGGAACTTTAAACTCAAAATTAAGAGAATAATTCGGAAGTTTTGGAATCACGGTCTTTAATCGATTTGAACAGGTATGATAAATTGATTGATTGAACTTTTGAATTTTTTCAGGTTCTAGATTAAAGATGTAAGTTGAAATTACAAATTTAGGCCCGGAAAAACTCTCAGCTAGAAATTTCGTGACTAAAGTAGAAAGTTGAGGAAACAAATATAAATTTCGAAAAAAATCTTCCATTCTCATAAAAACCGAAATTTTTAAAACATTGAAAGTTTAATTTTAAACAAGTTTGTGAAATAACCTTACACATTTGCAAAATTTGGGAAGCCCCGAAAAAATTTGAAAAATTGTTTGTTTTACTTTTTTAAAGGAGTGATTTTTAAATTTTAGGGGTTCCAGAAAAATTATCTTCTTTTGGCCTTTTTTTTAATTTTTCGAATTTTTTCTTGACTACTTCAATTTTGGAAATCGGGTGTAACAGAATCATGGTACACCCCCTTCCTTTCTTTATTTATGAAGATTAAATTTTAAAACTTACTACACTTAATGTACAGTCGTCTCCACCCAAGTTTGAACAGTAAAATTATATCATGTAATTTAGGCCTTAAACCATAGTAGTCGCAAAATTTGTCATATGTCAAATATACATTTATCATTGACAACAAGCAAAAAAGTTTATTTGAAAATAGACCAACGCACTTAAGTGATGCTCAAAAAGCCAAAGCTAAACTAAGGGGGAAGAAAATTGATTTTTGAGTGAAGTTGCAGGAGATAAATGTTAGAAATTATTTTACTAGAAAATATTATCAGTAATATGTCTGTCAACGTACCCTTTTTATGTTGCGCGTGAAAAAAGTCCAATTTACAACGATTTAATTCAGACGAAATTTTTACGGAAACCAAAAAGCGTTCTAATTTGGGTGGCGGCAACTGTACTTATGAAATGTCAAATTTTGATATAAAAATGACATTCCTAATGCTGTCATTTTCGCTAAAACTGAATACAAACATGTGATTATTAAATGGAACACTCTGTATATTATTACATTTTTGGAATCTGGATAATTTTATGCATAGAATGCACCTAAATAAGTTATTTTTAAAGGATCGAAAATGAAATCACTTGAAAAAAGGAGTATTCCTTTCTTTTATCACACGATAAAGTTAACAAAAATGATTTTCATGTCATAACTTCATGTTCTTAAATGGCACCATATTGGTACTGTGGTACCATCAAAAAGTAGAATTAATGGCGAATCTAACCATATTTTTATTTTTGCTGTGAAGTCAATAGAACTAAAGTTACAGCCAAAGAAATTCAAAATATTCGCTTTCAGTTTATTTGAAGATTTATTCAATAAGAACATAAGATAGCTGTGAAAACAAATTTAGAAAAAATACATTTTCAAAATTTTTCTAATTTAATTTTTTTGCGGCGCTAATGTGATCAGTTAGCGTTCTAGCGTTCTAGGCTGAAAATTGTGCAGATTACAAAAATGTAATAATATATAGAATGTTCCTATTTAAAAATCAAAAGTTGGTATCAGTTGTAGCGAAAGTGGCAGCAGCAGTGATGTCAATTTTATGAAAAAATTAGAAATTTTATAAATAGATCAAATGTAGAAACTTTGAAAATGTTATCTTCATAAATAAAGGAAAAATGGGGGGGTGTACTATGATCCTGTTACACCCGATATAAAATAATTTTAATTAAAATGAAGACTTTTTGCAAGGTTTGTTAGTTCAATTAGTGCTTGTACCTAAAAAAATTCAATAGAAAATACCAAAACCTTATATTAACTTATTGTTTAAATAATATGTGAAAATACGTTTTCACAAAAATTCGGTAGAAAAGGTAGTCCCAACTATTAAAAGAAATGAAATTGCGTGTTGCTTTATACTCATCGCATTGACCAATCAACACTCCTGGCTATAAAATACTAAACCCAATCAGAGTAAATACGAAAGCATATTCTGATCTTCTCCAGGTAGAGAAGAAAAAAATCAGCTCGTCCCCTCTAATTAATTAATTATTGATTTCTTAGACTGGGGCAAAAAGTATCAAAAAACCCCCTAAGAAATACCTAGAACATACCTAACAATAATACTGAAGATTGCAGGAACAATTAGTAACGTCACGTTAACAACAACTGCTGAGACTGATAGCGGAATCAGAATTTTTTTCTTTGCTATGTATCGAAAGTAACTGATAAAACCCACCACCGATGATGGCAAGGCAAATCAGTATTATGAGGTTGGCGACTATTTGTAAGGTGATGTTCCAAAAGTTAATCAAGCACTTTGAGTTTTCGTTCCTTTTGTCCAACTCGCTCAAGAGCTCCTGCAATTTGAATAAATTAAAGGCAATTTTGGTTTAGTGGGTTCAAGTTGGTAGATTTAACATGCCTTTAACTCTCTATAGATAGCTGATGACTTTAAATCTGCCGCTTCTTTGGTCGCGATGCTGTAATCCCAACCGCAGAAAATTTTATGAGCGAATACGTTCTTCAAACCTCCTTCTGTCTCTATAAAGCTCCTTCTATAAGACTTGGCTACGCTGAAATACCAGATAATGTAAATTTAATTGTTGATTTGAATACTCCAGAGCACAAGCAGCAAGGTTGGAACAACAGAAAAATATATGAGGCAACTTTAAGTTTATTCTGACTGACTGGCTCCTTCTATCTGACTGGATGTGTTCTGTCTGACTGGGTTTCTTCTAATTGGATCCCTCTTGCCCAACTAGGACAGACTTTGAAGGGTAAAACATGTGGCTTCAAAAACCTATTGGAGACTGTCAATTTTAGCAAAGCCCAAGGAAAGTACTCAAATACATAATCGCAAAACCATCATTTGGTAAGATAGACCCGAAGAAGATGTAAAGTTTGCTCCTCTTCCCCTTCAATTTGCGTATCAATTTTTGGCAAACTCAAAGTTTCGAGCGGGGACATTCCTATTGGAGTTATATTGCTTGCCCAATATATAAGCGGTCAAACTTTGGGACCGCCAAATTTGCACTTGATAAAAATATTAATTCACTAATAAGACGAATTATTGATTTTTTTTAATTTCATCTTAAAACAAAATAGCAAGGTCGATAATTTAAATTAGTATAACATTACATTCACTTCCTTTTTCTACAAAGACATAGAGCCAGAAAAGGCTAAGAGGGAATTAAGCCGGCTTCAAGTAAGTAATTAGATAAGAGCAATCGGCCAAAAAAATAAAATTAACTTTTGAAAAGTTTTACTCTTATCTTCCTTTCTTAAATGTTTAGGCTTTGCTGCCTTTTTTAGGTATACTATAAGTCAAAAATTATCCACACCAATAACATAACTCTGACCAAATTGTGCACACTGACTTCTCGCCGCACTTATTTTGTTTTACTGTTGTGGTCATATGTGATCATAATTCCTCTATTTGTCTTCCTTTTGTTGCAGATAGACCTTGGCTGCTCTATTAGAAGTTTGCACCAAAGAGGAATAACGAGCAGTGATCCGATTGTTCTGGTCAAAGGGTGTTAAAAGGTCAGACATTGATCGCGGACTATTATCGCAATATGGGAAAAGTGCACTATCACGAAAAACTATGTTCTTGTGCCTCATAAAGTTTAAAAGTGGTCGAACAAGTCTAACGTATGAAGGGAAGGCAGGACGGCCATCAACCTCCACTACAGAAGACAACATTCAGCAACCTCGAGAGATGGTTCTGGCGAATAAGCGAATTACTCTAGATGAGGTACTATCTGTTTTGAACATTACTCATGGCTCTGACCATCAGATCATCCATGAAGAGACCGTGCCCAGACTTTACGAAAATCTCGTTGTTCCTCTTTGGTGCAAACTTCTAATGGAGCAGCCATGATCTATCTGCAACAAAAGGAAGATAAATAAAGGAATTAGAATCAAATTTTCATAGCATGACCACAACAGTATAACAATAACATAAGCGCGGAAAGAAGTCAGTGTGCACAGTTTAGGCAGAGATATCAAAAGTGTAGATAATTTTTGACTGGCCCTCGTATTTTAAATTGTTTGCAAGCCTTTGATTCGTCAAAGATCAAAAAATCGAACAGATTAAACAAATTACCCAATAGGTCCGATGATTTTTAATTTCAACACCTCTCATTAAGACTCTTTTTTGAAATTCTGAAATTTTTTCAAGATTTCAACTTTTTAAAATTTTCACCTTTTTATATGTAGGCTTTTTTAAATTTCAACCTTTTTAATGATTTATACTTTTTTTAAAATTAGGTTTTTTCCAAAATGTATGATTTTTAAAAAATCTGAATTGGGCTTTATTCAAACCTTTAATTTTTTGAAAATTGTGGGTGAAGCATTGGGTGTTTTTAAAATTTCGTTTTTTTAGGCCCTCGACTTGTTTGCAGAATTTTTCAAACACGTTGATTTTTTTTTATTTCGACTTTTTTTAACATTTATTACTTTTTTCGGAATTTTGATTTCTTTCAAAGTTACGACTATATTTTCGAAAATTTCTAATTTTCTAATTTTGATAATTTTGCCATTTTTTTCAAAACTTCCAGCCTTTTTATTCCAGCTTTTTTTGTAGATGTCGGTAAATTGCTGCTATATCCTATGCAATTTTGACATTTTGATTAATTTTAACCCATTTTTCAAAATTTTAACATCTTGCAAAATTTATTTATTTTTTCGAATTTTGACTTTCTTTGGAATTCTTACACTTTTTTTAATATTTCATTTGTTTTAATCTTAGCTTTTATTGAAAATATAAACTTTTTTTTTATATTGAATTTTTTCAAAATTTTCGGTCTTTCTTCAATTTTTTTATTTTCTTATTCTAAAATATTAATTTTTTTAATGTGGCCATTTTTCAAATTTCCAATTAAAAAAATAAATACGACTTAAGAAATTCTTTTTAAAAATTTGAATTTTTCTAAACTTTCCTTTAGAATATTTTTCAAAATTTTAACTTCTTTGAAAATTTCAAACTTTTTCAAAATTCCGAATTTTTTTCAATCCTGACTTTTTTAAGAATTTTAACTTTTAATAAATATTGGTGTTCTTCAAAATTGAATTTTTCCAAATTTATTTTAAAAATTTCAACTTTTTTTAAAACTTCGACTTTGTTCAAAATTTTGTCGGCTTTTGAAAATACAAGCATTTTTGAAAGTTTCACTTTATTTTTGAAAATCAATTAGATTAAATTAAAAATTTCGACTTCGGACATTTCGAACGTTTCGCCGTTTTTAGCAATCTTGTTGTTAGTTTTTTAAAGCTGGATCTTCATTTCAAAACTCCTTATTTTTTTCTTAAAATTTCGAATTTAAATTTGATTAGTTTCCCTTAAGTTTGTGCTAAAGCTTGACTTTTTTCTATAAATGTTCTGCTTTGCACGAAATTTGAACTTCTTTATCAAAACGTCTATGTTTAAACTTGATTTTAAACACGAAAACTTAAGAATTTTTAAAACAAACTTCTATATTTTTCCTTGTTTCGACTAATTTCTGAAATACTTTACTTTAAATGAAAAACTTCAAAATGCATATATTTTTCTAAATATTTGTGTTTAAAAATGAAACTCTTTCGATTTTAATTGCTTTTCCAAGCCGCCCTTGTGCAAACTTTAAAATACCGCCCCCTTTAAAATTTTTAAAAAACACTTTAAATTACGAGTTGAAATATAAAAAGTGAGTGCGAATTTATATTGGAAATTTTAAGAAAATCGACATTCTAAAGCAATTAATTCATGTTTAACTTTTAAATTTCGAGTTGAGTTTTCCAGAAAAATTTTATTAAAACTCCGAATTTTAACTTTTTTGTTATATTTTCGAGATTTATATTAATATTTCGAATATTAACGTTAAAAGGGAAAAAAAAGGATTAGAATAAATATATAGTACATTTTAAAAATGTTTAATTTTCGTTAAAAATGATTTTCTCCAAAACTTCTCTTTTCTTCTTTAAAATTTAACAAACTGAGCCTTTCCACTTCAAACTCAAAATTGTGACTTTGAATTCGAAAATGAATTCAACTTTGTAATCAAATATTCGATTTTATATCGAAATTTAATTTTTCGAAATTAACTTTCGGGTTAAGAGATTAAAAACTCAGTGGTGGTTTTTCTTTGATATGGCACAATAATCTTTTTGACGTAATTAATTTCTCGGTTATACAGGATTCTGTAAATCAAAAAAGAAATAAGATTGAACCCTAATTTCAAAATATTATCCTTCTCGGAATTGACACCTTTTGAAAAAAAAATTTAAACAAAAAAACAAGAAAAATTGTTGAGATTTTCAAAACGTCAAAAAAAAGTTAGGATTTTCAAGAAATGTTCTAAATTAAAAAAAATGTCAACATTTCTAAAAGTTCGACGTTTAAAAAAATCGGAATTTGGAAAGGTGGCTAAATGTTCAAAATTAGTAAAACTTTTTAAAAAGTTGGAAAATTTAAAGAGTCGTCTAAAATTTTAAAATTATGTTTATGCAAAGTTTAAAAAAAGAATATTAAAAATAAAATTAAAATCTAGAAATTTGAGGACAAGTAAAATTTTGAAAAAATGCTCAAACATATTTTTTGAAAAAAATGTAGACAATTTAAAAAAAAAGTCAGAATGGTCAGTAAAATTTTCAGGAAATTCCGAAATTTTCAAATAGTTTAAATTTTGAAGAAAATAGAAAATTATCAGAAAAGTCGAAATTTCAGAAAAAAATTAGGCAAAGTTAAATTTTGAAAAAATTCGAAATTTTAAAGAAAAACCCAGATTTTGTTTAAAGAAAAGTCGAAATTTTGAAATAAAATCAAAATTTTGAAATCGACTAAAAATTTTGAAAAAATTCAATCTTTCAGAAACCACATTTTCAAAAAAGTCACAAAGGTAAAATTTTCGAAAAAAATAAAATTTTTAAAAATGCGGAAATTTAGATAGTCAAAATTTAAAAAATCGGAATTTTGAAAAAAAGTTGAAGTTTTGGAAAATTCAAAATTTAAAAGAGCAAAAATTTAAAAAAAAAAATTGAAATTGTGAAAAAATGTTGACATTTTTAAAGTATAACGTCTAAATTAAAAAAAATTTCAAAAATTGTTGATTTGTAATTCGAAAATCTATTTTTATCGCGAAATTCTGAGTTAAAAGGTAATATTTGAGGAACACGTTAAAGAAAGTAGTTGACAATAGCGACACGTCGTTCAGTAAAAATATGAACCAATTGATTAACAAACACGCTTTGGGTTGAAAAATAAAACATATATAATGCTCGCTGCTTTAAATACAAAAATTTTCACATTTTTCTTAAAAGTTCCTTCGAAAATCTTCACTAGAATATCAAGATTTTTGTGAAAATGTGAAGAGGGAAACAAAATCGTAAATTTACAATTTGTAATTTTGAGAAAAAGTTTAGATTTTAAAAATAAAAACAGAAATGTCCACACGGTTAGAAAATAGGAATTGCTAGAATAATGATCACCTTGTTAAAAAAACTGCTTGAATTTTCCAATTTAAACGTGAATTATTAAAAAAAAATGTTAAGAAATTTTGAATCGAAGGAAATAAAAGAAAACTCACAACTGACAAAGCAGATCAAAATTAAAAAAAACGAAATTTCGAGTGTAAAAATTCAAAATTTTTTAATTAAGTGGTCAATATTTACGGAAAAAATAAAAGTTTCAAGTTCCAACTTACTCGGAATTCTGAGAAAAACATTAAATTAAAAAAAAAAAGAAAGATGATATCAAAAATTTTCAAAATTTCAAATTACCACTCAAAATTTTAACTTTAATTACCAGGTTAACTGCATTATTCGACTGTTTTCTTTGTTTTTTGATTTTTAAACTCAAAATTCAAAATTATTACAAAAAGCAAGCCGCTTCAGCTCGAAATTTTGAAAACAGTTTTTTTTAATAAACTTATATTAGTTTTTTTTAGCTTTTATTTCTTAAAATTCCAATTTTATAGTTTTAGTTATTGTTACCTCTTCTTTTTTCCCTGAAATGTTGACTTAAAATTGAAGATATTTAATTAATAACGAGTTATAATTAAAAATAATAAGCTTCAAATTTCGCAATTTTTTTAATAAATGGGGAGTTATTTCTTAAAGTGTTTTATATTAATTTAAAAATTTTGAATTATTCTAAAAATTTGGAAGATTCGAACAACATATTCGAGTTTAAAGATAGAAATTTGTCTTAAAAATTCGAAATTAAAAAAAATCTTTAAACTGACCCGTTTGCCTTACAAAAAAAACAAGCTGTTTGGTCAAAATTTTATAATTTAAAAAGTGTTCTCATCGAAGTGAAAGTTGGGAAACCTGGGCATAGAAATCAGTCAAATTGCCGCCCCTTTTGAGTAGCCGTCTGTGTGCGGCGCGCAACCTCTTCACCTACACGCGACGACCCTGTTCTCAAGATTCAGTGTTTAAACTTGAAATGTATAAAATGGAAAGTATTATTTTTTTAATGAATTTCGACTTTTTTGTCAACTTTGTAACAATGTACATTTACATTTGACAAAAAAATAAAACATCGACGATTAAATATCAATGTATCGATGGTTTTTGTGTAACATCATCGATGTTTCTAAACGATAAATTAATGCTTTCAAAACTAAATCTAAAGCTGGATTTACGTCAATAAAAATTTATGTTTTGCGTTGTATTTTGACATTTAAAAAACATATTTTTTATACAGGGTCAATTATTTTGTGGTGTAAAGAGCTATTAAGTGTGTTACAATAACTAATTCCGTTTGTATGCGTCCTAAACTCTTCAAATGCAATGCGAAAACCGTGAATGTACAGCTGTACAAATTAATAAACTGGAACCACATTAATAAAAATTTGTGTTGTGCATTGTATTTGTCATAAGAGGTTAGATGATATTTACGGTTTGTGCACAATATTTAAGTAGTTTAGGACACACACACAAACAGATTAGGCACTATAACCTATAAGATAACTATTTGCACCACAAAATAATTTACACTGCCTGGAAAATATATTTTTTAAATGTCACAATACAACACACAACACATAACACATTAATGTGAATCCAGCTTTATAAAAAAAAGTATTTACATGATAACAACTTATACATTTAATTATTTAAATTACTAACTTAAAAACGAAATTTTGGAAAAGTATTGCAGTATTTTGAAGGTTTTTTCATATGTGGAGATTATGATTCTACCCCTACAAATAAATTTTCCAGTCAGAACGTTTATTATAAAACATATTGTAACAAAATTTGAGGCTGCCCATCCAGTCAATGGAAATAACCAGTCAAAGCCCAAAAATGTAACATCCAGGCTTCGAATTCTAGTATATCAGGTCTTTTCTTCCATTTGTACATTTTTTTGGACAAAATAGTCAAAATTAATTGCAATACATCTTCCAATAGTATAGTAACTAGAGAATGACTCACCTTATACTTAAAGTTATGAAACAAGCCAAGTACACCAAAACAAATGTGAAAAAATAGGCTGATGTTATGTGGTAACTACCTAAAGCCATAGTGAGAGTGGAATTACTGTAAAATCCATAATATAGAATAGTATCCTCAAAAAAACCCTGCAACATCATCGGTGACAATAATTCTGAATTAACAAAACATGGAACAAAATACCTCCCCAGTAAAAAGATCCATGATTTTAAAGTGATCCTCAATCGGTTTGCTGATGAAACCCGCCTGTAAAACCTGAGGAATAATAACGAAAGCCACCACTGGAATTCCAATTAGAATATTCATAACAAAGAGCCATCTTAAAAAGTTAAAATACGTCGCCATTCCAGAACCAAAATGTCCCTCGACTTTCTTCAAAGTTCCATACCAAAGCTCCAACTCATACATCAAATTTTTGAAGTTGCAAAAAAACTAGAAATAATGGATCAGTTAGTAAATCAAGCACGCAATTAGTTACAAGAACTTTTTCGGTTTTAAATTCGATTCGATATTTCAGTCTCTTGTACCAGCTCAGAGTGTTCTTGGATTTCCTTTGGACGGTTTTCAACAACTTTTTTTTGATGCGCCTCTTTACAGTTAGACACTGCGGCATGATTCTGAGAGCGTCCCTGAAATTCGCCACTTTAGAATCAACTTGTTTCAAAGGGGGGAGGACCAAAGTTACTTTCTTAAGTTTTCCGATGTGGGATTGTTCTGCATCAAATCGGGATCTTCCTCCATTTTCGCTACGATCTCGTTCGCGTGAGATTCGAAACTGGACACGTGACTGCTGGTGTTTGTAGCTAAAAAGTGTATATTTGTGTCAATATGATAGGATTTTTTTTTAGAAAATTCGACTTTTTCTTTGACAATTCGCACTTTTTCGTATTTTAACTAACAATTTCAAACTTTTCTAAAGATTTTAATTTTTCTTTTCCAAATTTGGAACTTAATCTCTCATTTGCGGCTTTTTTCTCGAAAGCTCAAGTATAAACTTAAAAAACTATATTTTCTTTTAACTTCAACTGTGTTATCTTCAAAAATTGAGATACAATACTTGTCTCCTGAAACCAAGAAGGATTAAAAAACACAACAAAGGTTGCTCTAACGCGTTTCGAAACGCATCAGGGGACAAGGCTTGTATATTTCAATTTCTACTGATTTTTTTTCTAATAGTTACGAAAAAAAGATTATTGTGCCGAATTAATTAAAAAGCCTCTATTGAAAATAAAGTTAAAGTATTCCCAATTTCAAGTTTTGTCCCAAACTTTCCATTTTTCCTAGTAGAGGTTTTGACTTTTAAAATTTCTACCTTAACCTTAAAATGGCGATTCTTTTATCGTAACTTTAAGTTGTTTGTTACTATAATACAAATAACTAAGCTCGAAAACTTTTACTTTTTTTCTTAAAATTTGAAACGAAACTTTCATTTTGATTGCTTAGATAATCTTTGACTTTTTTTGAAATTTTAATTTCAATTTCGAAATTGCGGCTTTTTTCTTGACTCGCAAATTCCGAGTTTACATTTTCTATTTTCATTTTTTATTGTTTTTATTTTGGAATGTATTAAAAAAAGCTAAAAACTGTTTTTCTCTCTTAAAAATTTGATATTTCGACTTTCATTTCAAAATCCCGGTTAGAAGTTTTTGTTTTTTTAATATTGACCTTAGTCTTGATATTTTGACTTTTTTTAAATTTAAACTGGACTTTTCTTATAAATTCCAGTCATTTTCAAAATTTTAACTTTTTACTAAATAATTCCGGGTTTACAAATCTCTCCTTATGTTTTTCTAAAATTTCCATTTTAAACTAGAACTTTCGAAAAAACTTAATCTTTATTTTGATAGCGGCCTTTCTTCTTAATCTCCCGATTAATTACCATAAAAGTTGAAAGTAGGCATCTGCATTATTGATTTCGATTTCAATTTCAGTAATATTACATTACCTACTTACAATTTGAACTGACAATTAATTTTAAATTTCACTTGAATACAAAATTGTTTTAAAATTTTCATTCAGTTACATTACAGTTATTTCTTCAAATTCGCTGACCAAGTGGTAGCTATTAGCTATATTTTGTTGAAGCTTTTAATTTATAATTTTTGTTCTAAAATTTCGACTCTAAACGCATTTTTTTTCATTTTTCATTTTCTCGTTTTTACTTGAAATTTTGACCATTTTCTCGCTCTTATAAAAGTTCGCCTTTAATCTTGAAAATATTTTATTTTAAAAATCTTAGATTTTTTAATATATCTATTAATATATCTAATAATCTAATACATTACCATTTCGAGCCAATAAAAGTCAAAAATGAAAAAAAAAGTTAAAGTTTATACGCGAATTTGTTCAGTAAATTCGAAATCTTGTCCAATTGATCTTCACCTTGCCAAGTGCGTCTGTCGCTGAATGTTAAAATTAAAAAATAAATAAAAAAATGAGTTTTTATCATAACCATAACCAGCAACGTTGATTGAATTATTCAGTCAATACCACCAATAAAATGATCTAATGATCTGCTTATCAATCAAGTCGGTTTTTCTAGACATCAAGACCGATAATGTCGGTAAATCTAAGCTCAGATAACACAACGCTTAAAAATAATTAAAAATCGACACTTTTATCTACCTAGCTTCAATAAATAAAATTATGAGTCAAGAAGGCCATTTAGCTTTATGAAGTTGTTAAGGACTTTTTAAAACAATGAAATAATCGACAAATTCTGTTATAGTTTGTTTTATTATAAACTCCTGGACAAAACTAACGCACTAGTAGCATTTTTTTTAAACATTCAGCGGTATTCTCTGTATCTTCTTTGCTCTTTGCGAAGTATTGGTATTTCTTTTCATGTTTTATTGTTTTCCCCCAGTTACTCCTTTCCCATTTCTAAATTTTCAATAACATTATGTTAAGGATTGGCAATCAGTTATGGATTGCCCCAAGCAGCGATAGCGTTGGATCTTTGTGTGTCAATTGCTGTTTGTGACTCAACACTGAAAAAACACTTAAAACTATTTAAAACAACAAGAGGAAGAAATTTGGATTGATTTTCTGACGACGGGCGGAGAATAACAGTACCCTAAACGTTAAAACTTTAAAATAATCTTGTTATTTAGTTTTACGTCGTTTAAATTTTAAAATAGTTTTAAGTGTTTTTTCAGTGTTGAGGCACAAACAGCGATTGACAAATAAAGATCCAACGCAATCGCTGCCTGGGGCAATCTATAACAGATTACCAATCCTTAACAGAAGGTTACTGAAAATGTAAAATTGTGAAAGGAGTAAATGACGAAGAAAAAACCAATGAAACATGAATAGAAAAAAACAATCAAGGGTATAATAAAATTTTTAATATGTCAAGTGCCTTATAAGTAGTATGTGGACACTTTCTCGAGCCAATTTAAAAATCACAAAACCTCAAATACTAGCTTTTAACAACAAATGATTAAAATCTGTTCAGAAACTGCTGAGTAGACATGTTATTAAGCTCGTTTTTGTTAACAATTGTATCAGATATGTGTTTCAACATTCGTATACTAGTGTTTTAAAGTAAAAAATAATGAATCGCCAAGGAAATGTATCCATGAAAAAGGCAGTATGGGTATCAGCTAAGCTGGATAAGGGATACTTGATGTATTATGTTTTCATTGTTAGGAAGAAATCATTCCAGCATAAATCGCATGGTCAGTGGATTTAACGGAACAGGATTTCACCTTAGAATGCCAAATCAAGAAGAAAAGTAAAATACCAACCAAATAAATGACCCTTTTCCAAGACAATGAGCTCTTAGAAATCACAGAACCACTAATAATGTAGTGAAAAAAGTAATAATCAAAAAGATGTTTAAATAAAGCCGAATGAATGAGCAGGGGACCAGAAAAAAAGTCATTACTTGTCAAAAAGCACAAAGTTTAAAGATTGGAATTTTCCAGAAACCGTCAACATTGATTTGCTATGGATTGAAGAAGATTCATTGTCTCACCAAACTAGGTTTAGTTTGAAATCTCCCGAAGCACGTGAGCATGTCTGGAGAAGAGAAAGAAAGAGATTTGCAAGCTCTACCATTCTACAAGAGCCCCGTTTGACAGCGGCTCTGTAATGTTTTAAGAAGGCATCCGCTACGTCGCTCATACAGTGTTGATACTCATACGTGAGAGGTATACAGTGTGTCCTACCAGGAATCGCCGCAATCGATATCTGGCAAAGTACTTATCTAAAGCATTTGAAAATTTCGCAACTTATCAAAGACAATAGAACCAACACAACTAAAATATTCGCAAAGTTATAGTATTTCCGGTTATACCGGAAGTTGACACCAACTTCGTTATTTTAAATAAGACACCCTATATATTTTTGCATTTTTAGATTTAATTTAATATTCTGACAAATAATGTTCCTGAAATTTATAGTTTTTGAGATAATTGGATTTTTATAAAAATTTGACAGATGTAAGGTACCATGAAATTCTTTGTATCTTTTTTCAGAAACTAGATATTTATTTCATATTTGGTATGTGAGTAGAACACATACCAAGCTATCTTGCACAACTTTCATAAGTTGAAAAACATTATGCCGAGTGTTGAATTCAGGTCTGCATGTTTTGGTAAATTGAAACAGCGATAACTTTGTTATCTCAAATGGAACACCCTATATTTTTTCAGCCTATCTTATGTAGATTTTAGTTATCTTTTACCTAATATGAGCTTTCTAAGGGTTGCTCTTACAACTTTTAGAAATAATTGCAATTTTTTACTTTTTCTTACGATTTCACATTAAATGAACTCTTATCAGGTCGCATATCAGTGACGTTATAAGTAGAAACAATCTATATCGATAATTATATTGTCAGGAAATCATTTGTCAAGTTATTTATAGTTTATTTTATAGTGTGTGGTAAAGCTAAAATAAAAACATGCCTGACCACCACTTTTAGTAATGAGATACAGTGATAAATTTGCTGTTCGATATCCAATAAAACCCCATTGCAATCCAATAAAGCAAGTGCTAGAAAATCTTACAAATTTTGACCCCGTCAAAGATAAATTAGATAGAAGAAAATCTATTGTTGATAATAAATATGTCGAAATAGGATTTCCAATTATGCCAACTAGTCATGTTTTCATTTTAGCTTCATCGCACACTATGAACTACTATAAGTAATTTTGCTGATTGTTTCATAATTTAAATGTCCATATCGACTGTTTCTTATTTTTAAGTAAATTTCATTTGTTTTTACTTATTATGTCACTGATATGCTACTCACTAAGAATTCAATGACCGTAAAATAAAAAAGTGTTAAAATTGCAATTATTTCCAAAACTTGTAAAAGAAACTTCCGCAATGCCTATATCAATTGAAAGATAATTTAAATTTCCATTTGAGAGGTCAAAAAAATATAGGATGTATAGGATGTTGTATTTGAGATAACAAAGTTTATAGCTCTTTGAATTTACCAAAATGTACACTGAAATCACCACTCGATATAATGGTTTTTTAATCTATGAAAGTTGTGCAAGATGGCTTCGTATCTGTTCTAGTCAGGTACGAAATATGAAATAGATATTTAGTTTCTGAAAAAAAATACAAACAATTTCGTCAAATTTTTTATAAAAATCCAATTATCTCAAAAACTATAAATTTTAAGAACAATGTTTATTATTTAAAGTGGCCTTAAAATATCAAATTAAATTCAAAAATGCAAAATTATATAGGGTGTCTTATTTAAAATAACTAAGTTCTAACTAAGTCAACCTCCGGTATAACCGGAAGTATTGCAACTTTGCGAATATTTTAGTTGACTCTGCTAGTTGTTAAATTTTCAAATTTTTTAGATAAGTACTCTGTCAGATATCGATCGCGGCGATTCCCAGTGGAACACACTGTATAAATGCGAATTATTAAATTAGAAAGATAATACCTCCAACGTTCAAGATAACAAAAGGTTTGAAACAGGGATGCTGCCTATCACCTACACCTAAATATACTTATAAGAAACACTGCAGGAATGGAGAAGAAAATGTAAAGGAATGGGGATAGAGATCGGTAATCAGTACCTAACAACTCTGTTCTTTGCAGACGATCAGGTACTAATAGCAAACTGCGAAGAAGACCTGGACTACATGTTGAGAAAGATAAAATAACAGTATAAAAGGTGGGGATTCAGCATAAATATGAGTAAGACAGAATATCTTAGAGTAACTGAGACTGGAGAAGAAGATCAAGTTATAGAATTAAAGAAAATAAAAAAATGCGAAGAATTTAAATATTTAGGAAGTGCAAGATCCCAAAAAGAATCATCAGAGAGGAACATAACCTATAGGACACAGTAGAGTAAAAAATGCGTTGGGATTCTAAACTCGTTGCTGTGGTCAAACCGGATAACAATTCGATCAAAATTAACAATATACAGGACAATAGTGGAAACGATATTGACGTATCGATCGGAATGCTGGCAGATGACAAAAAAGGATAAGCAGAAGTAGACTCGGTGGAAATGGACTATTTAAGGAGATCATGCGGAATATCTAGAAAGGAACACATTACAAATAAAGAAATATGAAGACAAACGGAACAGAAAGAGCATTAGAATACATTCCTACAAACAGAAGAAAGAGAGCTAGAACACGGATTAATGGTAGATACAGCAATCCGAGAACTGGAAAAACAAAAAGATGTGGCGAAAGTCGAAATGCAAGATGCGGCAGCAGCTTCTCGCTATCAATAAAAATATAAAATTAAACTAGAAAGCATCTACCTAAATGCATAATACTATTTGCTCGTTTTGTGGCCCCAAATTTTTCAATATTGCAGGAAAATTCACGCCTTCACTTGGATAGACAGGTTAAGGATTTCCTGGATGTTGTAATCCGTGAATAATAGCCACCATACACTACCCATCTCAATCCCATAGAACATTTATGGGACCATCTAAAAAAATGTTTGAAGTCGTCGACTCTCACTTGCCAATCACCTTCAAATGACGAATGGATTAATTGATAAATGAAAGAATATTTTTCAGGGTAACATTGAAAATTTGACCACTAACATGTCAAGTCGTATGGATGGGATAATTAGGAGTAAAGGCAGACCTACTAGTCCATTGAATCAGTTGATTCTATCGTTTTCAATTATTTAAATGATTTTCATTTTAATTTTCGTTTATACAGATTGAACCAAATTTGATTTCCACTACAAGGATCTCGTAAACCATTAGAGATACAAGAAAGCTTAAATGGGAAAAGTAGTGCAGAATTTAATGCCTAACATTATTCCGCTGAGAAAACAATTGAATTCCAATTCGTCTTGATTTTATTTAGAAAAAACTGAAAATCGCCATTTTTTTAAAATCAGCTATAACTTGTTTATTTAAAGTCCGATTGAAAAAAATTAAAAAATGCAAATAATTGTTTTTTAAGGCCTTTTCACTGGCATAAAATATTTCTTCTTAACTGTTTCCGAGAAAATTATGTCAACTTCGCTATTTCTATATTGAATTTTATCATTTTCGAATTTTGGCATATTTTTCTGATTAATTTGATATATGACATGGCATACTTCAAATATGGTAAAGTGAGTTAAATTAACTAACTTTTTATTTTTAAACAAAAAAATTATAGTAGGCAATGCAAGTGCCATAACTTTTAATAATAAAAAATATAGTTCCTAAAAAAGCAATAATTATTACTAAAAAACTAAAAATATTATAACAAACTGTATAGTATTGAAATATTCATCAATAATCGTAGCGTATATTCCCTTTAAATTATGTAATTCTCAGAACATTCTAAGGGCTGTATTAAGGACGACTTTCCCATGACTCATATGCAAGTGTACGTTCTGGACTTCTCTAGACATTAAATACTTTAAGATGGTGAATGTGCATAAATATTAGAGTCATTTCTAATGTTAGATTGTCAGATATTTCACGTTACACGAATAAGTATTCAATGTTTAAAGAATTTTTGTAAAAATTGCCGACAAAATTTTTAAAACATCTACACTTAATCAAAGAATTGCGCTATTTAAAAGGGTGCATGCACGTTAAATATTGTTTAAATATTGCACAGTTTGTTACAACATTTTTGGTTTTTTAATAATTATTGTTACGTAATTAGGTACTGTATTTTTATTATTAACAGTTATGGCACTTACGTGGCCTACTATAATTTTTTGTTTAAAAATAAGAAATTAGTTCATTTAACCCAATTTGCCACATTTCAAATATGACATGTCATATATCAAATAAATCAGAAAAATATGCCAAATTCAATAATGATAAAATCCAATATGGCGTCCACAAGAAATAACAAAGTTGACATAATTTTCTCAAAAAGATTTAAATTTAGAAAAAGTTAACGCACACCAATGAGAAGGGCTCAAGAAACAACTAATTACAGTTTTTAAATTTTTTCAATCGGAATTCAAATAAACAAGTTACAGCTGATTTTTAAAAATGGCGATTTACAGTTTTTTCTAAATAAAATCAAGACGAATTGGAATTCAATTGTTTGCTCAGTGGAATAATGTTAGGCATTAAATTCTACACTACTTTTCCCATTTAAGCTTCCTTGTATCTCCAATGGTGTACGAGATCCCTGTAGTGGAAATCAAATTTGGTTTAACCTCACTTACTTATATAAGAAGTGTTTAGTGGTTTAAAAAAATGTTATGTTTCTCTGATTTCCTTCTCAAATGATTTTATAGACCCAATTTATAACCTTTTATTATAAATTAGTGCAATTTTTTCTCATTAGTATAATTGGATTAAACTAAGAAACAATGTTTAAATTTAATCAAAGGGTGCGTTAGTTTTGTCCTGTAGTATAGGAGGTGTTTTCAAAAAATAAGGTGACTTAATATTTTTATGAAAAAATATTTATTTATTTATCAACATTTATACTGTCCTCTTCAAAGTAATCCCTCTCAGATACAATGCACTTGTGCCAACGCTTTTTCTAATCTTCAAAGCACTTCTCATAAGCACTCTTTGGTATAGCCTTGAGCTCCTCTAGTGTTGAAGTTTTTATTTCATCAATCGTTGCAAATCTCCGTCCTTTCATAGGTCTTTTAAGATTTGGGAACAAGGAAGAAGTCGCAGGGGGTCAAATCCGGTGAATATGGTGGCTGAGGCATGATTCTCGCTTTGTCTTTGGCCAAAAAAACTCTCACAAGCAACGATGAATGAGCAGGTACATTATCGTGGTGCAAGAGCCGTGAATTATTTTTCCATAATTCCGGACGTTTTTTTCGTATTGCTTCTCGCAAACGGCGCATAACTTCAAGGTAATACTCCTTATTGACCGTAAAACTCCTGTCAGTAAAAACTCCTGATGCACTACGCCATGGTAGTCAAAAAAACCAGCAAAACTTTGACATTTGATCGGACTTGGCGTGCTTTTCGGTCTTGGCTCTCCTGGGTCCTTCCATGGAGACGATTGAGCTTTGGTTTCGACGTCATAACCATATAACCATGATTCGTCATCAGTTATGACCCTTTTCGAGCAAATCAGGATCATCACTGACGTCATTCAAGAGTGATGCTCATACGACGGTTCTTCTGATCAAAATTCAGAAGTTTCGGAACAAACTTCACTGACACACATCTCATGCCACATCTCATCCAAAAAAATTGCATGACACGAGCCAACTAATGTGCCAACATCCTCAACAACTTCTCTTATGGTAATTCGACGATTTTCAAAAACAATTTTCTTTACAGCTTCGACGACATCTTCTGTTGTTGATGTGCTGGGGCGTCCAGAGTGAGGTTCGTCGCCGGCTTCCTCTCAGCCATCTTGAAAGAGTTTGTACCACTTGTAAACATTTTTTTTTTACGTAGAGCAGACTCACCGTACGCCACTGTCAATATTTTAAGTGTTTTAGAGCACTTGATTCCATTTTTGACACAAAATTTGATGCAAATTCTTTGCTCCATTTTTTATAATAATAGAAAATCGCCGAGCACAGCAAAATACGTCTAACCTTTTTATCTAAGTATGCTATGTACTTGAAACTGCGAACATATGTTCTGGACATGTGTACCAACACAACAACAACAATAACAAAAAATCGATAATCGAATGTACGTTGCCCGCGAAACTTGAAAAGTCGCCTTACTTTTTAAATAGACCTCGTATACAGTGTGGAACAGCCAAATGAAATAAATTCCGTATCTTAGTTATTCTACAAATTCATAAAAAATCTCGAGATACATCAATTTTAGATTATAAAGTGACATCCGTAAAGAACGTAAAAACTTCTGCCCTGGATGCAACCCTCGTCGAGTGACAGTTGTAACCCCTAAATTTTTTTAACCAAAAGTAGGAGCTTGTTTTACCTCATTTGAAAGCTCTTTTTATTCTCAAGAAAAATGTCATGGTTGCCATATTTATTTCAAAAATTAACAGTGAAAAAATTCATTTCAATTTTTAACAACAAAATATAAATCTAATATTTTCATTTAATAAAATAAAAAACAAACCATACTTAATGTAGGAGATGTTCGAAATGGGCACCTCCAACATCTTGGCAACATCCTAATCGTGAATAAAAATTTCTCCTGACATTATTCAACATCTCTGGTGTCACCGACGCAATCGCAAGCGTTATACTTGCTCGTAAGTCAGCTACGTCGCGGGGTTTGGTTTTATACACTTTACTTTTCACATAACACCATAAAAAATCCAAAGGGGCCAGATCTGGTGATCGCGGTGACCATTCTACCGTACCTTGTCTCCCTATCCAGCGATTTAGAAAAGTAAAATCGAGATATTGCCGGACATTGACTTGATAGTGTGGTGGTACTCCATTTTGCTGGAACCATATTACATTAGCAGGAACGTGTGGATTTTCTTGAGCTGGGTATAAGTTTACCAAAGCTGATACAATGTTACTTTGGAGCAATGGCTAAATGATTATCTCAATTTAAATTTCCATAATCAGTGACATGATCTCCAATAATCCCTGCCCAAAATTAACTTTTTCAGGGTTCGGTGTATGCAATTCTCTCATCCAATGGGGATTTTCACTAGCCCAATAGCAACAGTTTTGACGATTTACATGACCGTGAAGGGTAAAAGTAGACCCATCAGAAAACAATATGTTTTCTATTTGGATGACGGCTTCGGCCGGTGATCTTGCTCAATCTCCATGACCGATCATTTGTAAAATTATTATTTTATGCATTTCTGCTAAATAACCCATATTAAATTTTTAAAATGTGCAAAAAGATAACTGAAGCACGTACTGATAACTGTTTAATTCTCTCACAGTTTTTGAAAGTTACTGGGATGTTTTTGACAAAAGTACAAAATCAAAAAAGTATATTGAAATTGTTTTTGGTTCCTTTATGAGAACAAACTAGACGAGCCACTATTAGATATTATTACAGAAAATTTCATCTAGTTGATAAATTATTTTGTTATTGTTGACATTTTTGAATAGATAATGAAAAGACCTTTCAAATGAGGTATACGAGGCTCCTACTTCCAATTAAAAAAATAGGGGTTGAAACGGTAACTCGAAGGGCGTTGCATCTAGGCAAGAAATTCTTGCGATGCAGGGTGTCATTTTATAATCTAAAATTGACCTGTCTCGGGATTTTTTATAAATATGTACAATAACTAAGATACTGAATTTATTCCATTTGGCTGTTCCACACTGTACAGTTTTAAAAGCAATAAAATTATCGAATGAAAAATTGCAAAATGAAAATGTTCTGTGTTGTAACCTTAAGTAAAATTGTTAGTACAGTTGAGTTCTCAGAAACGGAAGGTTGAGTGTTACTGGAATAAAGATAGCCTTAAAAGTATTCCTAAAAATACTCTCCATTTAAGTAAAAGTTTTGTTTAAATGTTGAATAATTTTTATAATCAATAAAATTAGCCACCTATATTTTTAACGATAATTTGTACGCAGCTTCAATATGGATATGGATCAAAAAATTCTGTTTTATGGAACTGAAAATTGAATACGTACGATTTGCTTCAAAAAACTCTCTAACTCTTATATCGTTTTTTAACAATGGTATAGTTCTAAGCATGATATCTGCTATAATAATTTTATGGTTTTAATTGTGAGTCAATAAGTACAAAATTAAAAATATGCATACAAGACACTAGAACTTTTTTATTTTCTTTTATGAAATTACACTTTAAAAGCTTTTTAAAAGCAATAAAAAAGCTGATTTTTTGCATTTAGTATATAGGTATGAGTCAAAACGCCCTAAATTAAAAAAAAAACATTTACGAGAAACTAACTTTTTTAATTTCAATTTAATGGAATTACATTACATACATTTTCTAACCAATAAAATTACCGCAATTTTTGTTATTGCCATTTTTACGTACATTTCAATACCAATAAAAAGTCAAAAGGCACAAAATTCGAAACAATGAAAATTGGCAGAAAAATTAGAACCTCACGAGAACTATTAAATCAGTAAAACGTCGTGTTTAGAGATCAAATCGCTTATCAAATCACAAATTTGGACACTGAAAATTAACAATAAAAACCTGTAAATATTCTGCTCCTTCCCCTTCCATCAAACGATTGACCTCTTCTGGTCCTGTTTCTTTGTATGGACGCGGTTCTGGTGTTGAATTCGGGTGTCTCGTTGGTGTCATTTTGAGGCACATCGCGATGATCCATCGATTCTCTTATTTCGCTTATATTGTGCTCCGATGTCATCGTGACATTATAAAAACCGTAACAATACTGAATAATTATATGAGACGGATATGCGGCAATATATCTGAGATAAGCATAATGGGAAATTGATAATTACAATGATTCAGTCGTATTATTTTTGAGAGCATTGTATCTTGAAATGTTTGCGTTAGAAATTCGTTTTTTCATTTTATTAATTTGACAATTTTAGCTCAATAAGTAGAATTAGTTATTACCATATGATAATAATCTGAAATCAAACAGACATTAATAAAGTTTTACGAAAGATGCGAATCGTTATGTTATTCTTTGCTTGTACATATAATAACAACCACCATAATGTATAAGTGATTATATCATGATAACAACAAAAGGAGTGGAATTTAACGTTATCAGTTTGTAATAAAACTACTACAATATTTATTATTTGTCTCACTTGAGAGTTAAAACTAGTGTTGGGCGATTATGAATGATATAATCAAAAATAATGTAAAACCATACAAGAAATTTTAGGAACTACTTACTATTCGATTATTTCAAGCGATTATTTCGATTCATTCGATTATGAAAGTATGTCGTTTTGCCCAATACTACTTAAAACGCATTCTTTTTTGAGATACTACAAACAGAAACTAGTAGAAAGAGATAAGGTTGATATAGAAATCTTGCCCCTAACACTATCAAATATTAAAAAACACATCATTTGCTCTAATGCACACTTATTGTAAGTAAAAAAAATTAAAAAATACAACACTTGCTCAATGTTTCAATATCATCTTTAGAGAAATATTAAGTATTTCTCTAAAGATAATATTGAAACGAATTAGAGCAAGTGTTGTATTTTTTAATTTTTCTTGGCTTAAGAGGACAAGACCTGTTGCATCCGTTGCACCTAAAAAAAAAAGATAAGTGTATGACTGATAATATAGCTAATTCATTAAAATTAAAAATTCAACTTATAGTTGACATTTTAAGAAAAAACAAAAGAAATTTTCCATTTGAAGTCGAAAATTCCACTTTTTCTGGAAATATGGACTTTTTCTTGAACTTCCAGTTTGAATTTTTGAAATTTTAATTTTTAACTTTAATTTGAAAATTTTGACTTCTAAGGCATTGTGGAAAAGTGGCAAGTTCGAATTTAAACTCTTAAATCAACTGTTTGGTCAAAATTTCTAACTAAAAGCTGCAATTTCGGGTTCAATTTTGAAAGACATTATTCGGTCTAATTTTCGACTTTGGTTTTTTAAATTATTGTAAAAAAATCTAGAACTTTCTTGTTTGAAATCGAAATTTTGAGTTTGTTCGCATAATTTCGAGTTTATAATGCCAACGGTTTTTGTTTTTTCCAAAAAATCGAAAAATTCTACTTTATAATCGAACATTTTATTATGATGTTAAAATGTGAATTTGAACTTTATATTTTGAAAATGGCAGAAATTCCATAAATTATTACGTTAAAAAGACAATTAAGCGTTTTGACGAAGTTGTTAGGTTAGAACCAGCCATTGAAATACAAATCTTTAGTATCTTTCTGAAGATGACAGCTTGGCTATCGAAACGCGTTAAAGCAACCTTTGTTGTGTTTCTTAATCTTTCTTGGTTTCAGGGGACAAGATTTGTATTTCAATTTTTGAAGTTAACCAAGGACCAGTCCATCCCACCAAAAAATAGAACCAGAAATGTTTTTATAAAATTCACTCCGTAAATTGTCAATTTATCTATTGTAGAATTTCGATTTTCATCTTAAAATTTGGCTTTTTTTAGGAGTTTCACTTGAAAGTTCAAAGCTTAAGTGGAATATCAAAATTCAAAATTAAATCAATACTTTTAAAAACAAGTGAAAATTTTTAAAAATAGTCCAAATTTCGAAAAAAAAATAGTAATTTGTAGAGAAATTCCAAATTAAAACTGAAAATTTCAGAAAGAAAACTAAAACTTACCATGTTACAATTCTGAGTTTCAAGCAAAAATTTTTAAATAAACAAGTAAATATTGAAAGTAAAAAACACTACATTTTGAAAAAAAGGTCACAATTTCGGGATTCAAAGACCAAATTTTGAAAAAGAAGTGAAATCTTAGTAAAAAGTCAAGTTTGGGTTAGAAATTTTCGGAGAAATAGTAGGAATTGAAAGGTCAGACTTAGAAAAATTATTATTAACTTCAATATTAAAATGAAATCAAAGCTTGTGCTCTTTAAATAACGTCGACAAAAAAATAAAAACAAAAGGTCACAATTATACTCTTTTTTCAAAAATGTCAATAGTAGCAAATGATATTTTCGATTTCTTGCATATTATTGGTCTCCAAGTTAAGTAACTTTGCCCTAACTTAACCAGTCTCTAATTTAAAAAATCCCTTACCATTTTTGAGATCCCTGTAATATGAAGCGAATTCGTTACAGCCTGTATATTTTAAGGGGTAGATATCAAAAAGATCATATCACCAATTATATTTTGTAATTGTAGGTGATATATCGAATTGGTAAAGTGTTGATTGATCAACGCTTAAAAAAAAGAAAAAAAATATTTAATGAATTTTGTTTTTTGCTTAAAGAAATTAAACTGTCAATGAAGCAAGAACTAGCGTTGATTGAATACATATTAGATATGCAAACCTTATCATAAAATGCGTATACCACTTTTCTCTATCCATACTCCAAAACGTTGTTTAGGAAGTGCTGGTACCTAGTGGTCAATAGTAAAATTATTACACTTTAGCAGGGGAAAACAGAGTTCTTTACGGTTTTGGTCATTTATCCAATATCTACACCACAAATCAAACAATAATTATTTTCTCTTATTGATATGTTCAAGGTCGCCGCGTGATGGGATGGGAAGTTTCACTTCGATGAATACACTTTTAAATTATGAAACTTTGACAAAACACCTTTTTTTAATAGAGTTTAGGACATTTTATTAACTTCGAATTTTTAAGCCAAATTCTCATCTTTAACTTGAAATATATTGTTCAAAATTTCCAAATTTTTAGAAAAATAGAAATTACTAAACGAATACAGTAACTTTTAAGAAATAACTCCAAATTTAAAAAAATCGTGAAATTTATTCTTTTAATGTACAACTCATTAATTAAATATTTTCAATTTGAAGTCAACATTTTAGGGAAAATAAACAAGAATTGCAAATTTAAAGTTAGAATTTAAAGTAAAAAAATAAATTTATTTACAAAAATGTTTTCTAAATTTCAAGTTGAACTTGCTACTTTTTTCCTTCGATTCAAAATTTTATTTTTTTTAAATTATTTCCAATAACTCGCATTTAAATTGGAAAATTCGAGACATTTTTTTAACAAAATGTTTATTATTCTAGTAATTTCAACTTTCTATAGACGTTGGAAAATCTCTTTTTATTTTTAAAATCATAACTTTTTCTCAAAATTTCGAATTGTGAATTTACAAGTTTATTCTTCTCTTCATATTTCCACTTTAATCACGAAATCAGAACTTTCTAGAAATCTTTTACTCAAATTGTCCGTTGATATTTTACCTGGTTATGCCCGTTATCTTAATCATTCCATTCCTATACCGACCGACTAATTCGCAACAGATGGGGTGCTGCACTGATTCATATTTTTCCACTCAGGCCTACCTCGCAATTTACAGATTCAAAATGGGACGAAATTAAGAAAAACTTTAACTTTATAAGAACATAAAATAAATCAGAATAAACGGGTTAGAAATTACTAAACGAATGTAGAAAATTTTAAGAAATAACTTCAATTTTATAACTCGTTATTAATTAAATATTTTGAATTTGAAGTCAACATTTTAGGGAAAAAAGAGAACAATTATTGCAAATTTAAAGTTTGAATTTTGGGAATTTAAAGCAAAAAAATAAATTTATAAAAAAAACTTTTCAAAATTTCAAGTAGAACTTGCTACTTTTTTCCTTCGATTCAAAATTTTATTTTTTAAAAATTTTTCCCAATAACTCGCCTATAAATTGGAAAATTCGAGACATTTTTTAACAAAATGTTTATTATTCTAGTAATTCCAACGAGTGGAAAATCTCATTTTTTCTCAAAATTTAGAATTGTAAATTTACAAATTTGTTATTCTCTTTATATTTCCGCTTTAATCACAAAATCAGGACTTTCTAGAAATTTTGTATTTTCGAACGAACTTTCAAGAAAAAATTGGAAATTTCGGTATTTAATTAAAGTCGTGAGTGTGATATTTTTTACTTTTCAACTCGAAACGTGTCGAGCATTTTATATTTTTTCTTTTTTACTCTTTAACTCAAATTGTTCCTTGATATTTTACCTGGTTATGCCCGTTATCTTAATCATTGCATTCCGATACCGACCGACTAATTCGCCACAGATGAGCTGCTCTTCTGATCAGTGTTACCGCTTGCAAAAGTACGAAATTACTGACAAATCTTGATTAGATTCCTGGCGTTTTCTAGCAAAATTTAAATGTTATATTCCTTGTATTTCGTGACAAATTCAAAATTAAATTATATTTATTATATATTTGTTTTAATGAGCTTTTAACAAATCAATTTTAACAGAAATTTATTTAAATAATATTATATAAAATATTTTTGCCATATTAAAACGTTCTTAGCTGAGAAGTATTAGATCTTTACAACCGTAAGGAGAATTTCCGCTAGCAGACCAAAGTGACCCTCTCCACGTTGAGTTACGAGGATTATGTCAATAGGGACAAAAAGTAATGGTTATAAAACTTGTTCATGTAATAAAAGCAGTTAAAATTATTGAAAACACTTGACTCTGAAAAGTTAGAAACCCTACCCTACACAACAAAGACATTGAATTGCACCCTAAATGCGCTTTGGTTTTCTCTGTACAACACATGTTTAAGATCCAATGTTACAAGAGAATCGCTGTCAAGGGGGTCAGCGTGTAAAAATTGCAAAATCTGTAGTGCGTAAAAATCGCGAATCGAAAATCGAGGTTATTCCTTCAAATTCCTGGTTATAAGTCAATACTGGCAAGTTTACTGGCAGGACCTTATATTCCTGAGCCAGTATTTATTGGCAAAACGGCAACCTTGGTATTGATTTAAATTTTTCCACTCACGCCTACCTGGCAATTTACAGATTCACTATGAGACGAAGTTAAGAAAAATCTTAACTTTATAAGAACATAAAATAAATCGGAATAATTGGGTTTAGAATTATTAAATTTAAACTCGGAATTTTCACAAAAATATTGACTTAAAATATTTATCCAATATTTGAAAACTGAAAATATGCGAAATTTGACAATTAAATTGAAAAATATGAGAGATTTTTTTTCATAATTTTGGTTTTCTATGGAAGTCAAAAATGTCATAAAAAATGTATTTCAATTTCTAAATTCAAATTTTCTGCGGCAAAATTGAAATTTCAAGATCAAAAACAAAACGAAATTTAAATCTCAAAAACGAAGTTTTATAAAAAAATTTAGCTCTGCAACTAATAAGTTTGTGAAGAAACTTAACCTTTTAAAAAAACAGATAAAAGACGATTTTTGACACAAAAGTTGAAGGAGCAACGGAACGAACACTTTAGACAACACACAATTTTGACTACTAAATTCAAAACAAACAATTTCGATTTATTTTAGTTTTTGATATATATACCGGGTGTAGCAGGATCATGGCACACCCCTTATTTGATGTATTTATAAAATGTAAAATTGTTACATAAAATTTACATTCCTATTGTTGTCACTTTCGCTAGAACTGATACCAACATTTGATTTTTAAATAGAACACCCTGTATATTAATAAACTTTTGGAATCTGCACAATTTTCTGGATACAAGAGTAATTTTTAAAGTATCAAACATTTTTTTGGTCCCATTTTATCTTTGGTGTAGAAATCCTAATTAACGCTAACTAACAATATAAGCGCTGCAAAAAAATTAAATTAGGAAAACTTGGCAATTGCCTTTTTTAAAATTTGTTTTCCAACTATTCAAAATTTAGACTTTCTTTAAACATTTTGATTTTTTTTTTGAAAATTTAACTTTTTATTAAAATGAAATGAAAATTTCCACTTTTTTCAAAATTTTGCAATTTTCAACTATTCAAAATTTCAACTTTTTTAAAAATCACGAATTCTTCTAAAATTTCGACCTTTTTAAAAAAGTCAACTTTTTTTGAAGATCTTAACTTTTTCCAAAAATTTACTGAAATTTCGACTTTTTAAATTTTATACTTTTTCCAAAATTTTTTTGATTTTCTTTGAATATTTCGGCTTTTGATAATTTTGAATGTTATTCAAAATTTTCGAATTACTTTAGTTTTGATTTTAAAAAAAATGTTAATTTTTTTAAAGAACTGCGCTGCACCAGTTTTTTCAATTTTGATATTTTTTTTGAAAATTGATTTTTCCAAATTTCGTCTATTTTAAACATTTTCCTTTTTGCAGTTTTTGACGTCAATATTGTGACTATTATATCACGATTTGTTTGCATAATTTCGACTTTTTGTGAATAATTTCGACTTTTTTTTTGAAGTTTTCGGCTTTTTTCAAAATTATCAATTTTTTTTAAATTCCAACTTTATGACAATTTTGACATTTCACTAGTGTTTTAAATTATCATTATTTTCAAATTATTAGCTTTTCAAATTTTCATTTTTTTTTAAATTTCAGAATATTTAAAAAAAATTCGACCATTTTTCAAATGAATCTATTTTTCAAAGTTTAAATTTTTTTAGAAATTTAAAATTTTTTCAAAATTTTACCAATTATCTTAAAAATTTCGTTTTTTCATTCAATTTCAATTTTTTTTTAAATCTAATGAATTGTTCTGAAAATTTCTCCTTTTTTCTAACTTTCAACATTTTTCTCAAAATTTTGACTTTATTTCCCAATGTTGAAATTTTGCCTTTTTTAAAAGTTTCTCAGCAAAAAATCGAATACTCGAAATTTTATCAAAATTTTAAGTTTATCTAACATTTGGATTTTTAAACAGTTTTTATAAATTTCGAATTCTCAAAATCTAAGCTTTTTACTAGAAATTTCGCGTTAAAATTTGAATATTATTTCGATTTTTTCAAGTCTCACAAAAAGCGAACTTTTTTCTCAAAACAAAGTGTTTGCGTGTTAAAATTAGAATTTTATTTCCGTTTTTTTCTAAGACTCATAATTAACAAAAAAACAGATATTGGTCAATTTGAACATTACTTTTTTCCCAACTACAAATATCTATAAATATTTTCCATTGTAAAATTTGTGCATCTTGATGGCAATAAATACTCTCAGTTCAAATATAACTTTTAGAAAAGGAACACCCTTCCAGTATTTTTATCATTTTACCCAAACATCTGTTTTTACTTAGAAAGTAAGATAAATAAACAACGTAGTTCAATTGACCTGCGTCACAATAGCAGACAAAACTTCAAAAGGGGCTGGGCGAGTCATAACAGTAATTATTGCTTTTCGTGGAAATTTATGCTTCAAGTTTGTTATTGTTATTATGATTAATTATACTGTTTTATTAAGTACATATTTCTGCTTAAATTCTTTAGAAATACAGCTGTACTTGGAAACACCAATAGAGCAATAGAAAAGGATAAATAGGCGGTACACTTTTTGAAAATAGTCCAAATCAAAAACAAACAATCGAAATTAAAATTAAGGCAAAGACTGCATGAAAAACGCCGAAAAATGTAAAAAAGTAGGACATGACATAAAATCCGGTCTCTAGTAATTATTATGGCAGTATTATGGTATTATCAAAGCTGTCTTTAATATTAAGGTCAGAAAATATAATACGCAACATCCAAAACTTAGGGCTTCTTTCTTAAACAGAATTCATGCCGGTTTAAAAAAATATATAATGCTGAAATGCCAAAAATTCTAGTCTAAACAATAAAAATATTTTCGAAAGAGTAATAATTTTTATAAGTAAATTAATTAAAAAGTCAACAAAAACTTAAAAAACGAATTTACATGAACTACAAATTTTAAGGAAAAAGTCGAGATTCCGAGATTAAATTAATTATATCAATTAAATTAATTTAACAAAAAGTTTATCAAAAATTTTAAGAAATACGCATATATGATCTTTTTACACTGGTTTATTGTCGTAACTAATATTTAAATTTGTTTTAAATTCTTTTAGGAATCTTAAGTTGAATTCAGTTAAAGAAAAATATAACGATTTGTTTATTCCAACAAGAGCATTTTGGCTAATTCAAGCAACAATGCTAATGCCGGACTTACTATCTACCCAGTCATAAAACAGGTTTTATTTTGCCTGAAGGCAGAAGAGTTCAAACGATTTCAAAATAATACCCCACCAGCCGCTCATCACTGACGGCTGTCGGAACCTGCAATTACCGTGTCCCTCTATTGGTGAAAAGATTAAACAAAAGGATGCAGAGGACCAGGGATAAGATCAAGTGGACGCAAAGACTATCATTGATTTTGGTGGATGCGTCCTGAAGCAGAGCTCCTGAGCGTCCAAAAATGGCGTACGCTTTTGATCTATTGCTTCCGCCATCTATACTATATTCAATCAACGTAAAAACACACACATTGGCAACGCTGAATATCACAAACATTGGCAATGTCGTTCTTGTCATAGACATATCAAAATGAAATTAATGTCAGAACGAAATGTCATTATGATTCAAATATAATAATGTCCTTCAAATGTCACATTGACACAAAATTCTAGGTTATATTTGTTAAAAGCGAATGCTAATGAGCATGATAAAATTAATTAGTTACAATGTTTTCTTATAGTATCTGGAGACATTTACGTCTAGGCACAAGAACTTTCGTAAGACACAAACATCGGCCGGACCACTGGGTAAGTCACCGTTTTTTATTACCCATTTATTTTACACAAGCCTCTTCAGTCCGTGCTCCAGAAAAAGAATCACGCCGTAGACAAGGCTTTGGAGCACTTCGACGACTTCTACAAGAAGATTTATAACAAAAAATGGCCCGATATAAGAGCTGGCTTACTCGGCAAACAGAAATACGTCGCCGTGATCAACAACTATGGGGACCAAGAGGGTGCCATCTCGAATTTGGAGCTACGCGGAGCTGTAAATCTCAGAACTATGTTTAAACTAGAAAAGGGGATACTTAAGTGAGAAATTTGCTAAGAAGAAGAGGGCGAAAGAGCTGGAGAAAATATGGCGGTTGGAACGCGAAATGACTCCGAGTGGGGCCACCACGGAGGCAGTTGGGAAGGCACCGGAGCTGTCGGCAAAGCAGTTTTCCCTGGCTAGTAGCTTGGAAGGCGCCGAGTATGACACTCGGCGGTTCATCGATTCGAGCGACCCGCTTTCTGCTGAGATCCTTAACGATTTTGTACCGGCCACCCGGCTGAAAGGGAAAGAGGATTTCATACCGGAATCCGACCATTATGCGTACTACGATGTATCCAGGGATTTTTCAGTACCGATCAAACGTGAAAACGACTTTCACTTCCCCGATCATTTAAATGTTTATTCGTTTGAGCCGGACAGTGAAGAGGATTTTCAAGGTCCTAAGAGGGGGTCGACTAACGTTTTTAATTATTACTTGATGGATGGTGGGTCGATTTTGCCCGTGCTTGCTCTGGATTTGAAGCCAGGGCATCGATTGCTAGATTTATGTGCTGCTCCTGGTGGGAAGAGCTTGTTGGCCATACAGACGCTCTATCCACAGTGTGTGGTGGCCAATGATCTCTCGTTTTCAAGGGTGGAACGAATTCATAGTGTTTTTGATCAATATTTGTATGATTTTGAGGAGAGATTCATTCAAACTGGTCGAATCAAGATAACACACTGTGATGGGCGCTTTTTCCCAGATGATAATTTCGATAGAGTTTTGGTAAATGCATGCTACCCTAATTTAGTACTGAAAATGTCACAGAGTCCTTTTAGGTTGATGTTCCCTGTACAACAGATAGGCACTCTGTAATGATTAACGATAACAATATATTTAAACCAAGTCGAATTAAGGAGCGACTAAAGTTGCCCGAGACGCAAAGTGAGCTGCTTTTTCAAGCATTAAAACTTGTGAAACCTGGTGGTGTTGTTGTTTATTCTACATGTTCACTGAGTCCAATCCAGAATGATGGTGTAGTCCATATGGCTTTGAAGCGAATTTGGGAAGAAACAGATTGTAAAATAGTAGTCAAGTATGTTTGCCTATGGATTTATTAACTGTTTTAATTGTGGTGCTTTTTAGGGATATGAGAATTGCTCTTTTGCAAGCCAAAGGGCTCTACAACTTCGCAGATCATAGTCTTTTAAAGTATGGAAGTCTTGTCACTCCTGACATGTCAAAAAATTTTGGTCCTACGTATTTTTGTAAATTGGAAAAGCTCCAATAAATTTATCTGTTGAAATTGTATTACATTTTTTTTCAAGCTTAATTCAAAGAAACAATTCAAATGTGGCAGACAGACGGGTGACCTTTTAAGATACAAAACCACAGGAATAGTTTTTTTCTTCTAGTATTCATTTCCATAAATTGATGATCAAGAAAAAAAAATTTATGAGAAATTTGCCACCTAAAAATATATTTTTTTGCATATGCTGAAGTATAAAAAAAAGTCTGTAGAACAAGTCGTAATTTACAAAAATATTCTCATCATGGTTCTGACTTGAAATTTGACAATCTTGAAATTTCTTAAGACTACTTTTTCTCAAAATTTCCAAAAGATATTTTTGTCAAATATTTTTGCTTTGTGTTTTCAATATTACCCCAAATTTTAGAAAATAAACGAATTTTGAAGAAAGGACTAATTTTGAGAAAAAAAAAAATTAAATTTCTAAAAACAAAAGTTTTAAATTTACAAAAAAGCCTTCTTTTGAAAAAATCAAAGGAAACAACTTCTGTAAAAAAGTCGAAATTTTGGATAAAAGATCAACATTTTGAGAAAAAGATCAACATTTTAAGAAAAAGATCAAAGAAAAGTGTTAAAATTTTTCGGAGAAAGTGAAATAAGAAAATCGAATTTTGAAAATAACCTCTAAATTAAAAAAAAAATTAATGAATTCTGAGCTTTTTGACAATCTTCAAATTTGCAAGAAACATTTTTCTCATATCGTTTTTTTTTTAATTTTAATTTCGACAATCTTGAATTTTTGAAAAAAATTGGAATTTCCAAAAAATATTTCTCAGTATTTTACTTTTTAAAAATTAGAAAAGGTTCGAATTTTGAAACAAAAGTAAGTCGAAACTTTGAGAAAATTTATAAAACATTGTAGAAAAAAAAATCCAAAGATAGTGGAATTTTAAGAAATAAATTCGAATTTTGGAAGTAAAGTCCAAATTTAAAGTAAAAAAACCTTTTTATTATTTAAATTTTAACAATCTTGAAATTTCAATGAAATATTTTGTTAAAAATTTACAAACAAATATTTTTAACATACCTAGAAAGAACCAAATTTTGATTTTGTGATTAATTTTTTGGGAAAATAAAATAAAAATGCCTAATTTTGTAAAGAAAAGTAAAAATTTGGTGAGTACATACATCTCTCGTAACTAATTACTCTAGCAGCCCGAGTGTATCATACAGCAAAGAGCATCGGCTTCGCAAACTGCCAGGGAACAGTCTGTACTGTTTCCAAATGAATTAAATTTTGAGAATAATGTGCAAAATACGAATTTTGTAAATAATGAAATTTAGAGTAATTTTAATGTACCAACCGAAATTTTCAGTCTGATTTGAACAAAAAAGAAAAATTTTCAGAAAGGATTTAATTTTTTAAAAATGGCTTGATTTGAAAATAAATTAAATTTAGAAACTTAAGTCCAAATTTCGAAAAAAAAATGCCAACTTTAAGAATAAATCGACATTTCGAGAAAAAGATTTAAAAAATAGAAATTTCGATAAAAAAAAATCGAACTTCCTAGAATGTCAAATTTCTCATGAAAAATAAAATTTTGGAGGCAAATTCGAACTATAAAGAAATTTCGAGAAGTCAAAATTTTCAGAAACATAAAAGATCAAATGTTGAGAAAAAGGCAAAATTTTGAGAAAAAACTTACTGAAATTCGGAGTTAAAAAAGTAATAGTTTCAGGAAAGACCTAATTTGAGAAAATTGTAAAATTTAGAAATATAGATCTAATTTTGAAAAAATGAAAATTCTTCCAAAACTAAACAATTAAAAATTTTAGAATTATATATCGATATTTCGAAATAACTCGAATTTCAAAACAGTTTAATTTTGAAGAAAATGGCTAAATTTTGAAAAACGACGATCGAAAAAAGTCAAAACCTCTTAGAGAAAGGCAATTTTTGTGAGTAAAATCGGAATCTGGAAGAAAAAGATTAGTTGTTATTAAAGAAGTCAAAATTTCAATAATAAGGCGAATTTCGGTAAAGAAGCTCTTTGCAGAAATATAAAAGGTCGAAATTTGAGAAAAAAGGGAAATTTTGAGGAAAAGAGCAATGTCGATAAACAAATCAAAATTTTCAGAAAATCGAATTTAGAAAAAAGGTTTTCAAACATCAAACCGAATTTTGAGAAAAAAGCAAAATATAGAAAAAAATCTATTTTTGAAAATAAGGACGAAATTTTGAAAGACTACGAACGAACTTTTAAGAAACTCGAATTTTGAGAAAAATAGCAAGATTTTGGAAAAAAAATAATTAAAAAAAAAGTATACTTTTCGCGGGGAAAGTTAAATGCATAGAAAATGTTGAATTTTGACAAAAAAGCAAATGTAGCTTTCGAGCAGAAGAGAAATCTCCAGGAGTCTAAACTTCGATAAAAAGACGAATTTCGAGGAAAACATCCAAATTTGCTGAAACATAAAATACTTTGAGAAAAATAGGAAATGAAATTTACATAAAAAGACGAATTTCAAGGAGAAAACTACAAAAAATATTGAATATTGAGTCGACATTTTTAAATGAAAACAAATTTTGATAAAAATGAAAAAAAAACACCTTGAAGAGACAAATTTTGAAAAAAAATGTCAAAATTTTGAGAAAAAATCTCAAACCTCAAGTTGAACTGGAATTTAAAAAAATTACAATTTTTAGAAAAACCGTAAATGTTTGTAAAACTCAAAAATTAAGAAGAAATCGACTTTCACTGAAATGTCGAAAAAAAGTCATAACTTTGAGATTTAACTGTAAATTTTAAGGAAAAAATTAAAAATTTTGGGAAATTAAAACAAATATTTTGAGAAAAAAAGCAATGTGTAAATTTTCAGCTTAAAAGATATATCTTAGGGAAGGAAGCTGAAATTAGAATAGGTAAATCATTTTTTAAATTGACTTTTAAAATGTCTATTATGATTTCAACATTTCAGTTTTATTCTCAAAATATCGAAACCTTTTTCTAGTTAAAACTTGAATAATCTAAATATTTCGAATTTGCTTCGTTATTTGGATCTTTTTCTCTAAATTGACCAAACCGTAAGTTTTGCAATATTGATTTTTGTTTTATAAATTTATAAAAAAATCTTGGGAATATAAAATTTTTATTCAAAATTTGTAGTTTACAACTGAAATTTTTAAGTTTGTAGTAAAATATTACAATCGAAATTTCAATGTTTCGTTACTTTGTTACTACTTGATACTTATAGTTTGGTCTAGTCATATAGCGAAGTAATAAGAAGTTGCGGCTTTGGTTTTACAACTTTGACGTAAAACCCAAAATTTCTATTTTTATTTTTTTGAAATTTTGTGACTACAAAATTTAGTGTTTAAATCGTAATTTTTACTTCAAAATTCGAAGTCTCCCTAATTTACTTTTTTCCTAATTCTTACCTATTTTGTGAAATTTTGAATTGCCAACTTTACCTAAATTTCGGAATTCAGAACTTTTTTTAGCATTTCGGGTTAAACTCCAAAATTATTTTCTTAAAAATTTGAAATCTGAATTTCTTTCTGTAAATTTCAACATTTTTACTCAAAATGTTTAGCTTAGCTTGACATTTTTAGTTTTACTAAAATTTATTTTACAAATTTTCAATTTTTATGTCGAAATTTTTATTTTCTTCTCAAAATCTCAAATTTAAACTTGAAAAACACTGTGTACAAAATTTTAAATTTACAATTAAAATATCCAATTTTTTTGTAAATTCGGTTTTAATCTAAAGATTTTTACTTTTTTCACAAGATATTTTGATAATAAACTAAAAATTTTCGGCTTTCATTCTAAATGTTTTCTTTATTTTTTCGAAGTTTCAGATTTGAGCTCAAAATATGTCAATTTCACATCATTGAAAATCCTATTTTTTTCCATCTTCATATTTAAAATTAACTCGACCTTTGGACTTTAACTCAAAATTTCTAGAATAAAAATATGAGAAAAATAAGAAATTCAGAGTTAAGGATCGAAAATTTCGAAACTCAAAATTGTGAAAACTGGAAAATTTGAGTTTAAAGTTAAGATTTCAATTTTCGATTTTTTTCTCGAAATGTTATTGTAAAGGGCAGAATTTTAAGAGTATAGTTAAATCCTAGAGAAAAAATCTTTCTAGAGTGAACCCAACGACTCGCTATGTTGAAAGAAAAGTATATTGATTTTGCAGTCAAAGGTTTTTTCTTAAATCCAGAAATTTGGAGCTTAAGGTGAAAATTGCCAGTTTGAAATTAAAATTTGGACGAAAAGTTGCTTTTAAATACGAAATTTGTATGTTAGATTACAAAAAAAGTCATCCCGCCATTGCCTTCACCACAGGGTCAGACTAAGGATATATAAATTTTAAATACTACCTACTTAAAAAATTAACATTCTATGTACTTCTACCAGGTCTCTATCATTTGATATCCAATTTATTCGCTGGCAGATCTCTTCAGGTTGTCGTTGATGTGAGACATTTGCGATTGATGTCGATGTGTCTCAGGGATGTGTTCTGTCCCCTATTCGGTTTCGGTTTCACAAAAACGATCTATCAACTTCAACTTCCATTACACAGATAATAGCAGCCTAGTGTCATATTTTTTTTCCGACAAACCATTACCTATCACTGCTTCAAACTGGCGTAACTAGTGTAGGGTCAAGGGTGAGCTTACCAATTATATTTTCGTTTCATTTAAATGGAACGAAAATATAAATTGATTAACTTTTTTAGATTGTTTGGCCAAAATTCGAAAATATAAAGGGCCCTCAAAAATCTTGCTTCAGAACACTCTCTCCATATACTCAACGACAAAAGCTCCCCAGATCGTCCATGTGCTTCAGATAGACTAAGGCTAAGAAACAGTAGATACAGATGATTAATCGGAATCACGAGTGCGTTATGGAATAGAAAAGAAAAATCTGTTTGACTTCAATGCCTCAGAAACTTAGACTGTTGTTTTCTCTAAGAAAACATCAAGGAAAAATCCAACACATCCTCAGGGACAGTAAAGTCCTATGGGACCTAATCTGCCTATATGCCTAGGAATGAATGCGTGCACTATATTCTCCTGGAACAACCATGTTCGTACCATTGCCAATTCCGCCTCTCAGAAGCTGGGCTTGCTTTTTCGATCTATTTCACATCTCATCCACTGCTCACTTTTTATAAAGCTCAAGCTAGGCCAACATTAAAATATTGGCCCCAGCTCTTTTGGCAAATTGAAAGAAGAGCAGATTGATGGCGTGCGTTTGACCGATTCCCTGAAAATACTGAAACACAAGTGAATGGTTGGAGACTTTTCTCTTTTCTATAAGTACTTTGGTGGGAGATATTCGTATAGGAACCGATAGATCTGATCCTCCCAAGCCCCAAGGAGAACATTCTTGAGACACAAGACAGTCGGCGGCGGCAAATTCCAGTACGGTCAAGCTTGGCACAGTGAAGACCTTTGTATATAAAAACTGCCCTCTGACAGGTATATGTTCATATAATTCCTTTGAATTTTCTGATGCCAGTCATATGGCTTTGTACAACGAATTTTAACGTTAAATCATAGTGAATAAATTCATAAATTCGATAACACATTTTTGATGGCAAATTTTATCAAAAGGTTAAAATTACATCTTTTTTTTGGTAAGTTATTTTATCCTAATTTATACCTAGAGCTGCCCCATATTAAACTAATGCGAAAACATAATGTGAGTGGCTTAAGTAGGACAACAGTTAAAATATGGTCAAGTTTTCTCTAAAATGCTGAAAATATTCAAAAATAAAGGAGACTAAACTTTATACAATTTATTAAGCGATATATCACAACGACAAGAAGGAATTACTATTCTGCTTTTAAGTTGATTTTATTCCGTTCCACCCATCTGTTGAATTCCTTCGTTGATGTTTCTATCAACGAAACCATTTTTTCCCCTGCAGCTGTCGATGATTCGTATTTCAGAGATTCCTTGGCTTCGGCCAGACATTTACTGCACTCTTTCAATAGCGTTATAATCGACTTCACTTTAGTTTTAATACCCAAATCCCATTTCCTCTTCACCAAAATCATATTGGCCAAATGCAACTCATGCAAAATAACGGCGGTGTACAGAGGTAATCTACAAAAAATTAAATATAATAAAATAACAAGATAATGAGAGCTTCGGATGAATAAGACTAAATTGCTGACTCCTTTAGATAACAATTAGCGTGCAGAAAAACATTTGGCTAAATATTTCTCTATTAAACAAAAATGTTACGACCTGCTACAATAGGGCTACAATAGTGCAATCCTCTGAACGTTTAGCAGCTGAACTACCAATAGTGAACCCACTTACACTTTGCACAAATATTCATTCTAAAAAGTCAGAGACTTTATTCAAATTTTCAAATCAAATAGAGTTTTGAAACTATCTGGTTCTCAAACTCTAAATTTCAGCTACCTATGATCCTAAACATATAAAGGGCTGCACTATTGCAGTTTATGTCGTAATCTATTTGCAGAACGCTTATTGAAGCTATTCGACAGTTTGTTTCACAGACCGATAGGTTGCGTTATACTTGGGAATCACATGAATGAAGTCCATTAATTTCTAGGTAACAGTCCATTCAAAAAGTCCATAGGATGACACATAGATGGCGTTACTAGAATTTTTTCCATATTATTTTTATTTAGTACTAATCTTCAAACGATACGTGTATAAATTTGACAGCAATCTGACTATTGATTCGTGAGTTATAGCATTTTGAGTGAGGCAACTTTTGTTATTAAAAAAAAATGGAAAATGAATTTCGAGTTTTGATGAAGCATTGTTTTTTGATGAAAAAAAAATACAGTGGAAACCAAACAATGGCTTGATAAACATTATCCGAACTCTGCTCCATCGAGGTAAATGGTAGAGAAGTGGATTGCTGAATTTAAACGTGGGCGTACCAGCACAAATGATGCAGAGCACAGTGGACGCCCAAGTGAGGCTGTTAATCCAGAAAACATCAAAAAAATCCACAAATTAGTTATGAACGATCGCAAATTGAAGGTGCACGAGCTAGCTGACATTGTAAAGATATCAGATGGTAGTGTTTTTACCATTTTACAGGAACATTTGGATATGCGAAAGCTCTGTGCAAAGTGGGTGCCGCGTGGCTCGCAGTCGACCAAAATCAACAACGTATCGATGCTTCAAAGGAGTGTTTGGCGCTGTTAAACCGCAATAAAATGGAATTCTATCGTCGATATGTGACAATGGATGAGATATTGCTTCACTATTACACACCAGAATCCAAAAGACAGTCAGCTGAGTGGACAGCGGTCGACGAATCGAATCCAAAGTGAGCAAAGACGCAACAGTCGGCCGCTAAGGTGATGGCTTCTGTATTTTGGGATGCGAACGGAATAAAATTCATCGACTATCTCCAAAAAGGAACCACCATCAACAGCGACTATTACTGTGCACTTTTGGATCGATTGAAGGCTGAAATCGCCAAGAAATGGCCACATTTGCAAAAGAAAAAAAGTGTAGTTTCACCAAGACAATGCACAGTGTCACAAATCGATGAAAACGATGGCAAAATTGAATGAATTGGGCTTTGAATTGCTTATCCACCCACCGTATTCTCCAGATTTAGCCCCCAGCGACTTTTTCCTGTTTTCAGATTCCAAGAGAATGCTTGTTGGAAAGAAATTTAAGTCCAATGATGAAGTAATCGCTGAAACTGAGGCCTATTTTGACGAGAAAGAGAAATCGTACTATAAAAGTGGTATCGAAAAGTTGGAAAATCGCTATACTCGTTGTATCGCCCCCGAAGGCAACTGTGTTGAATAATAAAATTGAGTATTGTCAAATTTTTTTTTTCTTACTTATCCTGCTGACTTATTGAATGACCTGTTATGTACTTGTCGGAAAGTTTTTATAGTATTCCAGTTGGGTATGCCCACAATTTCCAACCCTAGAGTTTTAAGTATAGATCTGCAGTTTTTAAAAAGTCATTTCAGTTTTAATTTCATGTCCAAAAATTTACAGTTTTTTTACTTCTGACATAGCCGTGAACTATGCGATGTTAAGAAATTGAAGAAAAAGAAAAGCATTTTAAAGAACCATTTCTTTATCATCAAAATTTTTCAGGGTTAATTTCTATGAACAATATTCAGGTCACTTTTTTTCTTTTTTTGGCTACAGAAAGTAAGTAAAATATGGAAATACTAAGTGTTTTGTAATTTTCTTAACCATTCAATAATTAAAATCAGTTTCATCAATTTTTATGTTACTTTGGACCACCAAATAATGATCTTTTTTAATTTTTTTCTAAAATTTCGAGTTTCTTGAGAAAAATCATAATTTTGATATTAAAGTTGAAATTTTAGAAAAGAAAGCTATGACATGTAAACTTAAACTGGAACGTTTGAGAAAAAAAAGTTCAAATTTTATAGAAAAAACCTGAGTTCATAAAAATATTTGTCAAATCGGATTTTAAGTTGAAATTCTAAATTTTAAGAGAAAAACTTAAAATATCAATCATTTTGGTTAAATTTTTGACTTCAGACATTTTTTATCGAATTCAGGAAATTAAAGTGAATATTTTACTTATTACAGTTAAAAAAGAAAACAAAAATCGATTTTTTTAAATTAACATTTTAAGTTTTTAGGTATTAGGTAATTGATTTTTTTTTCGAAATTACTTAATTTCGACTTATTAAGCTCCAATCACAAAACTTTCCAGAATGATTTTCGAGAAAAAGTTCTCGAATTTTGCAGGTTCAAGCTTAGAATGTTGTAAAACATCAAAAAATAATTACGAAGTTGGGATTTGAACAAAAAAAAGTCGAAATTTAAATAACTATAATTAAAAAAAGACGTTTAAATAGTCAAGAGAAAAAATCTACGACTTATAAAGGTCTAAATTGCAGCGATAATGCTAAGATTTTAGGATAAATAAATTTATAACTCCAACTGGGGATTCTGAAAAAAGAAAAAAAATTCAGAAAAAGACTTAACAATGAATATAACACAAATCCCACAAATTTCGCTGTTTCCTGCTAAGATTTTAGCTATAACTACTAAAAATTCGCTTTTAAATTCGAATATCCAACATTTTTCTCAAATTCTTAACTTTTAATCTTAAAATCCTGCTAATTTCTGGTGTTGTTTGTAGACCACCGGTTAAGAACCACTGATTTGAAGAAATACAAAGACTGTAGATTTATGGGTTTTAGTTTAAACATTTACAGTTTTCTACAGCCTTTTTTTATTTATACAGGGTGAGTCGGTGAGTCAGAAAGAATGGGTCAACGCTAAACTGGTGATACCACATACAAAAATATTACGATTGAGCTCAACATGTCTTATACCAATGTCTCTGGTTTAAGAGATACAGGTCATTCAAAATTTAAATTTTATTCTAAAATTTCTCAATAGCTAAGACAGTTTTAATGCTATAAACTTAGAATTTTGAAATTTTAGGTTTTTTGGTGTGAGAATTACGAATTTTGGGTTTATTTTGACCTTGCCCCTAGAGGACGCTAGTTCCACATTATTATTTAATTAAATTATTGGAACATATTTTTTAATCTGTTAAGTTATGCTTAAAACAAGTATAATATTAAAGAATGATCAATTCTACAAAGAAAAGGTATCTGGTTTAGGTCTATCGGTTTTCAAGTTATTCTGCATTTAAAGGGTTCAATGTATTTTGTTACAATTTTTTTAGTCATAAAATATGCAAAATTACGGAAAAGCAGTGAAAGCGATAGTAAATAACAATAATAATTATTGGTAATAGGGACACTAACAAACTTCAAATCCAATGTAGGAAGTGTCTACCACCTACTTCAATAAATTTTAAATTTCACTTTTTAAATGTCAAAATCAGAATTTCCTTATTATTTTTAAATGTATGTATTTGAGGCTTCTTAGATTATTTACCTAAAGAGAATTTAATTCTTCCTGATAAATTAAATTCTTCAAATTTGAAAAAATATAGCAATAATCTTCGGCTTAAAAAACCCTAAAAAATACACTAAAACATTTAAATGCAAATATCTCAAAAACCGATAGATTTAGAAAACTTAAACAAGAGTACTGACTGTTCTTTCATATTCTCTATTCATTTTAGATGTAATTCAACGGACAAAAATATGTTTTAATTTACACAGATAATACGGCGAAACTAGCGCCCTCTAGGAGTCTTGTTCATAAAAAGGTTGGCAACACTAGGAATACCAAATCGCCGAACATCTAATATAATCGAAACCGGTCTTTGATTTCCAAACTCTGAATTTGGTAAAAATTCAAATATATCGATCTAAGTATTACAATTAGCATTTGAATAAACCAAATAAAAGTTTAATGATCATAATCCATAAACTATTAACTGCAACAAATAACGAAGGCATAGAAGGGTCCAACTGGTTTCACTCACCTTGCGTTTCCAGGATCGATTTTCTTATTAATCTCCAGCATTTCTCTGCACATGTTAGCTTTCTTTACTAGGGTATCATCAGTGATCTGATTTGGAGTGTACCCTTGTTGGTACCCGTAGAGTTGAATTAAAGAATGTTTGACGGCGTACACATGATAATGATTTGGATGAAGAAACGTAGACATTTTACTTAGTAAGCTATCCAACTCCCGTACCGTTGGACTAGCAAGTTGAACGTGATCAACTTCCTCCCCAATTTGATTAATTAGAAAGGAAACCTCATTGTTGGTTAAGCGAACATCGCATTTATCACAGGTCCATTCGGTATTATCGTCCAAGGGATCAACCGGAAGTTGCACACCCCCGCAGGGTTCCTTCTGATTGGTACCCATGCAAATCAAGGCGCTGAGGTATGTCCCTAATTCCGTGGGATCAGAACATCTTTGGCACCTGCAGGAGAAGTATTTGGTCTCTTTCAAATGTTCCCTACGAGCCTGGGTACCCCATAAGGCATGAGTGTACATAGTCGAGATACGGTCCCCTTTTTTAATAGGGACAGCAGCTCGTATCGTTATTTTATGACCACCCTCCTCGTTATCAAAGGTGTGGACTGTGTTGGAAAGACAACTATGCTCCATTAGATAAGCAGTGGGGTACAGGGCTGATATTTCTGCGTCCAAGTTTATCTCAAGTGCGTTTACGTCTATAACCCCACATATTTTATGTATGGTTTCTTTGGAAACAGTCTGGAAGGGTTGGTTTACCAGTTTTAGATTCCATAATCTTCATTGGTCTGAAGAAACTGTCTTCTAAGTAATTAACCACTCGATCTTGAATCTCACTAAAATCATATTGCTTAATATTAAACAATGACTTTAATGTTCAATCAACTTACTTGTAGATATCAGTGCCTCTACCCCTTTTATCCAAATGAGACTCCATTTCCATGATTTGGGCGAACTTTTTCGGATTTCGCTTCTGCAGAATCAAACATCTAAGAGCTAAAAGCGTATCCTGTCTGAAATGACAATTGTGGATGAAATAAAGTCAGAGCTTCGTACCAGAATGAAATCAAAAACTTAAATTCAAAAAAAAGTTACTCTTGTCATATCAAAAGCCGGAATTAAGGCGGAAACAATATTGATTTATTCAGGTTAACTATGTTGTTTTGTACGCTCTGTGTTACAAATTCTAACACAAGTTTAACTCGATAAATTTAAGAGATTTAAGATTTTTTTTAGAAATTTCCAGTCCAAACTTTTGACTTTTTACCAAAACTAGAAAGGCTTGTAGTCGAAATTAGACCAATTGTTTTTCCAATACATATAATTAAAGGGAATTGATTGTTACGCAAATTCAAAATCCTTGCCTTTATGCTGTGAAGAAAAGAGTGGAAGTAGAAAATTTTAGACTTATTTTGAAAATTTCGACTTTTAAAAATTTACATTTCTTTCGGAATACCTACTTTTCCTCAAAATTTGGACTTTTTTGAACATTTCAACTTTAAAGAACTCGAAATTTGTCTATATATTCTATATATAGTATTTTCTTAAATTTGCACTTTCGTTACTTTTTTTTCATAAAATTTTGATTTTTTTTTCGACATTTCGGCCTTGATTTACAGAATTTTTACTTTTCTTTTTCTAGTTTAAATGAGAATTGTTGTTTTCGACATTTAATAATCCTAATTTTATAATTTTAGGAGTTATTTTTTTATAAAATTTTGATTGTATCTCGAAATTTTTAGAAAATATTTTTTTAATAAATATTATGTTTATTTCTGGAAACTTGAAGCTTATTTCGGTAAGTTAGATTAAAAAATCGAGTTTTAAATTTTTTTTCAGGAAAAATTGATTTAATTTTTGAAGGTTCGAACCTAATTTCCAAATTTCGATTTATTTTCCCGAAACGTTATGACTAAGCTCCTATTATATCCAGTTTTCACTATCAATTTTTACCTTTTTCGGAAAATTTTAATTTCAAATATAAATTGTGTTTCCAACTTTTAAAATTTTTTTGAAATTTTGTTTGACTTTAATCTCGAAATTTCCACATTTTACCCAATATTTTGAGGTGCTCAAAATTTTCTACAACTTCGAAATTTTTACTTTAAACTTTGAATTTCAACATTTTCTGGAGACATTGAAGTTGCTTTCCGACGTGACAATTTTAAAAAGAAAAGTTTTTTTATAAATCTGAAGTGAATCTCAAAATTTTTTTATTTCTCAAAATTTGACATGTAAACTTATTTCTTTTTGTAAATTCCGTTTTTCTCGAGCTTGCACATATTTTGTAAACATATTTTTGGGATCACAATAAGTCTTTGTCTTTCTATAAGCATGTGTCCTAAAACGCATCTCCTCCGAAATCGTGTCCGGCAGCCTCTGTGGAAAAAAATGGAGAATTGTATCGCTAAGGACGCGGAGGCCATTTTCAATATTTTTCATAAAATAGTTAAAAGGGTTTACTAAATAATCTAAAATGTCCCCTAAGCTTTCTTAGATTTAGATGACGATAATTTTGATAATGTTGTCCTTTAGTTGATTACAATTTTCATGCAAACGGTTAATTGTATCAAAAAAATTTAAAGAGATCAAAATTCTAGATTTTTTTATTTCCATCTAGATGATCTTATTCAAATTTAAAGTTTACCACTGGAAATGCAAAGTGTTGGCCATGAAAAGTGTCAATCTTCCTTTATCCCCCCTAAAGTTAACTTTAGAGTATTTTTGAAACAAAAAATAAAAACAATTAAATAACGGTTCGCAACCTTTGATAAAATAAAACAGAATAACATTTTACGTTACCGGTAAAAGTTGTGCAATCCGTTTATGGCGCTTACATCCCGTAAACCCAGAATCATGCACTCCCCAGCGTGTTTTTCCACGTCAAAGAGACCAGCACACCGTTCATGACAAACGGGGAAATCGCAGTTTTGACATCTTGGTGAAGATTCTGCCAAAATTAATCTGAAAACAGTCAAAGCTTAAGAAGCAGTCAAATAGTCATAACAATAATTTTGCCAGCTTAACAAGTATTTTACAACCTGCTGATATGACTGAACATCGACATTAACGAAGTTTTTTTTTTGAAGTAGAATGACTGCAAGAAACTGGAAAAACTTCGAAATTGTAACTCAGGTGACAATAGTGAGGCAACTTTCTTGTAATGTTCTTATTAAAGCTTTTTTATTTTGATTTTTTGTCTAGAAGATAAAGGGCCTTTTAAGTAAACTGCAAAAAGCAAAGAAACTGTTACAATTCAACGTTTTCCTCGTCCTTTTAAGTTGGCTTCCAAACAAGCAGAACAAAAGCAACTTCATAATTAAAAACGGTTTTCTTTTTTAAATTTTTGTTTAGAAGAAGCTTCCTCAAACAAATTGAAAGAATCAGGGAGACTTTTATAATTCAAAAGTTATCCTTTAAGGGATTTTTCATATGGCAACAGACATATATTGACAAAAACGAAAAATCTTCAAAACTATCAGGTTTTCTCTGTTGAAAGGTTTGTATGGAAAGTTACTACATAAATAAAAACTGCAGAGGTAGTTTCAGAGATTTTTTCTTCTTAAAATTTTTATTCAGAATATAAAAGAGTAAGCCTTCTATGGAATTTAATCAAATGGCCAGTTATTTAGGTCTTTAATGGTTGTTTTACCGGCAGCATCCTGGGCAAGGGACAGGTCCTTCTTCGACTACGTGAGGCCTTGGACCATAAACTAGGGGATGCTCTGCTAGAATTAGATCTCCGGGGTTAAGATCTCGAGTGGCAACCAGACATTTTCCAACTATATCGTCCTCAACAATCTAAAATAAACAAATATATGACTATCTGAAAGATATTTCTAGAAAAAGTAATTTTAGAACATTTTTATAAATTAATTTATTTCTTTCTTCGATTTCATTTTGAAAATTCCGAAACTGTTACATGTACTTATGTTCTCAAATTTTGACTTCAGGTTCGAAATGTTGATTCCTCTTTTTTTCGACCTTTTTTCTTCGAAATTTGTCATTTAAACTCAAAAAAATCAAAAATTCAAGTTTACAGAGAGGGAATTTTGAAAAAGGTTTAAGATTTAGTGATTGTGTCAAAAAGTTCCTCCAATGCTTTGAATTTTTTTCTTTCTAGGTAACAACCCAGAGAATCTAAGGAAAAACGTATAACCCATCGCTTTCTCTTTTTATATTTCCATTTTGTAAGGAAAGTTCTGGGTGTAACGTATATTTTAGCAAGTTAAAATAGGTTTCGGTTTTGTCCGAAACCAGAACAGAGCTCGAAATACGATTTCAGTTTCGACAAAGATCTAATTTGGGCCAATTGCTACTAAAAATTAAAATTAAATGAAAACAGGACCAGTTCCGTCCAAAATATTTGAACTTATATCTACTTAACTGTTTATCCCAAAGTATAATTAAGGAAATTAGCAATTAATAGGATTCTGTTTTATCAATTTAAAAAGGTGTTTAATGCCATACTTTTATTGAAAATCTGCATTATTTAACTTTTTTTATATCGGGTGTTACAGGATCATGGTACATCCCTATTTTTTCTTTATTTATGAAAATAACACTTTAAACTTACTATACTTCGTTCACCTAACATATATAGCTAGACCACTCCCATAAATAAACCGCCGTATTTGAATAAATTATTTCTATTGGTTGTATTTGAAAATCCCACATCACATACACTAAAACAAGTTTGATCGGTCACGTAATTGGCAACGTTGACTTTTAGAGTGACAATTATAACCAAATAAGTTTCGTTTATTGTACTTCATTCAGTTACAAAACTGGTGGCTTGAGAACTCGTCTTATAATTGTACACACAGAATCAGAAGAGAGTTTTGTTGAGGATATAATAATATAAGGGTTTATTTTTTTTGTACAATTTATTTGAATTTATTTGCTATGATTTTTTTACTATCACATTTCATCATTATTCCTTAATATCGTGTGAACCTGTCTTTTTTTCAGGGGGGGGGGTGGCTTAACTACATATGTAGGGTGAATAGTATGAATACTTGTAAATTGTCAATTTTTGACATAACAATGAAATTCCTGCTGCTGTCATTTTCGCTAAAACTGATACCAAATTTTGATTTTTAAAAGGGATACTCTGTATATTATTACATTTTCGGAATCTGCACAATTTTCTGAATGCAATGGATTTTATTTTTTAAAAAGTGTAATTAATAGCGAATCTAACCATATTTTGACTTTTGCAATTTGGACTAAAATCAATACAATCGAAGTTACAGCTAAACGAGTTCAACATTGTCTGTTTCAATTCATTTTAAGATTTATTCAAGAAAATAAAAATATATTTGTCTAATTTGTCTAATTGTCTAAAAAAATTAACGCTTTCTAAGTATTCCTAATTTAATTTTTTGCAGAGTTAATTAGAATGAGTCATGATCTTTTATATTTAAAAATAAAATGGATTAAAAAAACTATCAGTACTTCAGAAATCACTTATTTTATGTGCGTTGTATTCAGAAATTTATGCAGATTTCAAAAATGTAATTAATATACAGAGTATTGTATTTAAAAATCAAGACTTGGTAACAGCTTTGGTCAAATTAACAGCACCATAAATGTCATTTTTTGATGTCAAAAACTGACGTCTTATAAATGTATTAGGTGTGGCGTGTTTAAAAATGTTATCTTCATAAATAAAGATAAAATATGGGGTGTACCATAAGCTTGCTACACCTGATATAAAAATTTTATTCAAAAAGCTACTATGAGGCTCTGCCTCATGTCGAATTTAGCAAATCTGGAGAATTAGAAAGCTGATTAATTTATTGTTCTCAATTTTTACGTTGGTAGCGAAAGCGAAGTGCTGCCTAAAGAGTGCGAATCCCAAATTGAGAAAATTGGCCACCATTAAGAATCTCTTAAAACCGTTTGGTAACCCACATGAGTCCAGATATTCCCTGGATTAGAAAAAAAAATCTTTATTAGTTATCCCACAAGGCTCTATTAAAGGCCTGATTATTTTTTCTTTATATGGAAACGTATCAAATTACTTACCTCGAATGGTCTACACGACGCCTTATGGCTTTTCCAGTGCTTCTTCTGATGCTCTTTCCCGCAGTAAGATACCATCTTACAAGCGGAGCATTTCAATTCGGCAGCTTCGCCGCACTCAGCGCACACATTTTCGCACATTTTCACTTTCACTCTGACACGCTTAACGAAACATGTCTAACGGTATAAGCGTTAAAATTGTGAGGAAATAAGTTTACAAGGTTTGCAGTTTGACGTACGTTATGGATTTTATAAATAACCGGGAGTGGGAGCGACTTCTGGATTATAAACATCGGGTATTTTTAAGAATTGAGTGTTTTGCGTGATGTGATGTGCTAATTCTTTGAAGCATATTTCTTTTATTGAGGATCACTGCGCGGTATTTCTGACGACGCTCTCACTCGTTCCATCGGCATCGGCGCCGTTCCTGGATTTTTCGAGCTTCGTGCAAAAACAAGCAATTTAGCATAGATATTTAAAATCCTAGTAAAAAAAGAAAATTTCGGTTTTTTTTCTATATTTTAGCTTTTTGAGAAAACATCGATTTTCTTCAGAATTTTGACTTTCTTGAAACTTAAACTTGTAGGAGAAAAATTGACTTTTTTTAAATTTTGAGTTTTTTTGCAATTTTCAAAATTTTAAAATTTCTGCTTTTCTCAAAATTTCAACTCTGAAAACTTCTGACTTTCTCCTAAGGTTTTGGTTCTTTAAAAGTTTTGTCGTCTTTAAAAACTATAATCTTTTTTTTGAAAAATTTCGTTTTTTAAACATTCTGAATTTCTTGGAATTTTGAGTTTTTAAACATTTCTACTTTTTTAAAACTTCAATTGTTTTTCAAAACTTCGGGTCTTCAAAATTCTGATTTTTTTAAAAAATTCTACTTTTTGAAAATATCAGATTGAAAAAAATTTTGACATTTTCTCGTGCGTTTGAAATATGTATGTGTGTATTTGACAATTTCGACCTTTTCCAAAATTTCGACTTTTTTTGAACAGTTCTACCTTTTACTAAAACGTTTTCTTACAGATTTCAACCTACTTTAAAAATTTAGGCTCCCGAAATTTCAATTTCGTGTGTTGGAAAGATCGATTGGCCGAAATATGTAAATATAAATTGAGGATTTTTTTTGGTTGACAAAAATTGTTTAATCGAAATACGAAAATACAAAAATTGATATACAAATCTTGTCCCCTTCAACTTGGCTGTCGAAACGCGTTAGTAGCAACTGTTGTTCTGTTTTTTAATCTTTTCAGGTTTCAGGAGATTCGAAAGTTAAACTTGGAATTTCGACCTCTTCCTCAATTTTGAATTCATTAAAAGGAATTAAGTCATTTTACATTAAAGATGAAATTTCGAGTATATAAAAATTTTGTGTGAATTTTTATTTTATTTGGATTAGAACAGATCCAGAGTTTGGGAAGTAAAGACCGATTTCGGTCTTATTAGATTTCGTTAGTTTGGTTAGGTCAGGTTACGACAGAAATTTTAGAACAATTTTGAAATTTCGAGATCAAAGTCAAAATTTGGAGTGAAAAATCAGTCCAAATGACGACACTATTAAATATAAATAAAAAAAGACATTCCAAGTAAAGTTATAAGTTTGAGAAAAAAAGTCATTTGAAAGGATAATTCAAATGCCAAAGAAAAATCTAATGTAAAGGTTCTATGCTTTCGCAGGATAAAAAATTAGGAGAATGAATTTAAAGGGTGTGAAAAATTAAAAGAGTACTACGTAGTAGAATTGGGACTTTTTCTAACACAATTTGTAGACTATTAATAAGAATAAGATACTAAATTGATATAAAAATCTTGTCCCCTAAAACCGAGAAAGATTGACACATCAATAGTTGCTCTAAAGCATTTCGACAGCCAAGCTATCGAAACGCTTTAGAGCAGTGTTTGTTAATCTTTCTTGGTTGCAGGATGCAAGATTTGTATATCATTTTTTGAAGATAACTAAGGACTAGTCCGTTCCACCAAAAATAAAAAGAAAACGAAAATATAAATTGAAGAGCCTTTTATAAGTGACAAAAATTGTTTGATCCAAATACGAAAATCCTCAGATTGAATAGCTTCATTTTACTCATGCCGAAATTGAAACCTTGCGGTGCAGATTACCAATCACTAAAAACCCTTAGCTACGCCAATGCTAGTTTTAAATTTGAAAATATCTATTTTTTCACGATTCGATTTAAGAATTTTGACTATTTGATAATTTCAACTATAGAAAATATGAACTAACCTCAAGTTTTTTCCTTCCTTTGCAAATGTGACTTTTTCAAAGTTTCGACTATTTGATTTTTTAATTTTAACTACTCAAAATTATACAAAAATTAAATTTTGACTTTCTTTAAAGTCTATTTGTTTCGAAACAATTCGTTTTTTTGTAATGTAGATTTAAACATTTTCACTCACTATTTTATTTCTAGTCACAATTTCGATTTTTTTTCGTAAATTAAATTTTTCTTTGAAAAGAGTAGTTTTGATTTTTTAAAATTAAAATTGCCTTTCTTGAAAATGTCGATGTATTTAAAAATTTCGACTCTTAAAGATTCAAATTTTTATTTTTTTTAAGTTTGGCCGTTTTCAAATTTAAATCTTTATCAGTTTGTGAATATCCTGTCTTTTATTCAAAATGTCGTATCTTCCTCGAAAGGTGCTTTTTTGTTCACTTTGACTTTTTAAAAAATTCCACTCCGTTTTCAAATCCCTTTTCTAAAAATTTTGTTTTATTTTGAAAATTTTGACTTATTGAAAATTTAAATCTTTTCAAATTCTTAAGTTTTTCAGAATTTATTTCTTTCTTAAAATTTCTTTGAAAATTTCGACCCTTTTTAAATTTTTACCTTCCAAGAAATTTTTTTTTCAAACTGTTTGCTCTTTGAACAAATTTGACTTTTCTGAAACTTCGATTTGTTTTCAAAGTTTTATAGCTAAACAATCGCAAAAATCAAACAAATGTAATTTGCTATCCGCTAACATACATAACGTACGTAGAAAAATATTGAAATATCTCGACTTCCAAAAAGAATTCCCGCAAATAATGATACAACATTATGGAGGCGAAATTGCCACGTCTAATCTAGTACATACTTTAGTTTATGGACTTTGTAATAAATAAAATGCCCCCCCTTATTTCGGCCGCCCACCAAGAACGTCTATGCATTCCATACCTTCTAGTGAGTATAAAGAAATTTCATATCCATAACGTTTATTGAAAATATTTGCTCACTTCATTTGATTTGTTTTAGAAATTTAATTTTGATGAACTTTGGTCATCGACCCAACCAAGCAGGCCCTAGCACTATGGGATCTTTTTTATTTTTAGTCATCGAAATTGCTCAGTTCACGCAGGTTTTGCTTTTTCTTAGTTGTAGAAAATAATTGTAACGGAAATAATTCAGCACAAATGTTGGGTTGAGGACCTTTTGTTTTTTAGTCATCAAAATTGGGCTGAAATAGTATCGATGTATTATGACGCTAGGTTAGTCATCAAAAATGGAACATTTTGAAATGCATCCATTTTATTCTAGGAGAGCAACAAATTACCATTTCGCTTCAGCCAAACATTGGTTAGTGCTGGCGTTGGGGCCACCTTCAGCTTTCTAAAATTACCAACTGCTGAAATCTTGGATTTTGCAGCAGACCAAAAATGTTACTTCACTGTTAGATCTTCAAAACACTCAAAAAATTTGTTATTGTTTTTTGCCTCCAACTGATAAAAATCTGTTTTTACTGCATTGAATTTTTCAGTAATTTTACTGAAAAAGTGTCTGATTTATGTTTACTTTTTTTCTATAATATGCAAATTTTTTTCTTAAAATTTCAACTTTAGTCTCAAAATTTCGACTTTCTTCTTCGAAATCGCAAGTTAAAATTACAAAGTTCAACCTATTTACCAAGATTGTGTCTTAAAACCAAAATTTTTTTAGATGTTTCAATTTCCCTTGAAATTCCGACATCTTTCTGCAACTTTTTCCTGTTTTCTGTTTCCTAAAATTTCGACAATAAAATCAAGATTTATATTTTTTCCCAATATTTTGGCGGCTGAAGTTTCCAAGTTATTCTAAAACTTTCAAAGTCTAAATTTAAAAAAAAAATGTTAATATAGAGCCATTATTTATAAAATATAATTGGTGACTCGTTTCAGAAATTCTCCAGTTTAAACATAAAATTTTTATTTTTCCAAAAAATATTGACTTTATTCTCAACATTTCGAGTTTAATTTCGAAATTTAAACTTCCAATTGTTACATGTTTAGCCCAAACTTTGTTCCTAATAAATGCAACTTTGTTATCAACATTTCCACTCTAATTTCAAAGCTAAGAATGTTGTTCTTTTTTTTTCCTAAAATATTGTACTATTTTTACTTTAACGTATTATAATTTCATTTTTTTTCTAAAACTTTATTTTTATTTAATAATTTAGAGTTCATTTTTACAATATCGACTTCTTTTAAATTTTAATCTCAAATTTATGAGTTTTTTTTTAAATTTCAGGTGTTAATTCGAAATCTCGAAAAAAAGCTCAAATTTCAAAAGGAAAAAAGAGAAATTTTTTGGTAAAGCCCAACACTTTTCCAAATTATAGGCTTTAATCTCACAATTTCGCCCTTATTTAGAAATTTTGAATTTTCAAGCAAAAAGTCGAATATCTAACCAAGATAACAAAGTCACTAGTAGTAAGGTAACCTTTATTCAGAATATTTATGTATCCACATAGAGTTTTTTCATCAAAATTTCCAATTTCTAATCCCTTTAATTTCTTTGGGTTCGACTTAAAGATGTAATTTAAAGGAAAAAGTTAAAGTTTGGAGGTAAAAGTCCAAATTTCAAACCAAAGATATCATATTTCATCCAAAAATTCTAAAATTTATTTGAAGTCGAAATTTTATCATAAAAAATCTAATAAATGTAACTTTAGATTATAAATTTTAAAAAAATCAAAATAACTATGTAACTATATAATTAATAATAATAATAATTTTTATTATTTTTGTAAAGTCACGAATTCAGTTTATTAAAATTATGTTTAATTTGACAACAAACAACTGTAAAAAAGCCTGAAAAATCAACAATTTTAGAAAAAGCTTAAAAATCGAATCAAAAGCAAAACTTCGAAAGAAAAACCAAAATTAGTGTATTCTAAAAAAATTCTCAAAAAAATATGAATATTTTATATTATCAAAATTCGAATTTAAACTTGAAATTAATTAAAAATTTTAGAAATTTGATGTACAGGCTGAAACAAATTTTATGTCCTGATTTCGAAAATGATAAAATTCAATATGGCATCCATACGAAATAATAAAGTTAATCAGGCCCGGATTTAAGGCCACTGAAGCGATGGGCTTAATTGGACCCCGCACTTGAAGGGGCCCCGCATCACCACCATAATTAACAAATAGTTATTTTTCGAAATTTAAAGCAAACTGCTTTTGATTATAAAGGATAAATTATAAATTATTTAAATAATTAAAAATGTATAAGTTCGCATTGATGAATGAAACTTATTATTGTGTTTATTATAATACTGTCCGGTGGAATTAAATAACTCAAGGTTTGATTTTCTTAAAAAAACTTTCCATGTTAAGCATTGCTCATTTCCCCGCGCAGTCATTAATTGAATCTACTAACCAAGTTAAGGTTTCGGTTATGCATTGGTCCGTTAATAGTTCAAGGGGGGGCAACAATCATTCTGAAAAATTCATGGACAAAAAAAGGAAATTTTTCAGTTGAGTAATTATGTACATATATCGGGTGTAACAGAATCATGGTACACCCCCTAGTTTTTCTTTATTTATGAAGATAAAATTTTCAAAGTTGCTACACTTAATGTATTTATAAAATGTCAAATTTTAACATAAAATGTCAAATTTTGACATAAAATTGACATTCCTGCTGCTGTTACTTTTGCTAAAAATAATACCAATTTATGATTTTTAAATGGAACACCATATATATTTTTACAGTTTTAGAATCTGCACAATTTTCTGGATACGATACACATAAAATAAGTGATTTTTAATGGATCTAATTTTTTTCATCCCATTTTATTTTTCAGCCTAGAAGGTCATGACTCATCCTAATTAAGGCTAACTGACCACATTAGCGCTGAAAAAAATTAAATTAGGCGAACTTAGGAAGTGTCCTTTTTCTAAATTTGTTTTTGACAGCTGTCTTATGTTCTTATTTAATAAATCTTCAGATAAATTGAAACCGAATATTTTGAATTCTTTTGGCTGTAACTTCAGTTTTATTGATTTCATAGCAAAAATGAAAATATGGTTAGTTTCGCCACTAATTTACTTTTTGGTGGTACCACAGTACCAATATGGTGACATTTAAGAAAATGAAGTTATGACATAAAAACCATTTTTGTTAACTTATCACGTGATAAAAGAATGAAATATTCCTCTTTTTACGTGATTTGATTTTTTTAGCGTTAATGTGTTCCATTAGAATTAATTTCAATGACTTCTAGGTTGAAAAATAAAAAGGGACGAAAATATTTTTCGATCCTTTCAAAATCACTTTTTTTAGGTGAATTGTATTCAAAAATTTGTTTATCTTCCAAGAATGTAATAATATACAGGGTGTTCCATTTAAAAATCAAAAGTTGGTATCAGTTTTAGTGAAAGTGACAGCAGTAGGAATGTCATTTTTATGTTAAAAATTGACATTTCATAAATACTTTAAGTGCAGTAAATTTGAAAAATTTATCTTAATAAATAAAGAAAAAAAGGGGGTGTACCATGATCCTGTTACACTCGATATTTTTACTTAAAAATTACACGAACTGGAGAGATCGAATTTTTAGATTTAAAGTCGAAATTTCGAAAAAGAGCCAAACTTTAGGAAAAAATCTTTCAGAAAACTTCAAGAAATGTTAAAATTTGGAAAAAGTAGAAATTTAAAAAAAAAGTCGAAATTTCCAAAGATGGATTCTTGTAAAAGAAGTGGCAATTTCCATAACAAGTCTTTAAATAAAAAAATATGCAACTTTAAAAATATTTCTCTCGGAAATTTTATTTTATTTAAATGTTAACATATTCTTGAAATTTACAAGAAATATTTTTCTGAAAATTTCGTAAAAATATTGTTTTTAGACTTAGATTTCCTATTAAAATTTGGATCTAATCATAGAAAAAAAGGCGAATTTTGTGAAAAAGTCCAAATTTTCAAAAGAGAATCAATTTTACATGGAAATGTTCAAAAACAGAATACATTCGAATTTTGAGAAAAAAGTCAAAATTTGTAGAATAAATGAATTTCTAATAATAATTTAAAATTGGTGGGAATCAAATTTAAAAAGAAATTAAGAGAAAACCAATAATTAACAAAACGGATTGTCGAAAATAAAATCACGATTTTTGAAAAATACGTTCAATTTAGAAACATTAAGAGAAAAAGGTCAAACTTTCTAGAAAATATTTCAACTTTCCAAAAGAAAATTTAATATCGAAATCAAAATTGGAATTTTGAAAATAAATTAGTTATTTTGAAAAAGATGTATTTCGAGGAAACAATTTTGAAAAAGTCGGAGTTTTTGAGAAAATCACAATAAAAATGAAAACCTAACCTTTCACAGAAGCTGGATAAATTTCTAAAATTCAAAAAAAGGAAAATTTTCAATGGTCTAATTTCGTGGAAAGTCGAATTTTGAGAAAAAAATAGCAATATCTTTAACCACTGTTCTTAAAATTTAAAATTCACGAAAGACTGAATTTATAAGAAATCTTTTTTTTAAATCCTCAACAATATTTTTCTCAAGATTTTTATTAACATTCCGATCTAATTTAGAGAGAAAACATTTTCAGAACCATGAAATATCACATTTTGAGATAAAAGTGGAAATTTGTTGAAAAAGATAAATATTAGGAAAAATTGCTGAATTTTGAAATAAATAAACGATTTTTAAAACAGAAGTTCAAAAAAATTGAATTTTGACAATAAGATCGACATTTCAAAAAAGTCGAATTCTGAGGAAAAGGAAAATTTTAGGAAAAAGACTGTTTTAAGAAAAACATTAAAAATTTTAAGAAAAAAGATGAATTTACCAAGAAAATATTAAATATCGGATATACAGATTAAATTCAAAATTTCATGCAAAAGAAGTCGGTTGAAATTTTTAAAAATAGCTAAATGTTCTAAAAATTATCGAAATTAAAAAAAAACAAAATATCGAGTAAACTTCAAAAACGACAAAATATTTAAAATGTTCCAGAGAAAATCCAATTTTAAGAAAAGAGTCGAAATTTTGAAAAAAATAATCTAAACTCCGAGAAAAAGACGAATTAGGCCAAAATGATCGAAATTCTGCGAAAAGGATTTTGACAAAACGCGTTTAATCTATTAGTGAAAATTTGAAATTTTTTAGGGTCAGATTTTATCGAAAGTAAGAAAAAAAGTGAATTTTAAGGGAAAAAAACGAAATTTTAAGGAAAAAAAATGGAATTTTCCTGGGTGAATATTTATTTTCTCTTAACTGCTCGACTCAGAGGAAAACAGGCGCCCTACCTTGCCTCATGTGGCGTCAAAAAATGCCCAACGTTGAGATACACGTCGAAATTTTGACAAAAAAATTACAACTTTCAGAAATTTTTTTCTTAATGTTCTTACAAAAATTTTAAATTTCAAAAAAATATACTTTTTTTAATCACAAAATCGACCAAATTTTGAGAAAAAGGCAAATTTTAACAAACAAGCTGAATGCAAAATTAAAAAAATTCGAAATTTTCAGAAAAAGTCGAATTTTCAGAAATAGCGAAATTTCGGCAAAAAACGACGAACTTTCAAATAAAAATTTGAAATTTTGATAAAACCATGTTTGATACAAGAAGTAGAATTTTATGAATGAAAGCAAAATTAAAAAAAAAAAAGACAAATTTTGTAAAAAAATACGAAATTTAAGAAAAAAAAGTCGAAAAAATATTTCAAGAAAAGAATTAATTTTGAAGCTGGAAAGAAAAGTTTTGGTCCTCAAGTTGAATACATATAGATTTTCGGTTTGCTGCATGAACTAGAGGAGGCGTAGCTAGAATAGGGCAGGGTGGGGCCTGCCCTATTCTAGCTATGCCTATGGGTTAGCTAGGATATATTCCTTAATATAACGTGTAAAAGGCAATAAAGCAAGACGGTTTAAAATACTATGAAAAATAAAATAGTTGACAGAAATAAATCTTAAGGTAATCAACTAACCAAAGTTACAAACATTTTATGCAATTTCATGGTTTGTTAAATTGAAAGAGTTCGATTTGTTTTCTTTTACATATAATATTATTTTATTTCTACTACTTTCTCAGCCAAAACAAAAACTAAAAAAAAATAGAGGGCCCCGCAAAAAAAATCTAATCGAGCCCCGCACTAATTGCATCCGGGCCTGAAGTTGATACAATTTTCTCCTCGAAAGGAGTTTATTTAAGAAATAATTAAAGTACACCAATGAAGTGACCTTAAAAAAGTAGCTAACTATGGTTTTTAATTTTTTTTATTCAGGCTTCAAATAAACAAATTACATTTTGATTTTAAAAATAGCGATTTTCAGTTTTTTCTAATAAAAATTCAGACAAATTGGAATTTAATTGTTTTCTCAGTGAAATAATATTAGGCATTAAATTCTGCACTACTTTGCCCATTTAAGTTTCCTTACATCTCCAACCGTTTCCGAGATCTCTGTAGTGGAAATGAAATTTGGTTTACCCTTAAATTTCGACTTTTTTTAACATTAACATCCTCAAGGGGTAACCCATGGAACATTGCGAGTTGGAGGCGTAAATAAGGATAAATTAAAGTTGAAATTTTGAGTAAAAAAGAGAAAATTTCAGGAGATAATTTGTAAAAATATCTTAAACCAACGATTTTAACTTATTCTTTAATTTAGATTTATCGCGAAAATTCGTTTAGTTTCTAATTTTAAACTTTGAACGAAATCTCGATATTAAAAATGGAAATTTCTGGAAAACTTAAATACAAATTTAAAAGCAAATCTTTCAAATTAAAATCGAAAATTCAAGACCAAAATCCAAGATTGAGAAATTTAGTGTATGTAAACTGAGCAATTTTTAAATTTTTCTCCATTTCGATTAAAATCTCGCGTTCTAGGCTTTTTAGAAATATTGGGTTCCCAATATTTCGATCTTAATCCTAAAGCTGCGACTATTTTATTTTGAAATTTCGAATTTAAACTAGAAATTTTGATCTTTTTCTCGAACATTCTTGCTAGTGCTAGTTTATATAATTTTTTTAAGTATCTTATTCAAACTAACATTTTTATTCCGAAATTTCGTGTATAAATTTAAACCGAAATTTTTTAAATTCTAAAATATTTTTGTTAGAGATTTCCAGTATTTTGTTTTCCGTATTTTTTTTCTGAAAATTTCCTCTTAATACATCGGAACCTTATACACATTTCTAACATTTCAACTTTAAAGTCAAAAATTTTAGTAAATTCTTGAATTCATTTAAAAATTTTTGATTTTCTTAAAGAATTCGATTTTAGTATTAAAATTTCAAAAATTAGAAATAATTCTAAAAATCAATACAAACTTCTCGTTTTTTTAAACTTTGTCTCAAACTTTTTAAATTAAAATTTCAATTCTTAATTTTTTTAACATTTTGCCTTTTCCTAAAAATCTTAACCTTAATTTTACGAAATTTTGACTTAAACGTCGAAATTTTGTTTTTCACGTCGAAATTTTGATTAAATTCGACAAACTTCGCGAAATAAAGTACGAGGGCAATTTGATAAGTCAGTGACTGATTTTTCCCGCGCATTAATTTTGAATATAGCACTGCTCCCATCAGCAGCCATCTATAAATAGACTACTATCAAGATTTGAGCAAGCTGCGTCATTTAGTTTTAGATTAAAGGACCCTGAAAGCATGAATTTCAATGAAACTACAAAAAAGTGAATTTCGTGTACCGATTCAGCTAAAGTCCATAAATTCAGCTACGAACTCCTACCCCATTCAGCATATTCTCAAGATTTACTCCTCCGCTATTTCCAAACCTAAAGAAATAGTTGGGTGACAAAATTTTGCTCGAATGAAGAGATCATTATTGAAAAAACTCTTATTCTGAGGGCCTTGAGTAAAACTATTAATTGGAAGGAATAAAAAACTGGAAAAATACTGGATTAAATCTATCGAGCTAAAAGGAAACTGTTAAAAAATAAAACGCATTTGTCAAATAAAAATATAGCTTTTATTCGTAAAGTCACTGAGTTTTCAAGCTGCCCTCGTACCCATTAGCGTTTTCCGGAATATCAAACAAAGAAAACGTAATATTTTTTAAATCCATTATAATTAAAAGAACAACAGTAATTCATTATTTATTTAAAATTATTTACCTAATTGTGAAAAAAGTGCACTTGCTCTTTCTTTTTTCTCGATGTGGTTCCCTGTTTACAAAATGCTACTGACACTTACTTGACTAGAAACATATATGGTTATTAAAAAAGTAATAACAGAATATATAAATATTGTCAAATTAAATAAAAAACAAACAAGAGACAAACTTTACTTTATTTATTTTAATTTCATAGTATTGTTATTAAGAAATTTACAAATGTACAAATCTACAAACTTTTATCATATGTTATGGACTCATAGAGCAATTTAAGCGAATCACAAAACAATATCGTTTTCTTTCAACCATTCCTGAAATAAGATGTCATTTTTATTCAAAAGTTCGAACATTTTCTTCCCAGATTGACTGTTTAGCTCGTGCTTTAACGTATCTTTACTTTCATCCACTAGGCTCTTAATGTGCCGAATTTCCTCTTCGAAAGTACTTTTCTGATCTGGTTCAAAGTTTCTAACTAATTTTGTATATTTAGCGTTAAATAGTTCATTCTGAATCACAGCCAGATACATACTCAACCTATAATCAATTTTATCAGCCCAATTCCCATCACCAATAATTATTTTCCCGCAGTTTGCTTACCTTGCATTTCCAGGGTCTATTCTCCTGGTAATAAACAGCAAATCTTCGCACATTTTTATCTTCTCTGCCAATAAATTATTAGAAATTTCCACGCCATCTGTCCCCATAGCACTATACAGCTGAATCAACGTATGTTTAATATTGTATAAATGGTAATGATTCGAGTGCAAAAAATTGGACAACTTTCCCCAAAATATCCTCCAGTTGTTGCACCGTCGGCTCATTCGACATCACTTTATCTACTTCACCTCCCAAGTGACTCACAAACTTCATAATATCGTCATTGGGCAGCCTGATCTTGCACTTATTACAAACCCAGAGGGGGTTGGAAGCCGCTGGCTTGATAGGCAACTGGATTCCCCCGCAAGGTTCCTTCTCGGTTCCTAAGCATTTTAATCCGCTGAGATAGGTGCCGAACTCAGTGGAATCTTTACAGCGTTTACACTTGCACGAGAAGTATTTGGTTTGGAGTAGATGCTCCCTTCGTGCTTGGGTTCCCCACAGGATATGCGTATAGATAGAAGTTATGTGGTCTCCTTTTTTTATCCTGGAAGCTGCCTTGAATGTTACTTTTTGATTGTCATCGATGATTTGGCAAGTATTTGGGGTGCAGTTGTGCTCTAGTAAACTAGCTGTTGGGTATAGAACCTCTGCGTCTATTTCATCATTGATTTCGGTGGCGTTAACATCTAAGATTCCATAGATTTTATGGATTGTTTCAGCTGAAGTATTTTCAAGAATAACTTTTCCTGTTTCGCGCTCGTACGATTTTAAAGGGGACACAATAAACGTTTGAATATATTGAACTTTTTCATCAATTGTTCTACAAAGAAATCAAACCTAAGTAAAAATAGGTGAGCAAAAATAGTGTGATACTTGTAAACATCAGTTTCAGAACCCCTTTTTTCCATATGGCTCTCCAACTCTATCAAATATTTCCATTTATCTTTATTTACCTTCTGCAGGAATAGTGCTCTTAGAACAATTAATATATCAAATCTGCAATTGAATTAGATTCAGCTGCAACACATAAAAAATGGTTTATAGAACCTGAAATATTCGAAGAAATTCTTTGCGTCTGCCAAAGCTTTCGGTGGTCTCAATTTTAAAATTCTACATTCTAACGAATGCCTATTTTGGTCCTTCAGTCCTTCGCAGTCGGTCTTGCAGCAAGGCCAGAAACAATCAGGACAATGTGCACAACTACTTTGATCTATCAATCTGCGAATTTAAAAAAATCAATACAAACTGGAAAAATCCAACAACAAAGTTAAGAACAAAATTTTTCAAAATAAAACAAACTTGATTACTATCTGTAAATTAAAATCAAACAAAACAAAAAGCATAAAATTGGCTTTAAGTATTTCTGACACTATGGATTAACTTTGCAAATTATAAAAAAATATGATCATCAAATCTGCCATAGTAATGGTTTTAAGCATACTTGCAGCAGCCGACGCAAGGGAAAGGGTTTTCTTGAATCAGATGAGGCTTGGGACCGAATAAAAGCGGCGCCTCAGAAAATATAATATCATCGGGTTCGAGATCTCTTCTAGCTCGTAAATGTCGACCCAATTCCCCTGAGATGCAAATCTAATTAACAAAGTATAAGTTATTAGACTCACTACAGATTGGCATTTTATTTACCTCATAGGGCTTGCATATTTCTCTGTGGTTTTTCCAGTCGGCTTTCTGGTGGTCCGAGCTGCAGTAGAATACCAATTTGCAGCCTGAGCATTTTTGTTCGGCGATTTTTTGACACACTTGGCACAAATTTTTTTCTGCGGATGGATCAGACATTTTTACCCTGAAACATTCCATTATCACTACTATACACTTAGTCAATTGATGATTTTTTTTAGTAACTTTTTTTCACCGTTACCTCTTTTATCAAACCAAAATATTCATGAAATTTCAATTTTTTTCTGGAATTTCGGGTTTAAATTTGAGAAAAATTTTAATTCACGACAAGTCCAAATTTCGATTTAAATTTAAAACCCAAATCCACATTTTTTATTATATTTATTTTAAATTGGAACTAATTTTTATTGGAGGGTTTGCTTTAAAGTCGAAAAAAATATCAAATATTTATAGAAACATCGTAAAATTTTAATATTTATTGTATTTATTGTTAATTTAGTTTATTAGTCATAAATATTAAACAATTCTACACAGTAAGGGTTAAAAATGTCAATTAATCTAATCTTCTCTTTTATTTCTTTTTGTCGTTTTGTCGGAACAGTACTATAGGAGACCGAGCACCCAACATACAGAATGTAAAGGGGGTCCACAACTTCTGACCTGGAAATTCTCTCAGAGGGCTTTTCTTTCAAAAATTCGATTGTTCTTTTTTCCAACAAATTTAACTTAATTCTCGATATTTTGGGTTTTATTTATGGAGGACAACTGAATAAAATTAAACTCAAAAAAGCGCCATTTCTTTCATTACATCTAGGATATAATGTTCCACTTTTAGCAAAATTTAGATTTTTTCCTGAAATTTTGGAGATTGAATTCAAAATTCAACTGAAAAAGGTTGAACTTTTGAAATTAAACCTAATACTTCCTTCCATATGTAATTTTTTCTAGGACTACTTCCATGAAATTTATTGTTTCGGGATTAATAACTAAAAATTTCCACTTCTTTTTCTAAATTTCGTGTTTAAACTCTAAATATCTACCCTGTTTTTACATGAAATTTTTATTTTTTCTAGAAATTTTGGAGATAAAGGTCAAAATTTGAGAAAAAATTTGAAATTCCGATATTTATAATTAGATATCCCACATTTACTTCAAATTTTTTTTTCTTTATTTAATTCAGTTTTCCCATTTTTTCTTAAAGTTTAGATTTTCGGCAGGATTGACAAATATCACGATATTTTTATAAATCTCATATCAGGTATTATATCTGATCATTGATATATTTTTTTCCCAAATTTTCGGATTTCAGCTTGAAAATTTGAATCTACAGAAATTTTGATTTTTATTTTTCGAGTTTAGCACAAAATATCGTATTTATAAAATAAATTTAAAAAGTTTTCTTCAAATTTTAACTTTTTTGAACGAAATTTCGCGTTTAACCTTTCAAATTTCATTTATTTTCGCCAAACTTTCAGTAATGTTTGTTTAAAATTTTGATTTTCAAATTTATCTAATTATTTTGACGTATTTTCGGAATTTTGACCTCAGTCTCCAAACTTTGATATTTTTCTTTAAATTACAAATATATAAACTCAAAAAGTAAAGGTTTTTTCCTCAAAATTTAGAAAGGTCAACTATTTTTTTTTAATTTAAAGGAAATTTTTTTATCATCTTATGGGTGATGGGTTTCTTCGAATTTTAAAATACCAAAATCCAAATTTCACTTTTTACTCTCACTTCCAAACCCAATAAAGATTTCAACAAATTTTAAAGCTTTGGTCTTTTGCTTTTTAAATGTTGAACTTAATCTAGAGTGTTTTGGCTTTAAATGAAATATTTTAATTTTTCTCCAATGATTTTTATTAAGATGCAAAATTTTATCTTCAACCTCAAAATGTTGATATTTGTTTTGAAATATTAGAACATTTTTTTTTAGATCCAGAAATATTTTCTTAAAATTGTTTCTTTTTTTCCACAAACTTTTACTGAATTCAAAATTTTGACATTATTTAACTATGTTTGCTTTTTTTTTAATTTTCGACCTTATCTCGAAGTATTCGACCTTTTTATTGAGATTTCGAGTGTAAACTTGGAAATTAAAATGTTTTTGACTCTTCTACGATCTTAAGGTTATTCTTAAAATTTTTACCTTACACTTTCCATTAGCCATGTTTCTTCTGAGAGATTATTTTCTAAATTGAAATATTAAGCCAAATGGACTATAAAATAATTTAAATCAAAACAATATTGAGGCATGGTTGATGAAAGAAATATTTTAATCCAAAGCGAAAACAATGAAATATTAAAATATATTTGCTCTGCAAGCCAAAATTTGTCAACTCAAGTGTAAAAGTCATGGACGTAGACAGGATTTGTTTCAGGGGGAGGCAACATTCATACTGAAAAATTAATAGATAAAAAAAGGACGCAAATTTCAGCAAAGAAATTTCCCGACTGATATTTAGCTTATCACCGAATTACCAGAAATTTTCAAAATACTCAAATTTTATGAAAAATTCGTTCGTAAATATTTTTCCCGAAATATTTACTATTAATTTAAATCTCGACACAATTTTCAAATATTGAAAAAAAAATCTATCATTTCAATATTCTTCTCGAAATTCCTGCCTTTTTTGTTATGATTTCGACTAATTTTAAGGAAAATAACTAATTCAGACAAATAAAGCTAAATTTCCAAAAAAAGATTAATTTAAGCAAGATTTTAAATTTCTAAACACTTTTTTTCGCGGTTTATACTTTTTTATTTATAAATGTTTGTCTAACCTTGACATTTTTCGAAAAATGTTGAAATTCCCCCAAAAATATTTTTTATTACATTTTCTAACCAATTTTAAGAAAATAAACCAATTTTGAGAGAAAAAAAGAAGAAATTTCTAGAAGAACGAATTTCAGGAATCGAAATTTCTCAAATTATTTTTCTCACGATATTTACTTTTTTATTTGTAAATTTTGACACAAACTTAAAATTTTCCATTTTTTTACTAGAATTTCCATCTAATTTAAAAAAAAGACAACATTTCCAGGAAATTACTAATTTGGGAGAATTTTTCAAATTATTTATTAATCTGATTTTTTATTTTTTTATTTAAAGTGAATTTAAAAAAATGAATTTTTCCAAAAGATATTTTTTATTATAATTTCGAACTAATTTTGAGTAAACAAAAAAATTTTCAGAAAAAGTCGAAGTTTGAAAAAAATGAAAATATCTCAAAAAAATGAAATATATAAAAGAAAGTCAAAAGTTCTCAGAGGAAACCAAATTTTAAGAAAATACGTTCTTTTCCAAAACATATTGAAATTTAGAGAAAAAGATAAATTTGCATTTTTTTGAAAAATCGTAAAACGAAAGAAATATCAAATTTTAAAAGCTTCGAAAAACTTTCGAAAATTAAAACTTTAAAAAAGTGGAAATTTTCAAAAGAAAAAAAAGCTAGAATTTGAGGGTAGAGTAAAACAAATTCAAGCAAAATAAAAATATAATTTTTTAAAAAATGTTAAAAGTAAAGATAAGAATGTTGAAAAAAACTCACAATTTTGAGAAATGTATCAAGCTTTAAAAAAAAAGCTAAAATTTTCCAGAGAAAGCCAAATTTTAAGAAAAAAAGTCAAACTTTCCAAACAAAATGAATTTCAATGAAAAATAAATTGAATTTTGTTGAAACATAATAAAATGTCCAATTTAGAGGTAAAAGTCGAAATTTCAACAAAAAGCGAATTTTGAGAAACAAGAATTTTCTAAAAAATAAAAAATGTTCAGTAAATATTTAAAAAAATTGGGTAAATTTTCAATAGAAGATCAACCTTGAAAACAAATACCACGAACTTTCTTTTAAAAAAAGCCACAATTTAGAACAAAGTCGATAAAAATTAATTTTGAAAAAGGTTAAATTTTGTGAATACGTCTTAATTTCAAAAAAAAGGAGAAAAATTCTGAAATGAAAGTTCAATTATAAAAAAACTTCATAAAATGTCAATTTTTGAGAAATAAAGAAAGAATACGGATCTTAGAAAAAAGTAAAAAGTTTTTAAAAAAACTGAAATCTTGAGCACAAAGTCTAATTTTGATAATAAAATCGATATTTCGAAAAAAAAAAGACAAATATAAAGAAAAACAAAAATAGTCGAAATTTCGAAAAAGCGGTGAATTTTAAAATAAGTCAAAATTTTTAGATAAAATAGTCATCCCGGCCGAATACATGTTTTTGCGTGACTGCATAAGACAGATGAGGGCCATTTCCCTTCTCTGCCCTATTATGACGACGCCTGTGGTAGAAGTTATCTACATTTATTTGAGTCCAGAAATATATAAGTGTAGATATTTAATTATATTCGTTTACTGAGTAATTCAAGGTTTTCAATACAGTACGTGAACTGGATTTATGGTTGGATTTTACATATCATAAAAATGGAATAATAACCCTTCAGTTGGAGGCCGCTGCTTAGGTATCACGCCACAAAATTTGGAGCCAGCCAACAACAAAGGAATTTTAAAATCCCTATTGTTAAAAATGTATTTACAATCACTGCTGTGTCTTGTGTTATATTGTGTTAACCTAAAAAGACTTCATTTTCAGTTTGCCTGAACACATTGGGTAGTTTAAACAATCGTAATTCCCTGTAACATGGTCCAGGGTGCAGCTGTATGTCACGTTGTTTATACGTGCAATTTTATATATATATCGTGACATATCAGCTAATAAATATCATGATATACAGGATGGACCATAAGTAATGGTACATAGACCAAGAGTAGATTTTTCGTATAAAAATAACGTGATTGAGCCTCATTTACCTCATACCAAAAGTTGATATTAACAGAGATACAGGGTGTCAAAGTTGAAAAAAAAATTATGATTTTTTCGCATAACTGATGAACACATTTCACTATAGACAAGAAATTTAGCATAGAGGGGTTTCTTTGGTCAACAAATTCTAATTTGCTAACAGATTGTCAGTAACTCGTAGGGGGCGCCACCTGCGCTACCTTGAATTATTCTAAAGCATCATAACTTTTTTGTACCTTCATGTACACCTATTTTAAATAGATATTTTTGTTTACCTACATTTTTTACGTAAAAAAGGTATACCTTCTCAATGTTAATGCAAGCAACCGTTTTCAAGATATTTGTCTTCAAAGTTTGCCGTACGTTTATTATAAGTTACGAAAATGTGAATTTTTCGCAGTAGGTTTTAAAATAAAAGTAATAAAACTGACTCTAAAATAGTTTATATCAAATATTACTCTACGTTATTATTATACATATTTTTTGAATTCCTAAAGTAAATTTAAATAAAATATCAAAACAAAATTTATTTTCAAAAATAAGTATGTGGGAAATAACCTTTTTCATATAAAGGGATTGTAAACAACTAAAAATCTGGCTGTCTTTTATAGAAATTCATTTTCAAATATCTGCTTTGACCACCCAGACTATTAAAATTTTCTTGTGCGGACTCAGCGATCATATCTCACATCTGTATGTTAGAAAATCAATTCTGTATATCGTCACATATATTATGATATACAGAATGGACCATAAGTAATTGTCGAAGTAGGCTTGAAAAAAAAAGTAACCATAAGACAGCTTAATATTATCAGCAAAGAAATGTTTGGCATAAATTAGTTTCAAAGCTGTCTTATGATTACTTTTTTTTCAAGTCTACTCCGAAAATATAATATTTTAGAAATTTAAAACCAAGGCACGTCGAGCTTTAAAGGCAAATATCTTGAAAACGGTTGCTCGTATCAACTTTCAGAAAGTACACATTTTTTACGTAAAAAATATGGGGAAATAAAATAACGTATTTAAAATTAATATACGTGGGTGCACAAAAAAGTTAAGATGATTTAGAATTATGCAGGATAGCGCAGATAGCGCCCCCTATCAGCTATTGGTAATATTTTAGCAAATTAGAGTTTATTGACTTAAGAAACCCCCTTGTGCCAAATTTCGTACTTATATTACTACTCATTCCATAGTTATACGAAAAAATAGAAATTTTTTTTTTCATCTTTGACACCCTGTATCTCTGCTAATATTAACTTTTGGTATAAGGTAAATGTAGCTAAATCACATTATTTTTATTCGAAAAATCCACCATTGCTCTGTGTACCATTACTTATGGTCCATTCTGTATATCGTCACATATATCATGATATACAGAATGGACCATAAGTAATTGTCGAAGTAGGCTTGAAAAAAAAAGTAATCATAAGACAGCTTTAAAACTACTTTGCTGATAATATAACAACCTAAATTTTAAAAATCTTATAAAGAAAATCCAAAACATTAAGACGTAAGTTATTTTCTAACATAGAGATGTGAGATATGATCTCTGAGTCCGCAAAAGAAAATTTTAATAGTCTAGGTAGTCAAAGCAGATATTTGGAAATGAATTTCAATCAGAAATAGCCAGATTTTTAATGGTTTACAATTCCTTTACGTGAAAAAGGTCATTTCCTACATACTTATTTTTAAAAATAAATCTTGTTTTGGTATTTTATTTAAATTTGCTTTAGAAATTTAAAAAATATGTGTAATAATAATGTCAGTGGAGTAATATTTAATATAAACTATTTTAGAATCAGTTTTATTACTTTTATTTTGAAACTTACTGCGAAAAATTCACATTTACTTAACTTAAAATAAACGTACGGCAAACTTTGAAGGCAAATATCTTGAAAACGGTTGCTTGTATGAACATTTAGAAAGTATAACTTTTTTACGTAAAAAATGTAGGTAAATAAAAATATCTATTTAAAATAAGTGTACCTGAAGGCACAAAAAAGTTATGAATGCTTTAGTATAATACAAGGTAGCGCAGATGGCGCCCCCTATGAGTTACTGAAAATCTGTTAGCAAATTAGAATTTCTTGACCAAAGGAACCCCCCTAAGCCAAATGTCTTGTCTATAATGAAATCTGTTCATCAGTTATGCGAAAAAATCACAATTTTTTTTCAACTTTAACACCTCTCTGTTAATATCAATTTTTGGTATAAGGTAAATGTAGCTTAATCACGTTATTTTTATACGAAAAATCTACTCTTGCTTTATGTACCATTACTTATGGTCCACCCTGTATATCACTTTATTTAATCTGCCAACCCTGATTTTCAGTGTATTTGTAGAAAAACTACCAATTCTAGATTAAAGCAGGAATTTTGATTTTTGAATCAAAATTTTAATTTCTTTCAGTAATATCCACTGTTTTTCACAAAACCTTGGATTATTTCCCAAAATATTTGGCTTAAAATGGATAGAAGCCTCCAAATCTTATACGAGAGTTGAAATTTTATTTTTGGAAACTGAGAGATAAAACCCAAAATTGCTATATTCTTTTCTGGTTTCAACTTTATCGGAAAATGTGAGTTTAATTCTATTAAACGGATTTTATTTAGTGGATATGGGCTTTTTTAAAATATACGTAAATAAAAATTTTGCAATTTTAAAAATTTTAATTTGTTCAACTTTCAAAATGTTGGAGTTTAAGGTCAAAATTTAGAAACAATATTTGGAAATTTAGACTTTTTTTAATTTATACAACTTTCTATAAGTTTCTACTTGTTAACTTTTATAAGTTATTCTGGGTTTCAAATCTAATTTAAAGTGTTTCTATAGATTTTACTTTGGTTTGCAATTTTTTCATAGATTTTACTTTTTTTGGAAATTGTCGAATTTAAGAGTAAAACTTTCTAAATTTGTCCTTTTTCAAAACTGCGAACTTTTCCTTTTTCCAGAAATTTACGTTTAAGTAGAAGTCAATTTTTTCTTTCAATTTAAAATCTTAAAGGAAAAACTGAAAACTGGGAGTTTGTTTTTAAATTATTACTTTGTTCGGAGTTATTCCTTTAATCTTCTAGATTCCAAGAATTTTGGAGATAACAGTTGAAATTTGGAAAAAAATCGAAATTTGGATTTTCTTAAAACTGCAACTTTTTACTTTCCTCTGATATCTTGGATTAAAATCGAAATGCTGTGTTTATGGGTGAATTTCCTAGGAAAAAAATTAATGTCAAGAGACGTGGTGGATTATAATTGTATCTATTAGAGACCTGCACGAGTGACTACGGCATCATCTGATTACAGGTACAAATACTCGTTTAACGAGTACATCGATGCGGATTATGGTAATCATGACGTTACGAGACGAATATGATTAACAATCGGCCTCGTTTGGAAAATAGAAAGGCAAGTAATTTTGAAATATATTTTTTATGTTTATATTTTCTTTGAAATTGTTCTAACGATTTCGATTAAACTTTCTAGCTTAAAGTTCTTTGAACCGGCAAAACAATCTAGATAGGTCCCGTTTTGATTGCAATTCCAGATCATCATATTTTTTTACATTTTATAGTTCTATTAACATTTCATCCGATCCCACTCACGATCACTTCTTTCGTTAACCTGTTATTTGAATCGATTTTTTTTACATTCGACATTTTTCGAAAAAAATTTTTGTTTAAAATTTTCGCCTGTTTAAATTTCGTATTTTTTTCAAAATTTTCCAAAATTATTTTGAAAACAATATTGAAAATTTCGAACCTTACGAATCTTCCATTTCGGCTTTTTAAAAAACTTGCCTTGTGAAAATTTCGTATTGTAACAGAATGTAACGCGCAGTACAGTATTTTTTCAAAATTCCTATTTTTTAAACATTTCAACTGTTTATGAACTTGATGTCGAATTTTTCAAATGGTTAAATTTTTCTCAAAATATCTTTATTTCAAAATTGCGACTTTTTTATTAAAATTTTGACTTATTTAAAAATCTTAGCTTTTTTAAAAACGTTTGACTTGTCAAAATTTCAACTTTATCAAAAATTTCTGCATTTATCTAAATGTTAATCCAAAATTTTTGAAAAGATAATATTTTTAAAAATCGAAATAACCAAGAAAATATAAATTTCGAAATTTTCTATTTTTCTGGTAATTTCATTTTTTTTCCTGTTTCAAAATACTCTCTTTTTTAAGACTTTCGACTTTTTCTCATATTTTCGACTTCTTTGAATTGTATAATTTTCCAAAATTTTAACTTTTTTAATTTTGGTGGAACGGACTGGTCCTTCGTTATCTTCAAAAATTGAAATACAAGTCTTGTCCCCTGAAACCAAGAAATATCAAAAAACACAACAAAGTTTGCTCTAACGCGTTTCAACAGCCAAGCTATCATCTTCAGAGAGATAAAATTTTAATTTCAAAATTTTAAATTTGAGAATTACGATTTTTTTTGAAATTTTTGATTATTTTGCAAAATTTTAAGTTTTTCTATTTTTTTTTTCAAAATGTCGACTTTTTTCCATAATTGTGATTTTTTTGTTGAAAATTTTGACTTCAAAAATTGCGATCATTTTTAATAATTTTAATTTTTTGAAGATTTTGAGTATATCTCTGAAGATGAGAGCTTGAATGTCGAAACGCGTTAGAGTAACCTTTGTTCTGTTTTTTAATCTTTCTTCTTTTCAGGGGACAAGATTTGTATTTCAAATTTTTTAAGTTTAATTATTTTTAAAAAGTTTTACTTGAGTTTTTTGAAAATTTTGACTTTTTGAGATTTACATTTTTTCGGAAATTTAGATTTTTTTAAAATTTCGACATTTTTTGGCATTTCCATTTTTCGAAAAGTTTTTCTTTTTTTAAATTTCGACTTTTGTTTACGTTTTGATCAACTTTCTCAAAAATTTCTAGTTTTTAAAAGTTTCATATTTCAAGGTATCAATTTTTTTCTAAAATTTGACCTTTTTAAAATCTTGGCTTTTTTTTGACAATTTGTCATTTTTTTTAAATTTCCACTCTGATAATTTGTAATTTTTTAAAAATATACAACTATGTTCAACTCTTTTCAAAATGTCGGTTTTATACATTTTCGACTTTTTTCAAAATTTCCCTTTTTTCAAAATTTAAAAATTCTTACTTATTGAACATTTTGATTCTGAACATTTTCGGCTATTTTTTAAATATTTAAAATATTAATCAATATTTCCAAATTTTGCAAACTTTCGATTTTTTTTTTAAATTTTGCTTTGTTTTAAATTTAACACTTAAAATTTTAATCTTTTTTGAAATTTTAGATTATTTCTCAAAATATTAACTTTTTGAAAAATTTACAATTTTGTTGACAATATCATAAATTTTTGAGATACTCGAATTTTTTAAAAAATATCAAAATTTTGTCATTTTTTGCCTTTTTAAAAAATCTTAACTTTCTATGAAAATCTTTACATTTTTTAAAATTTCGATTGTTTTAGAAAATTTGAATTTCAAAATTTTAAATTTGAGAATTTCGATTTTTTAAAATGTCACATTTTTTAAAGTCCTGATTTTTTTTTCAAATTTTTCATTATTTTGCAAAATTTTAAGTTTTTCTATTTTATCAAAATGTCGACTTTATTTCCAAAATTGTAAGTTTTTTTTAAATTTTGACTAAAAATTTTCGATCATTTTTAAAAATTTTAATTTCTTGAAACTTTTGAGTTTTTTAAAAAACTTTTATCTGCTTTTTCATAAGTTTAACTATTCAAAACATTGCCATTTCTCAGATATTAATTCCTCAAAATTTTGTCTTCTTTTTAAATTTCGATTTTTCTGATAATTTTGGCTTTTCTTCAATATTCAGACTTCGGCAATTTTGACTTTATTTGAGATTCGATATAATGGAAATTAACATTTTTTTCCGAATTTTGACTCTTTTTTAATTTTAACATTTCATTTTTCAAATTGCGATTTTTAAAACAGTTCGACTTTCTTGATAATTTTGTGTTTTCCTAAGTAAAGTGACCTTTTAAAAATTTAGGTTTTTTGAAAAAATGATTGAAAATTCTTTAATTTTTTTAAATCACATTTTTTTTAAATTTTGACTCTTTTTAAAATTTTAGTTTATTTCTCAAAATATTTGCTTTTTGAAAAATTTAGAATGTTGTTGAAAATTTCGTCATTTTTTGAAGAATGTCAAAAATTTTTTTTTTTTTGATGGTTATCTTCTTGTCCCCTAAAACCAAGAAAGATTAAAAAACACAACAGAGGTTGCTCTAACGCATTGCGATAGCCAAGCTATCATCTTCAGAGAGATACTGATATTTTTTGACTTTTTAGACAGTCAACCTTTTCTGGAAATTTTAACTTTCTATGAAAATCTTGATATTTTTTACAATTCCGATTGTTTTAGACAATTTTCATTTTAAAATTTTCGACTTTTTCAAAATTTTACCTTTTTTTTGAAAATATCGACTTTTTTCAAACTTCTCAATTTTTTCACAATGTTAACTTTTATTGAAAATTATAACTCTAAAATTTCGACTTTTTTTATAAATTTGAAATTTTTTGGAAATATTGTCTTATTTTTTAATTTTTCATTTTATAGAAAATTTCATTTGTTCTAAATTTTGACATTTTATTAAATGTAAACTGATTTTTGAAAGCTCTTATTTTTTTTAAACTTTTACTTTTCTAAATTTCGACTTTTTTTCGACAAGTGTCACTTGTAACATGCAACACGAAACTGATACATAAAATGCACGATTACAAATAAGTATATTCGGTACGATGCCACGTTGCCAACGATGCCAATTCTCCGATTACATATTTTGGAAAAGTAATCGGTGATTAAAATCCGATTACATTTTTACTTACTCATGCAGGTCTCTAGATGTATCTACTTTCAGGCTGGCCGTAGTAGGGGGAAAAGGAAGTAAATACTCCAGGACCCTCCTTTTATGAGGGTCTGGTGAACGGCTATCTTAGTAATTCGGAAATTACAAAAGTCTTAAAGCCTAGTTTTTCAGAAAATTTAGATTTTGAACTCGAAAATTCTTCTACAATTTGACTTGTTTTTGCAACTTTCAGTTGAAATTTGAGAAAAGACAAATTTTTCAAAAAGTCAAATTTACAAAAATTCGAAAAAAATTAAAATTTTGAAAAAAAAGTTGAAATTTTAAAAAAAAATCTACATTTAAAAAAAATCAAAACTTTGAGCAAAGTCGAAATTTTGGTGATATATAGCGGGTCCTACGATGTTTTTACTAGGCGATATTTTGGTTAGTTTATAAGATAAAGGCATAAGTTAAAAAACAAATTAAATGGCATCAATTAATCTATTATAAATCATCGTCAAAACTTTAGTAGTGGCTAACACCCTGAAGGTCGAAATAAAAAACGTAGCAATTGTTGAGAAAGATCGAAATTTCAAATAAAGTTTAACTTTTAAGAATACAGCTTTTCAAAAAGTCGAAATTTTCAAAAACAAAATATAATTTATATAAAAGTCAGACTTCAAAAAAGGTTTAAATTTTAAAAAAATCAAACTTTTCAAAAAAGCAAAACTAAGAAATAGTCAAAATTAAAAAATAGTGAAATTAAAAAATGAAGTTTAAAAAAAAAATATTTCAAAATAATCAAATTTACAAAAAAAAAGACAATTTCGAATAAATCGAAATTTTGAGTCTTTGCAAAAAAATCGAAATTTTTGGTCAAAACTTTATAAAAGATAAATTTAAATAAAAAAGGGAAATTTAAAAGAAAAGTCAAAAATTTTTAAAAAAGTCAATTTTGTCACAAAGTTTGAAACTTTTGAACAAAGTCACAATATTCAAAATATAATCTTAATTTTCCAAAAGTAGACATTTTAAATATGCGGAAAACATTCTGAATATGTTAAAATTCTCATTTTTATTTTAAAATGTAGAAATTATTAAAATTTCATTTCTAAAGAATCTAATTTTTCAATAAAAACCAAATTCTTCAGAAACAATAGATATTTTTAAAAAGTCAATATTTTTAAATTAAACGAAATTTTCAACAACAGAAGTCAAAAAAGTATGAAAACGTCGAAATAAAGTAGATTTTTAAAAAAAGTGGAAATATTCAAAAGGGGTCCAAATTTTCTGAAATAAAACAAGTTTCAGAAAAAGCAAAATTTAAAAAAAAAATAACAAAAATGTCGAAATTTTGAAAACTCAAAGTTTACAGACGGGTCAAAATTAAAATATGTGAATTTTGAAAAAATTGGAATTTAAAAAAAACCGATTTTTCGAATTATTTTTTCCGTCAAAACGAAAATTATGAATTAGATAAACCTTTTTTTATTTCATTTCGTTTTGCCTGAACAGGTTATTGTTGGTGTTCATGAGGCCAATTCGTAGAACTATAGAACCTCATGATCACGGGCCCAGGAATTCTCTTGGTCGGCCTGTCTACTTTCGCTTTGACTTTTAACAAGATGGAAAACTATTATGTTCTGTACTAAAAATAGTATTTTCGTCTATTCAGTATAATTAAGACCTAGGACAGGGGTCGGCAAACCGCGGCTCTTTTAAAAGAAAATTGAGGCTCTTTAAATTCCCTTAAAAAATAATTAAATAAAAACTAGAGCAAACAGACACCCAGACACCTATTAAATAAGTGACCTACAGAAGTCGAAATTTCCAAAAATACTTTTCTAGAAATTTTAACGTTTTATTAAAATTTTGACAAAAAGCTATGATTTCAAGAAGTAATTTTGAAAAAATACATGAAATTTGAAATTTCTAGAAAAAGACCAACTTGGGGAGTCGAAATTTCTAAAAAATATTTTTTTCATGATTTTAACTTTTTTGTTTGTAAATTTTCTAAAATCTTGGGATTTCGTGAAAAAAAGGTGAATTACTTTTTGTGAGAAAGAAAATCTAAATTTACAAAGTTCAAAATAAAAGCTGAAATTTCCAGAAAAAGCGCAGAATTTTGAGAAAAAGAGATTTTAAAAAAATTGAAACAAAGAAAGAGACTTCGAAAAAAGTGAGAAAAAGAAACAGATTTTGAAAAAATTGAGAAACAGGAGTTTATCAAAAGTTCTCAATAAAAGGTAAAATTTGAGAAAAAAAACGTAGAATTTCGACAATTGATTGAAACCCAGGACAACTTTAAAACCTGAAATTTTTAGACAATTTTGAATTTTTGAACTATAGAAAAGGAGAAATGGTAAAAATTAACTGGGAGCTTAGAAAAAATTGTCGATCTCTAAAAAAGTTAAAGTTTTTCAGTGAAGAAGAAAAAACTTTAATTTTAGGAAGAATTTCATGTAAAAAGTTTAGAACAACTCGAAATTTCAATAAAAAATTGCAATTTTCCAAAGAAAGCTAAATTTTGAAAATAAATTTGCAATTTCAAGAACAGGACAAATTAAAAAAAAAAACTCCAAATTTTCAGATAAATTCGAATTTTGAGAAAATTGGTAAAATAATTTCGAAAGAATATTTCGAGAAGAGTTGAATTTTAAAAAAAGGTCAAAATTTCCTAGAAAAAGCCAAATTTTTAGATTTCGGAAAAAACTGGAAAAAATGAAGAGATTTAAAAGAAAGAAATTATCTAATTCGGGAAAAGGGAGAAATTTCGAAAAAAATAAATTTATCGAAAGTTCTCAAAAAAGGCAATAGATTGAAACTCAAAACAAATTTAAAAACCTGAAATTTTTTGACAATTTTGAATTTTTTGAAAAATTGCAGAATTTCGAAAAGAGAAATTGTAAGAATAAAATGAAAGTTAAAAAAAAATGGTTGAAATTTAAAAAAGTCAAAGTTTTTCAGAGAACAAGAAAAAAGTGGAATTTCAATTTCAAGGAAAAAGTCAAAATTTTAATAAAAGCTCGAAATTTCGACAAAAAATTTACTATTTTCCAGAGAAAGTTAAATTTTGAAAATAAATTTGAAATTTAGAGAACAAGACGATTAAAAAAAAATCTAAATTTTCAGATAGATTCAAATTTTAGGAACATTTGTAAAATAATTTCAAAAAAAAAAATTGAAAAAAATTTCGAGAAGAGTTTTTAACTTTAAAAAAACGTCAAAATCTCCCAGAAAAAGGCGAATTTTAAGAAAAAGGAAGAGATTCAGAAAAAAATTGGGAAAATTGATTTAAAAAAAATGAATTGGTCCAAAGTTCTCAAATAAGGGCAGAATTTAAAAAAAAAACGTCGAATGTCCGCAATAGATTGAAACCCAAAGCAAATTTAAAAAACTTGAAATTTTTAGATAAAAGAGAAATTGTAAAAATAAACTAGAAGCTTAAAAAAGTGTCCTACTTTAAAAAAGTCGAAGTTTTCGGAAAAGTGGAAAAATGTCAAATTTCAATAAAAATTTCAAGCAAAAAGTCAACATTTTAAATAAAGTTCCACATTTCGATAACGATTTGCAATTTTCCAGAGAAAATTAAATTTTGAAAATAAAATTGAAATTTCGAAAACAAAACGAATTAAAAAAAAACTCCAAATTTTGAAAGGAAAGGGAATGTTGATAAAACTTCCAATTTCGAGGAGTTATAAACTTTAAAAAAAACTTCAACATTTCCGAGAGAAAGTCAAACTTTAAGAATAAAAAATTAAATTTTGAGATTTGAAAATAGACGAATTTCGTTCATAATAAAAGTTAATATTTCTGGAAAAATTTAAATTTTGAAAAAAAGAGATTTCGAAAAATATGAATTTGTTAAAAGTTCTCAAAAAAGCAAAATTTTAGAAAAAAAACGTCGAATTTTGACCATAGATTGACTCCCAGAACAAATTTAAAAACCTAAAACCTTAAGACAAATTTGAATTTTGTGAAAAATTGTAAAATTTCGAAAAGAAATATCTTAGTGCTTAGAAAAAAATTGTCGAACTTTAAAAAGTCAAAATTTTTCAGAGAAGAAGAGAATAATTTGCCATTTTAAAGGGAAAGTTAAATTTTAAGAATAAATTTGAAATTTCGAGAACAAGACGAATAAAAAAAACTTCAAATTTTCAGAAAAATTCGAATTTTGAAAAAATTGGTAAAATAATTTTTAAATAAAAAGGAATGAGGATAAAACTCCTAGTTTCGAAAAAAGTGTTGAACTTTAAAAAAAGGTCAAAATTTTCCAGAGAAAGTCAAATTTTAAGAACAAAATCAAATTTTTATATATAATCAAACATTCTAAAAATGGGTGAATTTCGTCGATAAAATCGCAGCTTGCAGAAACATAATAAAATGTCAAATTTTTAGTTAAAAGTTGGAATTTCAAGAAACATCTAATTTTGCGAAACAGGTCGAAATTTCCAGAAAATAAATAAAACTTTAAATATTCATTAAAGGTCAATATTTTGGAGTAATGGTGAAATTTGGAAAAGACACGTAATTTAAAAAGAATAAAAATTTCGAGAAAAAAGTCGCAATTTAGAACAAAACATAATTTTGGAAAAAGTCAAGTTTAGGAATAGATCTAAATTTCGAAAAAAGAAAATTTGAGAAAAAGATCGAAATCTTGAAAATTTATTTTATTTAACATCTTCAAATTTTACTTTTTTTATTACGAAATCGACAAAAGATGAATTTTTGAGAAATATGTCGAATCTTCCAGTATAAGTTGAATTAAAAAAAGTAAACATTTTCACAGATTGTCAAGTTTTGAGAAAAGAGGAAGATTTAGGGAAAAAAATCTAAATACATAGCTAAAAAAAAAAAGACGAATACAGAGAAGAGTTAAAAAAGTCGAATTTACGAGTAAAAGACAAATTTTGAAATAAAGCTCCAAATTATGAGAAATAAAAGGTCTTTGGGCTAAATATGTTTTCTTTTGACTACATGAATCAGAGGGGTCTCTCCCTGTCTCGTATTTTGTCTGATTTATCTGATTTAACTGTGAAATAAAATGTGAAATCAGAAATGAAAACTTGTGGCTCTTTGAAATTCACGAAACCAATTTTTTCATTGCGGATGGCTCTTTTGGCTTAAAAGTTTGCCGATCCTGACCTAGGACAACGAACAAATTTTTGATTACACTACACTCTACACAATAAAGGTTAGAATAACAATTTACTGAGCTAACGGGTCTATTAAAAAAAACCGATCAAAACAAATTTTTTAATACTTAAATTTTTAGCAAAAAAATTAACCTTTAAGGAATAAGTTTTGTAGACAAATGTAAAGAGAAAGGTATTATTTTGTTCGTAAACATAATGAAAACATTAGATATTATTTTTAGTATAGTGTTATAAAAATTTGTGTCTTAGCAGGTTTACCTGATTACCTCTTATTCTGTTTACTCGTAAAATAGATGGACTAAAATCTAAAAATATGATATAATGTTACAGTTCCGCTATATTTTTAAATTGTTTTTAGACTTTTCCCAAAAATTCGGCCCAATAAATTAATAAAATGAGACCGCATCTGCAGCGTTGCAGTTTTATTAATGTCGTGAAGATATAAATAATACATTGACGTTCTTTGAAGATGTAACAAGGATACTTAAAATATTAACTGTGGATAAAAACAGATAGATAGACACAGATAGATAAAATGACCCAATTCTATATCAAAATTAACCATTTATAGATATTTTAAAATAGGCGAGAAGATTTGCTTAAATTGATACGAATTTCGGATTTTAATTTATAGTTAACCTGCTTTAAAATCAGGACAAAAATTATATCAAGTCAAGACATTAAACATGCAGATGCGGTGTTAGTTTAAAACCGGAAAATATTTTAGTTTAAATGAGAGTAAATACGATTAATTACGGAAAGATACCCACGTAGTCACTAATCGAAGCGTTGACGACTCAACAGAACAAAAATAGTTCATCTTACCTTCTCTCTACATGATGAAGCGATGATGCCAGGAAACGACGCACGCGTTAAAATTTAAACTGAAAATAATCCCACTGAAGCGTCGCGACTTTCCCAAATACACACTGAAATCTGTAAACGAAACCCCGACGCGAGTTGCATTTTACATACATCCATACATTCACACCAAAGCTCACAAAAGAGCAAAATGTCGGATAAAGTGTGTTCGATTTGCAAAAAAACCGCGGTACAAAGTTGTTCAGCCTGCAGCTGCGCTTATTACTGCTCGAAAGACCACCAAAAAGAAGACTGGAAGCACCATAAAAACATATGCGCTCCGTTTAAGGTTCAAAGAAATGAAATCTTGGGGCGCCACCTAGTCGCTACCAGACCCATCAAGCAGGGGGAGATACTAGTCAAGAAAAACCCTCTAGTACTTGGACCGAAAACCGCATCTTATCCATTGTGCTTGGGATGTCACAAACAGTTGAGCGCCAAAGCTGAATACTTGTGTTCGACTTGTAAGTGGCCCATGTGCGCCAAAAAGTGCGAAAAACTCCCCCATCATCAGCCCGAGTGTTCAATCTTTGCAAAAAACAAATACAAACCGAAAGTAGCCTTCGACCAAACGAAGCAATCGGTGTACTCATGCATTGTGCCCTTGAGAATCTTAACACTGAAGGAGAAGCAGCCTAAAAGTTTCGAAGCTTTTATGACTTGTCAATCGCATTATGAGGCGCAAAAAGACGCACCGCTCTATAGGATCCTAAAAAGCAATCTTTTACCACTCTTCAGCGACATTCTAGGGATTGATACAAGTGAAGACGAAATTATGAATATTTGCTCAATTTTGGACACAAATACCTTTGATATTAGGGACAAAGAGAACTTGATTAACATCAGGGGGTTTTATCCAACGGTCTCCCTCTTGGCGCACGACTGCAGACACAACACCAGGCATGTCTTTAGTGATGGTTTTCAATTTATACTCATAGCGACCATGCCTATAAAAAAAGGAGAGCGAATCACCACCACCTACACTCAAACCCTTTGGAACACTCTATCGCGACGTCAACATCTCCAGCAGACCAAACATTTCTTCTGTCGGTGCCCCAGGTGTTTGGATCCGACAGAATTCGGTACTTATGCGGGCTCGGTGTTCTGTTCCAGATGCAAGGACGAAATGTTGACGGATGATGGTCCGAAAGTCGTCAGTACTGATACGGATGACGTGGGAGCGCCGTGGAAATGCGAAAGGTGCGATAACTTGATACCAGCTCGACAAATGATGAGTGGCTATGAGACGCTACGCAAGGAAATCATGTCTTTGGATAAAACGCACCCAAAGGCTTTGGAACATTTTCTCTTCAAATACGGGGAAATTTTGCCGAAGAGTAATAGCTTCTGCTTGGAAGTTAAATACGGTCTGGCTCAAATGTATGGCAATATCAAAGGTTTCGAGTTGAAAGGTGAGCATCCGTTTTTAATAGTAAAACAATTGTGGTCATAGGAACTGCTGACATTATTGGGGACTTTGCGATAGCAGGCTGACAACTAAGCGCCTTTACTGTATGGAGAATTGCAATTCGATATTTAGTTTCTTCTTTGTTTATCTCTGTTTTTTTTTATATTTATATCCCACTTATGACGCTCAAATATAATACTTTATCTTACACTAGGCCTAGCAATCAGTGGCGTGTCCATCGTGGAAGCTACAGCTACAGCACAGCTTTCCTTACAAAATACATACTCATTTTATTTTAAAACCTTCTCTTTCACGTAACAGCTGCTGTCACTATTTATTATTATTTTAAATTAATATCGTCAACGAACAAAAGTCGAAATTCAATCATTTATATCTGTAAAACTATAAAGTAACGAAATTCAGTGTTTTTTACATAATTCATTGAAATTAATTTGTATTCAAATTATAAATGATGTTATAAGGAAAGAAATGAATATATGAAATGAAATTTTCGACCTTTTTTAAATTTCGACTTTTTGAAATCTCGAACTGTTTTTAATATTTTGAATTTTTTTGAATAATTCGACTTTTTTAAATTTTGACTTGAAAATTTGTTCTTTTTTTAACAATTTAGACATTTCAAAATTTAAATATTTTTCGATATTTTTTTCATAATACTGCCTTTTTTCGAAATTTAACTTTTTTGAATATTTTCACCTTTTTCAAAATTTTGGAATTTTTTTTTAAGAAAGTTCCCCTTTTTCTTTGCAAAATCAGGTTCTTGTGAAAATTTTAAGATTTCGGATATAATCATTTTTTTTTAATTTCGACTTTTTTCGAAATTCTAACTTTCGACTTTCGTTAAAATGCCAATTTTTCGACATTTTCTCGAAATTTTGACTTGTTTGTCGATAAATTCGACTTTCATTGAAAATTTTAACCTTATTTAAAAAATCCGACTTTTTTCAAAATTTTGAATTTGTAAAAATTTAGAACACAAAATTGACAGCCTGTTTTTTAAATTTTCGGCTACTTCTTTTAAAAATTGGTACCCTTTTATTAAAAAAATGTCCACTTTTCTAAAAATGTAGGTATTTTACAAAGTTTTGACTTTTTTTCAAAATTTTTACTTACGTTGAACGGCTATTTTTTAAGAGTATATTTTAAAAAATTTTGGAATTTAATTTTTCAATTTTTTGAAAATAGTAACTTGAAAATTTCGACTTTTTTTTAACATTTGACTTCTTTAGCAAGTTGGACTTTTTAAAATGTCGACTTACTCTCAAAAAATTATAAGAACACGTTACTTTGTAATTTTTTTAAAATTAGTTTTTTACAAACATAAGTTACAAAACGGATCTTTTTTCAAAACTTCGGCTTTATCTCTTAAAAATGTTTACTTTTTTTTTGAAATTTCGACTTCTTTTTAAATCCTGACTTTTTCCCGAAAATTTTACTGTTTTTAAGTTTTGAAATTTTATCAAAATTTTTAAATATGGTATTGTTGTTATTGAAAATTAGAATTTTTCGAAAATTATTTTTTTCCACAAAACTTTGAATATTTTTTTAACATGTCTGCTTTTTTCGAAATTTTATCTTTTTCTCGATTATTTTCAATTTTTTGAAAATATTGGCTTAAAAATTCGACTCTTGGAAAAACTTGACTATTTTTTGAAATGTTTAACTAATCCAAAATTTTGACTTTATCTCAAAATTTGGACTCTTAAAAATGTCGACTTATTCTAAAAATGATAAGAATATGTTGTTTGTAATTATTTTAAAAATTCGAATTCTTCAAAAATTTAGATCACAAAATTGATCTGTCTTCAAAATTTCGGCTGTATCTCTTGAAAATTTGTACTTGTTTTTGAAATTTAGGCTTCAAATTCTGACTTTTTCTTAAAAATTTTATTTTTTTAGGTTTACACATTTTCTCAAGATTTTTACTTATGCTGAAAATATCGACATTATGAAAAATTTGAATGTTTCGAAAATTAAATTTTTCCACGAAATTTTAAATATTAAAAATGTCCGCCTTTTTAGAATTATCAACTTTTTCTGAATATTTTTCCTTTCCCAAAATTGTGACTTTAGGCGTCGCAAAATTTAAACTTTTAAATTTTTTTCTTGAACGTTTTGACTTTTTTGAAAATGTACTTTGCAAAATTGCTATTTGAAATTGCTATTTTTCAAAATTTCAGTTTTTCTGGAAATATTGTCTTTAAAAAAATTTTTGAAAATTTTGCCTCTTTTGAAAATGTGGAATTCTATGAAAATTTTGCTTCGTTTCAGAATTTCGACTTTTTTTGAAAATTTCGATCCTTTTTCAAAATTTCAATTTTTTTAGAAATGTTGACTTGTTGATAATTTTAACTTTTTTCGAAATTTCGAATTTCTCCAAAAATAAACTTACATTTTCTTTAAATTTAGACTTTTTCTACATGTTGAAATTTCGAGGGAAATTAAAGAAATAGCTTCATTTCCCGATTAAAAGTTTTTGGGAATTTATTAACATAAATTTCGAGACTCTTTTTTTTTAATTTTTGCTGTTGTCGTAAAATTCTGAGTTTAAGCTTGACATTTTTACTTTCAGTTTAATGTAGAGTTTTGATTTGATGTTTTGGGAAAAAATTTGGAGTGTAGAAAAGTAAAACATTTTTGAAATATGTAATCCAAATTTCCACCAGTCTATCAAAACGATATTGAACTTTAATTTAAGAAAAAAATAAAACTCAGAGCTTAACTTTAAATTTGGAAATTTTGGTTTCTTTGAAACGAATTTGACTTTCAATTTTTTTTTTTACTTTTGTTCCAAGAACCTGGGTTTAAACTTAAAATTTTAATTTTTGCCAACCTTTGCAATCGAAATTTCGACTTTTTTCTAGAAATTTTTATTTTCTTTCGAAATATTAAATTTAGGTTGAGATTTCGATTAATCTAAACATGAAAAAAAATATTACAATTTGAATGCATTTTAAAAGCAAAATTATGTATTGTAACTGCTCTTTTAAAGAGGTTTGATGTTGAATCTAAATAGTGAAATTGGTGTTCTTTCCCATCAGTTTCCCCATTCATAAAAGTTACAATACGCCACTGGTAGCAATTAAGAAATATAAACAATCTCAATTTTTTACTAATTTTTATGTGGCTGTAATTCAATGGTCATAAAGAAAAATGAAAGAAAAACAAATTAAAGTTCAAAGTTTCTAGCTTTCAGATTTTTGAATTGAACGTTGTCTAACCTCAGCAATTTTTAAATAATTATAAGTAAACCATAAGCCATAAATGATTTCAAATTTTTACTTATTTTTAAAAAGGTTCACGACTTCAGTAATTTTCTTCCAGTAATCAATTTAATAAAACTCTAAACACTGACTGACAGACAACGCACATACTAAACCGATAAATCTAAAAGCACAACATTTTGCAAATAAATTTTTTATATATCAGATGTGAGTAGTATTTTTGAAATTTACCACCGAAAGGGAATAAAAATTTGTATGGAATATGGAAGTTCGTCATTTTGGAAGTTAGAAATTGGTTTTAGGTTTCAGTTTATAAATTATTTATATTAGAGATTTTGGCAATTCAACTACTTAGGGGGTAAATTCTATAAAAGTTAATACAACGAATTCGTATTCGAAAGTGCAAAATGACAAAATTATGCCAGAATACTAATTAAATGAAAATACTTTTCTCTGAAGAGCTCCGAAGAGGTCGTTGGCCGATTCAGTTCTTCGCATAACAATAAGCCGATACCAGTAGTGAATTGCAGAAAAAAGTTAGTCTTAAATTGTGTACAGTGCAGAATATTTTGAAAAGAAATGTGTACAAGCGACGACAAATCATCTTTTATTTCTTTGTGGACTCAACAACCCTAATTTAGTCTATAGAAAAAACGAAATTTCAAATATTTACAAACTTGAAAATAAAACAAAATTTTTGGAACGTTTTAAATTTTCAAAAAGTCGAAATTTTGAAAAGTATGCAAAATTTTCAAAAAGGATTAAAAAGCTTAAAAAGTGTCGTGATTAAAAACAGTGACATTTTAAAGAAATTTAAAATTTTTAAAAAGCAAAATTTCTAAAAGTTTAAAATTTTTAAAAATGTCGAAGTATTCATAAAAAGGTGAGAAGGTGAAGATTTTCAAAAAAATATCAATTGAAAAAAATTTCAAAATTTTAAAAAAGTGGACATTTTCCAAAAATTCGAACTTTTTAAAAAATTAACATTTTTAAAAATAGTCCAAAACTTCAAAAATAATAAAATTTTTAAAAACGTCGAGTTTTAAAACAACTGGAAATTTTTCACTAAAATCTTAAAAAAATATGTTTAAGTCAAAAATTTTCGAAAAGTCCAAATATTAAAAAAAAGAGAGAATTCAAAATTTTAGAAATTGCAATGTTAGAAGAAGCAAAAATCTAAAAAGGTTCTGGAAACTGTCCAAATTTCGATAAATTAAAATTCTGAAAAAAATAATTTTAAAAAATGTCAGTGGAAAACTTTCAAAAAAATTAAAACTTAAAAAAATGCCAAAGTTTTCAACTAAGTCAATATTTTTAAAAAAATGCCAAAATGTTGAAAGGGTGAAATTTTGAAACAAAGTTGAAATTTTCGAAAAGGAATTAAAAAATTTTAAAAGGTGACGAAATTTTCAGTTCTATGCTAAATTTCACAATTAAAACACAATTGCAAAATCTTCAGTGAAATTTTCTAAAAAAAAACTTGAAAAGCCTAACTACTGAAAAAATTTCAAAATTATAAAAATTTTTTAAGTTTTAAGAAAGTAGTAAATTTAAAAAAATTAAATTTTGAAAAGAGTCGAAAATTTGCTTAGTTAAAATTTTGAGGTAAAAATTATATTTATTAAGTTAAAATTTTGATTGAAAATTGAAAAAAAAATGTAAAATTTTGAAAAAGTTTTCAAAAAAGTCAGGCCAAAAAGTCGAAATGTTGAAAAAATGTCGACATTTTGAAAAAAGGTTAATATTTTTAAATAAATCACGCATTTTAAAAAGTAACGAACTTTTCAAAAAAATTCTAAATTTTGCCAAATAATCCAAAATTTTGAAAAGAATCGACATTTTAATAAAATGGCGCGATTTAAGAAAGCAAAATTTTAAAGAAAGTTAAAATTTTTAAGAAAGTGAAAATTTTTAAAAATGACAAAAAGTGGCTATTTGTAAAAAATTCAAGGATTTTAAGAAAATTCGAGATTTTTAAAACAATTCAAGAATTTTAAAAAAATCAAGATTTTTAAAAAATTTGAGATTTTTAAAAAATTTGAGATTTTTAAAATATTTGAGATTTTAAAAAAAATTGAGATTTTTAAAAGTTTGAGATTTTTAAAAAAATTCGAGACTTAAAAAATTGGCATTTTGAAAAATAGTCTAACATTTTAAAAATATTCAAAATTTTGAAAAAATATCGAGATTTGAAAAAAATTGAATGCTTTTTTAGAAAAAAACCGAACCATATACTAGACAAAAAACAAGAATATCAGAAAATTCTAAGCTTTCAAAATGAGCTGAAAAGAAAGGTTAAAATTTTGGGAAAATCAAAATTTTGGTCAGCTAAAATTTCGCATTTTGAAAAATAGTCTAACATTTTAAAAATATTCAAAATTTTGAAAAAATATCGAGATTTGAAAAAAATTGAATGCTTTTTTAGAAAAAAACCGAACCATATACTAGACAAAAAACAAGAATATCAGAAAATTCTAAGCTTTCAAAATGAGCTGAAAAGAAAGGTTAAAATTTTGGGAAAATCAAAATTTTGGTCAGCTAAAATTTCGAAAAAAATTAAAAAATTCACATTTTTTTAACGTCGGAATTTTTAAATAAATATTTTTTTAAAAAAATGAAATTTTGGAAGATATCGCTATTTTCAAAAAAATACTAAGGGATTCAAAAAACACTAAAAAAAACGTCGAAATTTTAAAAAATCAAATATTTTAGGAAGTAATGAAATTTTCAAAAAAATTTAAAATTTTTTAAAATAAATATTACCAAAAAAAGTTGATATTTTGACAGAATACGAAATGTTGCGATTTAAAAAATTCAAAATTTTCGAATAAAGTCGAAATTTAAAATAATTTTAATAAAATAAAATCGAAAGTTGCAAAGAAAGTTCGAAGTTTTAGAAAAAAAGGAAATTTTTGGAAATGTCGAAACTTAAAAAAAGTGAAATTAGGAAAATATTTTCATAGTGGAAATTTTGCAAAAATGTCAGATTTTTCAAAAAGCTCAAGGTTTTTTCAAGTGTCAAAATGTTCCAAAAAAAATCTGAATTCAGAAAAGTTAAAAAAAATGTGAAAAAGGTAGAAATTTTGGGAAAAGTCAAAACATAAAAATGTAGACATTTTCAAAATAAGTACAAATTTTGAAAAACGTCGAGAGTTTAGGATAGTCGAAACTCCTGAGAAACCCAAATGTTGACAGAGTCAAAATTTTATTAAAAAAATCCAAAATTTGCAATGAAATCGAAGTTTTGGAAAAATCCAACCTTTTAAAAAGTAGACATTTTTTAAAATTTTTCATAGTGAAACCTAAAATTTTCGAAAAATAAAAATTTTGGAAAAGTCAAAATTATCAGAAAAGTCGAAATTTTCAAAACATCGAAATTTTCGATAATTGAAATTTTAAATTTTTTGAGAATTTCAATGTTTTTTTAAACATTATTAAACAAAACGCACTTTTGAAAGAAATCCAAATTTTGGTAAAAAAAATTGAAAATCTTGAAATGAAATCAAGATTTTGGAAACATTGATTCAAAAAACTCGAAATTTTCAAAAAAAAGTTGAAATTTTAAATTAACAAAAGTTGAAATATTAAGAAAGTCAAATTTTTAAAAAGGCGAACTGTTTGATTAAGTATGAAGTTCGAAAAAAAAAGTGCAGTAAGTGGAAGTTTTCAAAACAATGTCGAAATTTTGAAAAAATGGGAGATGTTGAAAAAAGATGGAATTTTATATGAAGACGAAATTTAAAGACAGGAATTTCAGTGGAACGGACTGGTCCTTGGTTAACTTCAAAAATTGAAATACAAAACTTGCCCCCTGAAACCAAGAAAGATTAAAAAACACAACAAAGGTTACTCTAACGTATTTCGACAGCCAAGGTGTCATCTTCAAAGAGTATCAGTATCTCTCTGAAGATGATAGCTTGGCTGTCGAAACGCGTTAGAGCAACCTTTGTTGTTTTTTAATCTTTATTGGTTTCAGGGCACAAGTTTTGTATTTCAATTTTTCAGGAATTTCAAAAAAGTCGAAATTTAAAAATATTGATTTATTTAACAAATTAAAGAAAGTAGCAGCCATGACAATAGTTGAGGGGTCAATAACAATAGTTTAATCAATTCAATCAGAAAATGATTTTTGATTTTGGTAAATATTAGCTCAGGCAACGAAGATTTTATAACTGCAAAGCATTCTCTACAAGTCTCGCTTTTGATGAAAAGATTTCTTTTCAGTATGAAAAGGTGATTTTTTCTCGAAACTTCAACTTTAATTGTAAAATGCGACTTTTCTCTCCAAATCGCCAAGATTTTCTTTTTTGTTGTTTATAAATTATTTCTCATTTTTCTATAAATCAACATTTTTCTTAAAATTTCAATATAACATTTTTACATTTTTACATTTTTTCCTTAGATTGGAATTTTAACTCTAAATTATTTTCTTTTTTTCAGAAATTAAGTCGAAATGTCTAAGGATCAAAATATTTAGATTAAAGTAGAATTTTTAAAAAAATGAGAGCACTTGAGTGCAAACGTTTAATTTTAACTTTTATCCAAAGAATTTCTACTTTTTCAAATGAAACTAAATTTAAAATTCAAATGTGGATAAAAAAACTCGAAATATCTTAACTCTCTCTGAATCATGTCTTTGATTCAAAAATTGAGGAAACAGTTTAATTTAGGGAAAAAAATTCGAAATTTCATGGAAAATTAATTAAAAAATCTAAAGATATTGAAGTTGAAATTTTAAGAAAAACACAGTGTATTTTAAATTCAATCTCCAAATTTCCAGAAAAAAGCAAAACATCCAACTCTAAATCAAGTTTTACCTTTTTTCTCCAAATTTCAGCTTCGAGTCTTATATTTTAAATGTAAAACCTAAATTTTTTGAAAAAAGTTGAAGTTTTAAAGAAAAATTTCAAATCTCCAGATGACAGTGCTAATTTCGACTTTTGCTTATAAAGTAAAATTTTTGCATTAGTTTATATCAAAAATTCTGGGAAAAAAAAAATTTTGATACAAGGAATTTAGAAATTTTTAGAAAAAAAAGCTCAAATGATAAAATTCGAAATATAAATTAAAGGCCCCAAATTTTCTTCTTCTTCTTCTTCTTCTTCTTCTTCTTCTTCTTCTTCTTCTTCTCCTCCTCCTTCTTCTTCTTCTTCTTCTGGAAGAGTATTGGTCTGTTTTCCTGGTTTTCTTGAGATGTGAATTGCCAGATGTCTTTCCATCCCTTCGGTGGTCTTCCTCTTGGTCTAAGTTCTACAGGCCTGTCCTCCAGGACCCCTCAAACAAGTCTGTCTTCTTCCATTCTCCTCACGTGGTCATCCATTGGCGTCTTCTTTGTCTGCCTCATCTTACCACATCGTCCACTCCATCATTTTCCATACTTTTCTCTGTGCACCGTAGAGGTCATGGTCCATTTCACTGGTGAATGGTTGTCAGTGATCTATTTTTATGGTCCTGATTTTGGAATTTGTTCTATTCCTGATTGCTACATAAATATTATAGTTTTCTTGTGTTGATGTGCTTTTGTATTTTAAATGTGATTTTTTCTTTTCCTCGACCAGCTTCTTTACCTCCGTGGTGAACCATGATTTTTTCTTGCTTTGTACATTTATATTGACCTTTCTAGTTCCGATTATTTCCCTTGCTGCCTTAATTATACATCCTTTCAGCTTTTTTTAGGTGGTTTCTATGTCCTGGTTTACGGGGTCTTCCATCTTCAATTTTTTGCAGCCTATTCGTGTACAATTTTCTGTGCTTTCTGATTCATGTGATTCTAGGTTGTATTTTTCTATGAATATTTGTTCATGTTTTACTTTTAAGGGATTTTCTATTTTTATTTTACATAGAACAAGGATATGATCTGTCCCTATATTAGCCGAGGTAAGCGGTCGTACGTCCAATATGTCCGATAGTGCTATGGTTCTATTGGTTATTATCTAGTCAGTCGTGGACTTCTGTCTCTGAGTATTGGTGAATGTGTATTTATGTTGTTCTTTATGTTGACAGTATGTATTATTTATTCTCAGTCCATTTTTACAGCATATATCAATCAAGTGTTCACCATTGTTACCTTGAACCTTTGCTTCACTTCCTGAATCTCATCGTTTCTTATTCTATCATTCAGGTCTCCCATTAAGATGATTTTATGGGTTTGGTCCGTGTTGTCTAGTATTGTTTGTAGTTCAATATAAAATTGTTCGATGTCCTCTCTTGGCTTCGTTAGATGCGCTTATTAGGCGTAGAATTGCCTTGTTCAGCTTAAGAATTATTTTTAGAATTCTATCATTTACGTAGACGATGTCATGAATTGCATTTGTATATTTGTTGTGGAGTAGCAATCCTACTCTCGTGTTTGGGTTTACCAGAGTATATCAAAATACAACCCCGTACCTCGTTATTCCTTTTCCTTTTTTTTTTGTATCCGAGAAAGCACACATATCGATTTTATTTTTTCTAATCTCCATAATAATCTCTTGGTCTTTTGCGCTCCATGTCTTAATGTTCCAACATGCAACTCCAGATATGTTGGTCCTTTTCCACATTCTTTTTTTTTCCTTGCCTTGGTCGTCATCAAATATTTCCGTCCAATTTCCGAGACCTGAAGAACTTCGGTTCCGTGAACTTTTCTTTTTTTTTGGGGGGCAGGGAGCTGTTCTAACCCAAAAACCCTCCTTCTTTACCCGGGATTGGAACCAGCAGTGGCACCTACTGGGCTACTCAGTTCACCCAGCAGCTACCCTAAGCAGAGAAGAGACGAAGAGAAAAATTTGGAGTTTAATATAAAAATGTTGGCTTTTTTCGTTAAATATTGACTTTAATCTTGAAATGAAAAAAAAACAAAATTTCGAGTGAAAATTCGACATTTCAAGTTTAATTTCATAATGCGAACTTGTTTCCGAAATGTGAATTATAAATTAGATTTCAAAAAAAGTGAAACTCAACTAAAATATAACATAGGCAACCAAATATAAGCATCTTATGTGGTGGGTTACTGTACCGTTTTTTAAAAACAATATATTTTCGACACATATTTTCAAATATCATTTATTTTTAATTTTCAAAAGTTAAGAAATTGGAAATTTGTTGAAAAATATCATCTTTTATCATAGATATAAAAATAACCTACTTTTCGGGGCCCTTTAACACAATTTAACGACATTTAAAATATGGTAAAATAGATCAACAGTTTACGTCATCTTATGTAAATGCATTACAATACAAAAGACAAATTTACTGTACTGTAATGTATCAACATCAACAATCAAAAAGCCAAGACGCATTTTAAAACAAAGAGAAATGTAATTTTTCAGATTTGCCGGTAGAACTGTTAGAAAGAAAGATGGATCTTTGTAAAGAACTCTTAGAAGTGGCCGACAGACTGGAACCAGGATTTTCGAGATTCAGAGGCTGTCTTCTCTATGACCTGCAAGCAGCGATGGTCATGCACACCAAAAAACAATTTTGCGCAGACATAATCGACAAAAAACAAGCTGAAGTAATACGAGTTGTTAACCCAAAAATATGACTTTATTTCGTTATTTTATAACTTTTTTTTCCAACTACGCATCTTTGACGTAATCGAATCAATTTCTACAAAATAAGAGTATTGACTTTCAATATTAAAAGTTGGCAGATTTTTTTTTACAATAATTAATTTCGTTGTAATTCATCAAATTCTATCAACTAATCGACTGTTAACGAGTCTATGTTTTGTGACATGTCCATAGAACATGTTTCAAGTCATAAGGTCACAAATAGGGATGCAACATCGTTCAAAAAAGCATCGATATTTGAACATCAACATTTTTTAATGAAATATCGATAACGATACAGTAGACTACCCCTAAAGTTGCGCTTACCGTACCGTATCGACCGTTATAGTTGCTACTCCCCGTAATCCCTACCATTGTCGAAACATATATATGTTTCATTGCTCCTTGCGCGGTTGAATGGGTTATTCAAAAGTGGCGCTAAAACTCGAAAGCCCAATTCGTTGTTCGAAAATTAGAGTGGGGGAAAATCCGCGCAACTTAAACGATCGTATCCCTGACAACTTTAACGAGCGTGCAACTTTAACGGGCGCAACTTTAGCGGGAGTCGACTGTACATCGATGCTTTTCCAATGTTTTTTAAACATTTAATTGGGGTTTAAGAAGTCAAAATCGCGAAGGTCTAGAAAGGACATCGATTTAAAAAGAATTTTTTTTTTAGAAATTACAAATTTAACGTTAAAATTTTGGCTTTTTTCGAAATTCCGAGTTTAAAATTGAAATTTAGACTTAAATCTCCAAATTTCAACTTTTTTCTCGAAAATTCAGCTCCTTTCTAGAAATTTCGCTATTAGTCTTGAAAGTCTGTCTTTTTTTTTTGGAAATTCCGGGATTAAAGTCAAAATTTTAATATTAATATCGAAATTTAGACTACAGGTAAACCCGAAACTTCGACTTTTTTCTTCAAATTTCGAGAAAAAAGTGGAAACTTCTACGGTAATCTTAGAATTTCGAGAAAAAGGTCAATATCTCGAGATTAAAGGCGAAATTTCAAGAAAAAATTCGAAATTTCGCCTTTAAACCCAAAGTTGCTAAAACATTTTTTTTTAATTAATGGTTTTCTGCGCCTCGTTCCTTTAATTATTTGTTCTGAAATAATAATTATTTTCCTTCCGAATTTAAACCTATTTTTTTTCCTCCAAATTTTGACTTATAACTCAACATCTACCTTTTTTTAACAGAAGTTTTGAACCGAAGGTTTGAAGATTAATAAAATTTTCAAAAAAAGTAAACATTTCGAGATTATAGCCTCAACATTGAAAAGTTAAATTCAAAATTTAAAAAATTTTCACTTTAATCTCAAATATTTATAAAACACGATCGAATTTTTGATAAAAGTTCAAGGTTAAACACCGGATTTGAACAAAAATTTCTTCAGAAAATTTTATAGACTAAATTTTGAAAAAATATTCGAGTTTTTTAAAAAAGGACGCAATTTTGATATATTTTTTTAAAAGGTCAGGCAAATTTTTTTAAAAATGCCAAACTTCATAAAAGTCGAAATTTTCACAAGAAAATGGGATTTTGAGAAACTATCGAACTTTGAAAATTTTTTCAAAAGAATTAGACACTTTTTAAAATTCGAATTAGTCGAAATTTTAACAGATGAATTTTAAATTAAAATTTTAATAGCCGAAATTTAGAAAAATTTCGTCACTTTTATAAAAAGTAAAAATTTTCAATAAAAAGATTTGTAAAAATATGGAAATTCTGAAAAATTCGAGATTTTAAAAAGAATTGCAATTCTGAAAAAAAAGTAAAAAATTTCAAGACAAAATTTTGAAAAAGATTTTAAAAAATGGAATTTTTTTAAAGAAAGGCGAAATTTTTGAAGTCGTACTAATTTAATTTGAAAATAAATAATGGACAAATTTTTGAAATAATGTCGAAAATTAGAAAAGCCAAAATTTTCAAGAAAATTAGAAGATTTCAAAAGATGCTGAAATTTTCAAGAAAAATTAAAAAATTTTTTTTAAAAAACGAAATTTTCATAAAAGCCAAAATTTTTAAAAGTTGTTCTAATTTAATTGTTAAAAATGTCATTCTAAAAGTCTGGATTTTCAAAAATAAAAAAAATCGAAATTTTGAGAAAGGGCCAAAAATTTCAAAAATAAGTGAAATTTTGAAAGAATTTTGTTATCTGACAAAAATCTGAATTTTCAAAAAATTAAAATTTTGAAATAGTCAAAATTAAAAAAAAATATTCGACAATTTAAAAAACCCCGAAATTTTCAAAATATTTCGAGTTTTTATCAAAAGGCGAAATGTTCAAGAAAATTAAAAATTTTTGAATTTTAAAAATAAAGGTAATTTTAAAAACGTTTAAATTTTAAAGAAATTAAAAGTCAAAATGTTGAAATTTTCATAAATATAATTTAAATTTTAAAAAAGGTTTCAAGCTTTTTAAAAAGGTCCAAATTTTGAAATAATTCCTACTACTTTTCAAAAAGTCAAAATTTTCAAAATAAATAAAAAAATTTTAAAACCAAAATTTTCGAAAAAATTGAAATTTTGAAAATCAGACGAATTTTGAGAAAATATCAAAATTTTTAATAGTCGAAATTTTAAAAATATCGACATTTTCATGAAAAGTTAAAATTTGTAATAAAAAGTTAAGATTTCTGTAAAAGTGGATACTTTGAAAAATTCGAATTTTGTAAATGAGTTTTTACTTTTGAGGATTAAAATTTTTAAACAAAGTAGACGTACATTGGAGAAAAATTTCAACATTTAAAAGTTAAACTCAAAACTTTAAACATTTCCATTTAATCTCAAATGTTTATAAAAAATCTAATTTTTGATAACAATTCAAGATTAACCTTCGAATTTGGAAAAAAAACCTCAAATTTTGGGAAAAAATTAAAGTTTATAAAAATAAAATTTGGTTTTATACAAAATTTTAGGACAGTAAACAATTTCTAATTTCTGGTATAGTTTTCGAGTTTTCAAAGTTAATACTCGAAAACCTTTTCTTAAAATTTTAATTTTTCTTTCAAAATTTGGGTTTTTATAAAGAATGCAAAATTAAAATATCTAAGCTATGAATTTTTAAATAATTATATTGTATACCTGTGGCACACAAATTTAGCATCAATTTGTTAAATATACACTGCTGCCATCGGGTGACTAGTCACAAAATTGTGTGGTTGTTTATTCCATCAATTCCATGAAACAGATGGCGCTAATTCTGTCGTGATATGATACATACATTTTTCAAACATCGTTGATAAACTGAACGATGTATCGATATTTTTAGCTTTACCATCGATGTTGAAACATCTATAACTCATACATCGATGTTTTCAAAACATCGGACTATCGTTTGCATCCCTAGTCACAAACCAAACTTAAATTAATTTTGAAACAAAACTAACGTCAATAGAATCACATTTTTGGGTCATTGTTTTCTTCGTTTTCTAATCCCATTTGTTACATTTTAGGATATCCTTTCGAAATCATTGGATATTTTACACGAGGGTTCAAAAATCCTTATTCAAGAGCCCGATTATAGAGATGACCTCAAGAAACGCATAGAGAACTTCAGTAAAGGACTAGATTTGTAATATTTCGGCTTTGTAGTGTTTGTTTTGAATTTGCATTCCATATGAAGCAATTGTGGCGTAATGACTTGTTTGTAATTTTTCCCAATAAACCTTATCAAAACTATTTCAAAATCTGTTATCATAAGAGAGAACGCATTTTATGCGTACCTGAGTACGCAATTAATACACTCCCATTAAATAAAATTTAATCACGATTTGGCGTAAAACTAATAACTAGTTCGATTTTTTGTTAAAATTGGTCATTTTTACAAGCTTTATTCAATTCAACGAGTTATTGATAATTTTTTGGAAACAAATTATTCGGATCGTTTGATGTTTAAGGCTAGCCACAAGTGAACGATTTTAAATCGGCCGATAATTTTGTGTATTGTCATGTGTGCATAAGAGTAGGCCATAATAGTAGTTTGTACAACAAGAGCGGATATGATGTCCATATCGCACGAGAACGAAGTTTGAGCACGACGCCGAAGGCGGAGTGCCTCAATCGTTCGAGTGCGATATGGACAATCCGCTCGAGTTGTACAGCGTATTTTTCCTACGACTACGATCTATCAAAGACTAAAATATGGTATAGCAAATTAATAATTTTTCAGGTGACATTTGCAATTTCTAATATATTTTATACAGTGTCCATGTGTCAATGAAACGTCATAAATTTATCGTAACCAGTGGCGGCTCGTAGCCAAAACTAATGGGGGTGCTGCTTGGAGTTTAAAAATTTTTAAGTTTTCTACTAGAAATTTCGACATTTTCAAAACGTTACTTTTCTAAAATTTCGAATTTCTTTGAAAACTTGACAATGAAAACTTTTGATAATGTCGCTTTTCTTGAAAGGTTGGATTTTTTCCAAATTTCTACTGTATTGCAAAATTTAGATTTCTTCTTGTTATCTCGACCTTATTTTAATTTTAAGTATTGACTTTTTTGAAAAACTGCGAATACTCTTTTAAAAATTTCCGTATTTTCGTAAATATTTTAACTTTTCGGTGTTCTGTCTTTTTTTTGTAGTTTATTTTGAAAATTAATTATTACATTTTTTTAATTTTCACCATTTGAAAATTCTTATTTTTTTCTGAAAATGTAAATTTTTTCAAAACTGGAATTTTCGACTTTTTTCTAAATTTCATCTTTGTTTATAATTTTTTTTTGAACATTATAATTTTTTACTGAAAATTTCGATTCTTAATAACTTCGATTGGTTTTTATTTAAATGCCAACTCTTTTTCAAAATTTCGACTTTTTTTGGAAAGTTTCGATTATTTTTTAATTTTTTGTTGTTGAAAATTTCGCTGCTTCTTAATTTTGGAAATTCTTTCAAAATTTCGACTTTTTTGAAAATTTTGAAATTTCATGAAATGTTTGACATTTTTTTAAATCTTTTTTGATCTTAAATTTCAACTTCTTAAAAAAACGTTCCACTTTGATTCAAAATCTTAGCTACCAGTAATTTAAACTTTTTCCAAAATTTTAACTTCTCAATATTTCGACTTTTGAAAACCTCGATCTACCTGATAATTTTCACTTGTTTTCAATTGTCCGATTTAAACAATTTTGGTTTATATTGAAAAATTGAGTGCAAGTTGCAAAATTTCTACAGGAAAAAATATTTTAGAGACAAAATCTCCAGGATAAATCGAAATTTCAAAAAAAATTCTTTGTATTAAATGTTTAGAGAAAAACACAAATTTCACAGAAAAAAAAGCAACATTTTTTTAGAGAAAAAATCGAAATTTGAAAATAGTTTGAAATAATTAATAATGTTACAAAGGCGTAGAAAGAACATCGATTAAAAAAAAATGTTATTTTTAGAATTTTCGACTTTTTCCTCAAACTTCCGCTTTTGTTTCAAGTTTTGACTTTTCTCTCAAATTTCGACTTTTTTCTCAAAATTTCGACTTTTTTCTGGAAATTTCGACTTTTTTCTGAAAATCTGAACTTTTTCGAAATGTTACAAATGCGTAGAAAGAAAATCGATTTAAAAAAATGTGTTCTTTAGAAATTTTGATCTTTTTGCTCAAATTTCAATTTTAAGCTCGAAATTTTGACTTTTTTCCCGAAATTTCGACTTTTTTTCTCAAAATTTCGGCTTTTGTCTCAAAATTTTGACTTTTTTCTCAAATTTCGATTTTTTCTCGAAATTTTGATCTTTTTCTCGAAAGTTTGATCTTTTTCTCGAAACTTCGTTTTTTTTTTCAAACTTCGACTTTTTTCTCGAAATTTTGACCTTAATATCGACATTTCGATATTTTTCTCAAGATTTCGACTTTAAATTCAAAATTAAATTTTTTTTTTTCGAAATTTCGACTTTTCTCGCAAACTTCGATCTTTGTTCCGAAATTTTGACTTTTTTCTCGAAATTTCGACTTTTTTTTTTTCGCGAAATTTCGACTTTTTTCTCGAAATCTCGACTATTTTCCCAAATTTCGATTTTTTTCTCGAAATATTTCGAAATTTCGATTTTTTTTCTCAAAATTTCGACTTTTTTTTTAAATTTCAACTCTTTTGGAAACTTCGACTTTTTTCTGAAAATTTCGACTTTTTTTCGCGAAATGTTGACTTTTTTCTCGAAATTTCGACTTTTTTCTCAAATTTCGGTTTTTTTCTCGAAATATTTCGAAATTTTGCCTTTTTTCTTGAAATTTTGACCTTTTTTCTCAATTTCGATTTTTTCTCAAAATTTCGACCCTTTTTCCAGAAATTTCGTTTTTTTTTTTTTCAAATTTCAACTTTATTGTTAACGAAGGCTTTCACGGCCTGAGTCAGTGCAGGATATACTTCTTCCGAGATTGGACCGTATCAAAGAACTACTAAAAGTGTAGTCCTTTGACACGGTCCAATCCCGGAAGAAGTATATCCTGTATTCAACTTTATTGTCGAAATTTTGACCTTAATATCGACATTTCAATATATTTTTCAATATTTCGATTTTAAACTCAAAATTTCGAGTTTTTTTTTCGAAATTTCGACTTTTCTCGCAAATTTCGATTTTCTCTCTCAAAATCTCGACTTTTTTCTTAAATTTCGACTTTTTTCTCGAAATATTTCGAAATTTCGACTTCTTTCTTGAAATTTCGATGTTTTTCTCAAATTTCGACTTTTTTCTTGAAATGTTGACTTTAATATCGAAATTTCGACATTTTTTTCAAAATATCGACATTTTTCTCGAAATGTCGACTTTAAACTCAAAATTTCGACTTTTTTTTCTTAAAATTTCGATATTTTCTTAAATTTCGATTTTTTTCTCAAAATTCGATTTTCTTTTCTTCCTCAATACTTTTACAAAAATTAGTTTTTAAAAATGTGATTTTGATTAAAATTAAAAATAAATTAGGTTTTTAAATGTCGTAACTTCGTGAAAGAAACCTAAAATTTCTAAAAAAAGAAATCAGAGAATATTTAAAATTTCTATAAAAAATTGTGAAATGAAAAGTGTTCGGAAAATTTTGAGAAAAAAACTCTTAAGCGAAATTGGGGGTGCTGCAGTTCCACAGTGCCTATACGCCAGCCGCCACTGATCGTAACAAAATTTATATTTACTTTTGATTTCTAAGGTAATAATATGTTGAATATTTCACTTGCAGCCTCAGAAATGTCCGCTGAGATAAAGTTTACTGATTCTGCACTAAAAACACTCATTTTAAATAATTTTTTTGGTAAATACCGGTCAGTTTGACAGATTCTATGGTATAATTCTTAATCTAAAAATGACATTCGTCTTTATCGCATGCCATGATTGGTCAATTTCATATCCACACTAGTGTGGATATGAAATCGACCAATCACGGCGCGACTTTCATTATATCCGTTCACTAGACTGATATGGTCTATCTATCCTGCTCGCAAGGTATAAAGAAAACAGTGCATATACGGGTGGGAGTGGGAAAAATATGAAATCAACTTTAAATAAGTTACTAACACGAATTATAGAAGGAGGATAGTGCACGATCATAGAAAACGGTGTCGAAAAATCGTCTAGAGGGTAGGTAGTATGTTCTCGAGATATCAGGAGTGATGGATTTCCACTACCAATGAGGAACGAAGTAAATAAATATGGCTATTAAACAGCTGTTGAGAGAGAGAGAGAGAGAGAGAGAGAGAGAAGGAGGGGGGGTGAGAGGGGGGAAAGGGGGGGGGGAGGAAGTGAGGGAGAGAGAGGGATGAGAGAGAGGGGGAGGGGGAGAGAAGGAGAGAGACGCATTTCAGTCAAATTTTTATACATGGCAGCACGCATGAGAGAGAGAGAGAGAAAAGAAATAGTCGGAGCTACTCCACTTTCTAGACACATTTCGCTCAAATTTTTATACATGGCCAATATAGGACGTGCACTGTCCTTATTTTATAATTCGTGCATGGCAGATATAGGACGTGCGCTATTCTTATTCTATAATCCGTGGTCACTAAAAATATCACCAGAACTAAAGCTAGCTTCTCTCGTAAACATTTTGATGTTTAATGTGTTGCCTATATATATTTTAGCGGTTTTTTGACAAAAATAATCAGCCTAAATGTTTTTCACACTATTTTTATTATGATTATTAACAAGCTTCAGCAGAAATTGATATAAAACATACCGACAACAAATCAAAATAATTGATAATATTTAGGATAGAATTTTAAAACCACAGAACACCATTAAGAAACGCCATAGCGCTGCCACATAGAAGACCACATGAATATGTCAAATATTACTAGTTCTTATTGTTGCCACTATAAAAATAGCAGTTCAGTGCCTACTTTAATGCATATTTATCTGAAATGGATTGTATATATGCAGATTATCATATCAGTTGATTTTTCAATCGCTCATGTACAAGCATGGTTACCAGAAATGCAGACTCTAGTTGCAACAAATCTCTCGCATTTTGAAAGAATAATTTCAATTTGAAGCTGATGAGGTTCTTTTTTTAATTGTCAACTTAATATTTGCAATTGACGAAATTTTAAATTAAACATCCTTTTTTGGTCATCAATCAATTTTTCCTGAATGACAAAATTCCACTTTATCTCCTAAAATAAAATAAGACCCGTTTTTTATATGCTAATATCTCTCAAAAAACATGACAAGAAGCTTCCTGCAACTTTTCTCTATGCTTCCTGCCTAGAGAAACAACGATATATCTGTCAGATGATATTATCCATAATATCGACGCAAAAATATCGATATTTATATCGATATCCTAACATTGCCGATATGATATTATCGATATTGCTGATACAATTACGTACATGATGGAAAAAAGATATATAGATTGAAAACCTTTTTTTGTCACCAACAAGTAACATGCCCGAAAAAGTACGAAAATTCCAAAGTAAAGACGTTTTTCTTGGTCGATAAAAATTATTTTCCTAATTCGAAAAATGTCGATTATCTATTAAAAGATGTCCGATATTATCTATTATCGATATTTGTCTGATGTCAAGATTTTTATCGATATTTTTATCGATATTAAAATTGCTTTGCATCCTCATTCCTCCCCCTAATGCACTAATGTACGGACTCGCACATATCATTATTGCAGCAAACCCATTATGCGTGAAAATCGATTAAAAATTATCGGTTTATGCAGACACTGTGTCTCTATGTTCATAGCTCAAACTTGCTCAAACTGTAATTAACAAAAAAGACATCACATAAATATGAAAATTTCACGATGGTTAAATATAAAATTAGTTTTTCCGCACAGGTATTTATTATTTTTATAGTTAGATATAGTTGAATTATGAATATCGAACAATTCCACCACGAGTTGCAAATATCAATTAGTTCCTTTATGCCCAAAACCATATTATTTGCATAAAACCCGCATCACTATCCCGGATATAAACCTTAATCCTGCAGATATCTGCTTCTAGTTGTCAAAAAGTCACCATATTGCGCAGTCGGTAAGTTGTTTCTTTTTGTCTAATGTGATGTGATTGACATACTCTATCAACAATATTAATCGTTAGTAATAGTACCTAATTGTTAATAAGTACGGAGGTGAGTGATTTTCAAAGTGTTCTTTAGTTTTGAAACCAGTGGTGGACGATTCGAGTGGTAGTTTCACTAAAACTTCAACACCGCCACAGACGATATCGCCCATAAGGTTGTAGGTCAAGATTTGTCAAAATTATCGCCGATTCGCACGTAAGACTTTCATAATTTGGCCCCAATGTATGCGGCCGATTAAACGAATTGTATTACGTTCAAAGTAAATTATTAACATTACGAAGATGTTTCGGGGATGAAATTCTCATTCAAGTACAGTCAGTGTCAAAAACATATGATCGTTTATTTAAATTAATAATATTTGTTTATAAATTACATAATTTCACCATTCGAAGGTTTAATTTGGGTTATGGTGGCTTTAGGGGGTTCGAGACGCGGTAAGATTTGGTTGGCAACCTGTTTTTATTTGGGGCACATGCTTAACCTAAAAATGTTACGTGACTGCCAATTTCGTTTACCCCCTTATTGTGGTTGTAATTTCGGAAATCTCGCGTTGAAATTGCGTCCTATTTCAACATCTAAAAATAATATTCGTACTGGCAACCTTAGAATTATTACTAGTGTCTAACTCGGGTTAATTTTAGAATTGGGTTAAAAAATTGTTCAAAAAGCTCTACTGGTGGTATTATGGGTACATAATGACATTGTTTTCTTTGGTATTCGCTCTTATTATGTTTTTTGAGTGCTTCAATGCTTGATTTTGGGGCTGTTTTTGAGTGTTGTTGTCTTAACATGTTATATCATTTGCGCGCTAACTGACTGGTTTAAATACCCTTGAACTATTTCGTTAACCGATAACGGTGAGATTGTTGATTTTACTAACTGTTATTAATCTCTAATCTGAATTTAGAAACTTCAGATGCTTGTAATTTTGCTTACTGGATGTGAAACTGAAACAATTTTTTATTTGATGAAATGATACAGTTTTTTCAATGCTTGTTAGTTTTTTCTCAAGCCTTACTTGTGATTTTTATCAATGCTCGCTTTTAATTTTTTCAATGTTTAAACTTTTCGAAGTTGGTTGTTATTTTATAAACTTGTAATTTTTGCAGTGCTTGGAATTTTGTATGCGTATTTCCGTGATTTAATTTTTAAAGTCATTATTGAAAGATCTCTAAAATTGTATTATTGTAGATGAGGAAGCATTAGCATATTTATAGATATTTCTAAGATAACAAGGTTATCAAATTAATGTTACATAAATTTCAAAATTGTTTTGAAGTCCAGGTTGCACAAATTATTGCTACATGTGGTAAACTGATAAAAACAGATTGTTAACTCGTGTGAACACAAATTGTTTGGAAACTGCAGTTTTTCTAATCTCATATTTTTAAGTATTGACCAACGTATATCTAAAACAAAGCTCAGATCATATTTTATATTAACGTGAGTATAAATTTGTTAGTATTCGTAATGTTAGTAATGTTTCTACCAATTTACTTTTATATTTATGCCTTCTCATAAATTAAAAATAAAAATTGGGTTTCCGGGTGAACCATTGAAAATGTCTGAAGATGTGATACGTTTTTAGTGGAATTTTGCAATTTAAACATCAAATTTTATTAGGTGTAGGGGTATACCTTTTTATTATTATCTTCTTAGAAGGATAAAATATAAATATTCGAGTTTCTTCATTTAACATGTATTTTACATTTTTATCCTTTTAGAAAGTTAAATAAAAAAAAGGGGGGTTTCCGGATGATCCATGATACCTTTTTGGCAATGACGTTTACTTTTGTTTTTTTATCATCTTAGAAGATTAGAAAAATATTTGGGTTCCCGGACGATCCATTTAATATGTATTTTATATTTTATGTTGATAAAAAAAAATTCTTTAATATTCGTAAAGTTTCTACCAATTTACTTTACATTTTTGCTTTCTTAGAATAATATTTAATAAAATTTAGTTCCCGGGCGATCCATTGAAAACATCTAAGGCTATATGTTTTTAATGGAGTCCAAGGATTTCAAAAGTTAATTTCTTGGCAGTGAGGATTACTTTTATATTTTTATCTCCTTAGAAAATTAGCAAAATGTTCGGGTTTCCGGGTGTTCCATTTAGTAATATGTATTTTATATTTAATCTTAACGTAAGTAAAAATTCTTAGTATTCGTACTGTTTCTAACAATTTACTTTACATTTTTTCCTTCTTAGAAAATTATAAAAAAAAGGGTTTCCGGGCGATCCGTTGAAAATGTCTGTAGCTATGATAGTTTTTACTGGAATTTGGGTTTCATCAATTTCTTAGTAGTGAGTAGTGATGTAACGAATATTCGCAAGAAATTATGCGAACGTAATTGGCACTAAAACGGGAAATTATTTATGAAATAACAATGCAACTGCTAAGGCTGGGTTTCTCAACCTGGAGTCCATAGACCCCTAAAGAGATCTATATCATAAGATAAGTGTCGGGGGTCCATGGGTAGCGTACCTAACAACATTAATTAACATATTTGTAAAAGTATTTTTAAATTTCCTTGTTTTCCTACTAGCTAGCTACAATAGGGCAAGGTGGGATGCTTGCTCCCCTGCTTCATGCAGTTAACCGAACATTTATATTTTCAAATGCGAGACTTTTCCATTTTCTTCCTGAAAACTAGCCTTTTCCTTAAAGTTTGACTTTCTCAACATTTAGACTTTTTTTCTTAAAATCCCTCTTTTGCAGAAAATGTCTCTTCTTTTAAAATTTCGAATTTATTCTAAAATTCGACTTCTTTTATTAAAGTCAGATTTGTCAACATTTCGAATTTTCATCTTAAATTCGTCGTCTCTCAAAATCATCTCTCAAAATTCGAATTTTTCTGAAAATTTCAGCTTTATTAAATTCGACTTTCTGCAAATTTCGACTTGTTTATTAAACTTCGCCTTGTTCTAGAAATTTGGTAGATCTTTTGATAAAAAAATAAACATTTTTAGAATGTTTATTTGGAAATTTTGAGAAATATTTTTTGGAAATTATGAATTTTTGTTAAAAGACGAAAATTTCAGAAAATTCAAATTCCCACTTGTTTCTCAAAATTTCGAGTTTATCTATCTCAATAGTGGATATTTTCTGACAACACAGTGGGACAGGATGGGTAGCTTCACTCAGGCAGTCTGAAAAATAAATGTTCACTATAGACATTTCGACCCGTTTCTTGAAATTTCGCCTTTTCTCTGAAATTTATCTTAAAATGCGTCCTTTTTTTCGAAGTTCCGACGAAAGGCAACAAAGAAATTTCGAATTTTTACTGAATTTTGACTTTTCGCAAAATGTCGATTTTTTTTTAATTTCCTCCTTGAAATTTTGATGTTTTTTTTCAAAATTTAGGTTTTCGAAACTTACGATTTTTACCTTGAAATGGTCTTTTTCTCGAAGTTTCGATATTTTTCAAGTTTTTCCAAAATGTCAGGTTTTTATTTTAAATTTTACTTGTTGAAAATTGCAACTTTATCCGAAAAGTGGATTGTTTATTGTACGGTGATTAGTGTTTTTCTGAATTACGAGTTTGTACCCAAAATTCTACTTTTTCTTTTCAAAATTAAACTATTGGAAATAGAAATTTGGATCTTTTTTTTCGAAATTTTGATTGTCCAGAAAGTTCAGTCTGTTTCTCAACATTCGTCTGTCTTATTCTAGAAGTTTTGACTAAATGTCTTATGTTTCTAGAAATGTCCACTTCAAATTGAACTTTTTATCCAAAATTCAACTTTTCCCAAAATTCTTTTATTTTTCTAAAATTGGACTAAAATTTTAATAGAAATATAAAAATTTTGAGAATGATATTTTTACTTAAGACGAAAAGATTTCTTATAAAGCTCGAAATATGTCAAATTTTAAATGAAAATAAAAATTATCACAGAAATATTGTTATAAACTGGAAATTTTTTCAGCAAATTTGATTTATTCTTAAAAATGCGCCAGAGAAATGAATGAAAATGAATATTTGCATTCGCATTCGCGAATGAGGGAAAACCAACATTCGTTACATCCTAGCATGAGATTAATTGTTGTATTTTTATATCTTCATTCTTAAATTATAAAATAAATTTGGCTTTCCGGGTAATCGCTCATTAGAGAGTGTACAGTCAGGAATCGAAAGAAATATATTTTTCAGCAGGGGATTTACTTTTGCATTTTGGTTGCTTAGGAAGTTTGAAAAAAAAATCGACTTCCCGGGTAATCCACTAAAAAGGTATCAGATGGTATCATAGCCAGTTATGCGTTTTTAAAGAAATCTAAAAATACCCATCAGTTTTTTCGCCATGAATTTGTATATTTTGATCTGATTGAAAGATAAGAAAAAAATTCGGGTTTCCTGATGATTTATTGAAAACGTACCAGAGGTTACACTGTCAGAAATCGATATATATATATATATATCGGTTTTGTGGTAGTGAATGGTTCTTTTACTCAAAACTTTGCATCCTTCGAAAGTTGGCTCCCAGTGGCTCCCAATTAATTCACGTACTATTTTTTTACCAAAAGTTTCAAACAAAATATATGATACTAGAATTTTTCAAAAATATCTCGAATCTTCGAAAATGGACTCAAATTTTAAAAAAACTCATTAATTTAATTTTGAATTTTCGAGATAAAAGCCAGAAATTTGCAAAAACAAAATCTCGTTTTACTTCGACATCAACAAAAAATCCAAGTTTCGAAACTGCATTCGAAATTTAAAAAAAAACTAGATAGTATTAATAAAAATAATTTCTGAGAAATCTCGATTTGCCGAAATTTTTAAACTATAAAGTCGAAATTCCAAGGTTAAAAGTCGAAATTTTGAGTTTGAAGTCGGAATCGATCACGGTAGAAGAGAAAAAATAGTAAAAATTTAAAGGGTAAACTTTATGAGGCAAAACTCGCGAGTTAAAAATTAAATTGAACTTTTAGGAAAAAACTCTTTCAATCTTTTTCTAATTTTGAGAAGGTAACAGACGTTTCGAAAAGTATGTAATCAGAATTCAAAATCAATTTTTTTAAAATAAAAAATCGAAAAATGTTAAAATTTCTAGAAAACTGTCGATTTTTCCAAGACTAAAAACACGATTTTGAATAAATAGTAGAAATTTTGAGTTTGCTAGTATATTTTAGAAAAAAATAAATAAAAATTAAAAGTGTCAATTACGAATTTTGAGAAATTAGTGGATATTTATTAAAACAGAGTTTTGGATAATTTTCGAGTTTATCTCGAAATTTCGAAAACAAATGTAGACTTTTTGAGCTTACAATTAAAAATATTGGGGAAAAATGAGTTGAAAGGGTAAGCTTCAGTCGTGTAAACTTCACATTATGAGAGTAACAATAAAAAACTTTTAATTTATAAAAAATCGAACTCGTATTAAAATTTTAATAAACAAAACGAGATGCGCTAGAAATTGGGAAAAAAAAAGCCAAAATGTCTAGAAAAAGTTGTTACTGAGAATTTCGCGTCATCTATCCCCACCATAAGTAGAATTAAAGCGCTTCGTGGTAGTTTCCTCAAGAAATCCTTACCCGCTTATAGCGACTTTAGCTACGTCTTCAATGGGCCACCTTGTATACTAAAGGTGGAAAAAAATTGGCCGCGCTATAAACTAACAAGGTTGTCGTTTTTCACCACCTCCTTTCTCTTTCCAGTGTTGTTGGACGAAGACTATGCATAATTTGAATCCAGAAGGTCAGTACGTGTCTGCGAATGGGGCGGCGAATCCGGAAAAAGTGTGCATTTTAGATGCCGGCGCCCAATACGGCAAAGTGATTGATAGAAAAGTAAGAGAATTATGCGTCGAATCACACATATTGCCCCTGGACACCCCCGCTTTCAACATCAAGGAAGCCGGATACAAAGCCATCATCATATCCGGCGGCCCTAATTCCGTCTACGCGGAAGATGCCCCCAGATACGACGCCGATATTTTTAGGATAGGTTTACCAGTTCTAGGTTAGCTTTTGTCGTTTCGTTTTACAAAATAACTTAAGTGTTGAGATTTCAGGCATTTGTTACGGTATGCAAATGATGAATAAAGAATTTGGCGGCACTGTAGTAAGGCACGAAAGTAGGGAAGACGGTCAATACACAATCGAAGTTAACACAAAGTGTCTCCTATTTAAGTACGCATCCGCGTACGCACACGAACCTCCAACTAATTTGATTTCATTTTAGGGGTCTAGACAAAACCCAGACGGTACTCCTGACCCACGGCGACTCAATAGACAAAACCGCTGATAATTTTAGGCCGATAGCGCAGAGTTCCTCGTTTTGCGCGGGCATATGTAACGAAAAATTACGCTTATACGGCGTCCAGTTCCACCCCGAGGTCGACCTGACGCCCAATGGCAAAACCATGTTGACCAACTTCCTCTTCGACATTGCCGGTTTGACTGGCAATTTCACCATGCAGGGTAGAGAGGCTGAATGCATTAAATACATAAAAGACGCTGTGGGGAGCAACAAGGTGTTGTTGTTAGTCAGCGGGGGGGTTGATAGCACCGTGTGCGCGGCGCTGCTCCACAAGGCCCTTCGGCACGACCAAATCATCGCCATTCACATCGACAACGGCTTCATGAGGAAGAACGAGAGCGAGAAAGTTCAAGTGTCTTTGCAGAAGGTGGGGCTGAATCTTAGGGTTATAAAAGGCGCAAGTAACTTCGCCGAGGGAACCACTGTCGTCCCTGTAGATAAAAGGTAAGTAAATTGCCCAAACAGTTTTTGCGATACTACAATTCTTCCCACTAAACCCCAAATCAATGTTTTCAAAATCGAATTCACTGTATTTTTTTACAGATTTCTTAAAATTTGACCTAATGAAGAAATGCTATTTTTTCTTCCAGAAATAACAGAGTATTTGACATAAAAATAATTTTTTCATTAAATTTTACAAATTCCAGTTTTTATATTTTTTAAAAACATCAATTTTTCCTTGTTTTTGATGTATCTGTTCACTTTTGTTCTTTTTTTTTTTTCGCCTGTTCCCTTTTTTTTTCTACTTACTTATTTTGTTCCCTTTTTGTTATTCCTTCTGTTTTCTTCTGTTTCGTTTTTTACTCATTTTTTTCTCTTACATTTCATTTAGCTCTCTTTTCTTCTCTTTTTTTCTTCCATTTGTTCTCGTTCTTATTTTCGTCTATTTCTATCTTATTCTCTTTTTTCCGTCTGCGTTTTGTCGCCATTTTTTCCCCGTTTGTTTTGCCATTTTATTTGCCTTTTTTCTATTTTTGTACCTTTTCTCTCACTTCCTATTCAACCGTTTTATTCTCTTTATGTTTTTCTTGCTTTTTTTTTCATACCTCTCATTAATTTTTTTTCGTTTTTCTTTCGTATTTTTCTCCGCTTCTTATGCCAGTTTGTCTTCCTTTTTCTATTTTTTTCTCTTCTTTTTCTCTTGAAGATGAAATTTAACATTTTTTCTAAATTTACATTTTCCAACTTTTACTCAAAATGCAATATTTACTTAATGTCGTAATTTGTTTTCTAAATATTATCTCTGTCGCTTTTTTAACCTTTTCTCTTTTTGTCTTTCTCTTTTGGCTTTATTATTTTTCTCACTTTCCCATTATTACTAGGTTTTTGTTGTTGTTTCTTCTCTCTTTTTCTATCCGTCTAAATTACGTCTTTATTTTTTCCTTTTTGTTTTTCTCTTGTCTCTGCTCTCTTCTTTTTTCTTCCTTTCTACTATTTTGTTGGTTCTTATTCTTTTTATCTTATCTCTTTTTTCCCAACATTTGCATTTTCCAGAAATTCTGCATTTAATTCATTTTGAAATTTTGATTTTTTTCATTATGACGTCTCTGTTTCTATATTTTTATCGGTTCTTCTCGTTTTCTGTATTTTCCTTCATTCTCCTTTTTTGCTCCCACTTCTGGATTTTCCTTACTACTTTGTTTTTCTCACATTTTTGTCTGTTTTAGTGTTTTCTCCTTTTTTCTTATTTTTTTTCCTGTTTTATCTCATCCGTTTTGTTTGCTTCTATTTTCTGAATTAATTTCCCCCCCCCCCTCTTTTTCTACTTTTGTCTCTTATGAATCTGAAATTATTTTTAATTTTCCAAATAATATCAAGTTGTGCTGAAAATTCGGAAAGTAATAATGAAACTTAGAAATGACGTTCCTGTTTTTCGCACTGTCTTTCTGGCAACTGAAAATACTTTTTTTTCTGAAAAAAGATATTAATTTTTGCAGAAAATTCTCCATTTAATCTGTGCCGAAATTGAATTGTTTTCGATATGATGTTCCCTTTATCTCTCGCTTTATTGTTTCTTTTTCTCCTTTTTCCTCTTTCTTTTATCCCCGTTTTTCCTTTTGGCTTTTTCTCTTTTTATTTTCAATTCTTGATTTTCTGCCTTCTCTCTATTTTTCATTTCCTTCTTTTTCTTTTCCGTCTTTCTTTATCTTTTTCTTTTTCTAGAATTCTATATCATTTGTATTTTTTCTTCCCTCTTTTTTTATTAAAGGAACTTTAGAATTTTTTTTCCAATTTTGTATAAAATTTAGTAGCAAAATTTAATTTTCTTCAACATGCTAACACTTTTTTCCCCACACTTTTTTTATTGTCTCTTTTCTCTCACCTTTTTGTGTTTCTCTTTGTCTCTTCTTTCTTTCCGTTCTTCCTTTCCATCCTGCTTTGTTTTCCCTTTTTTCACTTTCTTCAGTTTTGTCTTTTTTTCCTTACCTTGCTCCCTTATTTATCTACCTGTCTTTCTTATTTAGTTCCTTCTTTCCTCCCTCTTTCGCCTTCCATCCTTCCTTCTTCCCTCGTCTTCGTCTTTCTCCCTTGCCTTCCTTCCTCCTTCCCTCGCCTTCGAGTTTCTCCCCTGCCTTCCTTCCTCCCCTGCCTTCCTTCCTCCCTCGGCTTCCTACCTTTTTCACCTTCCTTCTTGATCTATCTATCTTCCTCCTTCGCCTTCCTTCCTCGTCTTCCTTCCTTCCCTCCTTCCTTCCTTGTCTTCCTTCTTTCCTTCCTTCCTCGTCTTCTTTCTTTCCTTCCTCGTCTTCCTTCTTTCCTTCCTCGTCTTTCTTCTTTCCTTCCTCGTCTTCCTACTTTCCTTTCTCGTCTTCCTTCTTTCCTTTCTCGTCTTCCTTCTTTCTTTTCTCGTCTTCCTTCCTTCCTTTCTTCCTTCCTTCCTCGAAACCCTTTTCTTCCCTCTTGGCCTCGCTTTTTCCCTCACTATCCTGCTTTCCTCGCCCTCTTTTTTTCCTTCCTTCCTTTACTTTGCTTTATCGTTCCTTCTTCTTTTTTTTTTACTTTCATTATTTCTTCCCCTATCTACTTTCTTTAATTTATCAAACAGTCAATTAACATACGAAATTGTTAACACTTACCTATAATTTTTCAGGGAAAACAGTAGAGAAAACAACTCTAGGACGAATGTCACAAAAATGCTGTGCATGACGGCTGATCCGGAAGAAAAACGTAAAATAATAGGTGACGTCTTCGTCCGGATATCGGACGAAATCATAGCGGATTTAAATTTGAAGCCCGAAGAAGTAGTTCTCGCCCAAGGTACCTTAAGGCCCGATCTAATCGAGTCTGCCTCAAGTATGGTTTCAAGTAAAGCCGATAAAATCAAGACACATCACAACGATTCGGAATTAATAAGGAAGTTGCGATCTGAAGGCAGAGTGGTGGAACCGCTCAAAGATTTCCACAAGGACGAAGTACGCGCCATCGGGCGTGACCTTGGTCTCCCCAACGAGCTGGTGATGAGGCATCCGTTCCCAGGGCCAGGATTGGCTATTAGGGTGCTTTGCGCCGAGGAGCCTTACATGGAAAGGGATTTTTCGGAGACGCAAGTTCTAGTTAAGATAATTGTGGAGTTCGACCAGATGCTGCAGAAGAAGCACGCGCTTTTAAATCGAGTAGAAGGGGTGACAAATGATGAGGAGAGGAACGTGTTAAGGAGGATTTCTAGTAAACAGAAGTTGGCCGCTACTTTGTTGCCTATAAGGAGCGTCGGTGTTCAGGGAGATTGTCGCTCTTATAGTTATGTAGTTGGTATTTCCAGTGACAAGGACCCAGATTGGGAAGATATGTCTTTCTTAGCCTGCCTTATACCTAGAATATGCCGGAATGTTAACCGAGTATGTTACATTTTCGGTGGCTTAGTGAAGGAACCAGTGCCAGATGTTACGCCCACTTATCTCACCACTAACGTTCTTAGTACCTTACGACAATGCGACGACCTCGCTACAGGGGTAAAATGCTTTAATTCTACCACAAGCCGCAATTTAAAGTTTGACTTTGCAGGTGTTGATGAGCAGTGGGCATGGCGCTTCAATTAGTCAAATGCCTGTGATTTTAATTCCTCTACATTTTGACAGAGACCAGGCATTGAGAATCCCATCATGCCAGAGATCCATCGTATTACGACCGTTTTGCACTCAAGATTTCATGACGGGAGTTCCCGCTATTCCAGGAAAACAGCTGCCCACTGATGTACGTTTTTATTTCCTAATCGGAACTCTTCTTGCAATTTGTAATTATTTCAGGTCGTTCAAAGAATGGTGACAGAGGTGACCCAAGTGTCTGGCATCTCACGGGTATTGTACGATTTGACGTCGAAGCCTCCAGGTACGACAGAATGGGAATGATAAAATCTGCAATTATTGTGTTAGAGAAACGGACTTATAAAAAATACTTGTTTTATTATGTAAATCTGTTGTTAAATTATGGTATCAATTTTTTGTTAAGAATATTTTGATTTTGGATTTGTATAACTTTTAAAGTTGCACCTCACAGCTCAAATATTTATTGCGCCATTGTGAAAAATCAATTTGTTATTCTCATTTTTTTTTTAAATAAAAAGCCCTAATGACCGTTAATGAATAATTGTCAACTGCAATTTTATATAACTTATTTTATTATCCATTGTCCAAATAAAAGACAATTATATTACTACTTACTTATTACTTTCTCCTTTTGATTATTGCCAACAATTTTTAATAATTATTGATACATTTGTTATGGGAGCATGAATTACATATAGTGAGCTGTAAGTAGGATTAAAGGGTCCTCGTAAGGAAGTAATGCATACCTGGTTAGGGGAGTGGCTTTGCCCCTACCATAAAATTTAAGATGACTAAACCTAGATTTATAGGCAATAGAAAAAACGTTCACTATTTTGTTTATTAATTTTATTTAACATTTTATTACATTTTACCTGAATATCAATAAAAGTGCAGCTTCACAAATTATAATTTTGCACGTTCTCTGTTTACACCAGGAAAAAATTATTTTTGAGTCATCAATTTTATAATTTCCAGTAAAAAAAAACTAAAACTGTTTCTTTCATGCTAGCATCACATAAATATAGATGTGACAAGTGGCAACCCTAACACTATATCATTAACTTAAAAAAACCTCTAAAACAAAATTTAAACGCTATTTTTATTAAAATCTAATTGTATGGAGTGTTGTCAACTTTTTTGTAGTGAAATACTCTATGTGATTGAAGAAAAACCTGCAGAAAACTAAATGTTCAAAACAGAAACTGTACCTGCAGCTTTTGTTGGTTTCCTTTAAAATAAATGTTTTATTAGTGGAATTGCCTTTATCCTCGACTAAAAGTAAACATGTTGTGCCTTCCACTATTTGCCACAGAAAACAAAATACTTAAGATGTGCTCCTTAATATTTTTTAACTGATGACCAAAATAAGTTCCTTTAAAAGCCTTTTCCTCTCTAATGCCTCAATGTCGTCTAGTTGCAAATTTCACAGGACATATCTGGAGTAAAAAAGAAACTATATTTTGGAGATTCATCTAAAAACAAAAACTGGAATGACAAAAAACTCTAGGGTTGGTGACAGTGATTGTATGGTCAACAGTTAATATGTTCAAAATTAGCGTTTTATTAGGATGGACCAATAATATGTTTTTACAAAGTAAAGCACATATTTAATAGGTACATGGTATGCAAGTTCGAGAGGCAGAAGAAATATTGCTTTACATCAGTACTGAGTTTTTCTACTAAATCGTGCTCCAAGTTCTACTAAAATGGCATAAATTTTTGATTGTCAAAAAAGGTCCTTAACTCAATATTTTTTCAATTCAGTTTATCGCCGAAATATTTGACAACTAAAAAAAAGAACCTCAACTCAATATTTCTGTTCATCTTGTCTCTTAGTGACAGTGGCGTGCATACAATGAAGGCAAAAAGGCATTGCCTACCCTAGCAAAATCAGAAAAGAAAATATAAATGCACTCCTACTCGTAAATAAAATTAATTTTTTAGCAGACACAGTATTTCGTTTTATTAATACTTTGTTCCTCCTTTCGATCATTAAAAAAAGATACAAACTTTTAAAATTAATTCAAGGTTATTGCAAAGTTAATACGAATACAGTAATATTCCAGTGAACAGTCACACTTCATCCCAATATTCCCCTGTAGATGGCCCATAAGCCAAAGGCATAGGCAGATAACAATACCATAGCCCAAGCGTTGATTGAATATATGTAGTATGTATTCAATCAACGATAAAACACAACACAGTACTTTCCCTATGCATTTGGCATTGAACCACTGGCAACACTGGATGTAAGCAATGTGTTATGTATTCGATGATAATAACCTCAAATAAGTTAAGTTGGCAAACATTTGTTTATTTGAAAATGCCTAGGATTGATCAAACTTTGCGAACATATTATTGAATAAAGCAATGACGTTGAGTGCTGGCGATTCCAAGCAATCGGAGCGCATAGCAGCCTCCAAGAAAATATGTTACGGCTTACAAAGTGACGACCGAAGGGTTCGAAAGCAAAGTTTCATAGATTTGCAGAATTTACTCTCGATACCGAACGAAGAGTTTTCGCCCGGTGAACTACGTAATATTTTCAATGAGACCCATGTATACACTTTAAACGGGCTCAGAGACAAAGTGGAGAATGTTCGAGAGCAAGCTATCAAGTTTGTGCAGTTTTTGATTATTGACAAACTGCCTTTGAATGATTTTTATTTAACTTATGTGTTCCCGGTTCTCGTTGAGCGGATTGGGAGCGTTGAAGTCATTGAAGAATCTGAGGAGATTCGATTGCAGCTTGTTGAGTTATTGAATGCTATTATTTTGAAGTATTCAAGAACCGAGCAATTGAAGCCATTTTTGAATGATTCCGTTATTATCTTGTGTGAAACCGTCAAGGACAAACACCCAGCTATTAAGGAATTAAGTTGCAAGTGCATTGTTGATTTAGCAGAAGCCCTACCGAGGGATTTTCATATGGGAGCGGAAAGTTTTGTTAAGCCAGTTTTGACATGCTTTACACATCAACGGTATAAGGTTCGTCTGGAGGCTATTAAGTGTATCGGTAAGATTATTCGAAAAAAAATTTAGTTAGTTTCACTGACTGTGGGTTCCCCAGGTACTGTTGTCATGGAGAGCACATATAAAGCCTTGGAGCAGGTGCTGGTGCCTCTTGCAGAGAAATTGTTTGATCAAATACCAGTTGTGCGGAGGACAGTTGCTCAAGTCGCAGCTAGGTGGATGCAGCAGTACAGGGACAGATATTCATTTTTTCACAAAATTCTTCCTCTTCTTTTAACAGGGTAACCATTTATGCATATTTGTAAAAGTCTGCCCCTTTCTTTAACTTGTTGTACAATCTATTCCACATAAGTTAATCTGCAAGTTTTCCAAAGCTTTTCTCCAAATGTCTTCTTGTTATTTAAATATTGACAACCTCAAATGTGAAATGTTTGATTCAATTATAGTATAATTATTTTCAAATCAGTATTTAGTTCTAATCATTTTACATTTTATTACTCAAGATTAAATGATGAAGTTCAAGAAACCAGAGATGAAGCTCACCAGCTATGGGAAAAGGTTGGTCTGCAGTATGAACAGGAGAATGAGAAGGATTTAAAAGACCAAATGGATTTTCTGATTGCACCTCCCAAATATTACCTAGAACATTGTAAGTATCATATTGAAGGTGAGATAAATGTTGTCAGGACAAGTAACTAAAAAACAAATATTTACTTCAATACTATTTAAATAGCACTTTGTGCAATTTATTGTTATTGGTAATTATTTCCCTCCAGTGCAAAGACCCAATTTGGGTTGTCGCGTTTTGGTGCAGCGTAATATCGGGAAACTGGCTAACGCCCTATCCAAGGAATTATCAAGTTGGCAGGCGGACATCCGCGTTCGTTGCAGCCAGTTACTCTGTGCTGTCGCTCTGCATGCTGAAGAACATTTCACAATGCACATGCAGGATCTGTTGCCGGCGATGTTCTCGGCGGCCCGCGATCAAGACCCACGAGTTGTTATGAATGTAAGTGTCACGTAAATTGGAATACTCAGAAAAACATTGCCAGAGTAGTTGCACCAAATTTAATATAATTGAAGTAGGAAAAGTACATTGTACTTTCTATATAGAAATCAGAGAAATCTGGTACAAAATCTAAAATTTTCTATAACTTGAAAAAGTCTAAAATGCAAAATTGCATTCCCTTAACTCAATGGGTTGATGTAACCATATAATTTTTTTATAAATTTGTTCTCACATTTTTCAATTTTTTTTAACAATATTGTTGGATTGAAACTTGAAATTTTTCGTAAAATTTTGAATCTTATAAACTTTAAGTGGAAATTTTAACTATTTCAAAATTGCGAGATGTGCTTAAAATTTAAATGTTTTTACTTTAAATACCCAAATTTGAGGAATCATTATGTTCTAATTTTCTAGTAATTTTGATTGAAATTTTCAATCTAATTCTTAATTCCGGGACATATTTGTTTTCAATTTTAATTTTTTTCTTAAATATTCCAATTTAACACTCTCGCTACCATGTGTATCATTAATACGAACCAATTCTGTGAGTGTTGTGTCAATCATACAACTTAGACATAAACTGTAAGTAGAACACAACATTATCTTAGAAAACCTCATCTTGTGATAGAAATAATTATAAACATCAAAACATAATTGAGAATACTCGGTCCAAAAAACTCGGCCAGTAAAAAGTAAGTGCTGATAAAGAGGAAAGCATCAGCTACTTTTATCTAATACCGACCGCCGCTAGCTGAGCAAAACTGGCGATGTTTAAGCAAATGGCACAATAAATTAGTAGTGTCTTTGCACCCTAATGTGCTTGCTAACCAATTAAATTTTCCCAATCCCAACGAAGTACATGGGTTGAAACGACTGTTGCCATCTGACCTAAACTCACCTACTAGATAAGTTTAGAGATCGGAACATTTAATTTTTTTTAATAATTATTACTTAATCAAAATGGCTTCTAGATTATGATTTAGAAATATTGAAAAGAGATCACTTACTGGAGTGATACTCTAAATGTCCTCTTCTCTTAATTTTCGCCATATAAAAAACACTTATTACCCGGTGGGCAGATCTTAGTAGCAGTAGAAAAAATGTTTATCATTTTTGATATACTGAGGAATGAATCCTGTGAGCTAGATGTATTGAAAGTGATACAGAAGCCTCATGTACTTTTCAAATCTCTATTATCTGGAAAGATACATTTTAATAATGTTCATGTGCGAATTTATGTGCCATTTTATGATTTATTTTTCCCTTTTTCCATATATTTTGTAGAAGTGTTTTCGGAGAAGGAGAGGGGGATGTGGAATGAGAAAATACGTAATGCCAGGCCACGTTTTTCAATAATGATACACCTAATAAATTGCTTTTTTTTCTAAAAATAAAATGGTGCTTCAAAAATAAATGAAGGTTTGTATGTTTAGCCCAAAAACAACTTTGCCCTAATAAGTTTAATTTCCTCATAAAGGGTAACCCCATTATGCTTTCAAAGCACTGCGAGTAGGATGCGGAAACAAGGATAGATGGCGATGAACCGCCTTCTTAAACAAGGAGAGGTTGTAATTTTTGGGGAAAATTCCTTTTGGTAACAAGTTCCATAACTTGGAAGTTCTATAGAAAAAAGAGTCCGTAGACAGAAGTCCTCACCGTGTCAAGCTGGACCGCACAGGAATTTGCTGTCTCCGACTGTCTAGTACGCCTCAAGAATCTTGTCCTTGGGGGATTAATCCTAATAGTTCCTGCGAGCATCTTCCATGATAGTACTAGTAGAAAAGAGACAAGTCACCAACCATACGCATGTGCTCTAGTGTTTCGAGAGAATCGATCAGACTCTCGTCATCAATTAGGTGAATCCGCTCTTTGAATTGAATCCAAGAGATCTAAAGTGTGTTTTGGGGCTGAACTCCAAACATGAGAACAGTATTGTAGTGTTGATTTAACTTGAGCTTTGTATAGTGTTAATAGCTGATGAGATGTGAAGTACTTTTTAGCTCTAAAAAGAAAGCCTAGCTTCTGAGAGGCGAATTTGGCAATGGCGCGCACATGATCGTCCCAAGAGAAGTTAGTGCTCGCATTCACTCCTAGGATAAATAGATTAGATCCCATCGGAAGGATTTTACCGCCCATTAGTATGTTTGTCGCATTATCCCTTGATGTTTTCTTAGAGAAAACCGCGGCCTGCGTTTTTGAAGCATTGAAGTCGACCAAATTGTTCTTACCCCATTCCAGAATAATTTCGCGATGCCGATTAATCGTCTGTATCTGCTGTTCCCTTAGTCGATCTGAAGCAAGAATAGATAATGGTTTGTCGGAGAAAAAAGATGACACAAGGTTACTATCATCTGCGTAGCTGTATATAGGATTGAAAGTTGAAGCTAAGAGACAGAAATAGAGTAGGGGACAGAGCAGACCTCCGAGGCACCCCAGCGTTAAATGCAAATGTCTTGGATGAGATGCCATCGACGACGACCTGAAGATATCTGTCGGCTAGAAAATTGGATATCAAATGACAGAGTCCAGGAGGAAGACCATATGATGTTAATTTTGCGAGAAGAGATCGGTGCCAGACTCTGTTTGAAGCCTTTGAGGTATTCAATGGCACAATCCTAGCCATACCATGTTTTTCCATAGCGGAGTTACAGATATGAGTAACATATGCCAGTAGGTCGCCAGTGGAACGTTGTTGTCTAAAACCGTATTGCCTGTCGGAGATGATTCTATTTTCCTCCAGATATTTGAGAATCACGATGTTGATAACCTTTTCCATCACTTTAGATATAACGGGTAACAAAGATATAGGGCGATAGTTATTAGCCAGATTCCTTTTTCCCTTTTTAGGGACAGGCTGCGGCTCTAGCAGATTTCCATATGTTAGGGAGTACACCTTTGTTGTAAGAGAGTGTGAACAATTTGCTTAGGGCAGGAGTCAGTTCTGGGGCGCACTTCTTAAGAACAATAGCGGAAATACCACCAAGGCCAGAAGCTTTCGAGGTGTCGAGCTCAACGAGAATCTTCCTGATTGTGCGTTGTCTGAAAACAACTTCAGGGATCGAAGTGCCAACCTTAGGAAGAATAGGAGGTTCTGCGTTTCGAGAATCAAGATTGGAATTTTCAGCAAACATTAAGGCTAACATGTCAACCTTTTCCTTGGAGGTAGTAGCAATATTGCTATTTTCATCTAGTAAAGGTGGAAAATTCTTTCCAATCGACTTTGCAAATCCCCAAAAGGACCTGGAACCGTTCGGACAGTTGATAAGCGTCTGGAGCATTTTACGATCAAAATCACCTTTTGCCTCATCAATAACCTGTTTACAAGAATTTCGTGCATCTGCAAATATGGTCCGAGTCTCGACTGAGGGATTATTTCGCCAACGACGATATGCGCGATTTTTGCAAGAGACAGCCCGAGCACATTTTTTACTGAACCAAGATTTACTGGAGGCAGACTCTTTTGTTAGTGGGGAATTGAGCATTCCATACCAATCAGGATAGTTTCCGTCATGGATTCGGCGACTAAGGAAGGGTTGCCTGAGTTAAAGCAGACTTGCTGCCATGGGAAAGAGGCAAAGTAGTCTCTTATATGTACCATCTTAAAAAGCACCCTTGACAGCGAGAGTGTTAAAGTTGAACTTTTTTTCTAACATTTTGAGTTTCCAAAAAAACCGAAATTTCCATATTTATTTTCGAATTCATTTTAAATCTGTACATTCTCGAAAATTCCCATTTTATTTACAAAGTATGATTTAACATTAGGATTTCCACCCTAATTTTAAAATTTCAATTTTTTTCAAAAATTTCGGGTTTAAATTCTAATTTTCTTCCATTTTAAAATTCGTAGTTCAAACACCATTTTTTTATTTCTGGGTTTAGGTTTAAACAGTTTCGTATTTTTCCTAAGACATCCACTTTAAATTCAAAATTTCAGGGATCTTTTTATTTTTATGTTGTACATTTTAAGTTCTTTCGCAGATTCTCAATTTTTCTTAAAATGCTTGAATTTCTTACCTAATATTATGATTTAAAAAACGAAAATTTGACATTTACTTAAAAGTTTGTTTGAAATATTAGTTTTCTCAAAATTCTGGTGTGTTTAAAGTCCGTTTTTTATTTTTTTTTCTTTAAATTTTTATTCGCACTTAAAATTAGGTTTTATTTCAAGAAAAGGATCTTAATATCAATATTTTCATTTTAAGTTTAACTTCCAGATTTCAAATAATTTTTATTTCGAAAGCAGTTCAGATATGCTTTTTCTCAAAAGTCTGAGTTTAGACCTGAAGTGTTTACTATCTTTCCTAAAACTTCGACTCTGAACTCGAAATTTCTAGTTTAAAATCGATTTTGGAAATGAAATGTCTGTCGTATTTATTTTGACTTCTTTATGAAATATTTATTTTTGCAGAAATTTTGAGTTTCGGTTTAATTTATAAATCTTTATTTTTTTTTGAAAATTTCCAGATTTCTGACTTTTCTCACGAAAATTAAACATTTTTTTTTAAATTTGTTGACATGGATTTATAAATCGTGCTACGATAACGCCACAAGCAGCGAGAAGTGGCATGTTCTTTCCTCCCTCAGCTGAAATCCGTACTGTCCGTTCTATAAAAATCAATGTTTGAAAAGTATGTGTTTCTCAAAGTTTCACTGCAAAGCTTCGCCCTCAACTTCCCCTATTGCTTCCCTAGTAATCGGACGCCCATCGGTTCCTACTATGTGCAAATGATTCATCCGTGGGGAAATGTTTTACCGTATTGACGGAAGTGACCATTACTTTTCCTTTTATATCAAATTATTGATTGATTTTTGTGATCAATAATGCAATTTATGTTTTTAAAATTATTGACTACTATGTATCAGTTCACAATTTCTGCACTAAACGGTAGAGGTAGATCTGGCCAAATACTGAAAAACAACCAACAACGTCCCAAGTTTGCTCGGTGTCTCATGTGTTTCGTGTTTAGATTGTGCGCGCCGGTGAAATCATTGGGTTGTTCGTCCCATTCGAAACCTGGAATAAACTGGCTGACCCGCAGATCGACGACTCGGCCCACTTTGGTCACATTATGGTCGTCAGGAGTTTGGTGACGGGGGCGCCAAAGGAACTGATTTGGGAGCACGTTGGTCAAATTGCAAAGCTTTTGGCCCAAGACCACATATGCTACAGCAGAAAGGTTCGTCATTTTTGGGCTATTTGTAGCACAATTTTCACATTTTTATCATTTACGTGGTTTTACTATTATATCTTACGCTACCGCAGTGTCCCATGCTTTTGGCACAATTTCTCATGTTTTTGATACCATTTCTCATGATTTTACTATCACCTTTTACAAATGTCAAATGATGAAGATTCCAAATGTGTTTCGCTTGCAGAAGAGGTTTCAAGTTGAAATGGTAAAGTGTGCAGAGGCGCTTTGTGATAAATTCAACAGCGAAGATACCTCGGATGCTGGCTATGATATCTTTAAGATCTCAGGTCGTTATGGTGGCGCTCAGGGACAAAGGACAATGAGCACATAACAATTGATAGGTTTGGATCGAGTCTATAAAGCGCTAGATTTGAATAGTAGATACGATCTGTGGCATCTTTATACGTCTAGATTGTTGGACCACGTTAATAAAGATCCGAAATCCTGGACGGCGGTAACACCGGAAAGATGCATTTTTGAAACAATTCTGGTAGGAATCTGGTAGGTTACTAATTACCTCAAACTAGCAACATGAAAATGGATCCTGATAGGAGACATTTCGATTATCCTGTTATACTTTTTAATTCAATTTGAAACTTAGGTAATGTGAGCATTTATTTTTTTCTCTCAAAGAGCAGCTTTACCAATTTTAGGTACTAGTATACATTTTAAAAATTCCGAGTGTTTTAGAGATTTTTTGATCCATTTTCGAAAAAATTGCAGATTCAGAAGCGAAACTACAATTTTTTTCCTGGAAAGGCCTAATATGAAATCATTCTCAACTTATTTCCAAATTCCGAGTTTACACTTTCAATGTTTATTTGTTACTATTGAGAGGTCATTCACGTATGTCACACGGTATTTGATCCTTTTGTCCTCGTCCCAATTTGTTAAAATCTACGACCCCTCCCCTAACACTTGTTACGTCATACTTTCTGTATTTTGCATTTTACTTAAGCAATTCATAAAAATTACTTGTTTAAAATGTCAAGTCGAGTTTTCAATGGGAAAATAATTATTCAGATTCTTAATCAAGTTTGAACCAGCCCCCATGGGGCATGATATCATATGTAAATGGCCCCTTAACATTTGTATTGAGGGTTAAAATTTCAACTTTGAAAATTTTATATAAATTCATGACTATTGCGACTTTAGACTTTTTCTAGAAATTTTATTCATTTTTTGAGATGTCGATATCAATTTTCAAAATTTTTGCTTAACATTCCGAGTTTAAATTTTTAGTTTTTAAAGATTTTTCAGTTTTCCACGTAAACTCATTTCGACCTACTCGATAGAATTTTGCTTATTTTAGGAACTTCTACTTTTTTCCTCAAAGTTCGGGAATTTGTACTCAAAAATTTGCTACAAATTTCACTTTTTGGACGAAATTTTATACTTTTTTTTCCAAATTCCAAGTTTAAACTTCCAATTTTTACTTTTACACCAGCTCTAAACTCCAAATTTTGATTGTTTCTTGAGATTTTTACTTCTTTCGGAATTCAATCTTAATTTTGAAATTTCGACTTCAAAATTCAGAATTTGAAGCTTTCAGTGCTAATTTTTTATTAGCTAAGGTTCGTATTGAAACTCGAAATTTTGGCTTCTAAACATCTTTTGAAATTCTGAGTTTAAATTCTATAAATTCTGGATTAATTGCGAAATTCCGGCTTTTTCTCAACATTATAAGTTACTAAATATTTCTAATTTTTGCTTTTCCTTTGACAATTTTGGTTTTAAAATATAAATTTTAGACTTTTTATAGAGATTTTCGATTTTTTTGTTGAAATTTCATGGTTTAATTTTGAAAATTTCGTATTTTTTGCGAAAATTCTATTTTTTCTTTAAAATTCCCAGCCTTAGCTCAAAAATTTGCTGCAAATTTCGCTTTTTTTTTTGCTTAATGTAATTTTTTCTCCAAATTTAAATTAGTACTTTTAATGTTTGCTTATTCCTCGAAATTTTCTGTTTTATAACGTGAATATAGAGAAATTTCCACTTTTTCGAAATTCGACCGTTTAATTTTGAAGTCTTCGACTTCTTTTTCACAAAATTCCTTTAATGTCCATTTTTTTATTTCTTAATTTTCGCCCTGAAAGCAAAACATTTTCACTTATTGTTGGAAAAGATGTTGATTTTATTTGCGAAATTTTCTAATTTAAATTGGAACATTTTTTATAAATCTATTCTATAAATTTCACCCATTTTCGAAATGTGGAATTTATTTTCAAAAATTTTGTTTAACATTTTTAGTTTACATTTTCAGTTTTACATTTTTTTCAACAGTTTTCTACTCAAAATTTAGATTTTTACAATTTTTAGTTATTTTCGGAACTTTTACTTTTCCCTTTAACGGTTGAATTTTAAATAAAAAAAATTTGATTTTTAATACTTTCATCTTATAGGATTTTCAGGCTTGAAATTCAAAATTTCGATTTTTGCGATAGGTTTTGATTTTTTCGTAAATACTACTTTTCGTTCGAATGTTAATTTAAAAATTTGATATTTAAATTTTTTTTCAAAATTCCATTCTTTAATTTTAAAACTTGGGCTTTTTCTCCCAAAATTCCGAATTATAATTGTAGTGTCTCTTTTTTTGTTTCTTAATTTTCGCCGTGAAACGCAACAACTTTATTTAAAAAAGATGTTCTTTTCGAAAATTCCATTTTTCGTCATAATTTCTAATTTTAACTCAAACATTTGCTACAAATTTCACTCATTTGACAAAATTTTAATGTTTTCATGTTTGCATTTTTTTTTCTAAATTCCGTTTTTCATTCTTGAAATTTTGATTAGTTTCCCAAAGATTGTCGGTTGTAGTTGCAGCAGAAGGTTTTCATTTTATTCGACAATTTTTTTTTCTTTCTTTTTGTGATCTTAAAGAATCATGTGTTAAAAATTAGAAATTAAATATTATGGATGAAATTAATTAATTTCTTATTCTTAACACAAGATTCTGTAAGTCAAATGAAAGAAAAACGATGTTTTGAAAAATTTCCGAATTTAGGCTTTCAATGATTGTTTTGATTTTATTTTTGAAATTTTGAGTAAAATTTGCTATAATTTTGATTCTGCGAAATGTCGAATATTTGTAGAATTTTACTTACTTTTCGAAATGTTGAATGTACTTACTTAATTTTCGAAATGTTGAAATGAAATCTCGAAATTTTTGCTTCACATTTTCATAAAATTTAAATTAAAAAAAAATAATTTTAATTTTTAAAAAAGGTCGAATTTTAAGAAAGGCTCATTTACAAGAAAGTTGCAAATTTCGAAATTTCGAACTCAAGTCAAAATAGTAAAAAAAAATGAAATATTTAAAGTAACTGACAAAAAAGTTGAAATTTTCAAAAAAGAAAATTTTTAGTAGGCAACATTTTCAAACGGTAGAATTTTTAAAAAAATCGAAATATATGCAAAAAAGCCAAAACTTTTAAAAAGGACTTTTCAAAAGTTTAAATTTTTGAAGATAAAATCGAAATTTTCAAAAGAAAGTAAAAATTTCGAGAAAAATTCGAAATTTTGGCAGTCGATATTTTCAAACGTAAGTGAAAATCTCGAAAAAGGTCAAATTTTCAAAATAAATTGGATATTTTAAAATGTTAACATTTTCAATTTAAGAAATTTTCAATAGAAATCAGAATTTTCAATAGAAATCAGAATTTTCAAAAGGTAGAAGTTTAAAAAAAAAGCGAAATACTTAAAAGAGATTGATATTTTCAAAGAAAAACTCGTATAATATTTAAAGAATATCAAGAACAGTCTTTCTGAAAAAAAGTAAATATTCCCAAAAAAATCTACAATTTTCAAAAAAGTCGAAATTAAAAATTCGACTAAAGTGAAAAAATTGAGTTTTACTTATAAATTGCACATATTTTTTAATTTCGACTTAAAAGTATAAATTTCGATAAGGAATTTAAGATTTCCAATTACATTTTTTAATTAAGACTTAAATGTCAAGAGTTCGCGTTTAATCTAGAAATTTTCGAAATTTGGACTTCTTTTAAGCACAGGGTGAGCGAAACTCGATGTTTCTCAGTTCTACTGTAAGAAAGAAAAAAACAATATAAAAAATCCGAAAAGAGGTTCTTAATTGGGGTTGAGTAAGGTCCATTTTAAGCCAAATCTTTTTTCATATTTGGAAGTAATGACGTCATAAAATTATTTTTCTCCAGAAACTTACCCCTATTTTTGTACATTTAAAAAGAGCTAATTTTTCTAAACAAATTTTGCAAATAAAGAAATTTGCTACTTTTTCCGTTAAAAAGTTGTAATAAAATTAATTGTAAAAAAATATTAATAATTCGCAATCGGTACGACTTAATCAAACCGCCTTTAGAAACAAATCTATTAAATATTTTTTAGACATGAAATAACATGTTCGGGGAAACTCGGAGCGTGTTCAAATGCCATACTAGGGTTCTTTTGAGATTCCCCATAAACTAATAAATAATTAATTGTTTGAGAGAAAATTTTTTAAAGTCAAATGGCAACAAAAAATGTTTATCAAACAATAGTTGAATTATTGACAGATGTCAGTATGCTTTGATACTTGATTGATTGCATTTCCAAAGTATTTGTTTAAATCGTAGTAATTACGAATTTTTGATAATAATTTTTTTTACAATAAAATTGCTTATAACTTTTTAACCGAAAAAGATACATTTTTTTTATTTACAACATTTGTTGAGAAAAATAAGCTTTTTTTAAATATGCAAAAATATAGATATGTTTCTGGGAAAAAAATCCAATGACGTCATTACTTCAGTTTCCAAATATGGAAAAATATGCAAATTTGGCTTAAAATGGACCTTACTTAATCCAATTTAAGAATCTCTTTTCAGATTTCTTATATCGTTTTCCCTCTTCTTATAATAGAGCTGAGATATCGAGTTTTGCTCACCTTATACAATTCACTTGCAAAAAGTAACCCTATTATGTCTGATCTCAAAATTTTAATTTAATTAATTAGAAAATATGCAAGAATCAAATTTTTACATTGATGTAACGCGAACATTACAGAAGAATGCTTCTATTAAGTAGTCATTCTAAAACAAGTTTATGTAAACAGGTGAAGCTTTTGGGGAAAACTTGCCCCTGATTTCATCTATATTGAGGGACGCTTTGGACGTTGAAGCCGATGCCGAATCCCGTTTAAAAACTTTCCTGGCTCTCACCACGGCGTTCGAACGACAAAATGTAATTTTCAAAAACGCGGATGACTTGAGCGGATTCTTCAGGGAGTTGATTTTAGGTTTGTTATTTCTAAACCACGATAATATTTTGTGGCCGCTGCTCTACTGACATATTCCCGAAATATTTTAATGAAAAATGCAGTTAAAGGTTACAGATAAAATTCCATTACATAGTTCATCCGCTATTAAATTTTTCATTGAGATTTTGAAAAAATATTCAAATTGTTTGAAAAAAAAAATGAAAATTATGACATATTTCTGAAAAAAATTGACATTTTACATATGATTAATATATTTAAAAAAAAGTCTTTATATCATGACACCTGACAAATGATAAGATCTTTTTTTTACATGGAATATCAACACAAACTGAAATAATAGGACAACAAAAATGAAACGAAAAATTAAAAAAATTAAGTGTTAACTGTAAAAAACACGGACAATAGCGAGTTAACTTTTTCATTCTTCATGGTGGACATGTGTTTATTAATTTTATTTACCATTTCTGCCACCCAGTTGGAAATATTTAAATTTTTATTAATGAAAGTTGACAATTTCTGAAACATTTTTCGAAGTATGACTAGGTGACATCTAAATTTATTTAAAACGTCACCTGATGACAGTTGACAAAAATAGGTTAGTTTATTTTACATAGAATAGGAAAAAATGAAATATTTTTTTTCCTATTTTTTGTCAACTGTCATGAGGTGAAGTTTTAAATAAATCTAGATATCTTATGGTCATATTTCAAAAAATGTTTCAGAAATTGTCAACTTTCATTTAAAAAATTAATTATTTCCAAACTGGGTCGCAGAAATATTAAATAAAATTAATAAACTTAACTTTTTTGTTTTGTTTTTTCAATGTAGACGTATTTGTGCCGAGTCTGGTATGGCACGCCGGTCGCACAGCGGAAGCCATGAGAACGATGGCGGCCACCTGCCTACAAACGGCCTTAACTCCGACGGAAGGCGTAGATCCTTTCACCGATGGCGAAACCCTAAGACCCCTTATTGATAAACTAACGCCGTTACTGATTTCTCTGATGGAGGACGCCGCTTATAAAAGCAGGGCGCTTGCCATGGAATGTGCCGTTTTGTTGAAGCTAAGCGCCGAAGGAAAAGGCATTTGGACCATAGATGATTTCATTAAGATTTATCCAGGTACGAATCGTTAATTAATGGGGAGGGAAGTACCCACCTTCGCTGCCCATTCACTTAATGCCAGGGGTTTACCTAGATTTACTAGAAAACCTTGATTTTAAAACAGAACATTTCGCATTGATGACTAAAAAAAAAGTTTCATCTGTAATGTTTGTGGCCCCTATTGGATAACTAAAAAAAAATATCCCCAATTTCAATAACATGGGTAAATATTAAAATCATGTTTAAAAAAAAATTCAATATACTGCCCAATTTTTTTATATTTTAGACTTAATGTAAGAAAAGAGAACATTTTGACATTTTTTTAAAGATCTAAGAGCACAGAACTGATATAGAGAACTGTTCTCTTAGAGTACATCTGACGCCTCAGTTTACCAGTAGAAAACCTTGATTTTTAGAGGTTCTGAAGCGGTTGGATGACCCAACGGAGAAGGTACGTGAATGTTGCATAAAAGTCCTCCCCAAGATCCTGTTTCCTTGTCCAGAGGAATTCACCAAACTGACTTATAAAGCGCATCATGAATTAATCATTGATACCTTGTTGACACACTTTGATGATGAAGAGGAGCATATTCAGGAGTTGATTTTTGGTAAGTTGGTTTTAAGTTTGGGCCCCCATCATTTATTTGTGCTTTCAGCCTGTTTTAAAGGTGATGGCAAAGCTGAACAAAGATACTTTGGAGAAGAAGGTTAATAGGCATAAACCACTGGTACGAAATAAGCAAGGATGTGAGAAGATTCTGGAATATTTAGAGGAATGCGCTTAAAAATCCAACCTGTACTGTAACATATTGTTATATTATTATATTATTAATGTGTGTTATTGTAATAAATGTATACTTTTTAAAAGGTTGTTATTCTTGACCAGCAAGAAGTCAAGTACCTCAATAATAATTTATGTTTTCTGACCAAGTCAGACACACTAAACTCAAATTTGCCGCCAAATGATCGGGTGAAACTGATGAAATTTTAGAAATTTACGGTTAGCTCCAAGACTATTTTAAAATTAGAAGTTTCAGAGTCAAATTTTTGACAGGAATTTTACTTTATTACTAAAGATGTCGAATTTTTCGTCAGTTAAATGATTCTGTAATGAAAGATTTGAACTGTGCTACAGTCGAAAATATTTACAACACAGATCAATTTCGGACCTTCCTTGGCCTCATCAGTAATAGTAAAGTCGTTGCTAAACATTCTCAAATCTTTATGGTTCTTAGTTGCTAAACATTTTCAAATCTTTATGGTTCTTAGTTGTAAACATTTTCAACGATTAGCACGTTCGACCGTTTCATTGCAGAATATTAATTGACATTATTTGCTAAGTTTAACATGCCACTCATGTCGCGTCGAGGACGCTTGTATTTAATGAATGTGCAACTTGTAAGAGAATAAAAATTATCTCGCTACTATGCAATTCAATATAAGAGTTTTACCTCGATGCTAATAACTTTTGCGACTTTGGTTATATCGCACATAACGTCATCAAATTTTTATTTTGTATTTAAGGTCGAAATTTTGACAAAAACTCAAAATTTTGATTTGAGAGTCCAATTTTTGATATGAAAGGAATTTCTGCATTAAAAATAAAACTTGAAAAAATGCTTCTGCAAAAAGAAAAAAATGAAATTTCGAGAACTATGCGAAATCATTTTCAAATTGTTTCCAAAATTATGATTCGTTTTTTAGAAGCGTTTTCTTCAAATTCTGATAGTTTAACGAAAAAGTTATAAATTCGAAAGAAACGTAAAATTAGGAACACGGAAGTTGCACCTCCGGAATTTCTACTTTTGTTTTGCAAGTTGAACATTTCGTGTTAAATTTTATTTTTAATTTATTAACTTAAATTTTAATCTCAAATGATCGACTGAGATTCGTATTCTAAAGTCAAAATTGTTGCATCAAAATCAAATTTTCAAGAAGAAAATTGAGATTTCCAAAAGAAAATTAAAATTTCAATATTACAATCAAAATTTGAGGCAAAATTCGAAATTTTTGGAAAAAATCTAAATATTTGAAAAGATCGAAATGTTTAAAAAAATTGACCTTTCTTTAAAACAGTGAAATTTCGAAAAATTACCAATGTTTTATATAAGTTTCGACCTTTTTGTCAAAGTTAAACATTTAAATATTAATAACATCGAAATTTTCCGAAAAATTTTGGAAGGAACTTCTGAAAAAAATCCAAATGTTAGAAAAAATTCGCAGATTTGTAAGTAAACTTGAAAAATTTGTTTTAAAATTAAATTGAAAAATTTCATACATTGAATTTAGGGAGAAAATCGAAATTAGACAATGTTTGTAGAAATTTTAACTTCAAATTCAACAATGTTGCTGAAATTGTTAGTATATAGTCAACATCATAGCGAGCAAAGTCAAAATTTTAAGAATGAAACTGAAATTTTAGGAGGAAACCTGAAATTCAAATTTCGGGAGAAAAACTGAAATTTCAATGAATAAATTCAAAATTTGAAGAAAATCAAAATACAGGTAAAACCTTGACTATAACGGACTTATTGGGGGGAGAAGGTGTCCCGTTAAAGCTGATAAGTCCTCTATATAGAAATAGGTTAAAAAAAATCAAATAACTTTTTTTTCAAAATACTCTGTATGTATTTAGATATAAATAAAAATTAGAAAACACAAAATTCTATTTAATTGTCTTCGGACACCCGTCGTGAAGTGACGTTGCTGTTTGATATCGATGCGCTTGGTTTCGGTAATCCTGCTTTAAACAAGGAATCAATTTTTGTTTGTACTTTTGAAGTTTGCTGTTTTTTTTTTAAATGAACTCTCTAAGTTGCGTAAAATATCCTGCTTTATCGTTCTGAACTTAGTTATGTTAACAATGGCAGTGACAATTGTTAATGTGACTATACATCTCGTCGGATTTTTTGTCCGTTATATCCGCAGTTCATTAAATAGAAGTCCATTATATCTAGGTTTTACTGTATTTGAAAAAATCGAGATACTTAAAAAAAAATTAGTTCCTGAAGTAAGTTTAAATTTCGAAAAATCACCAACTTTTTTAGAATTTCTATTCATGTTTTATTGGCTTCTGCTTCGCCTGTTAAAACATGAATAGAAATAGTAGCACTTTGCAAAGAAGATATAGGGAATATTTTTTTGGAAAATTCGAGGTTTTCCCAAAGTTAAAGTTTACATATTAAATTTTCAACTTTTTCCTCAATATTTTGACCTTAAAATTAGATGACTTTGTATTTGGCATTTGAAGTAAACTCCAAATATTGCGAAAAAATTCTGATTTTTTAAATGAAGTTAAAAAATTCGTTTTAAATTCAGTCTGAAAATTTCGATAAATTGATATTTGGCAAAAAATTGAAATTACATAAAATTTTGTACAACTATTTATGTATATGTTGCTGTACTTTTTAGTATAAAGGTAAAAACAGGTACGATGAACATTGTCAGAAACTTATGAACCTTTTAATCTCAAGAGGAAAACTAATATTTCGATATTAAAATCAAAATTTAGAGAAAAAAGACGAAATTTTTGGAAAAATCGAAAATGTCGAGAAAAATGGGATTTTTTAATTTCGAAAAAAGTAGATATTTCGAAAGGTAACCTTTTTTTCGCAATTCAAAGTTTTGTCCAAAGTTAAATATGTTTATGTAAAATTGTTAACGTTTTTGGCATTTTTAATAAGTTAAAAGTTAAAGTTTCGAAATAAAAATCGAGATTTTAAAAAATAATTTGGAATTTCTAGAATAAAAATTTAAATGGGAAAATTTCGGAATTTTTTAAAGAATTTAGTAACTTTCTTAAAAATTTCTAATATAGAATTTCTATTTTTTTTAAATTTTTCTAAATTAAAGGGTCAACATTTTGAAAATAAAAATAACATTTTTTAAACAAAATCCAAATTCTGAGTTTAGTAATCAGACTTCTTAAGAAAAAGTAAAAAATTAGATGTATAACCAGGAATTTTGAAAAAAAATTAGAAGATAAGGTCTACAACATTTCCAAAAAGTAATTTATTTTAAATTTTTTCTCAATATACTTCAGTAGAAGTTTTGAAAAGATATACATTAAGAGAAAACTAAGAACTATAAGAACTCAAACGAAAAAATAAAATAAAAACTTGAGTTTAATTTACACTCGAAATCTGAGAAAAAGTCGATAATTTAAGAGTAAAGATGAAATTAAAAAAAATGAAAATCCCCAAAAAATATTGAAGTTAAAAAACCCGAAATTTATATAAAAATGTTTAATAAATATCCACACAAAAGAGGTTAAAGTTTAAATTTTGAACATAAAAAGCCAGTCTTAAGAAAAAGTTGGGATCTTAGGCTGGTTTTGGGAAAAAGAGTAAAAAGAGACAGTTTGAATTTTATAAAAACGTTGGAAATTGCGAAAGAAACAATGTTCGAAATTTCGAATAAATAAATTGAATTTTCGAATTCATAACCTAAAGAAAGAAATCGAAAATTGAAGATTAAGAACGAAATTTCGAAAAGAAGTGAAAATCTTTTGAAAAAGTTAAAATTTTATTTTTAAGAGTCGAAATTCGCAACAAAAAAAAGTAAAAACTGAAAGTTTGGAAGTTACAAAAAAAGTCGATATTTTATGCCGGCTCCACACTCGCGCCGCGAAAGCCCGCGAAATAACGCGAACGCGAGTGTGGAGGCTTTCGCGTCTTCGCGTTCGCGCTTCGCGCTGTTCCCCGTTCAAAGTCGGTTTTTTGGTGCGCGTCAAAGTGTTCGCGGGACTTTCGCAAGGCGCAAGCGCGAATGCATCCACACTCGAGGCGTGAATTCAGTTTTAGTCTTTTCTAGTGATTATTGTGTGGTTTCAGAGAGGACTCTTTTCTTTTTTTCTTTATTTGGTGTTTATTTTTAATATACAGATAATTATAATATGCTGAAGTGCAAAGCGCAGCGGCAGCAGCAGTGGCTACCTTTAGGGTCCATTTCTCTTGAAAGCGCGAACTACACTGCGAAGTTTGCGAGTGTGGAGAGGTATGTTTTTCGTGCAAAAATCGCGCGCGAATCGTAGCGTGAATTCACGCAGCGATTCGCGCACGAGTTTGAAGCCGGCATGAAAGCTTTCGTGACTTCGCGCAGTTCCCGTCCGAAGTCGGTTTTTTGGTCCGCGTCAACGGATTCGCGGGACTTTCGGAATGCGCGAGTGCGAATGCATCCACACTGGCGGCGTGAATCCAGTCAAAATTTTAAAGTATTCTCTGGTGATTGTTGATTGGTTTCTTTATCTTTTTTTCTTTATTTGGTGTTTATTTTTAATATACAGATAATTATAACATGCTTAGCACAAAGCGCAGCGGCAGCAGCAGTGGCTACTTTTTTGTGCGAAAATCGCGCGCGAGTGTGAAGCCGGCATTAGGTTTTAACTAAGTTTTGGAAAAAAGAATTAAATTGGACAGTAAACGCAAAATTTTAATTTTTATAATTTTAAGAGAACACCACAAATTTATTTTTTTAAACTTGTCGACATTTTGGGTCAAACTCGAGAGATTGATGTTTAATTTCGGAAAATCAAAATCAAACTTTCTATTAACATTTGAAATAGATATTTTAAGCTAATAAGTCTAATTCAAAAAAAAATTAATAATAACAAAATCGTTAGGAAAGTTCGAATTTTTAACAAAAATTATGTTTTCGACTTTGAAATTATACACAAATGACAAATTTCGATACTAACGTCGAAATTACAAGTCTATTTCTACTACATTTCTATAATAAATAAGTCAAAAATTTGTTCGTAACTAAAATGTTGGCGGGAGAAATAAAACTTGATGATATAAAGGGCAAAATGTTCTGAAGAATAATTTTCGCGAAAATACAGCAAATTTATTGTTCAAAAATTCGCGATATTTTGAGTTAAGCCGGAGATATTGATGTTTAAATTTGGAAAAATAAAAAGTCATATTTATTAAAAACGTTGAGATATTAAATTTGGAACCGAAATTTTAAGTAAAGACAAAATATTTCAAAATTGACATTTAAAAAATGCAACATCGTTCTATAGCGCCATCTGCTTTGAACTTTTCAGATTATCAACCTTCAATAGGGTAGTTGACGCTATAAAAAATACCTTATTGAATAATGTAAATATGATAAATTATTGAGTAAGAAATAAGAAATTATTGGTTTCTCTTTACAAGAAAACGTAATGGTTAATTATTACAATTATAAAATTGCAATATTCCGCTCGATGAATGAACGTCACAAAACGATACTGACCATAATGGTTTTAAGTGTGACGTCACTTGTTCAGCATAAGCAACGGTTGCCAGTTCGCTAGTGTTTGGCTACTGCATCGTGCTGTTATGTGTTTTATGGTGCTTTCGCTCTTTTTTTGTGGAAATATGAACTAATTTAGTATTATGTAAACGCGTCGACCCTTAACTTTCGACGGGAATTTATTATTTCAAATGAAAATTTTAACACACGATACCGAACGTTACTTGCGCATGTTTGGTTGCTATACAAATGACGTCACCATCTGTTTAAACATGCTGTCTCGTGTTTTCGCGTCAATTTAAATGGGAAAATTATATTTCACATATTTTATCGCATAAAGCGATTTTATTTAAGGGAAATAAAAAGTCAGGCGGAATAAAACATCAATGTGAACATTTTAAGACAATTTAAAAATAAGTGTTAAATACCCTATTGAGAAGTGGTCCTATAGGTGGCCCTACCCAATATTTTTTTCTATAGGTTTTTTTACCAAATTTTTGTCTCTTCGTTTAAAGAAGGTACATTTTCAGGGGAAGGGGAGGTTCTGCGTAATGTTTTCTGAGAAGAGGCCTAGAGGAAATATACGTTTGGGAACCACTCTTTTGATCTTTATTTGAACTTCACACAAACTCCAATTTGTTTCACGAAAGTTGAATTCTATGTCATCAAATGTAATGGATGATACATTTCGAGGCGATTACTATTTTTAAAATTAAACAATAAATAAAAAAATAAATTTTATCGTGTAGTCTTTATCATACTAAAGAACCATTCTTGACATTTATCTTTTAAAGATTATTTCTTTCAAGTGTTGGCTCTAACTGTAGCTAAGATGGTTCATTCTGAAGTTCCAATTTTCACTTTGGGTGTCGTGCTATTGCGTCATAATAACGAAATGCTTACTACGTGAACTGAATCCTGTAATCTCTACATTTGATTTCAATAGGACTGTTTTGCAACTCACGAAAACTTGTTCTTATGGCGAGAACCCTTTAGTGAACATTTAATTTAATGCTTCGAATCAATGAATTCGTCGCCTAAATCACATGATATCCCACCTCAAGACTTTTTTCTCTGGGGCCACATAAAGTCCAAAGTCTATACGGATAAGCGGGCTATGATTGAGAAATTGGAGGTCAACATTACTTGTATCATTCGCCAAATATCAATCGAAATGTTGGATCGCATCATCAAAAATTGGAAGTTATAAATGAATTATGTTAGCTGCAGTTAGCGCCAACATTTAAAAGAAATAAGTTTAAAAAAATAAATGTCAAATATGGCTATTTTTTATGATAGTAAAGATTACGCGATAAAATTGAATTTTTTAATTGCTTTTTAATTTTTGAAAAGAGTACCTGTAAATGAATCACTTTTTATTTTCCGAATCAATAAGTTCAAAGTCACATTTAAATTGACTGAATACAAGCAACGCACTTGCATGGTTATTTTAATAAGTACAGATGTCGTTGACATAGAATTCAAAATCCTGACATGCTAAATTTCTATTGGGCACAAACTTTCTCCATGATTTTTGAAATTCAACCAAACTGTCAAATTGATAGTTCTCATCGACCACCGCTTTCAGTAATAATTGAATATATATGGCAAGAATCGAAAAGGGATCCATTATGGACGAAGTAAGCTTCATCTATAACTGGAAACACAACAAAGCGGAAAAAGAAGACGGAGAAAGCGACATCAGTCTAAAAAAACTCGAGATCGCTTTGAGCTCCTTCCAAAGCAAACCGTTCGTCAAGACAAAATGTTCAAATTATCAAACGCACATCGACAACATTAACGACAATTTGACCCCTTTGGGGATATGCTATGAATACGGTACGGTGGAGCAAGTTGCCGAACGTTTCGTCGACCATCTCCTTAAAGTTTCGACGAAAGTTTGCGACAGAATTTACGACTTTGAGTCAATCAAATTGTTGCACAAAGGTGAAGGGTTCACTGATTACCAATCAGAATATGGCGAAGACCAGGGATTTCATATCATCTACAGGGGTTTCGACGATTACGCTCCCGAAGAAGAAATTGATCTATACCAGAAGTACCCACACTTCTTGGACACTTACGAATATCCAGAAGATAGTTCACCATTGCCCTCTGTTGATTATGCGTGCGAACTAATTTGCATTTGCGAGAAAATGACTGCAGGAGACGAAGAACAGCAGGAGGAAGAAGAGGTAGAAGGTGAAGAAAAAGCCTTCGTGATTAGGACGAGGAGTGAGCTTTAAGAAAGTTTGTAAGTTTGTTTAGTCTACTGGGATATTTTCAGGTAAGCCGGTGTATATTCCATGGATTGATACATACAAACATTATTTGAGAAAAATTGGACAACATGTTGATGTAGGCATCGAAGAAGAAGAAGAAGAAGCAGAAAATTACGAAGAATGCAACTGTGAAGAAGAATGCGTTTGTAATAAGTCGCTATTTACAATCATAGAAGACGATGAGGAAACAATTAAGATCGATTCAAGTGAAGAGAGATTACTTCCTAGTCCAATGGGTTGGCATGAATTTTATCGAATTACGTTCCTGCTAAAGGGCTTTTGTATCTGTAAAACGCAATTTACACAATTGTCTACATTATTAATCATTTTTTTAAATAACTTATTAGATCAAACAACTATAAACGAGAAAGGAATTTTATAAAATACTCCATCTCCGTTTGTAAAGAAAACTCCACGTAATACTTTGAATAACATGAATATAACTGAATGAATTGCATTAGGGGGTAGCGTATATTTATATGCCACGCATACTCGGGAAGTTTTTCTTCTCGAGAACATCTAGTATCGTCTACACCAGCCATATTCAACCTTTTTCATTCGCAGACCAAATATTCATAGGCACAATATTGCCCGAGCAACAATTATTTGATGACAAAAAAGATTCTCTAATTATTATAACCATGCTTTATGGAAATTATTGAGGTCAAAAAAGGGTCTTCTTAATGCTCATCTTGTTATTTCCACCTTCGCCAAGATTTTTTTGACGTCTAATAATATCATTTTAATGACCAAAATAAAAGGAAAAGTTGCTACTGCACTCCCGTAATTCCCCAATCCTTAATCCGGCTCTGTAGGCCGCACAGAAAGGCTTGACGGGTCGCAGATTAAGTATCGCTGGTCTAAACCTAGGCGATGGTCAGGAGATGTACACCTGCACATGAATCAGTCACTTCGCGATAATAACCGTCTAGCTGATTCCACTAAAGAAGTTCACATAGATCAAGGGTGGCCAACCCACGGCCCGCGAGCTGCATGCGGTTCTCCTAGAACATTTTTGCGGCAAGCATGATTCATCACACTTTCACAAGTTTCTATTTTCCGTACTACTCTGGCTACAAATTTCTTGCCATCCAAAAAAAAGGTTCCCAGTTTCTACATCTTCAGTCCAACATTTGCTTCACTTATGCCCACGGAGTTATTAGGCATTTTCAAAGTGGCCCAAAGATCATTTGGGTTAGCCACCGCTGTAGCTACTCCGCGATATTAGTTCGTTACAATATATTTAGAAAAAATTTAACGAATTAACAGTTTGTGAGATCAAACCCTCCAAAGACCAATTATTTCCAGATGGGCCCCCAAGCGACATAAGAATGTTCGACACGCTCGCAGAAGACGACGATCTAACTTGGCAACCGCAGGCTATCAGGGGATTTAGTGGTTGGCCGACTATCGAAGAAATGACTACCGAAGTGGGCGAAGACAAAATCACCGAGTATCTAAGCGACTGGAAGTTCCAAAACAGATGGATTTACAAAGTAGTCCATCTGGTGAACGTCAGCGATGAAACGTCGGATAATTACCATTACGAAGCCATTTGGACCATACCAACTAGACAATATCCAATAGCGCAGGCGAGTGCAAGCATATATTTTACCATATGGGCATCCAGGGTGAATCCCAAAGAATGTTGCGTGGATGTTACATTTGAGTTCGAGGGTTCGCATGTCATTCAAAGACCAGGGGAGAATGCGTTTATGGAACAATGGTTATTTGACATTATAGATTCCAAATTGAGTATATTTAAAAGAGTTAATTTTTGAAAAAATCGACTATTTTTTTTAATAATTTTCTTATCAGCATCCTGAGGATTAAGAAGATTTGTTTTACGACGAAAAAATCGAAATCTTAAACAGAAAAATGCAAAATAATTTTGTATTATAAGATATTTTTCAGATTTGTTATTTTCAATCCATATTTTTAAACTTCAGGTAAACAAATTTTTGTGTTTGTGTTAATCATTTTGATTATATTCAGGTAAAGCTAAAAGACTAGAAGTATTTTATTCATTTATTTTTGGTACGATCTATTTTTTTATTTTATATTATTTTTAACATTAATTTATAAATTCGCAAACCTAATGATGTAAATAAATTGTAAAATTATTAAAATTTAGGTCGTTGTGTTATATAATCAGTCGTGTTTAGTAATTACACCAAAACCTAGCTACTTCTGGTATATTTGCCAACTACTATTAACCAGTGCAGGATTTACATATAAGCTACACAAGCTGTAGCTTAAAGAGCCCCCAAAAAAATCATATTTGACACTAACCTATAATATCTAGACTTATAAAGGACCCCATATCTTAAATAGTTTAAAATGTTATCAAGTGTAAATTGGGCCCTGCTATCAACATTAAACTCTAAAAACTGCCACCAGCAACAACTGTTAAATATAAAAAGATATTTAAATTATTGAAATAGCTTACATAAGCTTTTAGAATCTGCAGTCTCCAAAATCTTTGAAAACAAAAGAAAGCATATCAACTCATTTTAAAATACTACTAATTCCCTAAAATGTATCCCCCGAAAAATGCCCCAAATATATTTTTCCCCAATCCTACTTATCTCTGCAGAGGAGGAAATCATTTAGTTAACAATTCTAAATTCCGATTCACTAACTTTTGTGATGTAACTTTATAAAAACAATTATTTAGGTAATTAAAAATTATTCAAAAAATTCTGAGAGAGATTTCATCTTTCGAAAGTTCAAATAATGACATTTTTGTTTGCTCTAATTTGGCGTATATTCAGGTTAAACGAAAATTTCGTATTAATTTATCTTTGGTAGATCTATAACTGTTTAATGTTATATTTTTTTCAATATTGATTTATAAATGTGTAAACCTAATGATTCAAATAAATGGTAAAATCTGTATATTGCAAGGGACTGTGAATTTGATAGATGTTTAATATGAGCTATTGGGGAGATACGCAAAAACAGATTCTCAATTATGCATTCGGGACTTGATATATCGAATATTCCAGTATGCGTAGAATCCCAATAGAAACCAACAACCGCACCCTAAATTCGTTGGTGATAAATTAGATGTCTTACGGTTCTACGAATAAGTTTTTAGTTAGAAGATTAAAAATTCTCAAGTGTTTGATTATCAACTAGAAACCGTAACCATATTAATACATGAACAATAGAAATGGTTGCATACTTTTTGAACTCTTCATTCTAAAAACATTGCAATGAAAACTTACGTCATTCGAAAGGTGTCATAGATGTGCACAAAAAAGTATTATATTCGTGTGTTTTGTCGTTAGTCCAGAGGCGAGACCAAAATTTAATTATTTGAGTCGTCCTTATTAATATGCAAGGTATCGCTTGATTATGCAACAGCTGCGACACAACGGCATATCTACATTCAAGAAGAGGAAAACATACAAATAATCAAGTGATACGATCCATGAAAACACCATAAATATAAAATAGACGCATTTTCATATCTAAGTGTTTGAAAAAATAATTATATAACGAAATGATGCGTAAAAATTTGCTAGAAAGTTAAGAGAGTGGTAGAAAGGCAGAGAGTCGAAATTTCGAAAAAAATAAGAATTTAGAAAAGTAAAATTTCAAAAAGAGCCAACATTTATGAAGTCAAAATCAGGACTTCGAACCGTAACTGTTTTTTCAGTTTCGGTTTTCGGTTTCCATTTCGAAAAAATATTTTATCTATTTTCGTTCCAACAAAGATAAGTTTTTTCTGGTTTTCGATTTAGCTTTGAAAGATAAATTTTTAAATTGCTTTCAATTTTTATGTGAATTAAAAATTTATTTTCTACCATAATTTAGAAAATAATATATCTTTTTTTTTTATATTATATCATATAACTAGTACTCTGATCAACCCTATTTAAGAGAAATCTTTTTCATTTTACGGATTAAGGGTCAGATGTCAGTCGGATTAGTGAAATTTCGATTTTAATATTCTAATTTCGAGATTAAATCGAAAATTTCGATTTCAAACCAGAATTTTTTTGAACAAATTTCGACCTTTCAAACTAAATCTCGCTCAAAACGTAAAATTTCGAAATAACCGCCACAATTCCAAAAAAAACTCATTAGCTCGAGGTAAGCTAGAAATGTTAAAATTGTGTTCTTAATTAATTAAGCTTTTTTGTGTTTATTGAAAAAGTATTCTCAAATTATCGAGCTGAAAAGTTTCATGCCGAAACACCAAATTTCAAGAAAAAATTGAAAAAAAATAAAAATAAATTTGCATTTTCGGGTTTCTTTAGATGTAAACATTTTTCTCGTAATAAGGTGTTCAAACTCGAATTGAAGGAACTGAACATTATAAGTTAAAGTTGGTTTTTTACCAAAAACTCGAATCTTTGACTTTTTTCTAGAAAGCCTGCAATTTCTAGAATTCAAAATTGAGATTTTTAAAAAAATGTGAAAAATTGCCATTCACAAATTTAGTTTTTTTCAAACAGAGTATAATTTTTTTATTTTAAACACGAAATTGTACAAGACAGGAAACATTTCGAGTAATCTCGAAATTTCAACATAAAAATCCAAATTTTAAGAAAACTCGGAAATGTGAAATAAATTGAAGTTACCTAAATTAAAATTTCGATTTGGATTAAAATTTTAAAAATGAAATCAATATTTTTTACGAAATGTGAAAATTGTGAGCTTCTAAATCTAACCTTTAGAAAAGAATTAGCGAGTGAAAGTATAAAGGGATTTTTTTATGGCAGTTGCAAGTATTTCTGTAACATTTTGAAAAAGAAGGTAACATTTCTAGAAAAAGTCTCTTATTTTAGGAAGGTAAAGATTTTGAGTACAAATTCAGAATTATGAAAAAGGACAGGACATTATTTTAAAAATAAAGACGAAATTTCGAAAAAACCTAAAATAATTCAAAATTATTAGAAGAAAAAACTTTGAGTTTAAGGACAAATTCCGAGATGTTAATTTTATAATACTTAAAATAATAGGCAACAATTTTAAATGTAGAAAACTGAAAGTTACAGAAAAAAGTTGAAATTAAAGAAAATATTCGATATTTATTTTATAAAAATTCTGGATAATTTTGATTTCAGTCAGAATAATAAATGTGAAAAATCCAAAAATAAAGATCAATATTTTTAGAAAAATTCAAAATTTTAAATTTAAAGAAGATACTTTAGAAGGCAAAATAAAAACAATAACAACTGCAAATTCGGAGTTTAAAGAAAAAATTCGAAATAAAAAAAAACCGTTGAAGATAACAGACACAATAATGATAATAATAAAGTAAAAATGTTATGTTGTAATTCAAGATTTTTGGTGTAAAATTGAAATCGAAGTGGGGAGTAAGATTTTGTTAACGTGTACTTTTGAACCTTGCACGGAACCGAAAAAAGCCTTTTATTTTTTTCGATTCGCTTCGAGTTTTCGTTCCGACGAAAATATGTAACGGGTTATGCAGTTTGCGGTTTTCCGATCAGTTTGGGTTTTAAGTCATGGAAAAAAGTTTCAAAATGAAAAAAAAAATCACAATGTTTAAAAAGTTTCATTTTTAAAACGGTCGGAGCTTTAAGAAAAATTCAATAATTTCGGGAAAAAAGTCATAATCTAAAAAAAAATTTTAAACAAGTGAAAATTGCCTAAGTGAAAACGTTGAAATAAGTTATTTTATTCATAAAAATCAAAATTTTCACAGAACAATATTTTAACAAAAAATGTAAAATTTTAAAAAAGATCAAAGTCTTCAGTTGGAAAATTAAAATGTCAATACGAACATTGGGGCCTAATAATAAACATAACAAAAACTGAATATATGAAAGTAGGAGGAAAGGACAAAGGCGAAGGACGGAATCCATACTTACAAATCACACAAATAAATAGGACGAGTCAATACAAATATCTAGGAAGTATATTAAGCGAAGAAGGCGCAACAAAAAGAGGCATTCAAAGTAGATTACAACAAAGAAAGAAATCAATCCCGGCCCTAGTAGCCCTACTATGGTCTAAAACTATGAAAGTGACTACAAAAAGTAAAATATTCAGAGCGGTGGAGGAACCAATCTTAACCTATGGTACTGAATGCTGGCAGTTAACGAAGAAGGATATGAGAAACATACACACTGCAGAAATGGATTTCTTGAGAAGAGTATGAAGAATATCAATACTAGACCACACGAGAAATAAAGAGATACTAAAGAGAACAGGAAGAACCATCACCAGCGCGGACAGAATCGAAATAAGAAAACTGTTGTGATATAGTTACGTACAAAGGATGTGTAAGGACAGGTGGCCAAAAAGGGTACTAAACTATGTACCGCCATAGAGAAGAAAGAGAGGTAAATCAATGATCTCATGGAAGGATGGTATAGAGAAATATATGATAGACAGAGCTATTGAAGGAGAGGCATAGAGAAATAGAGAGTAATGACAGTCGAAATCTGGTATGCGGCAGAGGCTGTACGAACTTCACCCCATAATACAAAATGTCCAAAAAATTCGAAACATGTTAAAAGTCACAATTTCGAAAAAAAGGTCGAAATTCTATTCTAAATTTTGAAGTATAAGTAAACATTTCTCAACAAAATCTTCAAAATTAACATTCTCTAAAGAATAATGTTTCAAAAGAATTCAAGATTAAAAAAGTCGAAATTTCGAAAAAAACTCCAAGCTTTGAAATCAAAATTTTCAACAAATAAAATGAAACTTTTCAAAAGACAACATTTTCAGGAAAAGTAAACATTTCAGGAAAAAAATCGAAACTTTAAAAAATCAGAATTTTAAATGTCGAAATTTAAAAAAAAATTGCAATTTTCGAGGAAAAAATGCATTTTGACAAAAATATCAAAATTTGGAAAAAATTGGAATTTTCAACACGTTGTGAGATTTTCAAAAAAGCCAAAATTATTAAAAAATGGTGCTTTAAAAAATCTAAAAATTTGGAAAAAAGCCAAAATTCTACAAAGAAAATTTGCAATTTTAATTTAAATCGAAATTTTCCAAAAAGTCGAAATTTTCAAATAAGTTGAAATTTTCGAATTTCGAAAAAAATTAAAATTTTCAAAAAAATGCTATCAGAAAATGTTAAAAGTGAATATTTAAAAATAGTGGAAATTTTGAAAATAATTTTTTGCTCATTTAAGTTTTCTTGCACTACTTTTAGTGTAGAATGTAATGTCTAATAATATTCTGTTGAGAAAACAATTGAATTTCAACTCGTCTTGATTTTATTTAGAAAAAACTGAAAATTGCCATTTTTAAAAATCAGCTGTAACTTGTTTATTTAAATTCCGATTGAAAAAATTTAAAACTGTTATTAGTTATTTTTCAGAGCCTTTTTATTGGTGTACGTTAATTTTTTCTAAATTCAACTGTTTCCAAGAAAATTATTTCATCTGCGTTATTTTATTATTTTCAAATTCAGCACATTTTTCTGATTAATTTGTTATACACATGCTGTACTTCAAATATGGCAAGGTGAGTTAAATGAAGTAATTTATTATTTTTAAACAAAAAAATTATAGTAGGCGATACAAGTGCCATAATTTTAAATAATAAAAATACAGTACCTAATTAAGTAATAATAATTATTAAAAAATTCACAGATTTCGTAATCCTTTAACCAACGGAGACATTGGAAATGATAACACCAAATAGAAACATAATTAACGCTTTATTTAACATACAAGGTTATACAGGATATTTACAAATTTCAAAGACAACGCTTGGCAGTTGATTCGGAATGATAAATAAAGAAATAATTAATAAATAATAAATAAAAAAAAATTAATAAAAAATGTTTACTTTTCGAATTGCAGACTTTCAAAGTTGTTATAATAAATAATTTAACTAATAATTTCATAACCTCTTTACCGATCGTGTTGAAATATGAAACCTTTATTTACTTAGATTATTAAGGCTAGAATCTTAGTGACGTCGACCGTTGTGTTATCTGACACCCCTTGAAATTCGCCACGACAATTATCTATGTATCTTCGAAGTAGTAAATAATAATAATTACATAAAATATGTATTGATTTACAACAATACGTATTACGTTTAGTTTTTATTTTTTTTTATAACTGATTAAAATGTCGTTAAGGCTGACTGTGTTGAAAGTGTTTGCATATGTGTCTTACACCACATGAATTTTATGGCCCTTCACAGTTTGTTTGAACCCCTTGGTTGGATAAGTAGTACATTTCAGAAATTTGTCATTCCGACAAGTGGTTCTTAGATATTCTGTCATCCCTATTTTTTCCAAGTTTAAGAATCATTTTATTGACACTGAATGTGCCTTCTTTCCTTTTTGAAAGGCAACGTTACAATGAATAGACCACAGGGTGCTCGTAAGTAGTAATTGTGTTGAAAGTGTTATTCCTGGCTTTTTCTTCTTGGGATAAAAGTATTTTGTTTTCAGTTTCCTCTTGATCCTAACATTTATTGCCCCGGTCATGTAATTGTTCTTCCTGACAAGAATTTATGGTCTTTGAATTGTATGTCATATTTTTGTTTCTTTGAATGGACTTTTAAATGGTTTCTTGAAAATAAAGTTAATTTTTTCTGATTTCAATGGAGTTTCTAATTGCTCCCAAAATAAACTTGTTTCAGTTAATAAATCTATTTAGATTATTTCGCATTGAAATCAGGATCATCGAAAAAAACATTAGAGGGCAGTTGAATGGCAAATTTATCAATCTTAAAAATTGAGGTTGGTTCTGTGATTTTATTTATCATATTCCAGATCACACGTGAATTCGTTTAGATGTGATTTGATTCATATGTTACATTACTTCAAACTCTTTTAAAGAAAATTACAATTTTTTAACTAATGCTAAAGTAATGATGTTCGCTTGACAGCCCTGGATTTAACAATGCTGGACATTGTTTAAAGTTACTGCACCTATTTCTAATTAAAACTAGAGCTGTACTGGTTGTACTGATTGCCATTTTCGCTTTGCATGATCGTTTAATTTTTCCGCTCTTATGGGAATAATAAATAAAATTAATTCCCTTTTTTGCCGAAAGCTCTAAAACCTTTATTACAATTAATTAGTTGTCTTAGACCGGGTTGTGTGGTTCTTGTGAATTAAAAAATGTTTAGGACGGTTGTGACCTGTTCTTTTATTTTAAAGCGGTCTTGCAGCAACTCTATTGCATAATTAATTAATAATAATAATGAGCTGATAATGACAATGATTTAATAACGTCACTTGAATCTCCTTCCATAGAATCGCAAAGATAATGAAATTTCTTAATATCAAAAATACGCTTGCCGTAATGAACTGACCACTTAAATGAATCTAAAAACAAAAATGGGAAGCGATGAGGGCTTTAAATTAGCAACAGATATGATATTTAATTATCTCAAGCCGTTTAATAATGACAGAGTGAGTCTGATTGAATTAGTAAATTTCAATTTATGTCAGTTAAAATGTTATCGGATGTTCAAATAAAAAAGTCATCAAGTGTGCTCTAAGTTTTTTAGAAGAGAACGTAGCGAACCCGGCATTCGATTAATTACTGATTATTTTGGTTGGATCCGTCAAGGGTCATTTTGAGGTCTTATTTATCCAGAGAGGTTAAAATTTTCTAACCTAAAGAAAATTGTCTAGAAATCTATTTTACTCTTATTTTTACTCTTTTTACAAAAGTATGCGCCTATGCTTTCAAAATAATTATTAACACAAATTTTGGACTTTTCCGAAATTTAATAATTTCTTCCAAAATTTCCAATTTTTTAAATTTTTACATTAAACTTGCAAAAAAAAAAATCTTTTCTGAATTTACAGTTTCCATTCGCTAAGTTCTTCTGAAAGATTATTTTTTAAATTGAAATATACTCGTATAACCAAATAGACTACGAAATAATTTAAATCAAAATAATATTAAGGCATCTATGCTCATGGCTCTTGGAAGAAGTATTTAAGTACAAAGCGAAAACAATGAAATATTAAAATATATTTAATCTACAAGCAAAAATTTGTCAACTTTATTGTAAAAGTAATTTACATTTATTTGAGCCCTAAAAATTATAAGTGCAGATATTTTACCACATTCGTTTACTGAGTACTTCAAGGTTTTCAAGACAGTACGTGAATTGGATTTAGGGTAAGAGTTTACAGCATAATAATGGAATTATAACCCCTCAGTTAAGGGCCGCTGACTTGGGTAGCCCGTGTAAACTTCAGAACCTTTAAGTTTGTGCATGTTTAGATGCTCACGATACCGCCTATTGTGTTCAGTTTTTGTTAGCGGTGTTTTCGTACTTAACTGACTAGATTCTCTATTTTCAATCTCTCGTAAACGTTTTTTACGCTCTCGATATGTCTTACACTTTTCGCTATTTTTCATACTCTCAATATCCATAACTGATAGCCTTATCCATTAAAACGTCACTGGATTAAACGATTATGGTGCACTGCGGTGAACTGTAAACTTAACATTCTCCCATAGTTTTCACGCCGGCCTCTTGACGTCGAGAGCGCTCGACTGGCGAGTATGTCACAGCGAGCGGCACCGTGTTTTCTCAAGCTTGAACGAAAACCCGAAACTTCACCCCATATCACAACATAAACATTTCCAATGTTAAAACTAAAGAAATTGTGCAATATTGAAACAGTTATTAGCATAATCGCATGCATCCCTTCAAATGGCGTAATTCTATGAAAACGTGTAGATGTTCTAAAAATTTTATCGGCAATTTTTACAAAAATTTCTTTAACTTTGAATACTTTTACTCGTGTAAGTGAAATATCTAACTTACTAACTAACATTAGAAATAACTCTCATATTTAGGCACATTATTCGTCTTAAAATACTTAAGGCGGCGGTCTGGTACTCTTAAAACGTCGAAATTCTTCGCTTCCATTTTACAAACTACGTCAATACTATCGCTTAGAATTTAATGAAAATTAGTAATAATGTTTAGAAATGTTAGGGAATTCGGGTTTTGAAAGTCGATTTTTGATTTTTTTCTTAAAATTCCCACAAATAGGTGCAGAATTTGTCCCTTTTTTGCTTGTTTTCAGACGCCAATATCTCGGCAATTAAGCGGAATTTGAAAAAAGTACTCCCAAAGCGCAAATTCGATATTCTTGGTTTATAAGTTCTCTAAATTTGAAAATAAAATGTTGATAAATAAAGACACCATTTGTAAAATGGAAGAGCGGTGTTTGGCATAAAAATTGCGCTTATATTTAGGTTGCCCTCACTCAGGCCAGGCAGGGTACGGAGACGGACGTGATGCGGAGCAGAGACTTTTTTGCCCCTTCCCCAATAGGTCATCAACGAACGAAGTACCTTTGACTTCCAAGCTCATATTTCTTTATCTAAACACGGTCTTCTTGCATACGGTAGATATATCATAATAATAAACAATATTAAAACATTTGTTCTACCAGAGTTTGAGAGTAAAATGAATTGTTTAGTATTTGTCGCTTACAATCATTTACTGAATATTTAATGGTTTTTAATATGTTTTCAAGAATTTTTTTCTCTCCTAATTAAAATTTTTATATTACTTTTTGGAAAAATATAAATTGTTTTAGGTAAGTAAATAGTACAACAGATTTAAGCAAAAAAAGAAAAAAATGATTTTACATCTTTTAAATTGGAAATTTTATATTCTACCAGCATCACTTATGGTCTAAAATCGACCAATTATATCTGTAAAGAACGAAATTGTTTTTCACATAATTAATTAATAGGTATTTATTTATATGCCGATATTTAGTTCTTACCTTGATCATATGAGAAAATGCGTGGGAATATGAAAATTTCGGCCCATTTTGAAAATTTCGGCTTTTTCGAAAATTTGGGCTTTTTTCAGAATTTCGACATCTTGAAACATTGGACTGTTTTTGAAAATTAAAAATTTTTTTGAGGAATATGATTTTTATGATAATTTCGACTTTTCCTTATTTAGTTTTGAAAATTTCGACCTCTCACTAAACATTTCGACTTTTCTTGAAAATTTCTATTTTATGATACATATTTTAAACTTTTTTTCAAAATCTCTAGCTTTTCTTGAAGAATTCGACATTTTTAATTTCTACTTTTTTAATGATATCGATTTGGACATTTATAAAATTTCCACCTATTTCAAATTCCTAATTTAATTAGAAAATTGTAACTATTTCAAAATTTTACATTTTTCTAAAATTTTGCCATTTTTGAAACTTCCTAATTTTTCAGAATTTCGACTTTTTCAGAAAATTTAAATGTTTTTGTAAATTTCGACTTTCTTTAAAATATTGTGCTTTTTTGACAATTTCGACATTTTAATAAAGTAAACAAACTAATAATTCCGACCAGGTCAACATTTTTGAAAAGTCGAGCTATTAGAAAAAAAGTCGAAATTATTAGAAAATTGTAGTTTAAAAAAATGGCAACATTCCAAAAAGCACGAATTAAAAGAAAAAAGGTAAAAGTTTGGTGGAAATTTTGAAAAAAGTTGCCTCAAAGTCAAATTTTTCGAAAAAACTTGAATTTGAGAGTAAAGACGAAATGCCAACAAAGAAGAATTTTCAAAGAAAATTCGTAATTTCGAAAAAAGACTGTGCGTCCGTATCTTTGCAGAAAAGTTTATGTTAATTTAAAAGGAATTAACAGAAAACAAAAAGGGTAAAAAGAAAGCATTTTTAAGTCATCTATTTCTAACTATCTACTTTACCTACTTAAAGAACTGAATAAAAGAATACGTGTCAAATAATTTTTTGTAAGTTTGCAATTCGTTAGCCCAATTCCAAGCTTTTCTCTCCATATTTTGAATTTAAAGTTTAAACTATTCAAATTTTCCTAGAGATTTTGAAATTTCATGGAATACGTAGAGAAGAATATTGAATATTTCAATTTAAAATCAAAGTTTTGTGACTTAAATGGGAATTCTAAGAATTCTTTTACATAAATCTCATTTTTTTTTTCGAAATCTGTAGCTATTTTTCAAAAATTTCAGTTCAAATATAACAAAATATTTTTAAAATTTTGTCTATTTTCCCAAAATTCCCAATTTAAATCTGAAATTGTTTTTTATTTATTTCGAATGGCAATTCTAGAAAAAAAAATTAAATTTTCAGCCTTTACTATCCAGTCAAAATGAAAACAGCAAGCAAAGAACTAATTTTTTAAATTTGAAAGTTATTAAAATTTCAGGTAAGAAAGTCGAAATTTAGAAAAAACATATTTATTTGAAAAAAATTCATGCAACTTTTTTTAATTTAAAATTCCGTGAAAAATTTTTAAATTTCTGGCCCAATTTTGTTCAAAGTTTTTTCAGAATTTTAACTTAAATCTCAAATTCTAGATTCTAAATTCGAGTTTAAAAAAATATGGATTATAAATTCGAGTTTAAGAAAATAAATAAATAAATAAAAATTCACATGTGTAAAATGAAAATTTTAGAAATCTTGTAATTTCGACATTTTCTGGAAATTCTATTTCAAAGTATGAGTTTTAAGAAAATAATTTGAAATTTAAAATTTAAACTTTTTAACTTTTTTCAAAATTTATTTAAATATATCTTTTTTTAAGTTTAGAATTTTCACTCGTTTCCCGAAATTTTGTTTTTAAAAGTCGAAACTTTAACAAACACTTTAAATAACATAAGATTTTGACATCTTAGTCGAAGTTTACAATTTTTTCTTAAACCCTCGACTTCCTAATCTCAACATTTTGAACTTGTTTTTTGAAATTTAGATTTTAGTCGATTTTGACTTTATTCTCGACATTTTGTTTTTGAAGTCGAAATTAAAAAATGGTTTCTTTTTTTTTTAAAATTTAAAGTTTCTAAAAAAATTCCGAATTTTTTAAAAATTTTGACTTTTTTTTCGAAACACTAATTTGTAGATTTAAACTCGAAATTTTCACTTCTTTCACAAAATTTTGGACTTAAAGTTGAATAGGTCTTAAAATATTAAAGTTGTTTATTAACATTTCGACTTAAATAACGAAATTTCAATTGTAATGCCTAAAATTAAGAAAAAATAGTACTTACAAGTTAAAACTTGAAATTCTGTAGATTTCGAAAAAGTTTTCAATTTTAAAAAATGTTACAGTTTTTAAATTATTTTATAAATCTTGATATTTCACCTTTTTCCAATTTTCAAGTTTAATCTCCAAAATTAAATCTTAAGCTTTCACTTTATTCTCAAATTCCGTATTTAATTAAAAAATAAATACTTTTTACAACTCTTGTTAAAATTCTAAATTAAAAATTAATAAAATGCTTAAAGTGCATAAAAATATTTCTGGAATAACAAAATTAGAATTATGAGTTCTGAAAAAAGTCTAGAACCCTTTAAGGACAAAATTTCGAATTTAAACTTGCGATTTTGTTGAAATAATTCAAAATTTGGATGAAATGGAAATTGCAGATACAAAGTCGAGAATGTTCAAAATTTCGTTTTTTTCATTTTTATTAAAATTTCAACCATTCAAATATCAAAAAAAGTTGAAACTTTTAAAAAATATTTGTCAATTATGTTTTAATTGTTTATTAATGCGTGACAAAAAAATATTTATTTTAAGAAACAGGACAAAATCTCTATTTACAAACAAATATGAATACTAAACCAACTACTGTCAGCAACATGCACACTTCCTTGAGATATCCAATTGGATCGAGTTACACCCTACCATATATCGGTAAATTGTCGATATAAATGACAGCGAATTCCATATATGTAATACTTCTATATGGCCAGTTCCTCGTTTCTCATGGGAAAGACTTCTCTTTCTCGCTGACCTTCACACGAATTAATGACTCGCAATGCGCAGGTGCTACAAATCATCTGTGCATGGCCAAAGTCAGCTGTGCACGGCCAAACATAAACATCCGTTTAACCCGCGCGTAGCGATTGGTTCATTTTGTTCAATTCATGCGCAATACTCGCCATTAATTCATGTTCCATCTTTGTCGAATTTGGTTGGAACAAACTCGTGAAGAGAATAGGGAGCTGGCCATATAGAAGTATTACATATATGGCGAATTCCAACCACGTAAACCGAACTTCTCACTCAATTCCCCTCCGAAACCATTTCCGTCTCTGTTCTCCCATCCTCCCTCAACAGGGCATTTAAAATCCGAGAGCCAAATCGTACTTAGCGATTTACCAGACCCTCGTCTTAACTTCTAGAGAGGTCTAGCATGCGTACTTGGGTATGAGTCATAGGAATGTCACTCCTAATAAAATTCTTAAAATGTTTTAAGAATTACGAATTTAAAGCGAATGATGCACATTACGAATATTAATAAATATTTCCATATTATACAATTTCTTACAATATTTTTTGTTTTTTAATAATGACTATTGCTTTTTTAGGGGCTGTAGTTTTTATTATTAGGAGCTATAGCGATTGCATTATCTACTATAATTTTTTTTTTAATAATAAACTACTTCATTTAATACACTTTGCCACATTTGAAGTATGCCATGACATACATCAAATTAATCAGAAAAATATGCTGAATTGGAAAAAGAAAAAGTTCAATATGGCTTCCATAAGAAGTAAAAAAGTTCGTATAATTTTCCCAGAAATAGTTGAATTTAGAAAAAAATAACGTACATCAATGAATAGTTCCTAAAATACAACTAGTTTTTTATTTTTTGGATCGGACTTCAAATAAACAAGTTACAGTTGATTATTAAAAATGGCGATTTTCAGTTTTTTTTTTAAATAACATTAAGACAAATTGAAATTTAATTGTTTTCTCAGCGGAATATTCTTAGGCATTAAATTTTGCACTACTTTGCCCGTTTAAGCTTCCTTGTATCTCTAATGGTTTCCAAGTTCCCTGTAGTGGAAATGAAATTTGGTTCAACCTTTATATTTAAAAAACAATCACCAAAATTTTCCGAAATCAAAACTAAAATTTGAAAAAATCAAAATTGTTATACAATTTCTCAAGAAAAGTTAGTTTCCAAAAAGTATTCGAATAGAGCATAAAATCGAAATTTCAAAATAGTCAATATTTTCGAAAATAGTCAAACTTTGAGAAACAACTCAAAATTTAAAAAAAAGTCGAAATTAAAAAAAGAACCGAAATTTTGAAAGGTGGGCGGATTTTTTTTTAAATAAAATTTACGAAAATCAATATTCCCAAAAAAAATCAAACTTTTTAAACGAAATCGTACTTTTCAAAGTGAATTGTTCAAGAAAAAAGTCAAAATTCACAAAAATGTAAAATTTGCAAAAAAGACAAATCATTGAAAAGTTTAAATTTTTAAGAATGTCGACTAAAAAATCGATTTTTTTTTAAAAGTCGAATTTTTCAGGAAATTTTTAAAAAGAAAAATTTTTAATAACTCTAAATTTGCAAGGAAAGTCGAAATTCTCGAAAAGTTTTAATTTTCAAACAATCGAAATTTTCAAAAAATAAAAACAAAATATTCACAAAATTGTAATTTTTAAGAAAAGTCCAAGTTCTCAAAAAAAATGAATCAAATTGGCAAAAACCGCAATTTCTAAAAAAAATCACAATTTTAGAAGACTTAAAAGTTAAAATTTTTAAAAGACAAAATTTTATACAAGTCAAAGATTACACAAATGTTCGAAAGTGCCATGTTTCAAACCAATGCGAAATTGACAAACAAATCACAATTTCCAGAAAAACACGAACTTTTGAAAAATAATCAAATAAAGAGTTCGTTCGTTTGTTCGTTCTTCGTTCGTTCGTTCTTTCGTTCGTTCGTTCGTTCGCTCGCTCGATGGTTCGTTCGTTCAAGTTTCAACTTTAAAATTGCATTTCAAAATCAAGACCTTTTTTTATAAATATGAATTTTATTCAACATATTTTTCTCGCAATTTCAAATGCAAAGTTGAAATGTACTTGCTCAAAAAAGGTTTAATAAATAAAATAAAAACAAAATAATTAAAAAAGTCATTTTTTATTAAATAGCAAATTTTACAGAATTTCTGGTGCTCTTAAGAAATCTGTCCAATGTTCAGTAAAATTATTTGCCTTTTTTACTTCGGAGTATTCCATTCTTGTTCTACACCTGTGCCGAATATGGTGTACACAACTATTTCAATGGCGAACATTATTATGGATATCACGAAGATGATTCTCCATGATCTGATAGAGGGCTGTAAAAAAGTTCAGTTAATTTCTTAAATACAAGATTTGATCAATTAATGCGATGAATGAGTTGTGATCATTATTTCTTTTGATAACATCAGTAAATATACGCAGTGGCGTGTACTCCAGGGAAGCTAGGGAAGCACAGCTTCCCTTGCAAAAATGAAAAATATTACATATTTTATTATATTCATATAAATATAATTTGATTTTTAAACCATTTTTCCATGCGACTTCTATGAACAGTATTTATTTAGTGTCCTAAACAATGCATCCACTGGTTCAGGCCACCCGTCTAAACTCAATCGCATGGAATACACTCGATAAGCTGTCCACATTACAGTCTTTCTTCATTCAGATCCAATGGGAAATATGCCTGCGCTGGCTAAACGTGCCTTATGATATGAATTTGTGTTATTTGTAATTCAGAAGCTGTTTATGAGACCAATTATGGTGCAAAAGTTTTAAATAATAACTAGTAAATACTTTTTGACTTTTTGACCTTTTGACAAATAGCGCCACTTTATAGCGTTGACGATAAAAATAATTCAGGTAATTTTGTGCGGGAGTAAGGTGTGGACAGAAAGTGTATAAGCTAAAAGTGTGGTGGGCGCAACTTCAGGCCACATTTAGTAGGATAGAAAGACAGAATTACGTTAATAAAAAATGGATTTAAAACTTCAAATTTTGAAGAAAAAAATCTCCTTATTTCGAAAGCTAAATAAACTCTTGCAATACCAAATTTAATAACATGATGTAAATTACATATGAGACATTTTTAACCCAAAAACTACAAAAAATGTATAATACAAAATCTCTTTTGATTTGTTGGTATGCTTTCTGTTTACAAAGGAAAATAATTTATAATCTAAACATGGATTTTCTGATTATCCTGATTATCGTTTTCCAAACTTGTAGTTGTAAGTAAATTTGAATTCGACTTTGTCGCCACCTCGGAAGCGGAGATAGATGGCGCGTCAAAAAAAAAACCTTCTCATCGATCATCCTTTGTAAAGGCAACAGTAAGAACGGAGGGAAAATAAAGTGGTTTCAGAAAATACGCGGTTATTTTATTCATACGTCCTCCCAAATGGTGTAGGTAAAAATAAAAATAAATTCAATTTTAGTGGCCAGGCTGGCCTCTAAAAATCTAGTACGAAAATGTAGACTTTTCTCGAGATTCTTAAGTAGTGTATTATCTTTTACTATTCTCGTCACAAGTGCTACTACAGAACGCAGTCTTTCAACCTTAAAACGGATTAAAAATGTTATTAGAAATTTTACTGGACAAGAAATATCAATTTCAATTTGGCGATGACGGTTCAAAATATTTTTAGACAACAAAAATTTTATGATGATGTAATTGACAAATTTTCAAATAGAAGTAGAACATTCCCCCTAATATTAAATAAAGCACGACTTTATTTATTTTACAATATTAAAAAATAAATTTCGCCTACGGCGTATTTGATGTTTTTTTCTGACCAGCCTTCCCATTTATAAAACGCACGCCACGCCACTGAATATACGTGTTGCTTTGTTTAACAGAACAGTATGTAGACTACATATAATGTTTTTTTTTATTTCAATTTATGAGTTGGTCAGTTCGTTACCAAGGTGGTTAAGGTATAGCCCTAAAAAGTGACTGACCCAATCATGTTAATAGATGTATATTGCTTTTAATATGTTTATTCACCGTATTAATTGATTAAATTCCCTATTTCACTCAATATTATCAATTGCAAAAGGTAAGTTTAAGAATATACAAGTAAAGGATAAACATCGTAAAGTAAAACTCGTAACATTACAAAAAAAAACTGATCAGAATAATTTTAAATATCGAAAAAATAATGGTTTATAAATTTTATTTTTTTTTCCTCAAAAGTCAATATGACTTTTATAACATTATTCCAATTTTGAAGCTAAAATTTTGGCGTTTAAACTCAAAATTTCGACTATATATTCACTATCAAAACAAAATATCGAAAATAACGTCTAAGCTTCCATAGTCTAACTTTATTTTTAAAATCTCAAAATTAAAATGAAATCTCGAAGAAATACAATAAAATTTCGACATGTAAAAAATGTTGAATTTCATATTTTTTGAAGTGAAAACTTCGTACGTTGTACAATCTTTTTGCATATTCGCTTTTGTTTCTTAAAGTATAGAGAGTAGGTCAAAATTTAGAGAAAACCTTCGAAATTTTGAGATAAAAATGAAAAACAATTACCATTGATCTCCGAATTTCAACAATTTTTTTTTAGAAATGTAACTATTTTAGATTGTAATTAAAAAAAATATATTAATTGAAGAAAAAAGTTAAAATTTCAATAGGTGTAAGCAGATTTCAATTAATAAAAGTAGACATTTTTAAGACTATTTTTTTACAGAATTTATTTCTCAGAATTTCGACTTGTTCCTCAACATTTTAAGCTTAAAGTTAGACCTCCTTAGAAATAAAATTTTGAAACGAAGATTAAAAACGCGAAATTTTGAGATTTGAAATTGAAAAAATAATAATTAAAAGCTAGTAGGGTCAAGTGGGGTAATTGTAAAACCTGAGGTAAATGGAAACAGCCTATTTATTTTTTAAACATGTAACTCCGGAAATTTGAAACTAAGGGATATTATAGACTGTAAATATCTAGTTAAGTTAGTAAAACTCTTAGCTCACTAAGCAGCAGAATAAAAGAGTCACGATATTTTATGTGAAAAGGTGCAAAAATTTCTAGAAATCAATTCAGAGGATGCTTTCAGTATTATTTTAATAAAAATTGTAAAATATAATTATATTTCAATTATTGATAAATACTGGTAATTTACATAATATAAGTCAACAAATTGCATGACCTATTTAAAATTATAAATGCTCATAGATGATGTGAGTTAGCATTTACAATATTGCCCCAAGGAAATTCATTGAATAGGGGAATTGAGAACAAAATAATGGAGTATTGTGACAAAAAATTTTCTGAACTATTAAACGACATTTGGCATGTCGGGAATCACTCCTGCTAACGTCATCTGAGGTTTTGCATCTACTGGAATTTATCCTAGATGCTATAAATTTTCCAGATGGTCGATTATACCCCTATTCTTCTACCAATATATAGAAAGCAAAAAAAATGATAGCTGACTTCACTACCCAAAACAGAAGGTAATGAGAGTACATTACATGAATCAATTTTATTTGAAACAGTAAAGGAAAATTGCCGCATTGAAAACTATTATAAATTATAAAACATCCAAAATAGCTGTTCTCAATTACTCCAATATTTTCGACTGTCATTAAAAGTGAGGGGAGCTAGTTAAAAAACTGATTTTTTTGCAAAAAATTTCGCAAATTTGCATATTAAATTGACATAAAACTTGATAACTAATTGTATCCATCATATAGATACCCCAATTTAATTTTCGATAAGAATACATGGAGCTCTAACCTTTAAACTTCCGAAATCGTTTACAATTGCCCCACTTGACCCTACTTATGTAAAACTAAAAAAATTTCAATTTTTTAGACTTTTCCGAGAGGTTAGTTTCTCTAGGAATTTTCAAGTTTTTTTAAAGCTCATAATTTCCTTCAAAATTTTTTAAATTTTGATCATTTCCCTAAATTTGCCAGTTATTCTAAACACACGTTTTTTTTTACATTTCGACATCATTTCCAAAATTCAATTTTTTTCTCAAAAATCTTAACTTTTCTGGAAATTGGAATATTTATATCAAAGTTTAGATAAAAAAGTTGTAAGTTGGAAATAAATATTTTTAGAAATTTCCGATTTTTGAAATTTCATCTTTGACCATCAATTTTTGAAGATGATTGTTGCCTTTCTCTGAAGGATTGATTAGGTTTATGGTATAGCGTTGGAATTATTTAAAAAATTGATATATCTGGTGTTAATGTACGACAATATAATCAACAAATAAGCAAAATTTATGTTTTCAAAAGCTTCAAATCTTTTTGCAACTGATTAAATGTAATGTAAATATAATTACGTCTCTTTTTAGGAATTCTCCTAATAAGTTTGGTCCTACTATACCGCCAATAGTTGCGATACAGTTGGTAATGGAAACGAGCGTCCCGGCAAAGTTAGGGGCCAAATCGATATGGTTGCACAAGAATCCGCAGAACATGCCGCCCAAGGTGGTGATCATGAGCCCCATCAGAACGGTCGCTAGAATTCTTTCGCACTCAACAAACAGCAAGGCGATGAAACATCCCATCGGTATCACGCTAGCAATCAAAGTTGCTATTTTTCTTGCCCAAGTAGTCGATAGCATATCCCTCGAACGGAAGAAATCTAAAGTGGATCCTAGGCACATCGTGAAAATCCACATTACAAAATATGGCACAGCTGTAGCTACAGCATTATCTTTTATATTGTAGTGTAGCACATTTTTCATATACAGGGGTAAATTCAAAAGGATAAGGTAAAAGTTCCAGTTCGAGCAAAAATGAGCTATAATCAACGCCCAGAAAGGCACGGAGGTCCAAACAGCCTTCCAAGGTACTTTTAAGTCCTGAAAATAACTAGTTATCAGATGGCCAAACTGATTGAAATCCCATTACATGTTTGGCATCGCCTTCAGTTTTCGACAGAGACGATAAAATAAAATCCTTTTCTTTCTGACTGATAAAAGGATGATTATCTGGATATTCTGAGGTTAGTAACACCCAAAAAAAGAGCCATATGCCGCAAGCTGCACCTTCTATGTAAAAGACTGCCTCCCACCCCCACTCTCCAGCTATCATGCCCGTAGCTAGGAACATTACCTAAAAAGCAAATGAATAAACAACTTATTTCTAAATTAATAAACATGACCGGACTATAGGAATTTTCATATTTGAACAAGGTAGGGGAGAGGTGTGTCAATAGTAACAAAAAAATTAGATCTTTTATAAGATTTTAATAAACAATCACAGTAGAATATTTTTCGGTCAACATTTAGGTAATTTATAAATTTATATAATAACATATAGGATAGCACAAAACATTTACTACTATTTAAGAAAATGTCATTTATTGGCATTGAATATTAGTGTTACAATTGTTACACCAAGGGTGTCAATTGTTACAGGCATGAGGGTCACTCTGAGGTACACTCACTATAACAAACATCAACTATTAAAGTGAGATGAAAAATTTAAGTGTTTCCACAGTAAAAACTTCAAACAATCAATCATCCAGTGTTATTATTCGTGAAATGACAATTTAAACAGTCAGCAGCCAAAGATCTTTTTGGCAGCTGGAGACTGCGCCAATTAAATACAAGTCTCTATTTGCAACCTGTATTTTCTGTACTGCTTTTTATCTCCAAACGTCAATGTGTTAAGTCAATTCTATTTTTCATCATCTATACTGCCAAAATAACAAAAATGAATTTCGTAAAGGGATTTATATGTGATGAAGATTTATTTTCATCTCTTTCGAATGAGACTGACGGCGAAGACCAGGGATTTTCCGAGAAGTCCCAAAGTGCGTTCCAACGTGTACAATCCCAAACCAGTCGGAGTTTAATACGGAATGCACGCATGCGTACGAATTAGTTCATAAATTAGTCGGAAACTAATCAAACAATAAACTAAAAGTGAGATGAAAACTTATAAGTGATTTACACTAAAAACATTTAAACAATCAAATCCAGTGTTAGTTATTCCGACCAACAATTTAAACACATAAAAATAGATCATTTTTGGCACAGCTGGAGTGCGCCCATTTATGACAGTCTCTGTATTGCAACCGATTTTCTGTACTGCTTTTATAATCTCCAAAACACACAATACGTTTTCATCATCTATACCTGCCTCAGTCATATTATTTTGAATTTTGATGTTATTTCTTTTAGATGACATTTTCAATTTTGGCTTTTAGCCTAAATTTTTTAATTTTGCGACGTTCTTATTAATTTTTGCTTTCTTTGCTTCTAACTCTTCTTTTTCAGGTGAATCCGTATATATGGCACTTTTCCCTTTATATCTTCCAGTTTTAGATTTCACCTGACGTGGTGCTTTTGAAAGCGGTGCTATATCTAAAAGGGATATCCTTTGTGGCGGTGTATGAAGAATGAGGCTTTTTGTTGATTGAGTCGTCGTTTGAGGCATAACCTGATATGATGTTGAATGTGATGAAATATTTTGCTGATCAGATTGCTCAAGGATGACTTCTTGGATAGGTTGATCAGTGACACTAGCCGGAGCAAAATCAATATCCGGAAAAATATTTTTGTTGCATGGCCATATGCCCGTGCATGCAAACCCTTGTGTAATATTCATTGGTGTTGCAGCAAAAGAAACAGCCTCCTTAACAATCCCTGGTAAATAATAAATGGTCATTCGTTGACCTGGATGATTTTTTATCCAATGATCTACGGCAATATTAAATTTAGGTTTAAAAGGTCCAAAAACTGTTCTGTCGAGTGGTTGCAGTTTGTGCGATGTATGTGTAGGAAATGATAATATGGAGACAAAATTTTCTTTATAATATTGAATAAAAGGTATGTTAATGTGTAATGAATGATTATCCAATATAACCAAAACAGGATTTTCTTTAGTAGGCTTAGAAAATTTTGCGCAGTGCTTTATGAACAGTAAAAAATCTTCGTCTTGCATCCAACCACTTTTATTTCCTGAACTATCACACCCAGGAGGACCATCTCTTATAAAATGAGACTGAAAATTATTTCGTGGAAAAACAAAAAAAGGAGGTGCAGCATTTTCTATTGCGTTAACTGTTAAACAAATAGTTATTAGAGTACCTCGTTTTTGTGAAGTAATAGCACCAACTTTTTTGCTGCCTTTAAGCAATTACTCTACTAGGTTTCCGAGTTGTTGTAACACCTGTCTCATCTATGTTATATATATTTTGAAGTTGGCATTTTAGTCGAACTTAAAATTCACCCAATCTGCCAAAGAATTTTGCAACATTTGGTTTATTGAAATTCATAGCTCAAGCAATACTTGTGGCTCCAGGACGTTTGACAGATAAAGTTGAGTGTCTCTTCATAAAGGCCTTGTACCAATCAATGCTTGCAAATTCTGTTTCATTTCATTTTTGCGGATATTTTAAATTATTTGCTTTGGCATGCGAGTATGCTAATTTACGTAAATCTTTAGTAGTTAAAACCAAAGTAAAGTTGATTTGCAATTTTGGAATATTGCGCTAGTTCAATTTCCTGTTCTGTAGTAAATACTTTATTATGTGGAGCATATCCAGTTTTAACCACATTATCTTGCTTGTATTTAGCAACATATCTAGACAGTGTCACATGGCACATTCCGAACGCGCTAGCTACACTTTTAACACTTCCTTGGCTTGACCACAATTTCACAAGCTTCAGCATACTTTTCAGATGGCAGGGTGCCACATAGTGTCCTATGTTGTTTGTAAACCATTACACATAAAATCTAAATAAAAAACAACAAACACCATAAAGAATTTACTAGTGTAAAACTATGGAGTGTCAATGGTGACATGTTACAATTGCACCTCCTTGTTTTGTTACTTTTGCTCCCCTGTGGTCTTACGCCATTAAAAACTTACAATTAGTTATATAAAATCTGTAGTAAATTTGACTATTTTACATACCGGTACAAGTATGTTGGATATATTTTTTCTAAAATCACCACTAAATTATCGTAATATTCTTATATTTTGATATAATCACAAAAATAGAGCGGCATAATTTTTTTACCGAAATTTGTTCATGAGAAACTATCATCTACTGACAGTGCATGTGAGCAATGTCAAAGCTATAAGTTTGGTCAGTAAAACAGTATTCGATGAAGATTTGATCGTCATCAATAGCTGTCGTTACTTGCTAATAGATGTGGCGCAAAAATAGGCGTTACAATTGACGCCCCGTTACAATTGACACACACCTCCCCTACTATTTTGCCGTCCCCCTTTAAGTAAAAAATAATTGTGTACAGTTGTGTTCATAAAAAATCATACTGCTGTTCTTGTCTACTGTAAATCCGTCTTTGGAAATTGTGAAAATATGATATAATTTTCAATATGATTGTAACAATTTAGAGGAAAACAGTATTCTGGACAAAAACTCATTAGCTTTTATAGAAGAAACTCGAGAAATCTGGAACGAAATGAATAACAATCCTGATTTAATCAGAAAGTATAATTCAATAGCCAGAAATTTTACAAAATTAACCTATGATCAAGTATTTGGGCAAAAAAAAACCAATTAATATTATCAATACCATTATTTTTTTTATGCTAGGTTCCACTTTTTAATTTAATTCCATACTTGCTAAAATTTTGTTACAACTGATATAAAATGTTTTGTTTGATAATTTATTGGGAATGATGTTTTGTATGAAGTTCATTTTTCAATAGAGGGTATTTTCGAATAACATGCTAATACTTAACCCATTCACTGCTGATTCAAAAATGTATGAAAACTACGTGTGCTCAATATGTCTTATACTATTAAATTAATTTGTTTATATACCGGATGTTTTTTTTTTTTTAGTTGGGAGGTTACCTTTATATGGAGTATCACTTATTATAAAGGCAAACTGATTTTGCCGATGGGGCTAATCGGAGCTAAACTACCTTTTAAAAATATTTTCAACTTTCTCCCACTGCCGGTTATATCGGAAGTAGACATCAACTTTCTTATTTTAAATAGCAACCCTCAAATTTTATACTTTATTTGGATTTTACGTAAAAAAATAAGATGAGTTTATGTATACATGTTTATTGCTATCTTCGATAGTTTTAAATATATTTCAATTTTTCGAAAAAAAAAAATGACAGAAAAGAGGGTTATTTTGACTCTTTGTACCTTTTTTATTATTTGCAGTAAATAAATGAAATTTGGGCTGAAGTCATGAAATATTATGGAGACTATAATTACATAATCAGGTTTTACATTAATTACACAGGGTGATGGAAATTTTATGATCTTTATTGTTTTTGTTTTATTCAAAAAAACTCTGTTTTTTTAAATAGGAACTATGTGTTTTTTAATCATTTTTGGATTCCTTGCGTAAAAATAAGAAAAAAGTCATATAACTAATTTTTTAAAATTCTGCACCGCTACAGAGATATATTCTAAATAAAAAGGAAAAATATATCTTTTTTTTCCCTAGTAAACAACAAAACTTAAAAAAAAACATAACCACAAGGTCTAAAAATTTTAGGTTAAATAACATTTAAAAGATAACCGCACAAGACGAATAAGTTTTTGGCTAATTGTTAGAATACTTATTGAAAAATGTTTAGGGAGCCACGAGTAAGTTTCGTAAAAATGGTTTGTTAAACAGACTTCTCATTTGTGCAGTAATAAAAATCAACAACAAGTGTTCAAGAAAATTCATCCTTTAACTGTTATGCTATTAGATTAGAATTCAGGATTTGTAAGCGTTAAATTTTATAATGAAAATCGAAATGAAAATTTTTTAGTGATTTTTTTTACGACTACTGCATGACAGGCATATTGCTCGGAACAATCTAATGTGCTTAAAAACGTTACTCAATTCGAAATCTTAAAATATGCCTTTACATATATTGAAACAGAGGATCGTCCTTGTTGTTCTTGATGTAGATTTCTTGTAAATTATTTTTGTTTCCTATTACTTATTTTAGATTTATGTAAAATACCTCTGTAATGGCACAAAATTTTTAAATATAAGTAATATAACTTTTTTCTTCTTTTTATGTGAAGAATTTAAAACAAATTAAAAAACATATAGTTCCTATTTTAAAAAACAGAGTTTTTTGAATAAAACAAAAATACCAAAGATTATAAAATATCCATCACCCTGAATAATAAATGTAAAATCTGATTACGTAATTATAGTCTTTATAATATTCCGTGACTTAAACCCAAATCTCATGTTTTTACTGCAAATATTAAAAAAAATCCAAAGAGTCAAAATAATCCTCTTTTCTGTCATTTTTTTTCGAAAAATTGAAATAAATAAGAAAGTTGATGTTTACTTCCGGTATAATCGGTAGTGTGGGGAAGTTGAAAATATTTTTAGAAGATAGTTTAGCCCCGATTAGCCCCATCGACAAAATCAGTTTGTCTTTATAATAAGTGATACCTCCCAACTAAAAAAAAAAACATTCGGTATATAAACAAATTAATTTAATAGTATAAGACATATTGAGCACACGTAGTTTTCATACATTTTTGAATCAGCAGTGAATGGGTTAAGTATTAGCATGTTATTCGAAAATACCCTCTATTGAAAAATGAACTTCATACAAAACATCATTCCCAATAAATTATCAAACAAAACATTTTATATCAGTTGTAACAAAATTTTAGCAAGTATGGAATTAAATTAAAAAGTGGAACCTAACTCCATATAAAGGTAACCTCCCAACTAAAAAAAAACACCCGGTATAATGTACAGGTACATAGAGCAATAGTAGATTTTCCGTGTAAAAATAACGTCATTTAGCTACATTTACCTTATACCAAAAGTTGATATTAACAGATACAGGGTGTCAAAGTTGAAAAAAAAATTGCGATTTTTTCGCATAACTGATGAACACATTGCATTATAGACAAAAAATTTGGCATAGGGGGGTTTCTTTGGTCAAGAAATTCTAATTTGCTAACAGATTGTCAGTAACTCATAGGGGGCGCCACCTGCGCTACCCTGTATTATTCTAAAGCATCATAACTTTTTTGTGCCTTGATGTACACTTATTCTAAATGGATATTTTTATTTACCTACATTTTCTGCGTAAAAAAGGTATACTTTCTAAATGTTGATGCGAGCATTTTCAAGGTATTTGCCTTCAAAGTTTGCTGTAAGTTTATTTTAATTTATGTAAATGTGAATTTTTCGTAGTAAGTTTCAAAATAAAAGTAATAAAATTGACTCTAAAATAGTTAATATCAAATATTACTTTACTGACATTATTATTACACATATTTTTTAAATTTCTAAAGCAAATTTAAATAAAACACCAAAACAAAATTTATTTTCAAAAATAGGTATATGGGAAATGACCTTTTTCATGTATATGTAAACAATTAAAAATCTGACTGTCCTTTATTGAAATTTATCTCCAAATATTTGTTTTGACCACCCAGACTATTAAAATTTTCTTATGCAATGTCAGAGATCATACACATCTCTATGTTAGAAAATAAATTACGTCTTAATATTTTGGATTTTCTTTATTGAGATTTTCAAAATTTAGGTAATAATATTATCAGCAAAGTGATATTTGACATAGATTAGTTTCAAAGCTGTCTTATGATTACTTTTTTTCAAGCCTACTTGGAAAATTTAATATCTGATTAATTTAAAATCAAGGCACGTCAAGTTTTAAAGACAAATATCTTGGAAACGGTTGCTCGTATCAACTTTCAGAAAGTACACCTTTTTTTTACGTAAAAGGGGCGGGAAAATAAAATAAGCCATTTAAACTTAATATACGTGGGTGCACAAGAAACTATGATGATTTAGAATTATGCAGGATAGCGCAGGTAGCGCCCCCTATCAGCTATTGGTAATATGTTAGCAAATTAGAGTTTGTCGACCAAAGAAACTCTCTTGTGCCAAATTTCGGGCCTTTATTACAATTCATTCCATAATTATACGAAAAAATCGAAATTTTTGTTTCAACTTTGACACCCTGTAACTCTGTTAATATCAACTTTTGGTATAAGGTAAATGTAGCTAAATCACATTATTTTTATTCGAAAAATCCACCATTGCTCTGTGAACCATTACTTATAGTCCACCTTGTATACATTTCTCGCTGAAACGACTCTAACGGTTTTGATAAAATTGTTAACTAGGGATTTTTTGAGCCGAAACGACGATCCAGACAGGTGTCGTATTGGTAAAAATTCGGAATCAACATTTCTTGGGAACATTTTAATTATTCAGAAACAAATTTTTTATCTCGTAAACGGCTCTATCGATTTCGATTAAATTTGGTAACTAAGGTATCTTTGATTGAAAAAAATAACATAGATAGGTGTCATTTTGGTAAAAATTCGATATCACCATTTTTAGGGGCATCTTCCTTCTTGAGGAAGAAATTTTTATCTCGGAAACGGTTGTATCGATTTCGATGAAATTCGGTAAATAACGGTTTTTTGGATTAAGAAAACGATAAATATATAAATTTGGGATAGCAATTTGCTGGAGGTGTCATCGGCGCCCAGGAACCATTTTTATCTTCGAAAGGACTATCGATTCCGATGAAACTTGGTAAATGGAGGATTTTTAAGTCAATTAAATGATCTAGATGAATTCAATTTTAGTGAAAATTATAGATCGCCATTTTTTACGAACTTATTTCTTCTCGGAGGAGCAAGTATTTAAATCTGATATCTGGGAAACGGTTCTATGTTCTATCGATTTCGGACCAAAGTTGGTAAACAAAGTTCCTAATGCACAAGATTAAAATAGGTTTAAGCATTTATCAAAAATTCAGCAGTTTGGAACCAGAGACCGGTTTCGATCTTATTAGATCTCGTCAATTGGGTATATCCAATTCGAATGCAGACAAATGTTCTTGCAAGTATGTACTACAGATTCGACGGACATCCTCCATGTGACTCCGAAGTACCGCCACCTATTGGTGGCACAGAAGAAACTGCGGATAACTCCAACAAGAGCCGGGCTGCATACCTGTAGTCTAGGTCTATTTGTATATGACATTTGTTGGAGTTCTCCACACTTTCTTCTATGGATCAATAGGTGACGTTATTTAGGAATCAGAGGAAGGATGTTTATTGATTCTATAGTATACAGGGTGTTCCCGTTTTAAGTGCCTTAAATGAAACAGGTGATAGAAAAAGTAATTTTAAGGAATAAGTTTCCTATGAACATGTATCTGGAAACTCTTAATGAAAAAGATACAAGGTAATTAAAATTTGAATAAAAAAAAGTTTTTATTGTTTCATTTTTAAGCTTTCAGAGTTATTTAAACTAAATTTTGCACACATAGTATGTAGATAAATGATCTTAAAATAAGAGAAAAATAAGTTTCTATCTGAACCAGTGGCGGAGTTGCGGGTAATCTGTGATATTGTTTCGAAAAAAAAAGTAGTACGTCACTAAACAAAATGAAATAAAATACAATTTTTAGAAAAAGCGTTTAATTCTAAAGAAGAGTTTTTTTGACATTTTTTTTTTGGCATTTACTACCTTATATTTTGCGTATGAACTGTTCGAATACAATGTATGCAGGTCTTTAAATAATCACTGACTAACACAAAGAGGTGTAAGTTTAAGATGCTACGACACTGGATAAAACGAAATGAATTAACAGTTTTGGATAAAGTTGACTTTTAACGTTCTTTCATATCTGTCACTATTATGACAGAATATAAATTTTTGGGACTTACCTTAGTGAAAGAACGAGTGAGAGTGATGTTTTTTCCAAAACCAACGACATGACGCAACCAGTGGCAAATAAGGAAAAATGTCAAGAAATAACTTTTATTCAAAATTAAATACTTTATCCAAAGCAGGTATTTTATTTCATTTCTCCAGTGGTGTACCGCGTTTTTCCTACAATAATATCACAGATTCCTTGTAACTGCACCACTGGATGAGATAGAAACTTAGTTTTATTTTATTTTGAGATCCTTCATTCATACACCATGTGTGCAAAATTTGGTTTAAATATCTTAGAAAAACTTGAAAGTGAAAAAGTAAACACTTTTTTTTAAATTCAAATTTCAACACCTTGTATCTTTTTTATTAAGAGTTTCCGGATATATGTTCATAGGAAACTTTTTGCTTAAAATTGTTTTTTCTATCACCTGTTTTATTTAAGACACTTAAAACGGGGACACCCTGCCAGAATATTTGGCAGCACCAAACTGACGAGATCTAATAAGATCAAATTCGGTCTTTAGTATTCCAAACTCTGAATCTGATAAATGTTCAAACCTATTTTGGTCGTCCATACATTTAGGATTATTAGCCTTCTGGGGGCTTCCTTCCTAGAGAGGAGCGAGCAATTGCTATGCAAAGTGTTTTTGTGGCTCCGACTGTTGATAGTTCACGCTTACCTACCACCTTTATGATCCATAATACACTCTTAATTAGTGGGAGTGTCTTAGGGGTTTTGACCTCGGATTACAGGTACGTACAGTGAGTGAAATGAAATACAAATATATGGAATGTTTAGCCAATAATATATGTAAAAAAGTTTACCTATTAAAAAATTGTGATCTTTATTATTAATAATAATAATAATAATAAACCGGGCGTTTCAAAATAAGGTGCTCATACTCCAGCGATTATAAGAAAAAAAGTTTCTATCAGCATAGGTCTGGAACCGCTTGATTTTTAGGTAACAAGGTCTTGAAAACTAAGAAAAAATTTAGTTTTTCTTAAATACTACTAAAATATTTTTTTCAATTTTGGTAGATATTCACTAGGGACAAACACAATTTTTTTGCAGGAAAAATATTTGATTTTCTTCCATCAGTAGCGTTCATGCTAATATGTCTTTGAGTATTCTTAACGAAAAAAATGGCACGTCACTGCTTTTTTACAAATTAAGCACCAATTTCATAAACAACCTTCATTTCTTGGTAAAAATGCTCCCTTAAATTTTTTTTGTCTGATGGACGGTTTTCGGTTAAAACGATTATTTAACTTTAAAAACTATGTTTACTTATTTTGTATTGTGGGTTTATTAATTATTAAAAAGAGTTATAAAATCACGCCACTGTTTATTTTTAATTCAAATTAAATGTGGCTTTCAGTAAGACCGCTTATTTTTAGTAAAAATTCTCTCTTTTTCACCCGACGAACGATTTTTAAGTAAAAATATAAAATGCATTTCTTTGCATTTCAATGCATTCATTTCTACAAATTTAATGTCTTATTTAAAAGTAATTTTAATCATTATTGTTTCTTTATGAAAATTTTTGTTATGTATGTTAGATTTATATGTTTTTGGGAAATAACTATTTTTAATAATTAATAAACCTATAATATGAAATAAGTACTAAACATAGTTTTTAAAGCTAAATAACTGTTTTACCAGTTCGTCAGAGAAAAAAAATCAAGGAAACATTTTTACCAAGAAATGAAGGTCGTTTATGAAATTGGTACTTAATTTGTAAAAAAACATTGATATATGCTATTTTTTTCGCTAAGAATACTCAAAGAGATATTAGCATGGATGCCACTGATGGAAGAAAAGCAAATATTTTTCCCGCAAAAAAATCGTGTTTATGCCTAGTTAGTACTTACAAAAACTAGTTTTTTTCTTAACTTTCAAGACCCTGTAACTTAAAGATAAAGCGATTCCGGACTTATGTTGATAAAAACTTTTTTTCTTAAAATCGCTCAAAGTTTATGCTGCTTAAGTATGAGCACCTTATTTTGAAACACCCGGTTCATTATTATTATTATTATTTTTAATAAAGATCACAATTTTTTATTAGGTAAACTTTTTTATATATATTAGTAGTTAAACATTCCATATATTTTTATTTAATTTTACCCACTGTAACTATAGTCCGAGGTTTTTGAATTTTTCGTGCTCCAGGCACTCCACTATACGGCTCTTTCACACGGAGAGACGTAAGACTCGTCCTCGCAAGCGGGAGCTTTTCCCGCTCCTACCTTCCACTTTTTCACACGGAGAGCCTTTTGGCTCAAGCGCTAAACATTGCGTCCGTTGTTAATTACAGTTAATCGGATCAGACCAGGACAATGTTACAAAATCCCTGTTATGGACTTCGGAAACTTCCCTCCAATTTTTAGTTACGCTATCGCAGTTCTTGTATGACTTGATATTTTTGTACCAAAGGGAGGATCGGATCAGGGTTGTCATTTTTTGTGTCGTAAAAATCGGGGTCGTCTATCAATACAAAAAGCTCTTCGTACCCAAAGTTTTTATAACCAAAAAAAATATCAGTTAACAATATTGCGCAAAATCCAAACACACGAAATTTTGATCGGAAATGTTCCGTCCAAATCGTGTCGGGTGGCAACGCTGGGTCGAATACTGATTGAATTAATTAACAATTCTACATCAAAATCCAGTTCGACTTAACACTGGGGAGCGAGAGCCATGAGCGATTGTCGCTTTTCTCGTGTGAAATGCATCCATTCCTCTCTTTCCATTTCGAGGAAGAGACGCGATCCCTTCGAAGCGCACGGCTCGAAATGCCCGAGCCACTGGCTCTCACTCACGCGTCGTAAAGGCCCGTGCTTCCCGTGTGAAAGCTCCATTGTACTCTTTGCATTTGCATTTGCGAGCCTTCCGCTCACTCGCGAAGACGAGCATTACGGCTCTCCGTGTGAAAGAGCCGTTAGGGAACTGCATTACTACTCTAGTCTAGATTGCATTCTATTTGCGCCGGTAACAAAATTTTTGTCAATTGTCAAAATTTAAGATGACAATTTTTTGGGGACGTTTTCTTCCTTCAGGAACAATTTTTATCTTCACAACGACTCATTATCAGTTTCGATGAAACTTGGTGACCAAGGCATATTTGGGTCAAGAAGATGATCTAGGTAGATGCAATTTAGCAATTTTAGAAAAAATTCAGGGTCACCATTATTAGGGACATTTTTTTGATTGAGGAACAAACTTTTCATCTCCGAAAAGTTTCTATCGATTTCGATGAAACTTTTGTAACTAAGGGCTTTGTGGTTCCAGAAAACGATCCGTGTAAATCAGGATCACCAGTTTTTAGGGGCATCTTCCTCCTTTAGGAACAATTTTTATGTCCGAAACGACTCTATCAATGTCGATGAACTTGGTAACTAGGACATTTTTCGGTCAAAAAATGATCGAGATATCAAAGAAATTTTAGTGAAAATTCAGGATCCTTACTTATTAGGAACATCTTTCTTCTTGAAGCACAATTTTTTCTCTCTGAAACGGTTCTATCGATCTCGGAGAGAAGATCACTATTTATAAGGATACTTTCCTCCTTCAGGAAAAATTGTTATCCTTAAACTTTAATGAAACTTAATAACTGGAAGATTTTTGGGTGCAGAAAATGATCCAGAGAAGGGTTATTTTAGAAAAATTTCGATGTCATTATCTTTTAGGGACATCTTACTTATTGAGGAACAAGATAAAGAAAAAAAAATCTTTAGCCCAAGGAAAATAGACCTATTAAGATTTTTAGAACGAAATGACACTTAGAGAAAAATTAAATTTATAAAACGAACAGAAAAAGATACATATTAGTTAGGTGAGCCAATCACAGCAAATTCGATTTGCCACTCTCTTCCTTGAGGCTCTCTATTCTGAACGCTTGCACGATTCCAAAAAAATTTAAGTTTGTGCCTATTTTATCTTTCCTGCATTGCACTGACTATAATATATTTTTCAAATTCACAATCAAGTTTGTTATTTACTCGAACTTAAAAATGACAAAGCAAAGGTAAACAAAATATATTTGAAAATAAATGCCCCCTTAGCGTAATCCTTTTAAAAATTGCACTAGAAATAATTTTAAAGTAATAAATAACAAAAGAATTAGGGCTCCTAGGTTTCTAACAGCAACAAACAGGATACTAGTCAAAGGGAAGCGAGAGTGTGTGTACCGAATAATGATAAAAAAATGTTCCAAAATAATTTTTGACGAGCAAAAATAAAAAGTGGGCATAACTTTAGTCTTTGCCAATAATTTTTTACGATTAAAAACCAGTTCTCCCAGTAAAAATTTTTGTCGCCTAAAAAAAGATATCATGCGCTTAAATTCTCAAAAATCGATATTTTTTGCATCCTCCTGGGGATGGGGTTGATGCAACTATTGTAAAATTGTAACATTTGAGAGAATATAATGATAACAACTTGAACAAAACTTATATATAGTTTATTACTGTATGTATAAATTATAACAAACTTACAATGCGATGCAACATTAATATGAAAAAAAAGTGAACAAAAACAGTGCTCATGTAAATATGAACAATTTTGTAACATTATTTGTATTAAGCGGCAATTTTTGTTCTACTTTTATCAGTGGCGTCCGCGTTAACATGGCCTTGAGTATTCTTAACGAAAAGAAAAAAAAATGGTACACCTACTACTTTTTTACAAAATAAGTACTAATTTCATAAATATTCTTGACATTTTGGTAAAAATGCTCCCTTAGTTTTTTCTTGTATGACAAACAGTTTTCAATTAACATGTCCTTGAACATTTTTAATCAAGAAAACAAAAAGAAACAAATTCAGGCCTCTGATTGTTTTTTTTTAAATAAATATGATTTTCACTAATATTCCTTAGTAAAAATTCCCCTTTAGCTTTTTTTATCCGACGAATTCTTTTTGATTAAAAAAATAAAATGTATTTCGGTGGGCGCTTAACACTATTTTCTACAAATATAAAGATTTAAAGTCTCATTTTAAGGTAACTTTAGTCATTGTTATTTCTTTATAAAAAATTATGCTAAGTAAGCTAGATCTATTGGGTTTTTGGCCGCTACTGATAGAAGCAGAACAAATATTTTTCTTGCAAAAATGTGCTTTCATGCCTAATTATTCAAAAAAATTCAAAAAAATATTTCAAGCGGTATAAAGTTATTTAAGGACAAACCAAATTTTTTCTTAATTTTCAACACTCTGGATTTGAAAATAAAGCGGTTCCAAACCTATGTTGATACAAATTTTTTTCTTAAAATCGTTTAAACATTCGTTCCTTCGGTATTAGCATCTTATTCGAAAACACCTTATATAATAAAATAGGAAATATAGAAGAAAATCCCTTTTCGCTCTAGTCTAGGCTCTACATCAGTGTTGCCTAACCCGAAGCTCGCAAGCCCACATGTGGTTCGTGATAACTTTTGATATGACTCGCGGTAACTATGAAGAAATGTTATAGTTAGGTTTTCGAGGTTCAGCAAAAATTATGATTCTCATTAAAAATTAAGGTGTTCATCCTTTTTTTTAGTCATTGCTTTTTCAAATCCTCGACTAAAAAATTGGATTCCACTGCTCTATATCTTGCTTGTATGATACTTTCTTTTGAAATTATAATACACAGAAAGCAGGTTTACACACACAAATTCGTGTATGACTTTATTATAAACAGAACTGTACATTTTTGGAGAAAGGAAAATAACAATTTTGAAATTATATATAAATTTCGAAAAAAGATCCGAAAGTTTCACTAGGAAGTCGTCATTCTAAAATTGCATTGTCCTCAAACTCAAAAGTTCATCTTTCATTCAAGATTTTGACTTTTCATTTTCAAAAATCTTTTCCTCGATCCAGAAATGTTGACCACATTTTCTCGTAATCTTTAATGTAACTCATAAGAATCTGTTGGCAAAATACCTCTAAACTAAAAGCTTGAAGCTTAAAATGCATTTATTTATTCTCAATACGACCATTTTTTATATGAATATATCTCTCCCAAAAATATCTAAAAAATGTAATAAATTACGGTTGCCTTTATTTTTCGTGTAATGTATGTTCAATAGACAATAGAAAGTTAATAGGGAATTTTATTTATTTAGTTATTTCGAGTAATTAAATTAATTAATTAATTAATTAATTAATTCAATTCTCTTACTTTTTTGTCGCCCTAGATTATCACCAAGAATACCTACTCCTAGGAGCCTATCCTCAAATAAAAATGTTCGTTTTGTTACACTTACCACTGTGCCCAAAGAAGTACCAGCGTATACGATGCTACTCATCATGCTTCTTTCGTTCGGGGGACACCATCTGGATATCATCACGTGCATCCCGGGGAATGTCACTCCGCCCCCGATACCGTTGCCCACCCTCATCGCTATTAACAGCCACACGTGCAACTTGGCCGCCAAAGGCGAGAGCAACGTGCTAACAACGTTGATGGCTACAGAAAAAAACATCACCCATCTGGCACTAAGGGTTTCGGCCATTCGCCCAGCCGGTAACATGATGGCCATGTAACCCCAAAAGTAAGAGCTCAGCACCAAGCCTTGGACGTCTGGGAGACCACTTGAATGGTCCGTCCTGGATAATGGTAAAAATGCTTGTTTAGCAGTCAATAAAAATTAATTTATTTACTTCGAAATTGAAAAATAATTGCAATGAATTTAAAAGAGTGCAACAATAATTTAAAATAATATAGAAGAATAACAGATCTTAAAATAAAAAGTGGACCACTACAATTTTCAGTGAAGCTCCTCCACTAAATTTAAATTAAATTCTTTTCCCATGACATTTTATTCCTATTCTCAACATTTTGAGAACAAAATTAATATCAAGTTCAAATTTGAAATGTTGGCTAAATAGTCGGGCTTTTAAAACAAAAAAAACATTTTGAATTTCTAGAAAAAAAAATATATTCTGTTTTTAAATTTGTTCTCGAATTTTTAAAATTTTTTCTAGTTTTGACCTGATATTTCAAGAAAGAATTAAAATTCCATAATGAAGTGTTAGAAATTTAAAGAATATTTAGAAATAAGGTCAAAATGTTAAGAAAACATCAAATAAAAATAACAAACTGAAGTTATTGTCAAACTATACCGTGTGTATTTCTGGAAGTGGGAACGTCGTTCGTTATTAGTGAAGATAGAAAATCGATTAAAATCTGTTGCTCTTTTTTTTATCGAAAATTTAATCTCTGTGGAAGCATCATGAACATCGCTATAAATATGTTTGCATATTACCTCTGCACCTTTTCCGCTTTCTTCAGTTACATTACATGGGGAATCATAAGGTTTACCATGGGTTGGTAAGGATTTTACGTAAGTATGGTTCACCATGCTTACAATGGCAACACTCAAATTTACTTTTAAACCGTAAGCGATTCCTAAAGCTATAGAGCCAAGAATCGACAAGATCATTCGCATAGAACAACAACCTAGAAATGAAAAATACGTTTTTTACTAATTAAGAAAAATTATAGTACGCCAAAGAAATCAATATCTCTCAATTTAACTAAATAAGATTTCGTGCATTTATAAATGATAAACATTTCTTAGCCACGAAAGTGAATACGCTTTAAAAATTTAATTTTCTGAAGAAGTAATAGAATTTTCAAGAAGCCGCGAAAATGCAGGATTCACACTTCATTACTGATCGATAGGTGGCGCTCTTTGCTAAAGGGGCTTAGAGACTCTCTTCCGCCATATTTAAGCTATTTTATAGGGCGAAAACTTCAACCTGCCATTTTTGGTATTTTTATCTGTTAGACTTTCATATTTTGTGAATATACAGGGTCCACCATTAGTGCGTGGACGGAGAATAGCTCCTAAACCTGAAAAGACATCAAAATAAAATTTTGCTCAGTGGCGTACATCTATAGGGAGCACATTTTAAAATTATTTTTATTTTAGTGTACCAATCATATACAGAGTGTTGATATAAAAATACTTTTTTTTATATAGAACACCCTGTATATTTTTACATATTTGGATAGCCCTATAAAAAGCAGCAAAATAATGTAGGGCTTATGGGGGTTTTGATGAGTCGTTTTCCTAATAGAGGATCATAAATTCGGAGAGAGATATCTGATGCAGTCATTTGTAAACACTCAGTATGATGTAGTATTGACCAATTTGCAACTAAAATAATCATTGATAGTCTTTTAGTTTCTATAAATCATAAACATGTTGTCTTGTGTTTTTTAATTATACAGAGTGAGTGAGGTTTGCAAATCCAAAAATTACTAAAAAATTTTAAATAAATATCCTATTTTTATTGCCTAATATGAAAAGAAGATAAAATTGTCTTTCCAACAATACTACATTATGTGAGGTTACATTTGATAGTTTTCATGAAAATGAACTTTTCATTTAACATTTTTTAGTAATTATTAGATTTGCAAACCTGGATCACTCTGTATAACTAAAGAATATACGACAACATTCTTATGGTTTATGAAAACTTAAGACTATCAATGATTGTTTATGTCGCAAATTGGTTAATACTACATCATACAGAGTGTTTACAAATGGCTGCATCGGAGAACTGTTTTCGGATTTAGGAGCCTCTACTAGGAAAATAACCCATCAAAACCTCCATAAACTTCATATTATTTTGCTGAATTTTTATGGGACTATTTAAATATGCAAACATATACAGGTTTTTATATTTAAAAAAAACAAGTTTTTGTCAACATTCTGTATACCGGGTGTTTTTTTTTAGTTGGGAGGTTACCTTTATATGGAATACTACTTATTATAAAGGCAAACTGATTTTGTCGATGAGGCTAAACAAAGTGAACTATCTTCTAAAAATATTTTCAACTTCCCCCCACTACCGCTTCTACCGGAAGTAGACATCAACTTTCTTATTTTGAATGACAACCCCCAAATTTTATATTTCATTTAGATTTTACGTAAAAAAATAAGGTGGGTTTATGTATACATGTTTATTGCCACCTTTGATAGTTTTAAAGATATTTCAATTTTTCGAAAAAAAAATGACAGAAAAGAGGGTTATTTTGACTCTTTGTATCTTTTTTATTATTTGCAATAAACACATGAAATTTGGGTTAAACTCACGGAATATTATATAAAGACTATAATAACGTAATCAGGTTTTACATTTATTATACAGGGTAATGGAAATGTTATAATCCTTTCTGTTTTTGTTTTATTCAAAAAAAACTCTGTTTTTTAATCATTTTTGGATTCTTCACATAAAAAGAAGAAAACAGTTAAATTACTTATTTTTTAAAATGTTGTGCCGTTGCAGAGGTATTTTACATAAATCTCAAAATAAAAAAATCAAACATGTCTTTTTTGTTCAAGTAGGGAATTAACTGTAGGCAATAAAAGCTTTAAGAATTAATCATTATAAGTAATAGGAAAAAAAATAATTGACAAAAAATTCACATCAAGAACAACAAGGATGATCTTCGGTTTCAATACATTTAAAGGCATATTTTAAGATTTCGAATTGAGTAACGTTTTTCCGATTGTTCCTAGCAATATGCTTGTCATGCAGTAGTCGAAAAAAATCACTAAAAAATTTCCACTTTGATTTTTATTATAAAATTTAACGCTTACAAATCCTGAGTTCTAATCTAACAGCATAACAGTTAAAGGACGAATTTCCTTGAACATTTGTTGTTGATTTTCATTACTCCAAAAATGAGAAGTCTGTTTAACAAACCATTTTAACGAAACTTACATTCGTGACTCCCTAAACATTTTTCAATAAGTGTTCTAACAATTAGTCAAAAACTTATTCGTCTTGTACGGTTATCTTTTAAGTGTTATTTAGCCTAAAATTTTTAGGTCTTGTGGTTATGTTTTATTTTTAAAAATTTTGTTTTCTACCAAGTTGCTACTAGAGAAAAAAAGGATATATTTTTCTTTTTTATTTTGAATTATATCTCTGTAAGGGTGCAGAATTTTAAAAAATTAGTCATACAACTTTTTTCTTCCTTTTATGTGAAGAATCCAAACATGATTAAAAAACATATAGTTCCCATTTAAAAAAAACAGAGTTTTTTTGAATAAAACAAAAACAATAAAGATCATAAAACTTTCATCACCCTGTGTATTAAATGTAAAACCTGATTACGTTATTATAGTCTCCATAATATTCCATGACTTTAACCCAAATTTCATGTTTTTACTGCAAATAATAAAAAAAATACAAAGAGTTAAAATAATCCTCTTTTGTCATTTTTTTTTTCGAAAAATTGAAATATCTTTAAAACTATCAAAGATAGCAATAAGCATGTATACATAAACTCACCTTATTTTTCTACGTAAAATCCAAATAAAGCATAAAATTTGGGGAATGCCATTTAAAATAAGAAAGTTGATGTCTACTTCCGGTATAACTGGAAGTGGGAGGAAGTTAAAAAAAATATTTTTGAAAGGTAGTTTAGCTTCGATTAGCCCCATCGACAAAATCAGTTTGCCTTTATAATAAGTGATACTCCATATAAAGGTAACCTCCCACCTAAGAAAAACACCCGGTATGATCAGGGCAATAAAATGAAAATAATTTTAAAATGTGCTTCCTATAGATGTAATTTACTGGAAAAAATTTCATTTTAATATTTCTTTAGACTTCCGAAAATTTTTATGTAAACCATCCTGTAAAATACATATTTTTAATTGAGAGAGAGAGAGAGGGAGAGAGAGAGAGAGAGAGAGAAAGAGAGAGAAAGAGAGAGAGAGAGAGAGAGAAGAGAGAGAGAGAGAGCAAAATGAAATTTTGAAGACTTTGAAGACAATTTAATGTTTTGGGGTGAGTTGGCATCCTGTCATTATGCCAAGGAAACAAAATTAGTTTCATCTAAGCAACATACCATTTGTTACCCGAAACGATAATCTTCCTAATTACCCCACACTCACCCAAATGACAATTTTTTGGAACCTTTATCTCTCAAAGTGTATGATAGGGGGTCGCAAACAGAAAACAATGCGCATATTTGTTTAAGCCTAAGCGCCCAGTTCCTGATGATTAATATTCGCAGAAAGTTTCACCTTATTGAATAGGATGAGTCCCTTCATTTGATTTAACCTAATAATTTCATTAGTTACTAAGCTGTTAATTATAGCAAATAATATAAGTTTGAATTAAGTTATTTATCACAAAAGAATATCCTTAAACATTTTGCGTCAAAACTTTTGAGACATACATTATAACCAATATGAAAGGTCATATTTTATATATTTGCTACTAAAAAAAATAACTTACCCATGTTGGTTGCACTGAGGTACTTCGAGATAAATAAAAAAAACTACTGGTTGAATTAGAACCGCTATTTACCTACATGAACAAAGATTTCTGTTGCCCGATTATCACGAAATTACAATTTCCTTTGAAAAAAATAAGCATTATAAAGATGAAATAAAACCTTTTTAAATGTCATGTAAAAGTGACGCGCGGTAAACGGAAAGTAAACATTTGATTTGTTTACATCTCATAGAATTCAAAATTATTACTGTTATCAGAATGTGCAGTGATTGGAATATAAAATAGAAACGAATTTCTGACTGCTTTCGTCAAGTTTTCCCCGAATTTTTTAAAATATTTTTAGGACGGATAACAAAACAGAAAAGTTATTTTGTGTACACTAATGTTGTTTTTCTAAATACATATTTCAAGAACTAGGCACCCTTCCTTAATGAAAAATCAACGCAGCATGGGCGTAGTTAGGTCATCAGGCATGGGGACTGGGATTTTTCTGGGTCTGCGTATGTGCCAAAAAAAAGAAAGTCTTTTGTTTCCATATATTCACTCCATACATCATACATCCAGTACATACATTTCAGTTCATAAATATTAAAACAGCGGTCGATTTCCCTGGAAACAGGTTTTTCAATTAATTCCTACAGAACATAATCTAGAGTTAGGGATTTTGTCAGTGCCGGATCAACCACGTAAAAAGGATTAGCTAAAGTTAAGGGCCCCCACGACAAAGATGCTTCAAGCCTATGTGCAAAACAATTTATTAACACTTACTTTTGCCACGCCCAACTACTTTGTTTGCCGAGTTAAACGGTGGCGGCTGGTCTTAAAAAGCGCAAGAGCGCGCGCTCCTCGTGAAATGAGCGATCTATTCTTTTCTGTTTAATGTAAAAGTCATGAATTTATCACATTTTTAAACACAACATAATGATATACTAATTAACTAATAATACTTGTGAGTGACTTGGAATAAAGTACGCAAACGTTTGATTCCATTATATTATACATTATAAGGAAATTTAAATAAGTTGGTGCGAGCTGAATTATGCATCTAGCGTGGCTGCCGTGCGATGCCTATCAACGGCTCCCACGGGATACGGAGAAATAAACTACAGAACACGTTATAGTTAGCCCGCGGTACGCCGCTCCGCTTATGCGACATTGCCAAATGGTGAGTACGAGTCAGAGTTTGGATGGAGTGTGTATTTACGGTTTATGATGCTGAATGCGTAGGTGCCGGCTGATCTGATTGCGATTGCTAATTGTGCTGCTTACAGGCCTAACTGCCAATAGTACCGCTATTTACAAAGATATAGCAGTAACCATTCTAAGGTCTAATTATTAATTTGTATATTTGGATTTATACAATTTTGTTGAGAAAGTAATGAACACTTTATTTCTTTAAAACATCGTAGAGCGGATTTTGTTTAAAAAAATATTTTTTTTTGTGTTTTGGTAGAGTTTAATTAGAACTTTGTAACAAATTACATTTTATTTTCAAATGCAGTTTTCATGAAAAACTGATATAGTTTTATTTCTATAAAATCAAACAATTTTAATTAAGTAACCTAGAGACGTAAGGACCTGCAATCGTTCATAGTACTTTAAAGGCGCTTAGAAATGTCGATAGTGTTTTTTTTGTATTCGATAAAAATAATTTAGAGATTATAACCCAAAAATATTTTGGATGTTAATTAACATTAATTCGTAAAAATATTATTAAATATAATACCTTTTATATCACTTTTGTTTCTCTTAAGTTTAAAACCTTGATATGGCACTGGAGTCACCTAAACTCTTAACTAATAATTTTGCATCTGCGCATCCCTGTCAAAAAGTCACCAGCCGCCACTGTAAATAAATCAAATTTTTGAAGTAAACACTTCTTTAGGCGCGCTGAGCGATTTCGAATAGGGGATAAACTTGTGGTTTCGCCTGGCCTTTACGCGTTAAAAAATGTTAAAAGTGTATCCTACTGTTAACATTAGAGCATCGTTTCTCAAATTTTTTGTGTCACGGCCCGGTTATTTTTATGCTTCCCCTTCGTGACCCACTAAAAGATTTTTTAACTGCTTCGTTTTTCTTGTGAAAATTTTGACCATATTTTAGGTTAGAAGCCAAAATTTCTTCTTTTCTTCAAAGATTTTTTAATTTTCTTTTCAAATTTAATGTCAAAATTTTGTCTTCAAATCCTGAGTTCTACCAATCTTAAAACTGGATTTTATTCTCCATGCTGAGTTTCTCTTAATATTTTGGTACTTTCTGAAACTTTTTCAAGTACATTTAATTTTTTATAAAATTAGGACTTTTTTCTCAAAATATCGACTAAAATCTTGCTATTTTAAATTTCAAAGTCAAAATGTCAGTAAAAATTGTAGAATGTTATAATATTATAGATAACAGGAAGTTTTGAAAATAAGGTCAAACTTTTGAAAGGAAACATGAAATAGTAAAACTTCAAAAAATTTACAATTTAATCTTCCAATTTTCGATGCTTAACCTGGATTTTAGATTTTTTATTTCTATTTTTTTTCTAAAGATTTCGCCTTTGGAAATCATAAGGATTTTTAAATATTTTTTGTTAATTAATATGAAAATATCATTTTTTTTATGTTTCTCCAACACAAACGTCTAAATTTTTTTTTTGAAACTTTTACTCTAAACTCAAACTCGTCTTTTTCCTAAAGCGAATTTCAGCTAGAATTTTTTTCAACATTTCATTTGATTGACATTGATTTTTTACAAACTTTTAGTAAATATTAAAAATTATTTTAGCCTGAGATTTCGACTTTAAAATAAAAATTGGGCCTTTTTCTCTTGAAATTTAGATATTAGAAGTTATAATTGAATTTTTTCCCTAAAACTTTTTACGATTTCTCTCAAAATTTCCATTTTAAATAAAAAAAGTCGATTTTTAGTTAAACATGGAAATTTCAAAATACGAGTTAAACGTGGAATTTTAGCTTTTTTATTTTAATTTTTTATTTTTTTTATTTTTAATTTCAATTCATATCAATACCCTAAAAGTGGAAATCCTTAATATAAATCATACTTTTAAAAAGGTACAAATTTTGATAAAAGAATTGAGATTTTTAAAATTATACAAAGTTTTGAAAAAGAGTAGAAATTTTGAAAAAGTGGAATTTGAAATTAAAAGTAAATATTTTGAAACACTGAAAATTTCAAAGAGGCAAAATTCTCAGAGAAAGCTGAAATTTGGGAAACGTTGTAATGCTGAAAGCGTCGAACATTTCAAAAATGCTCAAATTTCCTAAAAAAATTTAATAATGTGCAAAAAGTCGATATTAAAAAAAAATAGAATTTTTTAACTAAGCCATTGCAAATAGTAAAATAGTTGAGAAATCTAAAATCTACAAAAAAAATCAAAATCCTCTGGCTAAATCTTCAAAAAATTCAAAATATTGAAAAAGTTGAAGTTTTGAAAAAGTGTAAATTTTGATAAAAATTAAAAAAAAATGAAACTTTTGAAATAGGAAATGTCAAGTTAAATTTATAAAAAAGTTTTTAGAAAAACAGAAAAAATTTTGAAGTCAAAATTTTGAGAAAAAATCCAAACGTTGATAAAAATAGGAAATTGAAAACAGTGAATTTTTTTTAAAAAATCGATATTTTTATAAACAGATTAAAATTTAGATAAAAAGGCGAAAATTTAAACTCAAATTTTTTGCAAAAAATCAAAATTTAGAAATAATGGAAATTTTAAAATGTCGAAATTTCAAAAAATCAAAATGTTTAAATATTCAAAATTTTAAAAAAAGCAAAAAGTCAATATTTTGAGGCGAAGTATGAAATTCAAAAAAAAATTATAATTTATCAAAAATAAAGTGGAAACTTCAAGAAAAATTTAAAATTTTGAGTTAAAATGTTTAAAATACACAAAATCCGAAATTTGGAAAAAGGTGGAAATTTTCAAAATAACTCAAAAAAGTGAAACTGCCAAATAGGCAAAATTTTTAGAAAAAGCCAACATTTTGAAAAGAAATAGAAATTTTGAAATAAGTCTAAATTTAAAAAAAAAAGAAAATTTTTAAATGTTGAAGTTTCAAAAGGTCGAAATTTTTAATAAAAAAACTTCAGACACATAACATTTTCTAAAAAGTAGTTTTATCATAAATTCAAAATTTTCAAAAAGCGGAATTATTTAAAAAATTTGCATTCTTTATTGTCAAAATTTTTAAAATAATTTATGCGATTTTGAAAAAGGTTGAAATTTAAAATGGACCAAAATTTTCGAAAAAAAAAAATTCAAAGCATTCAAAAATGTCGAAAGGTTTAGCAAAAAAAGAAAAATTAATGTTTGCTAAAATGTCAATTATGGAAAAAAAGTCGATATTTTCAATAAAAAAAAATTTACATACTATAATAAAAATTATTTCAGAAATCAGTTTTTTCAACGAAGTTAAAATTAAAAAAATATCGATAATTTGAAAAAAAGTTGATTTCTTTACAGTTTGAACCGTTAAACCTAGGCGGAACGTCGTCAAAGTATTAAAATTTAAATTTCGAGAACAAGCCATAATTTTTTGGAGTATAAAATTTTTTAAGAAAAAATTACGAAAATATCTATATTGCTTAACAAAAGTTTAAGAAAACCCAACTTTATTTTTTAAAAAGAGTTCTTTGGGAAACGCCACATTAGAGCATATTAAAGTGTATTTCATTATCAATAAATATTAGATTCGTTTTCACACGATACAAGGATCTAAACCACAAATACAAAAAGGTAAGTCAGTTTGACAGAATCTATTTTCAAAAATTTCTAATATTCCTAACTTGTTTTCTAGTATGAGTTTGAACTGCTTCTACATATTTTCTAGTTTTAAGTTTTCACTTCTGTCGGCAACTTTTAAAATTTCAACATTTTTTCATTTTGATTTTTTTTAATTTGAACTATTTTTGGAATTTCTTCTTTATATTGCACTATTATGAAAATTTCAGGTTTTTTCAAAACTTCGACTTTTCTGCTTTAAAAAAATTGATTTTATGAACATTTCGATGTTTTCTGCAGTATTTCAACTTTTATTTTATGAATTGTTGCGGTTTTTCTAGAATTGAGATTTTATTTCAAAACTTGGATCCTTTCATTAAAATTTCAACTGATTTTAAAAGTTTGAACGTTTCTAAAAAAAGTTGCTTCCAAAATTTAGTCTTTTTTGAAATAACAGACCTCAGATTCTCAATCAGCGACCTCGAAAACCCATAGAACACCGTTTCGAATAAAACTTTTACTACATTGTCTCAAAACACTTAAAATTGGGAATTTTCTTGATTTTTCGACCGGAAAATGAGTTTTTCGAAAAGGCAAGCCTCGCATTCTTTATCAATGACCCAAAAAAAAACCCTGAGATACCATTTCAAAAAAAAGGTTTATCATATGGTCTCAAAACTCCTACAAGCCCACTAGGATGTTAAAAAATTTTCATGATTTTCCGATCGGGAAAATGAGCTTTATGGAAAAACAGATCTCGGATTCCTAATAAGCGACCCCAAAAACCCCTAGGACACCGTTTCGTGTAAAAATTTTACTACATACAAGCAATGAGTTTTCCGGGAAACCAACCACGGATTCGTGATCAGCGAGCTAAATAACCTGATAGGATGCATTGTCGAGGTTAATTTTACGAACTTTAGAAATTTCTTAGCAAAACGCCCCATTTGGGGGGTTGTTTTCAAGAATAAGCAGCGAAGGAGGCTCGAGCGACTTCGTCTTAGTAGCAATGAATGATCCTTGGCTCATCAGAAATTGAATACGGAAAGAATTTTGGAAATTTAACTTACCATATTATTTTTATCTATTTTAGTCGTTTTCCCGTCTTATTGCTTAATTAGGATTCCGATTCCCTAAATTTTCATTTTTTACATTTAAACTTTTTTCTCAAAATAGGGAGTTTAGTCTTGATATGCTTAAACTGGAAAATTCGTAAACTTGTTTAAGCTTAAAGGTGGAGATTCCGAAAAGAGTTTAATTCTCAAAGAAAAAAAAATATATATATATATATATATATATATATATATATATATATATATATAAGTTGGGAAATGTTTAGTCTCTTCTTAAAAGTCCGAATTTAAACCTAAACCTTAAATTATTTTCTCTAAAGTTTTGATTTAAAACTTGAAATCAAAGCGCATTTTTCAGAAATTTTAACTTTAGCTTCCAAAATTTGAGATCAATGAAGAAAAAAATTAAAATTGGTAAAGAGAGATCAGCATGTTTCAAAGTCGATTTTTTAAGGATTAAAAGTTGAAATGTCCAAACAAAAAAAATCGAAAATTCGAGAGAAAATCGAAATGTATCGATTTTACAATTTGAGATGAAATTTCCAAAACAAAACAAGATCCCAAAAAAAAGCAAGTATCTAGGTTAGGCTGGTTCTAATCCAACCTCAGGTGCTATTTCGCTTTTGCACCTGATCCCCAGGTGCTATCCGATTCTACACCTCCATTTGGGCTACCTTTTGGTGTGGCTAAACTGCTCACTTGGGGGTGATAGTCTCCTCGAGGTGTAATTTAGCGACTTTTTAGGCTATTTTTCAAGTCAGAATTGGTGTTTATTGCACCTTAGACTGATGTCCAGGTGGTAACCGTTTCTACTCCAACCGAGAAGTAGGAACCGATTTTACTCCAGCACCTGGCACCTCGCCGCTCGCTTCACCGATCGAACGAGGTGCTGTGACGTCGAAAAGGTGCTATTCGTTTCTACTCCACTACCGTTTCTACTCCACAAGCTTATATGTTATGTACATAGATAGGAAGGGGGAAATGGAAGGAAAAAAAGTAGGTGTCCGCGCGCGAGAAGGATTCGAACATGGTACCTTGGGATTACTGGTGTGACGTACTAACGCTTTCGGCTACCGAGCCGTTGTAAAGGTAAAGGATATTTATGGCAAGTAAGCAGAATGGATGTGGTAAGATAGGCGAAGAAAAATCAATTGTTGCCAAGTGGTATATGAAAAAAAAATGTTGTCTTTAAAGTCTCAAGTTTTACACTTCTTTTTCAAAAAAATTATTTTTTTTTATTTTTCTTACAATTTATTTTTTTTATTTTTCCGTTATTTTATTGAAACTCCATAATTTGTACTCCCAGCAAGTTTGGTTTTCTTTTTGCAATGTTGAGTGTAAATTTTATAATTTATTTTTTTTTAATTTCGATTTTTTGTCGAAATTTAGACATTTTTGCTAAGTTTATGAATAAGTTTACACTTTCAACGTTCACTTTGACTTTTATTTGAAACTACTTTCAATCTTTTAATAGATTTTAATTTTTTGAGAAAGTGTCGAAGTCAGCTCAAAAGTTTGCTAAAAATTCAATGTTGAATTTCGATTTTTTTTCCAAAATCTTAAGCTTAAACTTTTAAATGTTCATAACTCTTCCCCAAAATTTAAAAGTTTCGCTCAACATTCATCTTTTTCCAGTTTCATTTAATTTTCGAAATGTGGGCGCTCATTTCAACTTTTCGACTTCTCTCTTTTTAAACTAAATTTTTAACTTAGAATCAAAATTAAATTTTTATTTGAGATTAGATTGTTTTTCATTATTTTGATTTTAAATTCACTATTTCTACATTTTTTTGAAATTTTGAAGTTTTTCGAAAGTTTGGATTTTTTCTGAAAATTCATTTTTTTGTTGTTGTTTTTCCGAGTTTTTACTCTTTTTTCTATAATTCGGGCTTTACACTTAAAATTGCGAAAAACTATTTTAAAAAATTGCCAATTTTTTTACTTAAATCTCCAAATATTTAAAGCTTCAATGTCGGCCTTGCAGTTATTTAGAACCAAGTGACGAAACGTTTGCAAACCAATCCCCCCAACATCGCCCTGGTTTAACTCAGAAACCAGCTAGATTTTCCAAACACTGATCCGTGAAAGCTTCTATTCAACTTTTTAAAAGTTTAAAATACTAACGAAACACCCAACTGAACTAATTTAAATTACTAAATTTTATAAGTAACGAAGAAGCTTTATTAAAAAAAATTGTTCTACAGATCCTAAAATAAACAAGGAAGAAAGATTTAATAAACAGCTAACTTTCTAATAGAACGCCCACTTTAAAGAACTAAATTTTTATAGAATCTAATTTAGGCGACAAATTAACCTAGAGCCAATTAAACTTGCAAGTAGAAAGCTATCTAGAATTTTAAATTTACGAAGAAATTGACACAAAGCTCTAAAATTGCATTGAGACTGATCTAAGGCATTGAACTCCCAATAAAAGTCTTCCAAAGTTTTGAAGTCTCAAGAAAGCACATCTAAAGCTTTAATATTCCAAATTATTAGTTCGCAAACAAAGCCTGCGAAGAATATTATAATTAAAGAGTAACCAACTAGTTCTCCAAAGGAAACTGAGTCTAAAACAATCTTCAAAGACATTTTTATACTAAGATTTTTTTGGAAAATAATAAGAAGAAGAAACACGAAAGACTATTGACTATTAGGAACACTTATTTAGAACTCTAACCTCCTAAGAAAAATGCACAACCACAAAATATTAAGAAAACTAACATGATCTATTTTTAGAAATGCTCAAGCCTTCAGTGTAGAACCCTAAATTGTCAAAGATATTCATCCAAATTTTCAAATTTTTAATGAACCTATGCTAAGTCTTCGACCAGGAACTTCGATCTCAAGGACACTCATCTCATGTGAAAATTTCATATCAAATTCTAAAACACCTTTTCTAAGAGCCTTAGATATTCAACAAAAAGAAAACCAAGATAAATTCGAATAGAAACTTATAGAGCTACACTCTCGATATAAATCATTAAGATATGTTGGTGATTTCAAAAGAGCTTTTGAAAAAATAAAGAAGAAGTGTCAGTTGTGTTACATTTTCATCTAAAGCTTCAAGCCTCGAGGAAAATTGTTTAAAGCTGTAAAACATTAAGGCACTTCTTTTGATTGATTTTTCATAAATCGAACTATTTATGTGAGTGATAGAATTGTTACATCAAGTATTTTCCCTTAAGCTTATTTTTATTGATCTTTTAATTTGCTTTTCACATATCAAATTAATTTTTACTAGTTGATGTTGATTTCAAGATTGGATTTAGAATGTTACACACATTTATTTCCTCAATATATTTAATAGAAGAACATTACTCTTAATTTTTTTAAAGGTAAATCAAGATGCTAAAAGTTGATAACTTTTTAAAATAATACTGACTTATTGTAAATAATTTGTGGATTTAATAGCTAATTATAATTATTAAGGTGAAGCAAACTCATATACTCTTTATTGCTAAACCAAAATTAGAAATATGATTTATAAAAAGTAGAACAAAACAATATTAAAACATTTTATTTTACAGCAATTTATGTATGTCACATTAATTCTTTACAAAGATTATACTTTTTAAAAATATTGCCATATGCAACAAGTTAAAATCATATAATTACAACTTAAAATGTAGATTTTAGTAGTATTCAGAATGTGCCAATCACTTTTTCAATTTTCCTATTACATAAATGTTCACAATGAGCGACTAAATCTTGTTATACGTTAAAATAAACGTTGAGATCTAACTGACAACATTATTAAACTCTTTATAAATAACAAGTCTTAAACTCGTTTCAATTAGATACAAATATGCATTACTAAAAAGGTACTTTCAAAATGTCAGTCTTTTACTTTCTTCCTTCAGTTCGTGGTGGTTGAGTCGTAATTCTTCTCTTTAGTCGGTGTTACCGGTGATTTCAATGGTTGAGCTTCTATGGCTTCAGAATTTTCCGGATTATTCCATGGTTGCACTTCTCCTGATCCAAAAATGCCATAGGCCAGGATCTCAATGATGTAAAAACCGACCGTAGTCCAAAATATGATGCGCCAAGAATGAATAGATTTCTACGAAAAATATAATTTAGATTTAAGTCATTGGAAGCCCAAAAACATTAAATCTCCCCACCTACTTTATTCAGTTTCATACATTTCTTCAGAAGCTAAACTGAAGCGATATTTAATCATTAACATTTTGTAATAGAGTTTTTCTTTTTTTAAAAAAGGGTCAGAACAATATCTGAATTACATATTACTCAAAAATTAGCCTCACATATTCTGTATCAACGAATACTAAACAAGGCGCTTCTCTGGTATTACCCTTATCTACTGGATTTAAATTGTTTGCTTAAACCTATTTGTAACACTTACATCCTCCTGGGTTATTTTCCCAACGAAAATTGGGACAACGATTCCTGGGATAGTAGCCACGGTATTGGTCAATGCCATCAAAGTGCCAGCGTAGTTGGGGGCGATATCGATATGATTTGAAAGAAACCCGCAGAACATCCCCCCAATTGACATTACGGCGATGGTCATGATGACAACAGCTGCGATCCGATTACAACCGATATAGCACAAAATTATAAAGCATATCAGCGGCACAACGCTGGCGATCAAAGTCGACAATTTTCGGGCAAACGTGGTATTAATGATGTTTTTGCCCCTCAAAATATCTATCACTCTACTAAGCATCATGCTGAAGAACCACATACAGAGAAATGGAACCGCTGTAACAACAGCATTTTCGCTAATCTTAAAATTAAGAACTGTCTTCATGTAGAGGGGCAACTCGGTTAGAACCATATACCACCCCCAATTAGAACAAGTGTGAGCAATGAGGATCGCTAAAAATGCCGGGGAAGTTAACACCTTGATCCAGGGCAGACGTTGTCCCTGAAAGAGTCAAAATGTAGCCACTCTTATTTAATTGGATGGAAGCTTACTTTATCTCCATCATTTACAGATTCTGCCGCTAATGAGGAAGTTATGTAGTTTTTCTCTTCTTCGGTTATATAACGTTGCTTGGAGGGTGAATCTTGAACCAACCAGATCCAGAAGATGAGCCAAAGAGCGCACAACATCCCTTGAATATAAAAGACGGCCTCCCAGCCCCAGGCGCCTGCGATTATTCCTGATACCAACATGGAGACCTAAAATTATTGCAACTTATTTAATTTCCTAATTTACTAACAAATAAGTAAGAGTTAGGAAAAATATTGATTAACTAAAACTAAGAAAAAAATCTTGATTTACTAAGAGAAGATTCGTTTCTTTAATAATGACATTTTTTGTGATTCATGGCTGCGAACGATTTATTGAGTTAGAACTAACAAATTGCTAATCCTTAAAAATCTTAGATTTCTTTCATTTCTAAAAATAACAATACATACCACTGTGCCCAGAGCCGTGCCAGCGTACACGATACTGCTCATGACGCTCCTCTCTGACGGTGGAGCCCAATGCGCCAGCATCACGTGCATAGCGGGAAACGTGACGCCTCCACCTACGCCCTCCAGAACTCTCACGGCAATCAACGCCCCATAGTGTATGTTGGCCATCACGGGGGTGATTAAGGTGCCGAAAACGTTGGCGGCTACCGCGAAGAACATCACCCATTTGGCGCTAAATAACTCGGCTATTCTTCCTCCCGGCACTTGGGCCACCATATATCCCCAAAAGTACGCGCTGACCAACGTACCTTGCACTGTGCCAGACCAATCGAAGGGCCCATTCTAAATAACAACTAATTTAGAGTCAGGAAGATTGAAACGAAGGCGTTACCTCAGTCGCTGAAATTGTTGAGTTGGTTTCACTCCCTGGGCAAGATTCGTTGCTGGAACTTTCATGGCCTACGGAGCTGCTGTTGACCATACTCACTATGGTCACATGGAGGTTTACTTTTAAACCGTAAACTATACCAAGTCCAAGGGATCCTAAAGTAGCTAGGAGATATCTGGCGGATATTAATCCTGAAAGTATTTTCTAGTCAGAACAATATGACTCTTTAAAAACGCTGATTGCTCACCGCCAAACATAGATGCTTTTTTTGGGGTTGCTTCTTTTTCATCCATGATGATCTATCTGACAACAATTAAATAAGTTCCCAATTCAGAAGAGCGTAAATGCAGAAATGTAGAAGTTCAAAGAGATCCCATTCTCAATGAATCGCCCTAACAATTTATCAGTTTATCACAGTTTCTTTGCATAAGTCAAAATATGGTAATACTAGGCTTTTTAATTAACGATAATTTATGAAGATAAAATAGCTCAAGTGTGCGGAAACTGATATTATTAGGTGCGATAACTAAAAGTGATTTGTGGCAAGCTAATATATCCTGGTAAACGCGACAAACTAGAATCTATTCATTACATAAGACTGGTAACGTCGTTACTTTGTTAAGTGCTTATCTGTAGTCTTTTTGTTGAAAAAGTTCTTTCAAAAGAAGTCAAAAGTATCATCATGTCATTAAATTAACAACATATCATTATGTATTCCTAACACGTTAATTTTAAATAGCTTTTGCAAACAAATCTACTTGATACGCCTGTTCACAGCTAGCGAACCTCTGGAACTCTTTCGTATAAATTTGAAATACGAGAAGATATTTTAAAGAATTTTTAATGACAATTGATAAAACGAAATCAAAAAGTCCAAAAGTCGTATAATAAAAATTTCATTTTTAAATAAGAGATAAATCCGGTCATATACTCATACTCATACATTAATAAAAAATATAAATATAAATTGAAGTAACACTAAACAAAATCCTGCATTTTTTTACAGAGTCGAATGTTTGATATTTTATCGCAATTTCAAATTTATTCAAACTCAAAAATTTCAAATTTTAAATTTAAAATATTTTTTAATTTCAAATATTTCTCGAAATTTCGTGTTAAAATTCGGATTTACTTTTTAGGAATTTCGCTCGAAACATGAAATTTTATTTTAACATTGAAGTGTAAGCCTAAATTCGAAAATTTAAGCTTCAAGTTAAAAAAATTAAAATTGAAATAGAAGATTAATTTTTTATTAAAAAAAAATTTTGGGTGTCAAACTAGGAAAACAACAAACATTTTAAATTCAACCAAATAATTACCCCTATAAAATTTGTTTATTAATATTTTTTACTGTCGTTGCAGAAAATGGGTTTGTTTCGTAAATTTTCTTCACCAAAACAAACGTAAAATTGATTGAAATGAACAAATGTTGTACCGTGCACTAGTTTTACCCTTTATTTTATCAAATAATATGGATTGTGCAAAAAACATAGAGCATAGGTGCATAGAATTTATACGTTAAGCATAAACCAATTTCATTTATATGATTAAACTTAGAACAAAGCATTAAATCAGTGTGTTTTAAAGACATTATTTTTCAGGGGCGGCCATACCCATTACGAGGCCGTGCGCGGGTAGATCTTTGCGAGGACCTTGTCTTAGGCGTAGCTCGAATAGGGAAGGGTAGGGTGCTTGCCCCCCTTGCGCATGCAGTTAAACAAAAATTTATATTCAACCGAGAAGACTTTATTTAAAAAATTTTCATTCGACACAATTCGTCCTTTAAGCTATTGACATTTTCTCGAAATTTCGATTTATTTCTCAAAATTCGTCTTTTTTCATAAATTTCTTTCAAAATTTTAAATTTATCCCTAAAATTCGATTTCTTTCATGAAAATCCGACTTTGGTCAAAATTTCGAATATTTATTTCAAAATTCATCGTTTTATTTTTCGAAATTCTACCATTTCTCAAACTTCGTTTTTTCCGGAAACTTCAACTTTTTTTTAAATTTCGATTTTCTTTCTTTGTTTATTTCCTCAAAATTTGATCGATTTTTTGATAAAAATATTTATCTGCAAATTTTTATAATGACATTTTTTAGATATTTTGTAAAAAGACAAACATTCCGAGAAAATTTTCCCTGGAATGGTTTATAACTGAAATACAACTTGTTTCTCAAAATTTTGAAGTTTATCTCAATACTGGACATTTTCTGACTTAGGGTGGATCAGATCAGGGCGCATGTCTGCTTCTAATTCTAGCGGTTAAGAGAAAATTTAGAAATTACATTTTTCTTAAAATTTGTTCATTTTCCAAAATTTCGACCAAATTTGACTCTCTCTGAACAATTTCAAGTGTTTACTAAATTTCGACTTTTTTCTAAAAATTTCGTTTTTTTTGTTTTTCAGGGAAAATATCGAAATTTCCAGAAAAAAAAACAAATTTAAAGAAATCGTAACTTGGATATGTTTTCCAAAATTCCTCTTTTTTCGCAAATTTGAAATTTATCCTAAAATCCCATCCTGTATGTTACCGGAAAACTAATATTTTTTCTGAAAATTCTTATGTTTCTTAAAATTTTGACTTTTTTTCAGGGCTTCGAACCTTTTCTTTTTTGTTCCGGTTTTCAGTTTTTGTTACGACAAAGAAATTATATCGGTTCATTTCCGGTTTTTGTTCCGACAAAAATACCCGTTTTTTCCGGTTTTCGGTTTAGTTACGGGTGACTCATTTTTTGATTTTGTAAAGATTCTCGAACTAAAAATTGATGTTTGAACATAATTTAGAAAATGTGATGTCTTTAATATTATAACACATAACTACTCTGATCTGGCCTGAAATTGAAGGAAAATATATTATATTTTTCAAGTGTAAAAAATTCATGCAGAAACTTTGAATTTTGAGTTCAAATTTCAAGAAAAACCTAAATTTTATAAAAAACTAAACCGGAATTTCGGGTTTAGATATTTTACATTTAAACTTTGACGTTTTATAAAAATCTTAAATTATTTACCCTAGAGTTGAAAAATTATAGAATACACGAACTTTGGCGATTAACATCGAAAAATTGAGAGACTTTTCTCTTTTCTTTCATAATTTTGGTTCTCTATCGAATTTTTGACTTTAACTTGTTTCGTCTAATAAAATTGATTTTTACTATTTCACTTTGTTTTCTAAAACTGTCGATTATAAAGATAAAATTAAAAAAATAAATGAAAATAAACAAGACCAAAAATTTTCTGACAAATATAAACGCAAATTTCAATTTTAAAGACGAAATTTTAGAAATAATTTCAGCTATAGCTAAAAAGTTCGTGAATAAATTTAACATTTTTAGAACGGATTATTGACACAAAAGTTCAAGGAGCAAAGGGCCCGAACTTGCAGAGGGCCAAACTTTCTAGTTTATGCCAGAAGTTTAGCGACAGTAATTATCTGATGTTTAAGAAAACACACAATTTTGACTTCTAAATTCTAAACAAATCGCAGTTTTGAGTCTAAAGTCGAAATCTTGAGAAAAAAATTCAGTTCTCAGAATAAAAATTACTATTTCAACGTAAACAAAATCATTGCAAGTTTAAATTGTGCATTTTCTAACATGTCACCATTTCAAGTTTACTGTAAAGACCAAAAAAATTGCACGAAAAATCGAAAATTTGACTAATAATTTCAAAAAATAGAGATATCAAATTAGGAAAAGAAAATTGAAATTTCTACCTTTTTCTCTTAAATTTTATTTTTATATAAAATTCGATTTGTTTTTGAAAAAACCAACATTGAAAATTCTATTTTCGTAGAAACTGTCCTTGTGAACGCAAAAGTTTTTCTTAATAATTCTCAATTTTTTATGGTATTTTCGACTTTTTTGTCAGAAATCGAAGTTTACGCTGTAAACTTTCACATTTCCCTTAACATTTCGACTAAGTCCAAAATTTCAATTCAATCCTATATATTTAAACTAATTAAAAATTACATTTTTAATTTGGAAATACCGTCTTTTTTCTCTAAATTTTTGTTTCAGAATTTCGATTTTTCTATTTTTTCGGTTTTAATCTCGAAATTTCGACATTTTATTGGTATTGTTAAACAAGACTATCAACTAAGCTGTATATTATTTTTGAAACCTACCAAGCATCATTCTGTTTTCTGAAAACTTTTTAATGCATAAAATAATACTCAATGGATAAACAATTTTTGAAGAGTTTTTCTACATTTTCTTATCTGCTCTTCTTTCTTTAGGATTTCAAAGCCCCGTTATTTTTATTAAATGCTTCCCAAATGCACTCGAGACTACTACTATCCCCCCCTCTCACCCAATGAATTATACTGCCCCCTAGGGGGTAATATCGCCCACTTTGGGAATCAATGTCATATACGAAAGGTAAAATTTACAGTGGACCGGTGTTCATGAATAGTTAAGAAGAAACCGGTACAATAATAATTACAGTCCTTCGACCCTCTAAACGGTGCTATTAAGGCTACAACCGACGTTGAACGAATCTTAACCGATTCGTTCAACAATTTAGGTTTGTTTTAAGAAGGGAATTTTTTTGAATATGTTTTTTGCCTTAAATGAAACCACTAAATATTTCCTGATGTAAAATTTTAACTCCCATAAGAGTTGAATTTTGTAAAATACTACTTGCTTGCATTATAAGGAATATATGAAAAAAAATTCTAAGTTAGGACACTTTCGCTGTGTTATTTTTTATACTACTTTAACACCTTTTTCAAATCCTTTGAGGTAAAATTTAAACAAGGAATTTATGTGGAAAACTTAAAATGTCTACAGCCAAAGCAACACTTTGCAGCATCACAGTGCAAGTCAATCAGATTCCTCTTTATACAAATTCTTACTAGTCATAATATGAAAAAATATAAAGTTGTCAATCAAGATATTAAGAGATAGATCAGGGATGAGTAAGGCCCGCCTAACATTTTTGTGCGGCCCGCCTAAGCTCTGCTGCTTTACATAAAAATTTTGGAAAAGAAAATGTCAAACAATTTGACAAAAAAAGGACGTACCATTTAGAAGAAACATATGTTGCCAAAAAACACGAAACATTTTCGATATTTGAGAAAAGAGACTCCTTCAGATAGAAGTAAATATGGCCAGAAAATTTTAAACTTAATAAACCGATTTGAATCGGGATTTAATATATTTCGAACCGAAGAAATTACTCGTAGTTTCCGTATTTTTTCTTAGTCATTTAATACAGGACATAGAAAGAGTTCCAAATGAGAACAAATGGAATTAATAGATTTACAAAATAACACCAATTTGAGCATCAAGTTTCACAATATGGACATTCAAAAATTGTAGTAAAATTACCTACATGATTTTTTATAAATTTTTACGATTAATCAAACATGCAATGCAAATCATGAAATATTTTGGACATGAGCGTAAGCAGGATTTTCTTAAAGGGAGGAAGAAATAATCATTTTAAAAAACTTCATGGACAAAAAAGAAAACCTTCTGGCTGAGTAATGTGTATTTTCAGTTAAAAACTACAGAACTGAGGAGATTGCATTTTCAGATTAAAGTCGAAATTTCGAAAAAAGCCCAATCTTAAGATAAAACCTTTCGGAGAATTTTAAGAAATGTCGAAGCTTCAAAAAAGGTGGAAATGCAAAAAAGACGAAATTTCCGGAAGTCAATTTTTGTTAAAAAAGTGGTAACTTCCACAGTAAGTCGAATTTAGGTAAATAAATTGCAACTTTTAAAAATAATTCTCCCGGAATTTTTATTTTCTTTCAAGTTTGTCATATTCTTAAAATTTTTAAAGAAATCTTTTTCTCAAAATTTTCTAAAATTATTGTTCTAAGATTTTTATGTTTCTATTAAAATTTCGATCAAATTTTTTAAAAATAAACGAATTAATTTTATGAAAAAGTCTAAATCTTCACAAAAAAATCAAGTTTTAAATGGAAATGACCAAAAACAGATTATATCGAATTTTAAGATAAAAGGCAAAATTTGGAGAATAAGATGAATTTCGGACAAGTTGAAAATTACAGGGAATCAAATTATAAAAAAATTCAGAAAACACAATTTTTGAAAATTACGTTGCAATTTGCAGAAAAACATCGAACTTTCTAGAAAATATTCCAAATTTTCAAAAGAAAGTCTAATTTTAAGAGAGAAATTGGACAAGTTGGAATTTTTAATAAATCATATTAAAAATAAAAACCTAACCTTTCTCAAAAACTCTAGAAATGTTCAAAATTTGAAAAAGGTCAACATTTTTAAAGATCTAATATTGTGAAAAGACGCAATTTTCAGAAGAAGTCGAATTTTGAGAAAGATTAATCGTAATTTTCGAAAGCACTGTTCTCAAAATTTTAAATTTAGTAAAGGTGTTAAATTTACAAGAAATCTTTTTCTTAAAATCTCCAAAAATATTTTTCGCAATATTTTTATTTATATTTCCATCTAATTTAGAGAGAAAAGTGAACATTTTCAGAACTATAACACTATTTGCGCTAAAAGTCGTAATTTGTTGAAAAGAACAAATATTCAGAAAAATGACAAAAATTTGAAATAAATAAACTATTTTTAAAAAAGTCCAAAAGGAGGAGCTTAAAAATAAAATCGAAATTTCGAAAAGGACAAATTTTGAGGAACAGGCGAATTTAAGATAAAAAACTACATATTTAGAAAAATTCAAAATTTTGAAAATAAAGACGAGTTTACCAGGAAAAAGAAAAATGTATAAAAATAATAAATATCGGATAATTTGGATATTGAGATAAAAATTAAGATTACGTGAAAAAGGAGTACTTTAGGAAAGCAGTCAAAATTTTTTAAGAAATCAGAATCTAAAAGATCGAAATTTTCAGCCAAATGTTCACATGATAGAATTTGGAAAAAAAGCGAAATTGAAGTAGACAGAAACATTTCCAAAGAAAGTGAAATTTAAAAAAGTCGAAATAAAAAAAATAGTCGGAACCTCGAGAAAAAAACGATATTATGAGAGAACTTTTGCCTCACCCTGCCCTATTCTAGTTACACCTATGATTTTGGAAGAACTTCTGTTTATAACAATTATTTTTCGCAGTGGAACTAGTTAAAAGGGGCCGCAGGTCCAAATTAAATAGCGTACGACTGGAAAGTCCTGTGCGAATTGCTGCTGGCAAATTTGGCGAAGATGCAACTCCAAAATGCTCATTTAAGTTCATTTAGAATTTTTTTTGCATAATAATTACCCTTTTTTATTTCTATTATGTATTTTAATTAGGTAATTTTTTAAAGTACTTTTGTTATTCTTGTTTTGTTTTAATAATTAGTGTTCATCATCTAATCTAGCATTCATATTTTCCTCACATGCAGGCCTGCCCAAAATTTTTAGCCTTGTAGTTGGCTCGCTGTAAAAAAAGGTTGCTTATTCCTGAGATAGACAATTTGATAGACTCTGTTATTTACTTCACTTACAGTTAGATTTATTCAAAATCATTTCATTACCCTCAAGCTGCAGCTCATAAAAACTACTATTAAAACAAAAAAGTGTATACAGTATTATGACAAATAAAATAACACACGCTTAAATTAAAAATTCATCGAGAGCAATCCAAATATTTGCAATAATCCGTTGAATTAGATTCAATCAAACTATTTTTCACAATGAAGTATTTACTATGTCATGGTAATAAATCAAAAAATGTAAACATAGCAGCGTATAATTTATAACTGAAAAACAAAAGCACTAGTCCATACATATTTAAAACAAAAATTTCAAAGAATTCGATCTGTAAATAAAAATATTGAACAAATGCAAATCACCTAAGCTTTCTTATAATTACTGCAAGCTTAAAGGATTTGATTTAATAAACTAAACAGAACTTTTAAAAGCGCAACATATGTCACCGACTACACATATCAAAAAGCAAAATTACCGCTTTACCTCCACAAAAAACCTTCGAAATCCCTCCCAAATGCAAAAATTTGGTCCCTTTAATTCACAACTTATATCACAAATGAGGAAAACACCAAGACACCGGCGATCCAACAAGAGATCGAAGCCCGAATCTCGAATGCAGCAGCTTTTCAGGCTGAAGTAGGCGTTTAGGACGTGAACAAAGTCACCTTGGGGTCGATCGACCGACGACGCATCGCCGACGCGACGCACAACGACGAGTACAAGTTCTCCGCAATCGCACACTGGCACCGCGACATTACGAATTTCTACATATTGCGAAATGTTTCTAAGGAGCGGATTTCGCTGGAAAGTGTACCGTTATTTTTAAACGCCCATATCTCGCGAGGATGGGTGCGTGCGTCCCATCATGAACTCTTGTTGTGTAATTGAGCGGATTGATTTTTATGTGATTCGTAATTTAAAAAATAGGTCACGGTTCATTTAGGAAAAATTCCTTTTTTATTAAAGTATTTTGTGTTGCTTTAACAGCCACTAACCTGCACCGCGATGTTATTTTTATGCTAACTTTTACCGGTTATTAGTTTTTCATTTCGTCTGCAATTTCCTTGTTACTTTTTTATCGAAACGAAGCCCGCCGAGAGAACTTCCGGGCCCACACATTCTCTGTGTCTGATACTAAGAAGTAAAAGTTTTTCTGTTTTCAAATTATGCGCGGGCACTTGAAGAACTTTATCCAGGTTCCCCGGAGAATTGACTGGAGGGGGCAAAGGTCTTAAAGAATTTGAGAAAATTTTGATGGGCAATAAAATATCCATTATTTCACTATTTTATTTTTGAAGACTAAAAATAGATAGTTTTAACGAAGTCACAGGACATATGCCATTTAATTCGAAAATAAATTAAAATTAACATTCTTGCCGCGCTCGTAAAGGAAAAATCCAAACACTCCCCCCTAAAATGTGGCAAATTTAAAAAAAACATCGACCTGTTCCACTATTTTTGCCAGAAAAATGGTTATCCAATTTTATTGAATACAGAGTGTTAACAATGAACTCGGCACTATTGGCAACTTGCTTATTATTAAAGATACAACTTCAGTTAAATTAGCAAAGATGTGTATTTTTTAGTGCTAATTATGGTGGTGATACCAAAAAAACAATTGAACATCCCATTTTTGAATTTTATCACAAAGTTACAATTTTTTAAAAGGAATACCCTGTACATTTTATATTTTTATGAAAGACAACAAAATTTAAAATAAAATTTGTCATTATACATTTTTTGCTAAGATAATAATAATGAAGTTATGAAGACCTAAACGTAAATCAGAAGACATCGAAAATTAATGAAAAATTAGCTTAGCGTTCATAAATTATGTAAGATATTTAAGGGAGGGGGGGTGTTGATTAAATATTATAGTTTCTTACTATAGGGAGGGAGGGTAGAGAATTTGATATTACGTAAAAATTTCGAATTATAAATTTTACCACTTTCGCGCTAAGAAATGGTATTATTGGATAGCGCCACCTGTGCTTTATCTCTCTTACTCAGTATTGAATCTTACAAGAATCATATGTTGTTAGTACTTCTAGACTTTCTACTATTTCGTTGTTGTTCTCGTTGATCGGGGATTTCCCTGTTACTTGAAATCTCAAAAATATGCCTCATTTCCTTTTAGAATATTTATTTTATCTAACATGTCTGGATACTTACATCCACTGTTATTTAAAGCGTGGGTAGAAGGTTTCCCAGATAAAACACCAAAGGTTTGTCAACAAGAGTCTAATTTATTCTGGACAACCAACAAAGAAGTTTTCAAAAATGATGACAATGCTTTCAGGAAAATTTGTATCTCAAAAAATAAATGATTTAAAACAGCTTGCTGCTTAAAAATAAAACCAAGATGCTCGTTTTTTTTTTAAACAGGTTAGTTGGCACTTTATTTCTAAATTTTTTTTGTTCAAAATATTATTATCAATATTTTAATATTATTTTTAAGTAATTGTTATATGTAAAATTCTATTTAAATAAACTTATAAGTTACGCATATTTTGCTGTGTATGCTAAGCTATAATCAAAATCACTTCTTACAGCAAAATGTGACTGGTGGACCGCTTGCTTTGATGGACAAAAACTCAACAGATTCTTCTCTCGCATTATGCACTAGGGAAGTCGATATGGCGCACAGACTGATTCCAAAACAGGCGATTCCTGATAAATCACAATTAACATGTCATCCTACTCCAGCACAAGATGCAATTGAAAAAAAAAATTTCATTGGTGGAAAGTGAATTAAATACAAATATTTTACCTCGGAATTCTGGTCTTGGAGGACTCAAGATCAATCAAGAAATCGCTAAATTGCAAAAAAACCTCGGTGAAGCTAAAAAACAACTTGCTAATAAAAAACGAAACGCTGAATATCAAAAAAGTTCCAGAAAAAAAAGACAGGCATTGATAAAAGATGTTATTAAGTAATCTAGTTGTAAAACAACAATTAAATGTGCACGAGACAGTGGGTCGCCCTCGTTTGGAGGAAGCTCAACCTGAGCTGTTGAAAGTTTCAGCAGAAATTGCGAGCTTTGGAGGTGGTGCAGATGAGAAACGACGAACTGAAATGGTAAGAAGCTGTAGAACTCTAGATGACTTGGTCAAAGAACTAAAGACGTTAAGTTTCAATCTATCACGAAGTGCTACGTATCTTCGTCTTTTACCTAGATGTTCTACTACAATTCAAGGAAAAAAAACACGTAGTAACAGTTCCGGTAAAACTGGCGAGAGCAACAAATGATAAACACAAAAGCCATCCCGATGATAAATTTTGCACTCCTTCTATCCGAGCTATCGAGTCTCTCGCCTCAATGCTTGGGCCTGCTCAGGTTTTCTTCTTGTCACAGGACGACAAAGCGCGCATTCCAATTGGTAAAACTTCTGTAGAAAAACAAGCATCCTTTCTGAGGCATACCGAGTACGACTACCAGATCACGACTGGGTGGTGGCAGAAAAACATAAATTAATACATTCAGTATATGCTGGTATTGAAATTAATACTGATGGAATGGGCAAACCTGAAGCAGTGACATACAGTGGACCTACGTACGTTGCAATCAGGTCAGAAAAACATTCATTATCATCTGCACGGACTCATAGCAGCATCGATCTAGAACATCTTATGAAGCTAGCAGAATTTCAATCCCTGGCCAAAACAGATTATAATAATATAAAACCAGTTATAATCATGACTGTTGACGAAGGACCTGATAAAAATCCACGCTTTTCTCAACTCATCTCTCATGCTGTTTCCCACTTTCGTAAATTTGATCTTGATGCTATATTTATTATCACTAACGCTCCCGGAAGAAGTTGCTTCAATCGAGTAGAGCGTAGAATGGCTCCATTGAGTCATCAATTATCTGGACTTGTCTTACCGTATGATTCTTTTGGTAATCATCTTGATGATCAGCGACGTACAATTGATAATGAACTTAAACTCAAAAATTTCAAAATGGCTGGTGATATTTTAGCGCAAATATGGAGTAAGTTAACTATTGATGATAAGCCAGTTGTTGCTGAATACGTAGATCCTGGTAGTGATAATATTGATAGAAGTTTAGTGGGATGGACTCCTGATTGGTACTGTAGACATGTAAGAGAATCTCAGTATTTACTGCAAATTAGCAAATGCACACAATTTAGATGCTGTGGAAAATTACGAAGTAATTTGCGAATGATATTACTAGATGGATTTATTCCACCACCTTATCCTCTTCGACAAGCGCAAACTTTAGATATACCACTTCCTAAAGACCAAGCAAATACTAATTTTTGTCCTTTATTTGTGCAATTATCTCTAAACATTGAAATTCCTAGCCGCGCAGATTTTATTTTAACACCATACGACTTTTATTGTCCTACGGTTCAAACGCAATTGATTGCACGTACATGTCCAACATGTGGATTGTACTTTGCATTAAATAAAAATGTGAAAATCCATCGTCAATCGGTTCACAAGTACCAGTGTGCTCGTACTGAGAATTTTCATCCTGTTAAATTATTGCGTCGTCGTGCTGGACAGAACCTGTGTCTTACATCATACAATAATAATACCCATGATATAGAATGGTACGACAATGAAGATATTGATATTGAAAAAATTGAAGAGCCTCAAGGGAAACAAAAGAAATCGGTCATTCCGGTAATTGAATCAATATCTGAATGGTTAGTCAGTCCGTGGATAAATATTAATTAGAGTTTTGATTTATTATCTAGTTTTTTCAACACCTTAGTATTTACTAAACTAATTCTGGTCAAAACTGTGGTTGATAAGATTAATGTTATTCAAGTGAGTTAATGATATTTATAATAATAAGATGATAATAAAAGGTATTTTTAAAACTAACGGAATTGTATTTTATTGATGCATACATTTCTTACGAAAATTTCTTATTCAGGGCTAGGGGGGAGTAGTTGAAATCTTATAATGTCTTACAATAGAGGGAGAGGGGGTCAAAATAGCCCTCAAAACCTCTTACGTAATTTATGAACGGCCCCTTAGTAGGCTTTGGAGACAACTGTCAAGAGTTTATTATAATCTGACACTCACAATATAACTTGAGATAGATTATCACGTGAGTTGAGGACCGTAAACTATGTAATATTTTTTGCCCTGCTAGGCAGGTATAATTGCACAGCTAACACCAACTGTCAGGTAAGTAGTTTTAGAATTAAAACCAACTGATAGACAAGTAGTTGTGCAACTAATATCATCTGATAACCAACTGTCAGGAAAGTAGTTGTGCTGAAGGGACAATTACGTAAACCAAATGGTGCCTTGGAGGAGGACACAATGTCGAGTAAAATCTAAATAGGCCCTTCAGATAACAATTTACCTGTACCTAGGAGTCGACTGGTCTCTTCCCAGGACACTACTTGGTTTACATAATTGTTCCTCGAACACAACTCTTTGTATAACCGTTGGTTTTGGTTGTACAATTATACTTGTTTAGCATGATAGATTAACAAAAATATTACTTCACTTCCGGTTTAGAATTCTCATGATATATCTACTTCAATTTATGTTCAGCATAACGACATTTGTTTCCATAGTCTACTAAGCTAATTTCCCATCAATTTTGGATGCCTTAGGGTATAGGTTTAGGTCCTCATAGCTCCGTTATTATTCATTTTAGAAAAAAATTATAATAATCACTTTTATTCTAAATTCTATTATCTTTAACAAAAACACAAAATATACAGGGTGTTGTATTTAAAAAATTGTAACTTTGTGATAAAACTCATAAACTCGATGTTTAATTGTTTTTTTGGAATCACCAAAATAATCAGCGTTAGAAAATACACAACTTTGCTAATTTAACTAAAGTTTTATCTTTAATATCAATAGTGTCCAGCGCATTTTGAACACCCAGTATATTTCAGATAAAGTTTTAACTCTGTAAAGCAAGGATGAGCAACCTTTTTTACAGTGGGCCAATTACAAGGCTAAAATTTTGCGCGGGCCTCATGTGAGAAAAAAAAGAATGAATTGTAGGGCGCTTGCAGCCCCTGGTTTTTTGCAACAAACCAAAAATTTATATGTATTCCATTGTGGGACTTTCCAATTCTTTAGAATTCATCCTTTCCTTGAAACATTTTTTCGAAATTTATACCTTTATCTGAAATTTCGTATATTTCTTTACAAAATTTGTCTTTTTCTTTTAAAATTTCGCCTTTATTCATAAAATTTGACTTGTTTTATTAAATATGACTGTTAAAATCTCGAATTTAACAGTTCGTCTTTTTTTGGAATTTCGTCATTTCTCGAAATTCGACTTTTTCTGAAAATTTCGACTTTTTTTGACTATGAAAATTTCAGCTTGTTTATTAAAATTTGCCTTTTCTCTAAATTTGGTCGATCTTCTGGCAAAAAGGTATATTTTTTGGAAATTTAAAATTTTTGTGGAAGGAAAAAATGTCAGCCCTTTTTTAATCCAAATTTCTGAGAGTTTGTCAAAATTTCGACGTGTTATCACAATATTTGACATTTTTTGACGCCCGTTGAGGCCCGTTAAGCTCCTTTTCTCAATTTCGATAAAACCTGTTCTTTCTGGGAAATTTCGAGATGTCACTAAGATTAACACATTCCATGCTAAGAACACCCCTAGCGTGTCCATAGGAACAATCGCTTCATGTTCAAAACACGCGCAGCTTGTCTAGTCCTCAAAAATTCCGCTTAATATAGATAATGTTACAAAATTGTTCATATTTACATCAGCACTTGTTCTTGTTCACTTTTTTTCATATTAACGTTGCATCGCATTATAAAGTTAAATTTACACGTACAATAATAACCTATATTTTTTTAAAGTTTTGTTTAATTTATTATCATATAATTAGAGTAATGTTCTGTCAAATTTCACAATTTTACAATATTTGCCTAGCCTTATGCCCAGGTGGATGCAAAAAATACCGGGTATTGAGAATTCAAGGGCATGATATTTTTTTTGGTCGACGATTTTTTTGGGAAATAATTGTTTTTTAATCGTAAAAAAATTATTGGCAAAGTTATGCCCGTTTTTCATTTTTGGTCGTTAACAATTATTTTAGGGCATTTTTTTTGTTATCGGCACAGCCCCTCATCTCCATCCCTTTGATCAATATCCCGTTTTGCTGTTAGAAACCTAGGAACTCTAATATTTATGCTATTTATTACTTTTAGAATATTTCTAGTGCAATTTTTTAAAAGGATTAGGCTAAGGGGGAGCATTTATTAACCGATGTACTTTGTTTATCTTTGCTTTGATATTTTTATGTTCAAAAAGATAACAAGCTGGATTGTGAATAAAGTGAAATGCATTTTGAAAAATATATTATAGTCACTGTAGCGCAGGAAAGATAAAATAGCCACAAATTTAAATTTTTTTGGAATCTTGCTGTCGTCCAGAATAGAGAGCCTCAAGGGGGAGAGTAGCAAACTGGATTTGTTGTGATTGTCTCGTCTAACTGATATGTATTTCTTTCTCTTCATTTTATAAATGTAATTTTTCTCGAAGAGTCATTTTGTTCCAAAAATCTCAATAGGTCTATTTTTCTTACGCTAAAGATTTCTTATCTTTATCCTGTCCTCAACGAGTAAGATGTCCCTAAATGATGGTGACTTCGAAATTTTACTAAAATAGCACTGATCACCCAAAAATCTTCTAGTTATCAAGTTTCATTCAAGTTTGAGTTTGAATTTTTCCTGAAGGAGAAAAACATCCCTAAAAATAGTGATCCTCTCTCTGGAAATCGGCAGAACCGTTTCAGAGAGAAGAAATTGTTTCTCAAGGAGGAAGATGCTCCTAATAAATATAGATCCGAATTTTTACTAAAATTGCTTCGATATCTAGATCATTTTTTTGACACAAAGATGACCTAGTTACCAAGTTCATCGACATTGATAAAGTCGTTTCGGACATAAAAATTATTCCTGAAGGAGGAAGATGCCCCTAAAAAATGGTGATCCTGAATTTACATAGATCGTTTTCTTGAACCAAAAAACCCTTAGTTACAAGAGTTTCATGGAAATCGATAGAAACTTTTTGGGGGTAAAAGTTTGTTTCTCAATCAGAAAGATGTTTCTAATAATAGTGAGCCCGAATTTTTACTAAAATTGCTAAATTGCATCTACCTAGATCATCTTCTTGACCCAAATATTTCCTGGTCACCAAGTTTTATCGAAACTGATAAGAGTCGTTGCGGAGACAAACATTGTTTCTGAAGAAAGAAAAGTCGCTAAAAAAATTGTCATCTTAAATTTTAACAGATAATTTTTCCAATTCAAAAAAATTTTGGTTAGCGATGCAAATAGAATGCAACCTAGACTACAGTTTGCAACCCCTTAAGAGTGTTTAGTAGATCATAAATAAATGAACTATCAACAGTTGAGCCACAAACACTTAGCAAAGCGGTAGGGAAGCCCCAGAAGACTATCATATAAATGCACGGACCAATAGGCTTGAACATTTATCAGATATTGGTCTGTGCATTAGGACTTTGTTACCGACTTTGGTCAAAAGTGATAGAACATACGTAGAATCGTTTGAGATATAAATAATATTTGTTCCCCCAAAAAAAATAAATTCCTAAAAAATGGCGATAGCGAAATTTCACTAAAATTGAATCCGTCTAGATCAAGGATAAGCAAGACGTGGCCCGCAGGCCACATGCGGCCCGCCTAACATTTTTCTGCAGCCCGCCTAAGCTCTACTGTTTTACGTAAAAATGTTATAAAAGAAAATGTCAAACAATTTGATGAAAAAAAAAAGAAAATAAATTTCCACGATTCATGAAATATCTTGGACATAAGCTTAGGCAAGATTTTTTTAAAGAATTTTCTAAAAAGTTCATGGGTAAAAAAGAAAACCTTCTGGTTTAGTAATGTGTATTTTTTACTTAAAAACTACAGAATTGGGAACATCGCATTTTCAAATTAAAGTCAAAATTTTGAAAAAAGTTTAATCTTAAGAAAAACCCTTTTGGAGAACTTTAAGAAATCTCGAAATTTCGAAAAAGTGAAAATGTAAAAGAGACGAAATTTGCAAAAAGAAATTTTTGTAAAAAGAGTTGTAATTTCCAGAACAAGTGGAATTCAGGTAAAAAAATGCAACTTTTAAAAACAATGATTTCAGAATTTTTGTTTTATTACAATTTTGTCATATTTTTAAAATTTTTCAAGGAATCTTTTTTTCAAGATTTTCTAAAAATATTCTTCTCAGATTGTTTAGATTTCTATTAAAATTTCAATCCAATTAAAAAAAAAGAAACAAATTTTGTGAAAAAGTCTAAATCTTTGGAAAAAAATTCATTTTAAATGGAAATGTTCAGAAACAGATAAAATTGAATTTTGAGTTAAAAGTCAAGTTGAAATTATCGGGAATAAAATTTTTTTAAAAATCAGAAAAAACAAAGACTTCGAAAAAAAATTCAGGATTTTTTAAAATTACGTTATTAATTACAAAAAAATATTGAATTTTCTAGGAAACATTCCAAATATTCAGAAGAACGTCCAATTTTAGGAGGAAAATTTAAAAAGTTGAAATTTTCAATAAATCATATTGAAAATAAAAACCTAACCTTTCTCAAAAACTCGAAAAATGTGCAAAATTCAAAAAAAAATCAAAATTGTCAAAGATCTGATTTTGTGAAAAGACGCAATTTTCAAAAAAAAGTCCAATCCTGAGAAAGAAAAAACGCAAAATTCAAAAACATTGTTCTCAAAATTTAAAATTCAGTAAAGATGTTGAATTTACAAAAAATCTTTTTCTTGAAATCCCCAAATATATTTTTCGCAACAACAGAAAAGTGAACATTTTCAAAAAAATTTTTTGATAAAATCCAAAAAGTAGAAATTTTAAGGAACGGGAGAACTTTAGGTAAAAGGCTATCTTAGAAAAATTCGAAATTTTGAAAAAAAAGACGAATTTCCCAAAAAAAAAGAAAAAATTTATTGAAATATTAAATATCGGATATTGAGATAAAAATCAAGATTTCCTTAAAAAGACAAATTTTAGGAAACCAGTCAGAATTTCTAAAAAAATCAAAATCTAAAAGATTGAAATTTTTAGTAAATGTTCAGAAAAAATATTGGAACTTGAAAAAGAATTCGAGAAAACTTTAAAATGGACAAAAAATTGTCTAAAGAAAGTCAAATTAAAATAAAGTAACAAAAAAAAATAGTCAAAACCCGAGAAAAAAGACGATATTGTAAGAGCAATTTTGCAAAAAAGATCTAAATTTTGAGAAAAAGCATTTAATCTTAGTGACACTTCGAAATTCAGAAAAAAAGTAAATTTTAAGAGAAAAATCAAATATTCATTTTCTCTGGACTCTCTGGACGAGTCAGAGGAAGACAGGGTTCCTACCTTGCCTCAAGGGGCGTCAGAAAATGTCAAATATTGTGATAACACATCGAAATTTTGACAAACAAGTTGAACTTACCAGAAATTTGGAATAAAAAAGGGTTGAAGTTTACAAAACATTTTCGTTTTTTCACAAAAATTTTTAATTTCTAAAAAATATACCTTTCTGTCTAAAAGATCGACCAGATTTCGAAAAAAAGGCAAATTTTAATAAACAAGCGGAAATTTTCAGAATCAGAAAAAGGCGAAATTGTCAGAAAAAGTCGAATTTCGAGAAATAACAAAATTTCAGAAAAAAAACGAGGAACTTTTAAATTCAAAATTTTGACAGTCATGTTTGATAAAAGAATGATTTATGAATAAATGCAAAATTTTAATAGAAAAAGTCAAATTTTGTATAAAAATATACAAACTTTGAGAAAAAGGTTGAAATTTCGAAAAAGTGTTTCAAGGATAGGATAAATTCTGAATTGGAAAGTCCTCCAATTGAATACATACAAATTTTCAGTTTTCTGCGTGAACCAGGGAGTGCAAGCGCCCCAGCATTAATATTTTTCTCAGTCTGTAAAAAAGGTTACTCATCCCTGGTCTAGATCATTTTGTTGACACAAAAATCCTCCATTTACAAAATTTTGTCGGAATCGATAAAACCCTTTCGGAAATAAAAATTGTTCCTTGAGGCCAATGATGTCCCTGACAAAATGCGATCCCAAATTTATATTCTTATCGTTTTCTTAATCCAAAAAACCTTTATTTACCAAATTGCATCGAAATCGATACAACTGTTTCTGAGATAAATATTTCTTCCTCATGGAGCAATATATCCCTAAAAACGGTGATATCAAATTTTTTTTTAATCAAAAAAACCTTAATATACCAAGTTTCATCGAAATCGATAGAGCTGTTTAGGAGATAAAAAATTTGTTCCTGAAGAATTAAAATCTTCTCAAGAACTGTTGATTCCAAATTTTTACCAAGACACCTATCTGGATCATTTTTTCGGTTCAAAAAATCCCTAGTTAACGATTTTATCAAAACCGTTAGTCGTTTTACCGAAAAATGTTTATAGTAGATTTAATAGTAGATATATTGAACACTGTAGTTTTCATACATTTTTGAATCAGCAGTGAATGGGTTAAACACTTTTTCTCAAAATTTAGATCTTTTTTGCAAAACTTCTCTCACAATATCGTCTTTTTCTCAGGGTTTTGACTATTTTTTTTTAATTTTGAATTTTTTTTTAAATTTGACTTCCTTTGGACAATTTTTTTTTTCTATTTCAAAGTTTTCTCCAAATTTTGCTTTTTTTCCAAATTCCGATATTTTTCTGAACATTTAGCTGAAAAATTCGATCTTTCGGATTCTGATTTTTTTTAGAAATTTTGACTGGTTTCCTAAAGTTTACCTTTTTCCGGAAGTCTAGATATTTAATATTTCTATAAATTTCTCTTTTTTCTGCCAAATTCGCGTTTTTTTTTTTCAAAATGTCGAATTTTTCTAAAATAGTCTTTTACCTAAACTTTGCCTGTTCTTCAAAATTTGTCCTTTTCGAAATTTCGATTTTATTTCCAAAATTCCTACTTTTTGGACTTTTTCAAAAATGGTTTATTTATTTCAAAATGTTGTCATTTTCTTGAATATTTGTCTTTTTTAATAAATTACGACTTTTAGATCAAATGGTTTTATGGTTCTGAAAATGTTTATCTTTCTCTCTAAATTAGATCAAAATGTTAATAAAAATATTGCGAAAACATTTTTGGGGATTTCGAGAAAAATATTTCTTGTAAATTCAACATCTTTACGGAAGTTTGAATGTTGAGAACAATGTTTTTGAAAACTGCGATTTTTCTTTCTTAAAATTAGACTTTTTTTGAAAATTGCGTTTTTTCACAAAATTAGACTTTTGAAAATTTTCGACTTTCTTTGAATTTTGAACATTTCTCGAGTTTTATATATTTTCAATATGGTTTATTGAAAATTTCAACTTTTTCAATTTCCTTCCTAAAATTGGACCTTCTTTTGGAAATTTGGAATATTTTCTAAAAAATTCTATATTTTTCTGAAAATTGCTACGTAATTTTCAAAAATTTTTTTCTAAGTGTTTATTTTCTCTGATTTTTCTTTTTAATTTGATTATCGATAATTTTAACTTGTCAGAAATTAATCTTATTCTCCAAATTTTGATTTTTATCTGAAAATTCGACTTTATCTCTTTCTGGACATTTCCATTTAAAATTGAATTTTTTCTGAAGATTGGGACTTTTTCACAAAAATCGTTTATTTTTTTTTAATTCGATCGAAATTTTAATAGAAATCCAAACAATCTGAAAAGAAAATTTTGAGGAAAAACTTCTTGAAAAATTTCAAAAATATGACAAAATTGAAATAAAATAAAAATTCTGAGAGAATTATTTTTAAAAGTTGCATTTTTTTTACCTGAATTCTACTTGTTCTGGACATTACAACTTTTTCACAAAAAATAATTTCTGAAATTTGGTCTTTTTTACATTTCCATTTTTTCGAAATTTCGGCATTTCTTAAAGTTCTCCGAAAGGTGCTTTTTCAAGATTGGGCTTTTTTCGAAATTTTGACATTAATTTGAAAATGCTCAGTTCTGTAGTTTTTAAGTGAAAATATGCATTACTAAGGCAGAAGGTTTTCTTTTTTGTTTATGAGTTTTTCAGAATGATTGTTGTTGCCTCCGCTTGAAGAAAATCCTACTTACGCCCATGTCCAAGATATTTCATGATTTGCATTGCATGCCTGACTAATCGTGAAAATTTATTAAAAATCATTTGGGTAATTTTACTAGAATTTTTGAATATCCATATTGTGAAATGTAATCCTTAAATTGGTGTTGTTTTATAAATCTAGTAATTTCATTTGTACTCATTTGGAACTGTTTCTATGTCGTATATTAATTGACTAAGAAAAAATATGGAAACTACAAGCAGTTTCTTGGAATTGAAATATGTTAAATCTCGATTCAAATTGGTTTATTATGTTTTGAATTTCCTGGCCATATTTACTTCTATCCAAAGGAGTTTCTTTTCTCAAGTATGGAAAATGTTTAGTGTTATTTGACAACATGTTTCTTCCAAATGGTAAGTTCTTTTTTTTTTCGTCAAATTGTTTGACATATTCTTTTCCAAAATTTTTCCTTAAAACAGTAGAGTCTTAGGAAGGCCGCAAAAAATGGTAGGCGGGCCCCATGCGGCCCGCGGGCCTCGTCTTGCTCATCCCTGCTGTAAAGGTTTGCATCCTTCTTATAAATATAACTAGCTGATACCCTCGCCTTCATCCGCATGAAAGAAGAGCAAGAATTCTTTGGCCACCTTTTTGGAAATTCAGACTTTCTTTTGAAGAATTCTATTTTTACTGGGAATGTAGAATTATTCATTTTGAAAATTTCAACATTTTAAAATATCAACTTTTTTCAGAATGCCAACATTTTCTCATTCGACTCCCAAAATTTCAAGGTTTTTCCAAATTTTGACCTAATTTGAAAATCTTTGACTTTTTTCAAAGTTTTTCCTTTTTTTTTCAAAGTTCCAGCTTGATTTTTGAGTATATTTTGATTTTTCTTTTTGGAAACTTTTTCTGATAATTTCTGTTTTTGTTAAAAAAATTCTTTATTGTAAATTTGCTTTTCAATAGTTTCAATTTTTAAAATTTTGACTTTATTTTGGAGTTTTCAATTTTTTACTTTTTTATTTTAACTTTTCATCACATTTTTAACGTTATTTTTTTAAAAATTTTGAATATTTTTTAAAATTCCCATCTTGTTATTAAACATTTTTGCAACATTTTTTAAAATTTTAACTCCAAATTTCATCTTTTTGCAAACCTGACTGTTTTTAAATTCGATTTTTAGAAAACATTTCCATTCTAAATTCGACTTTTTTTCAAAATTTTGGATTTTCCTCGTATCGACTTTCTGAAAGTAACGATTTTTTTAAATTTGACTTCGATTTTTATTGAAAATCTTGATTTTTTTAAACATTTCGACTTTATATTTTAAAAATTTCGAATTTCCAATTTTCCATTTTTTTTAATTTCTTTTTTTTCAAAATTTTAAATTGTAAATTTCAGTTCTTTGACAATTTTGACTCTCTAAGATTTTGATTTATTTTCCAGTTTTTTGAAAATTTTGATACAAAATTTTGATTTCTCAAAATTTTGACTTTTTTTTATTTCTATTTTTTTAGGTCTAATTCAATTGAAGTATTGCTTTATTGAAAACCGTTTTTTTTTATTTTCCACTTCTGTTTACATTTTTAATTATTTCTCGAAGTTTTGATATTTTTTCAAACTTTCGACTTTTTTTCAAAAGTTTAGACTTTTATGTAGCAAATGGTTTTTTATTTAAAAATTTAAAAAAGTTCGACTTTTTTTGAAAATTTTCATATTTTTGAAAAATTGGATTTTTCTCACAATTTCGATTTTTAAAATTTTCGACCTTTCTTTTAGAATGTTTACTTTTTTGAAAATGTTAACCTTTTTGCATCAAATTTTGACTTTTTTTAAGATATAATTTTTTCCAGAATTTAAATTTTTTTCAAAATGTTGGCTATTTTTTAAAAAAATTTACTTTTATGTAGTAAGTGGTATTTTTATTTATAAAATTAAAAAATTCGACTTTTTTTGAAAATTTTTACTTTTTTTTACTTTGGATTTTTCTCGATTTCGATTTTTTTCGAACTTTTTCCAGAATTTTTATTTTTCTGAAATTTTTTTTTTGTCATCAAATTTCGGCTCTTTTTTAAAGATATTATGGCTGTTTTCAGAATTTAAATTTTTTTAATATTTCAATTTTTTGTGAAAATTTTTACTTTTTTTTTAATTTTGTTTTTCTCGAAGTTTCGACTTTTATATAAAAAATTGATTTTTTATTTACAAATTTAAAAAATTCAACTTTGTTTTGAAAATTTTCACTTTTTTGAAGAATTATTTTTTTTACAACTCCGATTTTTAAAATTTTTGAACTTTTTTTTAGATTTACTTTTTTTGAAAATGTTAACCTTTTGTCATCAATTTTTTTTATCGAATACTTTATTTTTTTAAAAAAGAAAGTGGAGTCAACCACTCACAGGTAGTCGACCAGTAAAAATGCTCTGCACAAAATCGTTTTGTGCCCTAACGGTACATTTCTAAAAATAAAATGGCTTGGCCCAACATAGCCTTAGTAGCGAAATTTTAAGAAAAACTTGAAATGTATACGCAAAATTACCAACTTCTAACTTCTCACTAGAAATTTTGTTTTCAGAAAAATTTCTATAAAAATCGAAATTTAGCGATTGAAATCGAAATACGATATTTTTCCTAATAAATTTAGTATTCTTCGAATTTTTATCCTTCAAATCAAAATTTGGACTTTTTCAAAAATGTTTATTTTTTTCCCTGAAATTTAAACTTTCTTTCTTTAAAAATAATGAAAATTTCAGGAATTCGGAATTTTGAAAAAGAGTAAATATTTGAAAAAACTCAAATTTCTTTCCAAATATCATAAATTTCTAGTAAAAAGAAAGTTTGAAAAAGTTTTTCTTACTTTCTTTTTAAATCAGGACATTTTCTTAAAACTCATAATTTAAATTTGCAAATTATATATTTCTTTCTAAAAATTTCGCATTCAGAATTTTTTTAGAAATTACGACTTTTATATTGACACTTCGGCTTTAACTACTAAATTTCAAATTTTTTCTCCAATTTTTAGTTAAAATACGAAATTAAGAAAATTAAAACTCAGAACTTTGACAAACTTCGAGTATTTTACTTTTTGCTCGAAAGTTCAAAATTATAGAAAAATTTGAAAATTTTAGATTAAAGTTGAAATTTTAAGTTTAATAAATGTAGAATACATGTTTCGCAAAATATGATTTTTTCCTGTTTAAAACAAAAACTCTTATTTTTGACAAAACTAGCGGGAAAATTAGGCAGCACTTAGCCCATAGGCAGTTGCCTACGTTGCCTATATGGATAACCCGGTGCTGCCATCTAGAGAAACTAAGAAGTTAAAGACAATTTAAATTTACTTTCTGAATAACCATACCAAAAAAAAAAAAACCAATAATATTATAAGGAAAGAGTTTATTTTGTAATTTAAAAATATATAAATTGGACGCAAAAATAGGCGCCTGTTTACTTACGCTTACACTAAAAGTAATCCTACATATTAACAACAGATTTAATTTACAAAAGTTTTAATTTTTATATAAAATGGAACATTAGTTATATCATATCAAAAATCTTATTGCAAAAATTAAATTAAAACTTTTGCTTACAATTGAGTCTTATTAACATAAAAGTTAAAAATTATGGTAAAAAAATGAACGCATAAACATGACGTAATTGCCAAAAAGCTTACACAATGACATAAAACGATTATAAACATATTTTACCATGTGAACAGAATACAAATAAATAATAAATAAATAAATACGATAACATAGTTAAATTTTCAAAGATTAATCACGCTATCGGGAATTTTGTCAAAAAATTTTCAAGTTTTACTTTTTCTTGTAAGAATTCATCCAGAATTATTTAACTACGTTTTTTCATAAGTAATATAAAGTGAATTAATCTCATTGGCCTAAAAATATATAAATAAGTCTGATAAATAACAGTAACTTGATAGTAATCCACCAAAAAGTCGGTTTTCAGATTACAATTCTGCAACTGTAGAAATATCTCAAAAATTTTTTTGTCACTTTTTTGAGTTGTTCTAATTTTTGTAACATTAACAGCAATAGAGAATCAACAGATATAATAATATGCATAAAAATAGTATTAATTAAACGCAATTATATGATAACAAAAAAACAACAATGGAACATCAGTAATAAATAATTTAAAGCGGGCGTTTACCAAGTTTCGCGAGGACTGTTATAGGTGGAACTATGGTGAGAACTTGATGAACTTTTCCTTTCGCTACCGGGGGCCGCCGAAAATGGATTGGAACGTCTATTCAATTCTACAAAAAGGAGCAGCTGTTTTAAAGAACTTTACCTAGTATTTTCTGGTTTCCTCCCTTACGCTTTGTCAGCAAACTAATACCCTTCCATGTTTTAAGCCCGCTTAATATACCCAAAGGCAAAAGCCCATATGTTGGGAGTATTATTCGCAATCCCAAATATCAATTCACCCCAGAAAAGTGAAAATTGGAGAATCTAACACAAAAAATAACAAATCAGATCACCTGCAATCGCTATGAGCATTCTCCTCCTAGCACCTAAGGCATTGATGCCAATTTCAATGAGGTCTGGCTCCCTTAGCGTAGTAAAGATCCCCAAGTCGATCTCATGGCTAGAAAATAGGTTCATGTATCTGTCCAAGCCGAGAGAGTTTAATAAAGAGGGTAGGTCTGGCCAATTCGAGGAGTTGGTCATTTTGCCCAGATAGTAAGTCGGCGTATTATCCAGGATATTGCTAGAGTTTAAAGGACTTGCGGTGGTAGATGTAGGCATCACTGATCCGCGAATCTCTTCAGGCTTAGTCTTCCAGATGTCTTCCTCCTGAATAAATTATAGATTCAATCGATGTAATTAAAAGTGTATTATTTTAAACGCGAATTAATCTGTTAACGCTCAAAACCCCAAAGTCTTAATATTGACTACAGTCAAAAGAATCGGTAAAATTAAAATGTATAAGTTAAAATTTAGACTTTTTAGAAAACAATCAAAATTTTGGGTTTGAGGCAAAAAAGCTGGGAAACCATTCAAACAGCTAAAAATCGACATGTCTACAAAATTCTTTCTATTGTTTTTAATTGTTTTTCCGAAAATATAAAAATTGCAAGTTTAAATTTGGAAATTTAAAATTGAAGTTTCGGGAAAAAGTAAATATTGGCGTTTAAAGCTGAAATATTAAAAAAAAAAAATCCGTCATTGCTTCTATTTCGTCGAAAGTTCCTTCTAAAAAATCAACACACCTAATGATTGCTAACGACGTTTAGGCCTTTACAATTTATATCTCTGGCAATTTTTTAAGTTATGCCTACAATGTGTGACCTTTAAAGCTAATATTTGATGATAGACCACATGAAAAATTGAAATAAAAGCACTATTTTGTTTAAAGATCACTAATATTTAATCTAAGTGATATTAAAACGAATAGTGTTTTCATTCCAAGTTATTAGGCCTAAAAACGGAAAAGGCTGCCACCTTGGGACCCCTCTCTTCATACTTGCCATGGACAACCTATTATACAGGGTGATCCAAAATTCGATACACAAATTTTGTATGCATGTTTTTGGGGTCAAAATAAGTCTTTTTTTTCCTATAAATATGGATCCTACAATGCACCTCCTTCGAGTTACAGTGATCGTCTCCGGCAGCCTATGCGGAGAAGAATAGTGTGTTGTATCACGGAAGAAGCAGGGGGCTATTTTCAGTATATTGTTATAAAATAATTAATGTAGTTTACTAAAAAATCTAAAATGTCCCCTAAGCTTGGTTAGATTCAGATGATGATTATTTTGATAATACTCTCCTTTAGTTGAACACGATTTTCTTGCAAACGGTTAGTTCTATTAAAAGAATGCAGGATATCAAAATTTTAGATTTTTTCATGGCCAATTAGATGATCTTATTCGAATTTGGAGTTTCTCAGTGGATAGGCCCAGATCCAATAAGTGCGGGTCCCGATTAGATTTTTTGTGGGGCCATCTATTTTTTTCGATTTTTTCTTTTAATTTTCACTGTTTTGAAAAATTAGATATTTCTTAAAATTTCAACATTTTTAAATTTTGGAAGTTTTTCAAAATTTGAACGATTTTTTTTTTTGGAAAAAATCGACCTCTTATCATCAAAATTTCGACTTTTTCTCAAAATTATAACTCTTTTCAGAATTTGATTTTTTTGTTGAAAATTTCTCCTCTTTTTAAAATTCTGACTTTTTGTAAATATGCGAAGCTTCTTTCTTAAAATCTCGATTTCTTCATAACTTTGGGTGTTTTTTTTTATAAATATAATTATGATTAAATATTGTTTTTTTTAACCTCTACCTTTTGTAAAATATTTACATTTTTTTTTTGAAAATTGGCTGTTTCGCTTTTGCTTTTCGAAGTTTTGATTTTTTTTTGAAAATGTCTACTTTTTTTCAAAAATTTTGTCTTTCTCGAAGATTCAACTTTTATGTAGTAAATTGGGCTTTTATTTAAAAAATCCGAATTTATCCCGAAAATTTGCACTCTTTTTGAGAAATTGCTTCTTTTTTCAAAATTGCGACTTTTTGAAACTATAGAATTTTTTTTGGAGTTTTCATCTTTTTTGAAAATTTTTATAATCAAAATTTAGACTGCCTTCGAAGCATTTTTCAGAATTTGAACTTTTTTCCACATTTATATTTTTATTCAAAAGTTCGATTTTTTGTGAAAACTTCGACTCTTTTTCAAATTGTTTTTACAAGTGTTGACCGTTTTCTCGAAACTTAGAATCTTTGTAACTTTTACTTTTTGAAAAATTTCCAAAAGTTTTTAAATTTTTGAAGAATCTAATTTTCCAAATAGCGAATTATTAAATTTTGAACAAATTTTATAAAACGAATTTCGGTTTTAAAGCTTGCATTTCAAAAAGCGCCGTCTTTCAGGTTAACACTGAAAACCTCCAAAAAAAGTCGAAATTTAGAAAAATTTTCGGGGAATAGAAATTTCGAAAAAAGAGCACAAGTGAAATGTTGGCTTTAATTTAGAAACTGCGATGTTTAAATCGAAATATGGGAAAACATCTGTGTCTTTCGAAAGATTTTAAAGTTTCTTCTTAAAAATGTCAACATCGTTTCAAAATGCATTTGAATTAAAAATTTCGAAAAACAGTTTTGTAGAAATTTTAAAGTTTTTTTGAAATTAATCCAAGCATTAGGACTTTAGTCTAAAAATTTTAACATTAGTTTAACTTTATATTGACATTTTTAATTAAAATTAAAAAATAATTCATATAAAGACAAAATAGGCACCGATCACCTTCAAAAATTTGGATAAACTCGTGTAGAAACACACTGATCAACGATATTGGCTGTCAGTGCTTATAGGCAACTTTAAATACAATCTTATAAATTATTAATTACATAAAAATCGTCTATTGGTCAATTCCCATGTTTACTATCTTAGAGAGCGAATTTTGAAATATCTCCTTTTAGTGCTCACGTACGTGTTACGGGGAACACCTGCATAAAATTTCATGTTCCTAGAGCCATCTGTTTAGGCTGTGCCTTGTCTATCAGTCCACTGACTCATAGACAAGGCACAGCACTCATAGGGATTTATTTAATAGATATTAAGGAAGATGTCCCAGCTAACTATTGACGGACCAATGCATAACCTAAATCTCTGGATATGGAAATCTAAATTTGGTTGGTAGATTCAGTTAACGACTGCACCAAGAAATGCCCAACATGGAAAATGTTAACATTTTCTATAAAAACGCGAAGACGCGGGTAGCAGCTAGTATTATATTAAACACAATAATAAATCTCGTCCATCAATGCGAACTTAAAATAAATGTAATTTTAATTATTTAAATAATTTATAATTTATCCTTTATGGTCAAAAGCAATTTGCTTTAAATTTCGAAAAATAACTTTTTGTTAATTTTGGTGTGAGACGCGGGGTCCCTTCAGGTGCGGCGCCCGATTGGACTCAATCGCTCCAATCGCCTTAAATCTCGGCCTGCCAGTGGACATGAAAAATTTTGGTCAAGCCCTTCATTCCCCTAGAGTTAAGTTTTCAGTATTTTCAAATGAAAAAATTGAGGTCTTAAAAAATACAGGGGCTTGCAAATTTGCATATGATTTGAACAATACCTGTAGTCACAATGTGACCTATTCGATTTTTCTTGCGGAATTTACGATGGCTGCGGCTCAGAGGGAGTGCATTTTAGAACACATGTTTATAGAAGGAAAAGAATCTTATTTTGACCCCAAAACTACGCTCTTTAAATTTGTGCACCGAATTTTGAATCACCCTGTATAAATTTCAACTTAATTCAAAATATGGGTTTTTTCGAAGTTTAACTCGCAATTTTGACTTTTTTGGAAAATTTTAAATGAAAATTCGGAAGTCTTAATTTTAGGATAGAATAATAATAGGAAAAAATGAAACGTTTCGAATTTACAATCGAAATATTGTTTTTAGAATCGAAATTTAAAGAAAAAAATCGACGATTTTTACTTGTTTTTAAAAAATTCCGCAATTAAACTAATAAAAATGTTTATTTATTACTGTAACGTTTCGAGTTCAAACTCAAAATTTACTCTTTTTTAAAGAAATTTTGACTTTTATTTTCAGCTGCGAGAAGTAATAACTCGTTCGTTGATGATAATCAAAGACCAAAGACTTAAACAATAAGATATTTTTTTAAATATTATTATAAGTGCACCGTAAACCAGGATTACTTTGTCCCTTGAAGTATAACTTTGTCCCAGCCCGGGAAATTGTTTAAATTTTTCTACAGCCTTAGACAGCTTACTTTGGCCCTATGGCCAAGGCAGCCCTAGTCTACTTTCAAATGCATACCTGGTTCAACCTGGTTCTACCATTCGTCCTTTAATTGTTGTGCAACTTCCGGATGTAATTTTGGAGTACCTAACAAATATAAAAGTAAATTTGGCAGTCGCTCTTACACGGACTATAGTGATGAAAAGCCGAAATCTGGTTTTAAAAAGAACTAGAATTTATCAAATACATAAGTATTTAATTTTAAACTGATTAAGACCGCCTAAATATAAACATTCATTTAGTAGACAAAATCTTCTTGGGTAGACTGAAAGGAAAAAAGAGCGAAGTGAAGCACCAAAAAAAACCATAGAATAAAATTAACAGTACCAACAGATCGGAGTATTAAGCCAGACAAAATAAACTTCCTCTGAACAAGCTAATAAAATTTCTCGCAAGAAAAATAGGCCAAAAAAAAAACAGACGACTCTGAGATTCATTGTCAAATGAAGACGATCACTTTATTATGCTTCTGCTGGAAACAGTTCGGAACTATTTGGTTTACTGCAAAAAAAAGCACAACAACTTGGGATCACTATGGAATTTGGCAGGAAGTCTGATTCTAGGACCACTTTGTTTTAACTAGTGCTATGGTTGAAGGCGAGACTCACGCAGAACGGATACCGAAAACCGATTTGAATTCGTTGAAATCTGGAGATTTTGTAACTATAGACTGCATAAGTGCATGAAAAAAGGTAGTAGGTCTTGGACATGTCTTAATTAAAAAGTTACTTTATTTCATAAACTGTGTGACATTAGAAACAAGATTTCTTTACCAAAAGAGGGGATTAAAAGATTGTTGGGTGTGTTTGACCTTGACTTCCAACAACCTTGCAAAATAATGTTCCTTTTATGTCACCAAATAAAATATTTCTTTATGTTTCTATTAGTGCTAACTTATTTTTTTATAAATCCATATAATAATGATAGTAATAATATAGTATAATATAATAATAGTATTACATAAGTTCAGTTTATATTCATAAGGCAACACTAAAGAGAAAACAACATATGGACCAAAGTAACACCTTAAACAATACCAACCTTGTCCCTATTTTTCAAAGTTTAAAATCTCAGTTTATTTTTAAAAAATCAATAAATGTTTTTAGTGACTATTAACTAATGCATAACTATTTTTTTTTTCATTTTTATGACACTCAAAAAACCTTTATATAATAACCAATAATAAATTTTGTCACAAAAAGTGGGTCAAAATAATCCTGGTTTACGATAGTTTTTGATAAAAAATTAAAGATTAAATTGAACTGATTCCCTCTGTAAAATATATTCTGTATTACATTTAAATTAAAAAATATGGTTTAAATTTCAGTGAAGTAAAACATGTTAAGAAAACAACCAAACTTAAGTACGAGTTTCAATTTCAAAAGAAAATATTTAATTTTAAAACATTTAGTTTTAGCATATGTCGAAGAAACTAAGAATTTTGATAAACAGGGCGAAATTTAAAAAAAAAACTGTCACAATCCCAAAATCCAGAAAGAAGATAAAAAAATTCTCTAAAAACTGAATACCATGTCGAAATTATAGAAAAACAATAAACATTTCAGGTCTTAACCTAGAAAATTTATGAAAGTAGACGAAATTTTGAAAGAAAATCTTAAATTTAACAACAAAAGAAATCAAAAATATAATATTTTTAAAATTTAAAAATTTTAATTAAACGTCGAAATTTAAAGAAAAAAATACTTTCAAGCAAACTCAAAATTTATACTTAAATAATCAAGTTCTTTAAAATTACTAGAAAGAGGTCGAAATTTAGAGGTCCAAAAAAATTACCTTTTTTTTTTAAATCTCAAGTTTAATTTTCATTGATGTCACAAATATGTTTTCACGTGTACCACCTCATGTTATGCATATTAAAGAATTCCACAAAAGTAAAGGGTTGGAAATGTCAATTATCCAAAGTTTAAACTGAAGGATAAGCAAAAAGGGTAAAATTTGAGAAAAAACACCAAGAAGAACATCAGATTTATCAAAAAAAGTATCAAAAAAAAGTTAAAAGTTTCAATGTTAAACTAGGAATTTTGAAAGATAGTTCCAAATTTCAAGAAAAACTACGAACATAAACATATATTCTATTTAAACACATCTAAGAAAAACTTGAGAAATTCGGGAACCGATTTAAAACTTTAGGAAAAAGTTAATTTTGAATTAAAATATAAACTTCAAGAAAAAATAAAACTTTTTAAAATACATCAAAATTATGAATTCAGGGTTAAATTTTTTAACAAAATTGCAAATTACAATAAAAACTGAAAAAAAAACCTAAATTTTAAGAAAAAATATAAATCAATAACAAAGCTGGGCAGTAATCATTACAAAATGTATTTCATTATTTATGTAATTACATTTTTCAAAAAATTGCACTTGCATTACTTTAATAAAGAATGTAATATAATGTGTAATTTCTGCCATTTATTGAAAAATAATGGAACATTCCTCATTTAAAGGAATTAATTAGCAGGTACTCATTATTTCTTTTAAATTAAGTTGTAATGAGGAAATTAAATAAAGTAACTGAAATTTGATAAAGTAATTAAATTCCTTTTTGCAATTTCATTACAATGACGAGAGTAGAGAGTAGAGAGTAGAGAGTAGAGAGTAGAGAGTAGAAAGTAGAGACTAGAGAGTAGAGAGTAGAGATTAGAGAGTAGAAAGTAAAGAGTAGAGAGTAGAGAGTAGAGAGTAGAGAGTAGAGAGTAGAGAGTAGGGAGTAGAGAGTAGAGTAGAGAGTAGACAGTAAAGAGTAGAGAGTAGAGAGTAGAGAGTAGAGAGTAGAGATTAGAGATTAGAGAGTAGAGAGTAGAGATTAGAGAGTAGAGAGAGAGAGAGAGAGAGAGAGAGAGAGAGAGAGAGAGAGAGAAAAATTTAAAGTTTTGGAAAAAGTCAAATTTTCTGAAAAACTTCGGAATTCTTCGGAAATAAAAATTTCGAGGAAAAGGCAAAATTTTAATGATAACAGATCGAAATTTTCAGAAAACGTGGAAATTCTAAAAAAAATTAGGAAAAGTTCAAATTTTAGATAGAATTTTTAAAAAAGGAGTCAAATTTACATAAAGGTCGAAATTTCTGAAATAAAATAAAAGCTGGATAGGTAAAACTTTGAGAAACAGTCAAAATTGTAAACAAACATCGACATTTTCAAAAAAATTTGCAAATTTTAGAATTGGATCAAAGTCTAAAAATAAAACTTCAAAGTAATAGAATCATCAAAAAAAAAACAAAATTTTGAAAGAGTCGAAATTTTGAGCAAAGTTCGAAATTTTACCTCAAAATTTAATATTGATTTAACAAAAGGGCTAAGTTTCCAAAAAAGATGTAGTATTAAAAATAGTAGAAATTTTGGAAAAACGGCAAAATTACGAAAGACATTTTCAAAATAAATCAAATTTTTGAAAATGTGGACGTTTCAAAAAATAAAAGATTTGAAATTCGAAATTTTCAAGATATACTAACGTCGAAAATTTTCAATAAAAATCAAAGTAATCTTTCCAAAATATCATTTTCAGAAACTATATAAATTTTAAGAAAAACTCGAAATCCTTCAAAATATTCAAATTTTCACAAATATGTAATTCTTTTAAAAAAGTCAAACTTGAAAAAATTTTGAAAAAGCTATAAATTTTCGATAAAAAGGGAAATTAAACCAAATGTGAAATTTAAAAAAAAATCGAAATTTTTTAAGAAATTTAAATACCCGAGGTAAATTCAATATATTCAAAAATAAATCTAAATTTTGAAAAGGAGTCGAACTTTTCGAAAAGTTGAAATTTCGAAAAAAGCGAAAAAAGGTCCAAATTAAGTTAAAATTTTGAGAAAAATTCAAAATTTTGGGCGTGGACTTTTCAAGCATAAGTGAAAATTCAAAAAAAATCGAAACCTTCAAAATAATTTAAATTAAAAAAAAGTGCAATTGTGCAATAAAAATCGACTTCTCCAAAAACAGTAAGAAATTTCAAAAGGTCAATATTTTGAAATATAAGTCGAAATATTTAATAGAAGTCAATATTTTCAAAAAATATAATATCTAAAAGAAAGTCTAAATCTTCAAAATTGATCGACATTTTAAAAAAAGTTAGAGAAATAACGAAAGTTAAAAATAAAGAATAAAAATTCTCAAAAATGTTGAAATTTTTATGTTAGAATTTTCCAAAAAGTCGAAATTACAAAATCTAAATTTTAAAAATAAGTCGAAATTTAAAAAAAAATCGATTTTTCGTTTTTTTTTGTATTCGTTAAAACGAACATTATGAATTATTTTTTTTCAATTTTATGTCGTTTTGCCTGAACAGGGTATTGTAAAGGCCCGCGAGGCTAGTACCTCATAATTAATTGCCTTGGGGACCGTGAATTCCCTCGAAGAGGTGGTAGTAAAATAGGACACTTCGAACATGTGAACAATTCGAGATTCAACGCGAAGCTTTCAGAAAAGGTATTAAAATCGAAATTTAGAAAAACAAACTTTACAATTTTGAGTCTTAGCTCAACATTTTAAAATAAAATGTCAAATGTAAACTGAGAACGGAGAAAAAAAACTAAATACAAAAAAAATCGGTCAAAAATATATCTCGAATTTTAAGTTAAAAGGTTTTCAGAATTTTTGGAAAAACTTTAAAATTTCGAGAAAAGCTCAACATTTATAAATAAACATTCAAGTTTAAACATGAAGCTACAAAAATGGGGACAGTTCGAGATTCAATTCAAAGCTTTCGAAAAAGTTTTGGGTTTAAAGTCGAAATTTTAAGCAAAAAAAAAACAAATCAATCAATATCTGGAATTGTGAGTTTAATAGTTTCTATAATCTTGAAAAAAATGTGGAAATTACTAGAAACTTTTTTAAAGGCATATTTAAATTTTAACACGTAGTTTCGAAAATATGTGAAAAATTCGAGATTTAACTCTGATCTTTTAGAAAAGTTTTAGGTTTAAGATTAAAATTTCAAGAAATCATAAAACTTCCTAAAAAGTTTAATTTTGAGTTTAACATTATAATTTTGGAATGAAGTCTTGAATTTAAACTTGAAAGTCTATAAAAAGGGTAGAAATCTGGAGAACACAAATTTATAATTTACGAAAAAATGTTTCAAATTTAATTAATTAATTTAAAGGTTATTAAATTCTGAATTTAAAAAATAAGTTCAAATTTTAACAGGAGTTCGAGATTTATAAATATATGTACGAGATTTAATACAAAGATTCGAGAAAAAGATGGTAAATTCAAAATTAAAATCGAAATTTTGATAATTTTCTAAATTTTCTAAAAAGTCTATATTTTGAGACTTAAAACATAGGAAGAAAACTTCAAGTTTACCATGAGAAGTTTGTGAATTTTTGTGAAATTTTGACAAAACCAATAACGATTTCACCTGAAAAAGAGAAATATCAAATTTAAACAATTCTTTTTTACTCAACAAGCACGATAATCTGAGGCATTCTAACCTAGAGACCATAAACCTTTTTTCTTGAATTTTAATCAGCTTGAATTTTAACCAGCGGCTTCAGAATTTTTTGCTTTAGCAGCTTTAGAAATTTTTTCTTCAGTAATTTGAAAGGTATAGTCTTTCGCAGCTTCAAAAGCTTCTTAAACAGGTTCAGAAGCTTCTCAAATGGCTTCATAAGCCTTCTGCTTGTACAGCTTTTTTCTTTTGCAGCTATGAGTTTCTACTTCAGGGTTTCTTCTTCGGAAGCTAGGCTAGTATTCGTAGACAAAATCGCGGATATCGTGTCCATAGACAACTTGTTCTACAACTCTCTGCAAATAAATACCAATTTCCACAGATCTGTGTCTCACTCGTCATGCTAACTTGGAAACTATTTTAGCAGAATTTGTGCAGGTGTGGTACGCGAAACAAAGCCTCTAAACTATCTTAAGATTTATTTGGAACTATTTGGAAACAAAATCCTTGATTTGTCTATAGAAAGAAGCGCGATTTTGTCTACGAATAGGTACTGTCCTTTAAAAACGTTCTTCAGAAGCTTTCCTTCCTCAGAAGCATTCTTTCTCGAAGCTGTGTTCTTCAACAACTAGAAGCTTTTTCCCACTTTATTCTTCAGCACAGAAAGTAAATGGACATTACGTAAACAAAATTTCAATGATTTTAGACCCCTTAAATCTACTATCCCCGAATAGAATGAAGCATAATAAAAATCGGGTGCGATAAAAAGCAATTTGAGAATGTTTTCAATTTTAGATAAAATACTGCATATGAAAATTTAATATTTTATTTTGCAGCTTTTTTAAAATTTTCCGTACCAATGATAATGCACTGGCAAAGAAATAAATAATTCTGTCAGAATCGATGAAAAGACTGCAATTTCTGGGTACCAAGAAGTTCAATTAATGAACATTCGGACATACTTTGCGTGTTTTGACCTGATCGCCATCACTGAAGAAACTCGTCGATGCGGACGGTGACGGATTAGCCGGACTGGTGTAACTGATCCCATAGCCGCACCATGAATTCACCGGTACCCGAAAGGATCCTGGCGTAGGTCTATGTTGCATCGCCTTCAGCCCTGCCAAACGCTTGCTTTCGTAATCCGAAGGCGTCAAATTGTGGCGTTTACCTTCAATCGATTGAGGGTATGAAACTTCGGTAACCGCGGCAGCATCTGCAATAATAAAAACTTAAAAGAAGTGGTGAAAATGTTGGCGTATTACCGTTTTTCTCAGCATCAAAATTTCGAAAGTAATTGGGTGAAGTTGCCTTTCTCGGGCTAGGCAATGGGCTGGATATGGAACTACCACTAGACATTGTGGAATAGCTGCAGCTGTCTTTGGTTTGTTCTAAGGAGATTGAACTATTGGAGAGTTGTCCTAAAGAATGATACCTAGAAGAAGGGGTTTTAAAATTTTTGGTGATGGTGAGGTGAGGCTTTACCCGCTACTCGCCATAGATTGTTGCATTACGTTGAAGACGAATTGAGGTTGATGAGTCATACCGACGAATCTGGAAGCATTGGCTAAGACCTGGGGGTGCTGGAAGTTGGAATGATGGCGAAACTAATGGACTCAGCACGTGAGGCGATGGGAGATTTGCTCCCGAAGCAGACAATGGAAGTGAATCGAGAACTGAGGAGGAACCAGTTTGATTGTTGTAGGTGTTGGGCAACTGATAAGACATTGGGATGTCTGCACTAATTGGTGGTTCGTCTATGCCTAAAATCATATTCCTAGCTTTGTATATGTTAACGGCAAGTTTTTCCACGCCTGTAATGACGCAGACCATAGTGTTTTGCTTAGATTTTGATCTTATATTGATGGTAACATCGCAGGATCTTTGAATTTCGTCTACTTCAGTTGGATTGACTTTTAAATTGGCTGAGTCTTCAGGAAGATCAAAAATTATCAAAAGAGGAAGGCTACCTGTTAACAACTGGCGCGCTTTATATACATTGTGAATATTTCCCGAAATAATCACGTTGCTCTTTTTTAAACTAGGAATATTGGGATCTAGAGCATCTGAAAACATAATGCGACATCCAGTGTATTGCATTATAGCCTTAAGGTTGCTGTGATTCTTTCCTAGTACGGCATGATGATGATGAGGTGAAATTTCCATGGACATTTGTATTGGTGTTTGATTCTAAAACAAAAACTTTGTTTGAAAGGAGGTTGTTGAATAAAAATGCTTAGTACTTACGGCTAAACTTTCACACATGTACTCCACAAGCAAGAGAGTTGCTTGTTTCACTTGCTGAACTTCCCATTCTACACCTTTGACTAGAACTAGAGTTGCATGAAGCTTGGGTCTAGTTCTAAATATCACCTGGAACGGAATACTGCCCCTGAATCTTTTGGATATAAGAAGAATTGCTGTCCACGTGTTGGGACATTACTGGCAGCTCGAAACCAAAAATTAAGGGAGTTAGTTCCTGGATACATAAGGAAATTAACCCTTTATCTAGTAATGAGTACCCAAATATATATAAATAATTACAAAGCAATTAACCAATTCGATTTTTAACAAAATCTGTGTAGATAGATTTGCGATTATTATATCTTCTATTTTTTTTTTTTTTTTCAAAGGTTCATTCATAATACTTACCCTAACTCTACTTCTTGCAAATTCAACCCCCTCTATATCCCCCGAAATCGAAACTTGGTTGCTTTTTTCTGTCGGATTATTGCGATTTGAATCGGGAAAATGTACGTGACAACGAGTTTCTTCCATGACCCGTTTGATGGTCAATCCACCTCTTCCAATGATGTGCGAATGGTCAGTGTAGCTAACGTCCATTTTCATTGTAACTCGGTTGCACTGAAACACAAAGTGATTCTAAATTCTAAGCAAATTGAAGTTAAATTGAAGAAAAAATATAAATCATATTTTTTCTTAAAACCCTTAATCGCACAAACTTAACAAATTTTTAAAATAGTTGAAACATTTTTAAAATAAGTCACAATCTTGAGAAAAAAATTGAAATTTAAAAAATGGACAAATTTTGAAGTGCTGAAATTCAAACATAATAAAAATTTCCCAAAAATTATGGAATTCTTAAAAAAAAGTTTTTTTCTCTGAAATCGGTCGAGATTGCCTACTTTCTGGGTGCAATTTCAGACCCCAAAATTCGTTATTCCAGTATTCTAGTCCGCCGGGTAATCAAACTAATCATCACAAAATAGTTCGAGGAAACTTTTTTCCTTCCTAGGCCGAGAATGTATCGAATAACAAGAAACAAATAGTGATTGTCAAGGAAACGATTTCATGGAAAATTAAATGACAATGAAAAATGTCTTGAATTTATGAAAATTCCTTAATTTAAGTAATATTGATGGCAATTTCAGAAAAAATAATAATCTCGTAGTAAAAGCACATTTCCGGACTTCGATGTTTGTTAGCCTCGGCTAAGTTCTTGGCCACAATTTAAATCGGCGTCCGGAATGTTTTGCTTTTATTACTAGATACACAATATACTAGTTTCCAAAAGAGCCGAAGGTTACAGTTAAAATTTCGAGTAAAAGTTGAAATTCTGAAAAAGATCGAAATTTCAAAATAAGTCAAAATTTCTAAAAAAAATGCCGATATTTTTTTAAAAAAGGAAATTTTAAAAAGCGAAAATTTTAAAATGTCAAGGATTTTCGAAAAAAGTCTACATTCTCAAAAGAAGTCAAAAATCTCAAAAAAAGTCAACAAATTTTCTAAAAAATTACACTTAATATAAATATTAAAATAGAAATTTTGGAAAAATCGAAATATGTACTTGAGAAATGTCAAAATTTTGTCTAAATATTCATAAGCCTCCAAATTTTTAAAAAGCCTAAAATTTCTATAGAAAGTCGCAAAAAGGTCAAAAGTTTCAAAAAAGAAAGAATTTGAAAAAATTCAAAATTTTCAAAATAAGAAACTTCAAATCTTGTGGATAATATTTCCAAAAAAATCCGATTTGTGTAAAAAAGTCAAAACAGAAAAAATTATTTTTTTTAAAACCAAAATTGTCTGAAAAAGTTGAAATTCCTTAAAAGAGCCGTGATTTTCACAAAAAAAAATAAAATTTTCAGAATAAGTCGCAATCCTAGAAATGATCAAAAAATATCAAAATTAAAAAATCTAATGCTTAAAAAAATGCTGAAATTATCAGAAACAAAACAATTTTCGTAAATCGCCATAACAAAAATAAAAATAAAACAATAATTAAATTTTTAAGACAAAATTTTTAAATCGCTTTAAACAAGTAAAATTGTTCAAAAAATTTAAGATGCGTGATTTTCAAAAAAGAATACCAAATTTTGAAAAAAACTTAAATAAAATTCTGAAAATATCCGAATTTTGAATACTCCCGGTTCGAAATGAAACTAAATTTTGAAAAAATTCGGATTCAAAAAGGTATTTTTTTCTAAATTTTGAAATAACCGTAATTTAAAAAAATACAATGTTTTTTAAAAGTAGAAATTTTTTAAAAAATTGAAGCCGAAATTAAAAAGTGTTTTCTTAAGTTAATCACACCTAATTTTGTAAAAAGTCGAAATATTCAAAAAAATATCGAGATTTTTAAAAAAGAGTCGACATATTCAAAAGGGATCAAAGCGGAAGTACGATGCAACCCTAAAGGTTACCCCAAAGGATAAGCACGTTTGTACTCTTTTATTAGGTTTAATTGAAAAGGAGATCGAATTTGAAAAAAAAATGAATATTTAAAAAAACAAAGATTTAAAACAAACACAATTTTGAAAAAGTATTTTTTTTAGAAAAAGTCGAAATTATAAAAATCTACATTTGAAATAAGTTAAAATTTTCAACGAAAAGCGGGCTTTTAATTATAAATTTTCTAAAAAGTTTAATTCTTCAAAAAAGTCGACATTTTGAAAAAAAGTCGAAATATTCAGAAAGTATGGAGATTCTCAAAAAAACTCGAAATATTTAGAAGATCAAAATATTTAAAAAGGGTTACTTTCGAGAAAAATCACATTTCTGAAAAAAGGTCAACATTTAAAAGAAAAGTTAAAATTTCGATAAAACGCTAAATGTCCAAAAAAAGTAAAATTTAAAAAAATCAAAATTTTTAAAGTCGATTTCTTAAAAAAGACCAAAATTTTTCAAAATAGCGATTTTTTAGTAAGTCGAAATTTTTACAGTATCACACTTTTTCTATTAGCTTCAAGCTAAGCATTAATAATTTGCAAATAAATAAATTCCAATTAATTATGTGAAAACTAATTGAATTTCTTTGCTTTACAGGCATAATTGTCGAATTTCGCCCACAAACGATACCACTTAATAAAATGGAAAAATTGTTCAAAATCAATTTGTTATTCATGAAAAAAAAAATATTTAAATTAGAAGTTGTTGTTTTGAAAAAACAATGAATTTCTTTTGAACATGTCAAATTTAATAAAATATTCTTTTTGAAATTAAGAAAATTAAAAAGATTAAATTAATTGAGACAAAAGCAATATAATTTTAAATATCTTATTCTTATTACAAAGACAACTTTGCAAAAAAAATTAAACGTTAATTCAATGTTTTCCAACCGGCGTGTCGCCAAAATATGAAAGGATCTAAAAAATTTAGAAAACTATAATCATAATCTTTTTTTGGTATTCATCAAAATTTGTAGGGATTATGAAAATGTTTTTTAGTCGTTAAAAAATTGTTAGACAATTAATGTCCGTTGTTCCTTTTTTACACAACACCAAAAGTCTGTCACTTCCAAAGAGTGTCATTTATTCTCTGAGCGAATACTTAAAAGAAAAGATAAAAGCACTTCCAATTAATCATTATATGGTCAAAAAAAAAGAACATAAATTATTTATCTGTCGTACATCTTATTTATATAGAAAGTGAAATGAAAATAAAGAATCCAAAGTTTGTTTTTTTGTTGAAGCAGTACTTCGAAAATAAGGAAGAAATAAACTCACCCGTGGATTTAAAATGGCCATTACTCGCTCTTTTGCTAGAGCTACATCCTCGTTTCGACCAGCGATCCTAACGTGGGGATCTAAAATACATTTGATAAGTTTTTCGAAATAAAGCGAGATAGACCTCACCTTTCTTCGATTTAGCCCCAATCTTCAATTTGCTTGGCCAAGTTATGTAGGTGTCCGTAGCTTCCATTACCTAACAAATTCGAAAACTTACTTCATCTATGTTTAGTCATAGTAACAATAAATACCTTAGCGAAAAAAACATCAGCAGGAATAAGGGCGCCATTGTCACCTGGAATATAACCATTAAGTAATATGTAATTGAGTCAGCTTTTTGCTTACCGCTGAGCATCTGTTCTAATTTCTTTCTATCAACTTTGAATCTTTCCTGATATAAGTCAGATACGTCCTTCAGTCCGATTTTGTTGATAAACTCCTTCATGTCCTCGTTGGCATCCCAATTCGAATTCAACCCTGAGGTAGTCGTTCCGCTTTCCGAAATTTCGGAAAGGGTATCAGAATTTTTCGCATCGATGGCACGTGGCGTTAGAAAGTTACACGACATTTTCCCTGCCGATTGTTCGATTTTTTTTTAAGAAAATTTAGAATTTCATGAATTCCAACCGGGTTCAATTCGATTTATAAGACGAAGTGTTACCTGATTATTTCGCGTTGAATTGCGTTTAATTGGGAAGTTGTTCTTGCAGTGTAACGCAAATGCAAATGGCCGGTTCGTTTCTGAACAGATGCTTTATCAGACTTTTTTTGCTTTATATCGGTCCGTTGCGAATTTATAATTACATAGCGGGTGATTTAAAAATTATCTGATTTGATAGATTTTTCCAATGAGGTCCTTGAAAGGAATAATCTTTCAACTGCACAAACCCTAATTCAAAACTCAAGGAAGCCTTTTGACTTGCTTATTTTCATTCAAAATATCATCCAAGATTGAAAATTATATGTCCTCTAATTTTAACAGTGTCCAGACTCATTAAATTTCACCGGTGTGAAATAAGCAACAAAATTACCAGCAACAAATTTTGATAGTGCATGTATTCGATAAAGCACTGGTCTGAGGCACACAATAAGAATTTGGGTATTAGAGCTTCGCCAATAATTTACCAGGAAATTATTTCTTTATTAATCCTTTTATTACGGTAAATACAGCTAATTGACACAATAATTTTCCTTTCACCCCATCGATGGGGGAGCAAAATGGCCTTCGTAATAACGTGTTACAAAATCCGTAAAAATATTTGTCACAAAATATTGACTGTAGAAATCGATTTATTTTTAAATAAGAAGCAAACTGACACCCAACTTTTATCAGCCTACCCCGTCATAGGGGGTGAAAAACTGAATAATATATTACAAGGGCTGTAAAAAAAATTGTCACAAAATATTTCTTCTACACATGGATTCATTATTAAAAAAGAACAAAATTGACACCCAACATTTGTCAGCTTATCCCGTCGGAGGGGATGAAAAACCTAATAATATATTACAAGTGACGTAAAATAAATTTGTCACAAAAAATTCTCTGTACAGCTCGTTTTTTTATTAAAAAAGAACCAAATTGACACTCAACATTTGTCAGCCTACCCCGTCGGAGGGGGCGAAAATCCCAATAATATATTAAAAGTGTCGAAAAAAAATTTTATCACAAAAAATTTTCTTCACACATCATTTTATTATTAAATAAGAATCAAACTGACACTCAACATTTGTCAGCCCTTCCCGTCGGAGGGGGTAAGAAATGTAATAATATATTATGGCAATAAAAACAAAAAATTTTTGTCAACAAAAATGAAAGGTTTATATCAATAAAAATTTTCTTAACTTACCTATTTAATATGTCAAATGACACAAATTGGCTCCTTATACATATCAACCCTACCCGTCGAAGGGGGTGAAAATTGTAATAATGAGTAACAACAAAAATAAAAAGTTTTTGTCAATAAAAATTTTCTTTACTGGTCGATTAAATATGTTAAAAGACACAAATTGGCGCCCTACACATATCAACCCTCCCCGTCGAAGCGGGTGAAAAATGTAATAATGTGTAGCAACAAAAATAAAAAGTTTTTGTCAATTAAAATTTCCTTTACTAATCAATTATACAAGATGGGCCATAAGTAATGGTACATAGAGCAATGGTGGATTTTTCAAATAAAAATAATGTGACTTAGCTACATTTACCTTATACCAAAAGTTGATATTAACAGAGATGCAGGGTGTCAATGTTGAAAAAAAAATCGATTTTTTCGTATAATTATTGAATGAATTGTAATATAGGCACAAAATTGGCGCCCTACACATGTCAACCCTCCTCGTCGAAGGGGGTGGAAAATGTAATAATATATGGCGACAAAAATAAAAAGGTTTTGTCAATAAAAATTTTCTTTTCTAATCGATTACATATACCAAAGGACACAAATTAACGCCCTACACATGTCAACCCTCCCCGTCAGAGGGGAGGAAAGTGTAATAATGTCTAGCAACAAAAATTACGAAAAAAGTTCAAAGGGGAGACCCATGGTACAAAACTTGAAAAAATTTGGATTTTTCGAAAATGAGTTTATAGCAATTCATTGAGTTTTCAGGACGCAGATTACGTATTTAAAAACCAAAGTGAGGTACCGCTATCCGTTCGCGAGATACAAGCCTCGAAAATTTCGAAATTATCAGAAGTTCTGTGGGCGAAAATTAAGTTATTATTTAGGATTTAAAAGTACACTATCAGATAGATTACGTAGATTACGAATTTAAAAACCAATTTGAGCTGTGACTTTTGGTTTGGAAGAATGAGAGTTTAAAATTACGAAGAAAGTTTAACCCTTGTTGTTGTTGTTGTACCCTTGGTACAAAACTTGAAAAAATTTGGATTTTTCGAAAGTTATTGTTCTGGATTTAAAAGTACCCTATTAGATAGATTTTATCCCGTAGATTACGAATCTGAAAACCAATTGAGCTGCGACTTTTGGTTTGGAAGATATCAGAGTTTAATATTACTGTAACGAAATGTAAATTGTAGAATTTAGTGCATAAGAAAAGTTTCTAGAAAGATCTGATAAGGGAAAATCGGCCGCGTTAACGAAGCAAACGACAGATAAGAGTTCCCGAAATTTCGGCAAACGATAAGCCTTATCTGCCGGTTTGTTCTAGAACCTGGAGGCCAAAACTATATAAAGCGGCCAGCTCTCCCTCGAGTCAGTTAACTAGAGTCAGTGTAGTTAAGTAGTGAGTTAGCAGTTAGAAGTCAATAAGTGATTTAATTATTCAATTGTAGTGATCAGTGTTTAGTTTGAAAATAAAGTGGGTATTATTCAATTCACGTGTTATTCAATTCGAACCGATAAAGCCCGTAACATTACGAAAAAAGTTCAAAGGGGGGACCCTTGGTACCAAACCAGAAAAAATTTGGATTTTTCGAAAATAAGTTTATAGCATTTTCACACAGTTTTCGGAACGTAGATTACCTACTTGAAAACCAAGGTGAGCTAAGACTATCCGTTCGCGGGATACAAGACTCGAAAGTTTTGAAATTTTTAATTTTTCTAGGAACGAAAATTAAAAATTATTGATCTGGATTTAAAAGTACCCTATCAGATAGATTTTATCCCGTAGATTACGAATTTAGCTGCCACTTTTGGTTTGGAAGATATGAGAGTTTAAAGTAACCAAAAAAGTTCAAAGGGGGGAGCTCTTCGTACTAAACTTGAAAAAATTTGGAATTTATCGAAAAATGTTTTATCAGTCATTTTCATAGAGTTTTCGGGACGTAGATTACGTATTTGAAAAGCAAAGTGAGCTACGACTATCCGTTCGCGAGATACAAGCCTCGAAAATTTCGAAATTTTCAAATTTTCTAAGGTCGAAAATTAAAAGTTATTATTCAGGATTTAAAAGTACCTATCAGATAGATTTTGCTTCGTAGATTACGAATTTGAAAACCAAATTGAGCTGCGACTTTTGGTTTGGAAGATATGAGAGTTTAAGGTTACGAAAAAAGTTCAAAGGGGAGACCCTTCGTACAAAACTTGAAAAAATTTGGATTGTTTGAAAATGATTTAACAGCATTTTCATAGAGTTTTCGGGACGTAGATTACGTATTTGAAAACCAAACTGAGCTACTGAGATTTTCAAATTTTCTGAGGTCGAAATTAGTATTTTAAAGTACCCTATCAGATAGATTTTATCCCGTAAATTACGAATTTTGAAAACCAAATTAAGCTGCGACTTTTGGTTTGGAAGATATGAAAGTTTAAAGTTACGAAAAAAGTTGAAAGGGGGAACCTTGGTACAAAACGTGAAAAAATTTGGATTTTTCGAAAATGAGTTTATAGCATTTTTATAGTTTTCGAGACGTAGTTTGCCTAATTGAAAACCAAAGTGAATTACGATTATCCGTTCGCGAGATACAAGCCTCAAAAGTTTTGAGATTTTCAAATTTTCTAGGGTCGAAAATTAAAAATTATTATTTAGGATTTAAAAGTACACTATCAGATAGATTTTGTCCCGTAGATTACGAATTTAAAAACCAATTTGAGCTGTGACTTTTGGTTTGGAAGAATGAGAGTTTAAAATTACGAAGAAAGTTCAAAGTTCAAAGGATTTTTCGAAAATAAGTTTATAGCATTTTTATAGAGTTTTTGGGACGTAGATTAGGTATTTGAAAACCAAAATGAGCTAATACTATCCGTTCGCTAGATACAAGCCTCGAAAGATTCAAAATTTGCAACTTTTCCAGGGTCGAAAATTAAAAGCCATTGTTCAGGATTTAAAGATACCCTGTCAGATAGATTTTATCCTGTGGATTACAAATTTAAAATCCAAATTGAGCTACGACTATCCGTTCTTCTGAAGTCAAAATTCAAAAATCATTATTCACGATTTAAAAGTACCCTTTTAGCTATTTTTTGTCAAGTAGATTACGAATCCGAAGACCAATTTGAGCTACGACTTTTGGTTTGGAAGATATGGGTTGAAAATTTCGAAAAAAGTTCAAAGGGGGGGACCCTTCTTACAAAACTTGAAAAAATTTGCATTTTTCGAAAATGAGTTTTTAGCTTTTGATAGAGTTTTTGGGACGTAGATTACGTATTTGAAAACCAAAGTGAGCTACGACTATCAGTTCGCGAGATACAAGCCTCGAGAGTTTCGAAAGTTTCGAAATTTTCTTCAGTCAAAATTCAAAAGTTATTATTCACGATTTAAAAGTAACCTATCAGCTGGATTTTGTCACGTAGATTACGAATCCGAAAACCAAATTAAGCTACGACTAAGTACGACCATTCTTCTGAAAAATTTCCATTTTTCGAAGTTTAGATTTTTCAAAAAAATTACCTTTTTTTAAATTTTGAAATTTGTTTTTAAAATTTCTACTCTAAAAATTCTTACTTTTTTGGAAATGCACCATTTTTTGAAAGGTTTCATATTTTAAAATTTTCAATTTTATTTTAAAATTTGGATTGATTTCGAAATTTCAAAAATTTTGCTATTCTACGAAATTTTAACACTTAAGAATGTAAATTTTTTCAAAGTTAGACTTTTTCCAAAATCCTGACTGTTAAAAATGTCGACATTTTTTTCATAATTTCCGCTCATTCGAAATTCTTACTTTTTTTTTTGAAAATGTGAAGTTTATTGCAAGCTTGACTTTTTTTAAAACGTCGACATTTTTGAAATTTTCCAATTTTTTATTTTTTAAAAGGATCGACTTCTTTTAAAATTTATAATTTTTGAAATATTTTGACATTTAAAATTGTTTTTAATTTCCCGTAATTTTTTTTTAAATATTCGACTTTAATTTCAAATATGTATCTAAAATTTACTGTCCAAGATTCCAAAATTTTAACTTTTCAAAATGTCAGCTTCTTTGCAAAATGCCGACTTTCTGATAATTTTGTCTTTCCTTCAATATTTACGTATATTTCAAAAAAATTTAATTTTTTTGAAAATTTGGCAACATTTTTTAATTTTTGTAGGTCTTGAAATGTTTTTAAATTTTAACTATCTTTGTAATCTTTTTTCAACTTGTCGATTCCCTAAAATTTTTAACATTTTTCGAAATTTCCACTTTTTCGAAAATTGTGACTGACTTTTAGATTTTTAAATTTAAGTTTTTTTGAAAATTTCGACTTTTATAAAAATGTTGACCACTTTTTTAAATATCAACTTCTTTCAAAATTTTTCTTAAACTCCCACTGATTTTTATGTAAGACAGATTATGTAGTCAAATGGATTATCCGAATTATCTTGGTCCCAATTAGTTCGGATAAACGACGCTCTACTATACTTCGAATTTTCTTAAAATTTTGAATAAGTTTTTTTCCCCTAAATCTTAATTTCTACAAATTTTTATTTTCATTTTTAAAAACGTTTGTTTTAATCTTTGGAATCAATACAATTCAGGGCTTCAAACTGGAACTGAATCGAAAACCGAAAAAAACCGTTTTTACGCCGGAACGAAAACCTGAACGAAACCGAAAAAAATTATGGGTTTGTCAAATTTATATACTTAAAATAGTTTTCTACTTTATACTTAAGATTGAAATTTTTTTTGAACTTAAATTTTTTTTCACATAATTTTACACAATTCCATGCAACTTTCATCTCATCTTTATCTTTCATTTCTGATTAGATTACATTAGATTAGAAACGCACAATTTTCACATTTTCTAGAAAATATTGACTGTTTTCTCAAAATTTAAACTCAAATTAAAATTGTAAGTTTTAACCTGATTGTTTTTTAAAAATATTTGACTTTTTCTCGAAATCTGGACTTTTATCTGGAAATTACTCGAACTATTTCTTTTCGGCTTCTAAAGTTTAAAGTGTAAAATAAAAAAAAATCCTCTGTTGTACGTTGTATCTTTGGAATAAAGTAGTAGGGCGTTTTTCATTCAAGCTAGGGAAACTCGATTTTACTTACAATTTTTATTATAAATTCGAGTTTTTCTGGAAATTTTTTCTGGATTTTTTTTTAAATTCCAAATTTACTGTTCTTTACATTTTAATTTTCTTTGCCTTATTTGATATCTGTATTTTTTAAAGTTATTAGTAAAATTTTCGATTTTTCGTGAAGTTGTTTCCTTCAAATTCCAGTTTGATTTTAGTATTCCAATTGCTGCCGACTTCCTAAATCTTCCAAAAATTTCAAGATATGATTTTTTCTCAAAATTGTCGCTAAAATCTCGTAGTTTCAAATTTAACTAAGAAATTTTTAAATTTCAATTCAAACTGGGATCTTGGCATTGGGGTCAAAATTTTTACAGTAAACTTGAAAAGGTGACATGTTAGAAAATGTATAATTTAAACTTGCACTATTTTTTTGTGGAACGAACTGGTCCCTGTTATCTTCAAAAATTGAAATACAAATCTTGTCTCCTGAAACCAAGAAAGATTAAAAAACACTAACGCGACGTTAAAATAGCAATTTTTATTCTGAAAACTTTGATTTTTTTCTCAAGATTTCGACTTTAGCCTCAAAACTGCGATTTTTTTAGAATTTAAAAGTCAAAATTGTGTGTACTCTTAAATGTTAGGTAATTGCTTTCGCCGGCATTCTGGTATAAACTCAAAAGGTCGGCCCTTTGCAACTTCGGCCATTTGCTTCTTGAACTTTTGTGTCAAAAATCCGTTCTAAAAATGTTAAATTTATTCACAAACTTTTTAGCTATAGCTGAAATTATTTCCAAAATTTTATCTTTAAAATTGAATTTGGCATTTATTTTTTCAGAAAATTGGTCCTTGATCTTAAAATTTTAATTTTTGCATAGAAAATTTAGGTTTAAAAATAATTGAAATTGCAATTTTTGTAAAATTGTTTTACTTTTATTGTTAAAATTTATATTCCCATTAAAAATTCAAACGCAAAAGTGCTAATTTAAATTTAAAAATTTTATGTTATTTTTTATACAACATTTTTGTAAAAGTCTAAGTTTTGAGGAAAAACAAACTAAATTTATGACAAACAATTTTTCAAAATTAATCTAAAAATTTCGAGTCCTGAAAATTTTTAGCTTTCGAGCTAAAAGTCGAATATTCGAAAATTCCAAATTTAAACTTATATTTGTTAATTTCATATGATCAAAGTCTCAACTCATAATTTCGAGAAAAATGTCTATAATTAAAGAATAAATGTAAACATGTCGATAACAAGGGTTAAGAGATTGGTACAGAAAGACTAAATTTTGTTTAAAGACGAAATTTTAAAAGAAAATAATAATAAAAAGTACATACAAGTTTAAATTTAAAACTTTCTGAAAACTTTTACTTTTTCTAGAAATTTTGAAGATTTCAGCAACATTTCCAAAAAAAATTGAATATTTCGGTTCAAAGTCAAGACTTCTAATTTAGGGTAGACATTTTGAAAACCCTTTTTATAAATAAATTTGGCATTCATTTTTTTTGAAATTGAGACTGTCCCACAAAATCCTAATTCAAAACTTTTTATTTTACAATTTTTAGGCTTTTTTATTTTCATTTATTTTTTAATTTGATCTTTTTAATCGAATGTTCTAGGAAACAAAGTCGAAACAGTGGAAATCAATTTCATTAGAAAAAGCGAGTCAAAGTCAAAACCTCGATAGAGAACCAAGAGTATGAAAGAAAAGAGAAAAGTCTCTCAAATTTTCAATTTAATCGCCAACGTTCGTATATTCTAGATGTTTTCAACTCTAAGGTATATAATTTAAGATTTTTATGAAAATTCCAAGTTTAAATTTGAAATATCTAAACCCGAAATGCCGATTTAGTTTTTTATAAAGTTTAGATTTTTCTTGAAATTTACACTCAAATTGAACTGAAAACTAAGAGTTTCAGTATGAAATTTTTAAATTCGAAAAATAGAAAATATTTTCCTTCGTTTTAGGCAAGGTCAAAATAATTATGTGTTGTAATATTAAATAAAAAAGACATCACATTTTCTAAATTATGTTCAAAATTCAAAGATTTGATTCGAAAAACTTTTAAAAATGAAAAAATGAGTCACCCGGAACTGAACCAAAAACGGAAAACCGGAAAAAACCGTTATTTTTGTCGGAACGAAAACCGAAATACAGAACTTGTCCCCTGAAACCAAGGAAGATTAAAAAACACAACAAAGGTTGCTCTAACGCGTTTCGACAGCGAAGATGTCATCTTCAAAGAGAAAACTGAGTTTTCTCTCTGGGGACAAGTTCTGTACTTCAATTTTTTAAGATAACTAAGGACCAGTCCGTTCCATCAAAAAATACCAATAAAAATAAAAATTTTTGAAACTTCTATTTTTTAGCGACTTTAACTTTTATGTTGTAAAATCTTGATGCTTTTAATTCTTCCTATTTTTCAAAGTTGTAAGTTTACACTTTCCCTTTTTTTATTTAATTTTTATTGTAAATTCAAAATCTTTACTTTTTCTAGAAATACGGATTTATTCAAAATCCCTTTGATCTCGAAATGTTACATATTTGATAAATTTGGATGATATTTTTAATTTCCAATTCAATCTCGCAATTTTATATAGCTTGAAAAATGTTGACTCTATTTTTTAAGTTATGTTTATGAGAGAGAGTTAAGAAAATTTTTCGGTAAGTGTCTCGACTTATTTGCCGCAAATTTTGTATTTTTCTAAAAATTGTAAATTAATTGCACTTTCAGTATTTGCTTTTTTCTTAAAATGTTACTTATAAACTGTAAATATCGTATTTTGTCTTTAAATTTTTACTTTGATTTTGACTCGAAATTTTGAGATTTATCTGTGGAGCAAAACATTAAAAATTGGGAATTTTGAAAAATCATTAAAGTTTAAACTGAACTTCGTAATTTTCAAATCCAAATGGAAAATCTAAAATAAAGTAAAAATGCAGAACTTATAACCCCAGAGTTTTCAGAAAAAAGACCAAGTTTTAAGAAGATCATTTTTGCCCAAAAAATATTTTGGTTTAACACATGCAAGCGCAGCGTTGTATTTTCGCATGAGATAGATATGTGAAAACGTAACTCTGGACATGAACGGGTTAAACTGAAAATTTTGCGTAAATCAAGTTTAAACTCAAAGTTCCTACACAAAAATAATTTTTAGTTTAAACTTAAAATTTCGAGAAGAAAGTCGCAGTTTCAAAAGTTAAACATTTAAAAGCTCGAAATTAATAGAAAAACTTTTCAAGAAATACTTTCAGTTAAAAGCAAGGCTCAAAATAATTCCAAATATTTATGGTACAATAAACAAAAATTTTGAATTCTGAATTACCATCAGAAATAATTTTAAATGCAAAATTTTTGAGGAAAAATATTTACATGACAACATTAAACTCCACATTTTGAGAAAATAAGAGATAAATATTATGTATGTGCATAACTATAATAATTTATCAACCACAGCATCACATACCCTGGCGATATGTAAGCTTACTTTCCTTCCATGGGATACAGGTCTCCGGGGCTCCGGAAACACGTAAGCTTTTATGCAGTTCTAAATTTTCCTCTCCTTTTTTACTGTAAAAAGTAAACTTTTTCTAAATTATGTGCGATACATATCGTGTATTTACAGTTTTGAGTTTAAAAATTTTCAAAAAATTAACATATATAAGGCAACTTTAAATACTTAATCTTTATTAAAATTATGACTTTACAGTGCATACATTAACAAGTTAACTACATTTTTAACATTATTCATCAGTTAAACAAAAATCATCGTCTAAAATTCAACATAACATTCAAAAAAATTGGCCCTAAAACTAAAAATGTCACGGAGTGCAATACATATCCACCGTTGTCAACATCTTCAGGTTTTTCATCATTGCACAAACTAGAATTGCAAATTTTGCAATAGGTAAATTCAGGTTTACTGCAAAAGCTGTCAATTTGTTCTACTTCCAGGCAGTCTTTAAATATACCAGTAGCATTTGGATTGTCTGCAAACGTTTAATTTTTAACATATTTTATTCCTTTGTGGCTAAGCCGCTGTCATAAATAATAAATATTTCACATACCTTTGGAAACTTTATAAACTGTAACGCAGTTATCCGTAGAGTGTGGGCATGGTTTATCAGTTGATGTGTCACAATTCAAGTAACAATGTCGACAGTATTCCACAGAATATGATTGACCTGAAATTAAATCAGTTTTTACCAGTTTTTTGGTTTTTACATAAAAATTGCAACTTTGGGAAAAGTTTGAAAGAAAGAAAACTATTACTATTAAATAACAGTTTAAAAGTTATAAACAAAAAACAATACCAGTTTTTTGTTAATAATATAATCATTAGAAATACCTAATTTGTCTTGGCATTATACAATACTTTTTTATCGGTTCTTCAGACTCAAAATCAATTTTCCTTTGAATTAAAAAGAAGTTTTAACTTTGTATAAATTATAAATTAGTAAATCACAAATTATCGAGAAATCAAACTATTATTTTTGAAAATCTATTTAATAAATCATGAAAAGATTTAAACACTTTTTCAAAGCATTAAAAATTCTTTTAAAATCAAATTATATTTATTACTAATTAGTAATTAAGAAGCAAGTTCAACTTTGCATGAATTAGTAATATAAAAACGATTTCCAATTAATAATGAGAAGTAAAATCAGTTACATTTATTAATAATAATCATGGAAAGATAGTAACATTTTTTCGAAGTATGCTATTAAAAAATATTTTCAAGTTACTTTCAAATTATAAGAATATTTAATACTTTTAGTGATATTTAAAAATGTTATTTAATTTCAAATAATATTTATAATCAAAAAAGTCATGTATAAAAATTAGTAGATTAAAAAACTATACTGCCAAATAGTAGATATTTAGAACCACAAATCATTTTGTGTGTGAACAATCATGAAAAAACCTTAGTGATATTTTTATAAATTCTTAAAAAAATTTTGTAAATGTGAAAAGTGCTGTATATGTATGTATACGAAATGATAATATTATGAACAGATAAATAAATTAAGATTGTTGTAATGTGCACTCCTCTAATGTGTAGGATGTGAGTTAATTGCACTTTTTAATTTTTATTATACAAGTCTCAATACTTACTTATGAAATAAACTAGAAGTAAAATTAACAATTTATAATACATTTTTGAAAGTAACCCGATTTTTCACAGAGTAATACTATACGTTACAAATCAATTTAAGGCGGTATGCCTAACAAACAAAATTTAAAAAGATAAGATAACATTCTTGAATCATCGATAATTCGCACTTAATAAACACACAGAAAACTGTCCAAATCAAACAATATTTCGTCATGATTAAATAAATTGTAATGCAATGAATTTATGAGTGCAAATAAATTAATCTAAAATGAACAAATACCCCAAAGAAAAATGGAGAAAGCAAATTAAAGCTGAAGGTTTCTAAATTTCAGATTTTGCGTTCAACAATTTTTAGCTTCGGCAGTTTTTAAATAATTATAAGAAAACCATCGGCTAAAAATTTTATCAAATTTTTACACACGTTAAAAACATTCACGGACTTCCATAATTTACTTTGAGTAACAACATCATAAAGCTTTTCTGGATAATTTAATCCTATTAAATTTACTTATTTTACACCCTGCACAATAATTTTTTTTGTTGTCCTCGTTCAAAATAAAAAATTCATTTTTGACTTTGGTAATCAATAACTCGGGATATAATAATTGTCAAGAAAATTCGAGTAGTGGCTTTGAAAAATGCAATACATTCTGTGCAAACGCTAGTGATTGGTTTTTAAAATAAATGAAATAAATGAAATGAAATAAATATCTAGTTTCTGGAAAAAGATACGAAGAATTTTGTGAAACCTTGCACCTGTCAATTTTTTTATAAAAATCCAATTATCTTAAAAACCATAAATTTTAGGAACAGTGTTTATTATTTAAAGTGGCCTTAAAATATTAAATTAAATTCAAAAATATATAGGAAGTGTAATTTAAAATAACGAAGTTGGTGTCAACTTCCGGTATAACCGGAAATACTACAACTTTGCGAATATTTTACTTGTGTTGGTCCTATCGTCTTTGCTAAGTTTGCCAAATTTTCAAATGTTTTAGATGAGTACTTTGCCAGATATCGATCGCGGCGATTCCCGGTGGGACACACTGTATAGATGATAAATGTTAAGCTTTTTAAATTCATTACGTCACAATCAATTCTGAACATGCTTTGTTGTCGTTCATGCTCAAAACAATTAAACCAGCAAGAACAGGAAAGAGCAAGACCTAGCAAGAAATTGGCGAGACAAGAAGTAAAACAACTTCTTGTCTTGCTTAACAAGACAACACAAGAAGTTGACGAGCAAGACAAGAAATCTTACTTTGTGCATCACTAGTTTTCTTATAATTACTCAAAAACCGCTAACTCAAAAAAAATTTGAACTCCAAACATGAAAACTAAAAACTTAGGTCTTTAATTTCCTATTTTTGATTTTTTCTTTATGATCATTTTTTTTTTCGAATTCTAACCTTTTGAGCGTCACTTCAAAATTTAGGAATTTTTTTATATCCCTTAATTTCTGTGCCTAACATACTAACACGTTTATGGGAGTTTAAAAGAAGTCCAATCTCTAAGTTTTTAATTTTTTCTCAAATTTGAACATCAAACTTAAGGCATAAAAAATATATACAGAATGGATTAAATTGTGATAAACTAGCCACTCTCACGTTTTCGAAGACGTCGCACGTCGCATGGCGAACAATGGGTGTGCATAATGTAGCAGACGAGATAGGGTGAAGAGCGTGTTCTTGGCACTCTCTAATAACTGAGACAGATCAGCTATGGTATGGTTACCCTGAAAGAAAACTCCCTGATCCTCCGGGTTGGGGGTTGCGGCGATGGGCCTGCTCCCTTTCACGCTGAAAAAATATATTAATGCAAAAAGTCCTAGTAAATATAAACCGGATGGATCAAAATGGAAACGATTACGCTTACGAAAAAGGAATTTGATTTTTGGCATATGAAATGTCCAGGGAATTCAAACAAAAAGTGATGAGGTAGTGACAGAAATTCAAAGGTATAAATTAGATGAGGCTGTTCACAGTGAAACAATAAAAAAAGGAAAAACGTACTAGTGATTTTAAGGAATACATTACTTTCCATAGTGGTGTAAAGACATGCGAGCATCTGCATGAATTAGCATTTTAATGAAAAGGAACCTATCATAAAATATAATGAACTGGGATCAAATAAATCCAAGGATAATAAAAGTTGAAATGAAATTAAAAGGCTATGATGTTGTTAAAAGTGCTTATCCCCATCTAATAATATGATAGATGATGTTAAAGACGAATTTTATGAAGATCCAATACATTCAGTTGAAAATGTTGGAAAGAGAAAAATAATAATTACACTGGGAGAACTAAATGCTAGAATTGGACGAAAGAACGACGATAAGGTAGTAGGCAAGTTTGGTGAAGATGGAGTAAACAAAAATGGAGAAAGGTTAATATCTATGTGCGAACATACAAATCTAAGAATCCAAAATGGATATTTCCGACACAAGGATGTTCATAAATATACATGGACCTAACCAACTAGAGGCTTAAAGTCAATAATCGATTATCGTATATGTAAACAGAACTCCAGAATCATAACAACGAATGTGAGAGTACAGCGAGGAGTTGAGTCTGGTTCTGATCACTACTTAGTTAGAGTGACCTTTATGTTTCCTTTTTTTACGAACGACAGAAAAGAGTATAAAGGTAATGAAATAATGCGTGAAATATCAACACCCAGATACAACCTGCATGGCCTAGAAAACGAATCTATACAATTCCTCTACAGAATGCGACTAAATATAAAGTTGAACGAAGTACGCTATTGTGCACCTATCGACACCTACAAAGAAATCATAAAAGAAATAAAGGAAGCGGCGTTTGAGGCCCTAGGAGAAGGTGAAAACAAAAAACGTGAAGACAAATGGTGGAATGAAGACATCGAAAAACTCGTGACTCAAAAAAAGGAGCATACAATAAGTGGCATAGAACAAATGATATTAATGACCGAAACACACATAACAGACTCAACAAAATTGTTAAACGAGAGGTCAGTCAGGCCGAAAAACAATATGTGGAATATGTGGCATGTGTGGCAATATAAGGCATGTGAACGAGTGGACCAATATTTAGGTAGTACCAGATCTAGTGAAGCATGGAACCTTGTAAAGAGTGCCAGAACAAACTACAAGAAGATGAATAGACTACAACTTATTCCTCCAGAAAAAGGGGTTAAATATTGTACTGAGTTACTCACTAAAAACCGAGATGAATTTAAGAATAATTATAGCAAAGACGATGTTTCTTTACTAGAAGAGAATAAAATAACACCGAAAGAAGTGAGAGAGGTTATTAATAATATGAAGAACGGTAAAGATCCCGGACCTGAAGGGGTCCCGGTAGAGCTTATTAAACATGGCCCTGAGAAACTGTTTCACCTACAGGTGAAGAAGGTGAAGAATTACCAACAGAATGGAAAAATTCTTATATTAGTAATATACATATATAAGATTAAGGGAAACAGGGAACTATGCTCCAATTATAAAGGGCTTAGCGTAACAAACTCAATTAGTCGCATTTATGGTAAAATATCAAGAAGAAGAATTGAACAATAGTGGGAGAATAAGGAAGACCAAAGTGAATTCCGTGCAGGGCGGTTATGCATTGATAATATCTTCTGTCTAAAGCAAACTAAACTAACAATTTGGAAACCCACATAGTATTCATCGATCTCCAAAAGGCATATGACCAGTGGCGACTCGTAAGCCAAAACTAATGGGGGTGCTGCGACAATGTTCAACGTTTATAAACTTTTAAGCTTTCGACTGAAAATTTCGACATTTTCAAAACGTTACTTTTCGAAAATTTTAGATTTCCTTGAAAACTTGACAATAAAAATTTTTGATAATGTCACATTTTTTGAAACGTTGGATTTTTTTCAAATTTCGACTGTATTGCAAAATTTAGATTTTTTCTTATAATCTCGACCTTATTTTATTTTTAAATATTGACTTTTTCGAAAAACTGTGAATACTCTTTTAAAAATTTCAGTATTTTCGTAAATATTTACACTTTTCGGTGTTCTGTTTTTTTTTGTATTCTTTTTGAAAATTAATTATTACATTTTTTTTAATTTTTACCATTTAAAAATTCTTACTTTTTCTGAAAATTTAATTTTTTTCAAAACTGGCCCTTGGACTTTTTGAATTTTCGACTTTTTTCTAAATTTCATTTTTGTTTATGATATTTTTTGGAAAATTATAATTTTTTTATTGAAAATTTCGATTCTTAATAATTTCGACTGGTTTTCATTTAAATGTCAACTATTTTTCAAAAGTTCCACTTTTTGCAAAGTTTCGAATATTTTTTGTTGTTGAAATTTTCGCTACTTCTTAGTTTTCGAAATTCTTTCAAAATTTCGTTTTTTTTTGAAAATTTGGAGATTTTATGAAATGTTTAACATTTTTTCAAAATTGACCTAAAATTTCAACTTTTGAAAAAAATGTTTCACTTTGATTTAAAATTTTAACTAACAAAAATTTAAACTTCTTCCAAAATTTTAATTTCTCAATATTTTGACTTTTGAAAACATCGATCTATCTGATAATTTTCTCTTGTTTTCAATATTCCGGTTTCGACATTTTGGTTTTTATTGAAAAGTTGAGTGCAAATTTCCCAACTTTAAAATTTCAACTTTCTTAAAATTTCGAATTATTTCGTAAATTCGACAAACATTCTCGAATCTTTTGCAAATTTTAATATTTTTTTAATTTCGACTATAAAATTTCGACCTTTTCTTTTTGAAAATATCTTCTTTTGCAAAATTTTGACTTCATTTGGAAATTTGAAGGATTTTGAACATTTTTGTCTTTTCAACAAATTTCGACTTTCCTTATTGAAAAGTTTAACCTTTCCTTAAATCTGCACTTTTTTTCAAATTTTCTTCTTATTTTAATTCCCACTTTGTTGAAAATTCCGGTCTTTTTCAAATGTTCGAATTTTTCAAAATTTTAGTCATTTTCCAAAATTTAAAATATTTGGAAAGCTTAAAAATTTTGACTTTTTTTTTAATTTCAAATGATTTCAAAATTTTGACATATTTTGCAAACTGTCGATCCTTTATTTGAAAATTGTGACTTTTTTTTAAGTCGGACATTTCTTGAAACCTTTTATTGAAATTTTCGACTAATACTTCCGTAAAATTTCGACTCCATTTCAAAACTTCGACTTTTTTTTCAAAATTTCGACTCTTTTTGAAAACTTGACTTTTTTTAAAAAGTTTGAACTTTTTTTAAAATTTTATTTATACATTTTCTTAAACATTTCCAATTAAATCTTCGACTTAAAAGAAAAGATTCTTTTTAAACTTGAACTATTGAAAATATCGACTTTTTTCAAAATTTTACCTTTTCAAAATTTCAACTTTTTTGATAATTACGAATTTTTTAATAATTTTGAGTTTTCCTGTAATATTCAAAAAATTTACCTTCTTTGAATATTTAATTAAAAACTGCGCAATTTATTTTATATGTGGATATTTTGACTTCTTATGGAAATTTGAAAGATTTTAAAAATTTTTGCCTTGTCAACAAATTTCGACTTTGTTACTGAAAATTTTAATATTTTCTTTAATCCGTACTTTTTTTGAAATTTTCGACTTTTTATTTTAATTTCCACTTTGTTGAAAATTCCGGCCTTTTTCAAATGTTCGAATTTTTCAAAATTTTAGTCATTTTCCAAAATTTAAAATTTTTTGGAAAACTTAAAAATTTTGACTTTTAATTTCAAATGATTTCAAAATTTTAACATATTTTGCAAACTGTGGATCCTTTATTTGAAAATTATGATTTTTTTTTAAGTCAGACATCTCTTGCAACCTTTGAAATTTTTGACTAATACTTCGTAAAATTTCGAGTTCATTTCAAAACTTCGACTTTTTTTTTGAAAATTTCGACTCTTTTTGAAAACTTAACTTTTTTTCAAAAACTTTGAACTTTTTTTAAAATTTTATTTATACATTTTCTTAAACATTTTTAATGAAATCTTCGACTTAAAAGAAAAGATTCTTTTTAAATCTCGAAGTATTGAAAATTTCGACTTTTTTCAAAATTTTACCTTTTCAAAATTTCAACTTTTTTGATAATTACGCATGTTTCGATAATTTTGAGTTTCTCCAATATTCGAAAAATTCAGTTTCTCTAAAAATTTAATTAAAAACTCCGCAATTTATTTTAGATGTCGATATTTTTCCAAAAATTTGTCTTTTATTCACATTCCCAAAATTATTGAAAATGTTGACGATTTTAAAAATTGTGGTTTCGAAATTCTTATCCTCTTTTGAAAATTTGACTTTCTATAAAAATTTCAAAATTTTTTAACGACTAACGACTTTTCTGATAACTTTAGCTTTATTTTTTAGAAGTGGTACAGTTTTTCTGTATAAATTTACATTTTTTGAAAAAAATTTCGAAATGACACTCGAATTTAAAACAAATATTAATAAAATTTTCAATTTTTAAAAGTGTGCAAAGTTTTGAAATAAATTTTCAAAAAAAAACTTGTATTTTATATACAAATAAATTGCTAACATTTGAATTTTAATCACAAAAATTTGCTTCAAGCTGGAATATTTGACTTTTGAAATTTCTCTGGAACTTCAAAATTACTAGAAAAAAATTAAATTAGAACAGTAAATTGTTAATGAATTTTTTCAACATTTTGATTAATTTTTATTTCGAAATTTTGAGACTCTTCTGGAAATGTTGACTTTTTTTCTCAAAAATTTCAATAATTCCCACTTTAAAAGTTGAAATTATAATTAATTAAATAAATAAAATTTAATATTTAAATTTCGATCTTTTTTTTTTATCGAAATTTGAATTTTAAATTCGAACTTAATAATAAATTTAACATTTCTAGAAAAATTGGAAATTTCGATTCAGAATTTTCTTTGGTCCTACAGTAGTTGTAATTTTTTAGAGAAATATCAAATTGCAAAAAAGTTGAAATTAATAAGGTTTATTTTTTCTTGAGATTTCAATATTTTTCCCAAAGTTTTCTTATTTTTATGCAGTTTTGAAGTTTATTTTTCCAAAATTTATACTTAATAATTTTCAGTTTCTTATCAAAATTACAAATTAAATGAACTTTAAAATATTAAAATTTCGTTAAAAACTTTTAAATTTCCACAACAAATTAGAGAGAAATCAAAATGTGTACAAGAAAAAATATTTTAAAGACAAAATTCCCAGGAAAAATCGAAATTTGAAAAAAACACTCTTTATATAAAATGTTCAGGGAAAAACAAAAATTTCATAGAAAAAAAATCCAAATTTGAAGAGAAATTTGAAATATCTACAAAAAAGTCGAAATTTTTTGTTCTTCCCAAAATGTTTTTTTCAGGGTTTTTTCCAAAAGTTTTTTGTCAAAAGTACAAAATAAAATGAACTTTAAATTGTCAAAGTGTCGTGAAAAAACAGGACAATTTTAAAGCAAATTAGAGGAACATAAAAAAAAATCTGGAGAAGTTGGAATTTCTAAACAAAATTTTAAGAACAACACTTTCAGGAAAAATGGAAATTTCGAGAAAATTTCTTTCTATAAAATATTTAGGAAAAATGGAAACTGCAGAAAAAATTAAAACTTCCTAAAAAAATCGAAAAATCTGAAAAAAACTCAAAATTTTTATACAAAATGAGGTTTGAGGTAAAAATTCGAAGATACCGTATTAACCTATTTTTTAGAGAAATATTGTAGTAAAATGCGAGATGAGTTAGATTTAGATTTTTTCTTGAAATTGTAAATATTTTCTCAAAATGTTGACATTTTCAAAGAAATTAGAGTTTTTTATTAACATTTTAATTCCTGCCGGAAATATTGATTTCTTTCTCAAAACTTAAAAAAAATTAAATTTTTAAAAATGTGATTTTGATCAAAATTAAAAATAAAATAGGTTTTTAAATGTGGTAACTTCGTGAAAGAAACCTAAAATTACTGCAAAAAGAAATCAGAGAAAATTTAAAATTTCTATACAAAATGGGATTTGAGGTAACAATTCAAAGATATCGTATTAACCTATATTTTAGAGAAATAGTAAAATGCAAGATGAGTTGGATTTAGATTTTTTCTTGAAATTGTAATTATTTTCTCAAAATGTTGACATTTTCAAAGAAATTTGAGTTCTTTTCTTAACATTTTAATTCCTGCTCGAAATATTGATTACTTCCTCAAAACTTTTACAAAAATTAAGGTTTTAAAAATGTGATTTTGATTAAAATTAAAAATAGAAAAATCAACATTAAAAAAATCCTTATTTTGAAAAATGTCAAAACTTTAAAAAGTTAACCTTTCCAAAAAAAAGTTAAGAATTTCAAAAATAAATCGACGAAAAGTGAGAATTTTCAAAGCAGATATTTTCAAAGACTTCGAGAATGAAAAATAGTGAAATTTTCAAAGTTGAAATTTTGAAAAATTTTAAAAATTTGGAAAAATATCGAGATACTGTATTAACCTATTTTTTAGAGAAATAGTAAAATGTAAGATGAGTTGGATTTAGATTTTTTCTTGAAATTGTAATTATTTTCTCAAAATCTTAGGGTTTTTTTCTTAACATTTTAATTCGTGCTTGAAATATTGATTTCTTCCTCAAAACTTTTAAAAAATTAAATTTTGCAAAATGTGATTTTGATCAAAATTAAAAATAAAATAGATTTTTAAATGTCGTAACTTCCTGAAAGGAACCTAAAATTACTATAAAAAGAAATCAGAGAAAATTTAAAATTTCTATACAAACTGGGATTTGAGGTAACAATTCAAAAATACCGTATTAACTTATTTTTTAAAGAAATAGTAAGATTCGAGATGATTTGGATTTAGATTTTTCCTTGAAATTGTAATTATTTTCTCAAAATGTTGACATTTTCAAAGAAATTTGAGTTTTTAACATTCTAATTCCTGCTCCTTGATTTCTTCCTCAAAACTTTTACTAAAATTAGTTTTTGAAAATGTGATTTTGATCAAAATTAAGAATAAAATAGGTTTTTGAATGTCGTAACTCCGGGAAAGGAACCTAAAATTGCTATAAAAAGAAATCAGAGAAAATTTAAAATTTCTACAAAAAATTGTGTAATGAAGTGTTGAGAAAATTTTAAGAAAAAAAACTCGTAAGCAAAATTGGGGGTGCTGCAGTTCCACAGTGCCTATACGCCAGCCGCCACTGCATATGACAGTGTCCCATTGGATAGATTATGGCAGGTATTAAATGACAAAAATATACCATCGGTTTACATAAACGCAAAAAGACAATTGTATGAAAATATGACGAGTGCCATTAAGATTGACCAAATGATAACTAAAGAAATAAACGTAACGAAAGCACTCCGTCAAAGCCGGAATAGAGCTCCCACATTATTTAAAATCTATCTAGAAGGCGTCCTTGAAACTTGGAAGGAGAAATGTGAACATGGATAAACCGATTGGGAAGAACAAATGATACAGTTTACACTACGCAGACGATCAAATCATTCTAGCGGAAGATCACCAGGACATTTACTACATGTTGCGTAAAATAGACGAGGCATATATAGAATGGGGACTAACCATAAACCCATCTAAAACAGAGTACCTAGTAATCGGACATAGAGGAGAACATCTAAAATTCTGCGATACTGAAATTAAGAGTATTGACTCGTACAAATGCCTTGGTGTACAGCTGACAAATAATGGTAGAAATTCAAAGGAAATTGTTTCGCAAAGTTGGGCAAGGAAACACTGCAATAAGACAATTATTTGGGCTAATATGGAACAATAGTATTACTAAAAATTCCAAGATTAGAATTTATAAAACTATTGTTGAAAGCATCGCCACATATGGCTCTGAACTGGTTCTGGATCATTAATAGTAGGGATGCCTCGAAGATTAATACTATGGAGATAAATTACTGGGGTAGATACTGCCATGTAACGAGAAAGGACACGGTTAGAAACACAGATATCAGACCAAGATTGGGAATTGATATCAGCGTAATGGAAACAATAGAATGGAAAAGACTAAAATGGTATGGCCATGTCCATGAAATGGAGGAATAATCGATGACCCAAAAGAGTTCTAGACTGGACCCCTTTAAATCAAAGAAAAAGAGGCAGACCGAGGAAAAGCTGGAAAAATGAGGTCGAGAACGCCATGGAGGAAAGAGATTTGGAGGAAGGCAACTGGAGAAGTCGTAAACATTGGAGACTAGGATGCGAAAAACGGCGCCAGCCGTAACAAATCGCCACATTGAGGTTTTAAGAGAATATCGCAACTCGAACTTTTGAGATTTTTTTACAAGTGTTGACAGATTCGGCAAAAATACGAAATTTCAAGAAAAAGACCACAAGTTGAAAAAATCGAAATGTCAAGCCTAAAGTTACGATTTTAAATTGGAAATTTCAATTTCATAATTTCAAATTTTCAAATTCCAATTAGTTTCCAAAAAAGATCAATTTTTCGAATTTTTTTAGAATTTTCAAATTTTTTGTACAGATTTCGGGTTTTTTTTTAAAATCTTCAATCTTTTTATCTAGATATTTCGATTCTGATCACTAAATTTCAAATTTAGTTATCAAAACTTGAGGGACATATAAAATTACTAAAATAACTAAATCAAAAATTGTGACTAATTTCTAGGTTTTAAACCAAATTTGATTTAAGAAAGAAATCAAAATTTCAGTCGAAATTTTAAGAAAAAACTTGAAATGTCTAATAACACTAGAAATAGTCATTCAAAATTGTTAATATAGTGACGAGATTTGGAATTTGATCTCAAAATTTATATTTTTTCGTTCAAGTTGCAATAACTGTATTAAAATTTAGAATTTAGACATTTTTTAAAATCAATTTTATTGTCAAAATTTCGAGTTTCGAAAAGAGCATCGTTATTTTGAGTTTCATTATTAAAGTTTTAAATAAGGCAAAAACCCTTGTTGGATAAATAAACTCATAATATTAAAAAATCTCGAGTATTTGATTTATAATCGAAATATCAAGATTTCTAGTGTAAAATATAAATCGGGAAATATGGATTTTAAACTGGAGAATTCAAACAAAATATTGGAATTTGAAAGGAGTTTTACTCGAAATTTAGAATTGTGGAATTTTAACTGTTTTCTCAATATTGTGACCATAAACTTAAAGTTTGTCGAATTTCAAGTTAATCTCTAAATAGTTTAAAACTAAAATCTCAAAATTCAAATTTAATCCTGAAAAAAATTCAAGAAAAAATTTGAAAACTGCTCAAAAAGTTTTGAATCTGGAAGTTAAAATGTATCACATCTAAACCGCAATGGAGAAGTTTCCATTTTTTTCTTATTGATTAATTATAAATATTTAAGTAAAATGATACAAATATCTGAACAAATCGTTAAAATATCTCTAGAAATGAAAAAGTTATGGACCTTTGAAGTTGTTCTTGTAAGAGTATGCGTGTGACGTCGTTCGACCTAATCTACAGGGGTAGAACTACCCTTAAAACCATTTATCAGTCGATAAAAAAATATGTGTCACTTAGATTTCGGTCCTCTAAAACATATCCAAAAGTTAGAAAAATCTACGAGCTCTTCTTCTTGCTCAGTGATTTGTGATGCGACGATTTCGGATGGGTCAAATGACGTCACCACACACAGACGGTCGAACTAAAATATGTAAACTTCAATAATTTATTTTTCAGTCATTTATTAACGGATTTCAAAAAATTTTTAGTGGTTTATTAGATTTGATATATATTTTAATCTCATCAAATTAAACCTAGTATTAAAAACATCATGAAACTTCTCCATTCCCTGTAATATACCTGAAACGTGGAAACAATTAAAGTTGATCTCTACAGTCTTTAGTCCCCATATTAAAAATTTCAAGAGCGCCATCTAGTAACACCGTAATAAAATAACGCAGCAAATATGACAAGAAATTGGCAGATATTTGTCATGTTGCCTCTAAAGATCATAATGACGTTGAATACAGTAATTTTCCGAAATAGTCACAAAAACATATGTGGCCTAACTGTTCTACTAATAATACTGTGTTTACCACAAACTAAGTGTTTGAATTCACCCAAAAGTCAAGAAGATATCCTCGCTAGGTATAAACGGCACGTACCAGTGAAGGACTCCGAACACAAACTTCTTACAGGCGCGAGGGCCTACCTCTATGGCGCGCTTTTCGTTACGCCAGGTTTTTGCGGTTTTATGGCGCCATATTTTTCAGGTAAATCAGCGCCTATTACCGTAGAACAGTGTTTCCCAAACTTTCCATATCTGTACCCTTTCCAGAATTACCGTAACGCTGAATATCCCTCGTGAAAAAATGCATATCCTTTTTTAATCGATACATAAAATAATAAAAAACAAGCACCGAATATAATTTTCGTCAACCATAAAAATACACAATTACTTTTCAAATTTTGTGACGTTCAAAGCTGCCTGGTGCACCGAACTATCTCCAACAAATCCTTTTCGTACGCGTATGACAGGTTTGATAAACACTACCCTAGAAAATTAACTTCATCATTTCAGCTCTACGACATATTCTTCCCAGTTGAACCTCTAGGTTTTCCTCATAACTTTCTCCGTGCGTCTACTGGAGAGAAAATATTACACTGTGCCGGATTCACATCCCGTAATTTCTATGATCGTCAGCTACTTCCTTTCGCTGTATTTACCAGTTTCGATATTTAAAGCTTTGCTTTAATTTAAACCAGTTTACCCTTAGAAATTCGTGGTTGCAAATAATTTTTGTAACAATCCCAGGTATGTCCCCATTTTAAATCATAATTATGATTAGTAAAAGGATAATTTTTACTGAAGGCTTCCTGTTGAACAGCGTATTAGTCGGATCGATCTTACTTCTTTCGACGGTTGGTGAATGGAGAGCAAATCAGGTACTTATTTTGGGCACTACAGTCATCCCTATATATTCGAAGATGGTGATCGACCATTTGAAATGTTTGGGGTCCAATGTCAGGCCCATAATCAATATACTGGAAGGGGAGTCAATTTTTTCAACCATTGCGGCCACGATAATCATAGGTATCATCATTGGCTTTGATTTGAAATTGTACGCCACACCAATGCACGTTGTCACGTTTCTCTTGAGATTTGTCGGTGGTGGTAAGTTAAGGTTTGATAAATTTCACCAAAATCTCTACCCGTTGTGGATTTTAGGTCTTGTAGCTGGATATCTCATGGGAAGGCTTAGCTGCGTTATGTTTAGGAAGATGCGTAATGACCCAGTGGTCACTTTTATCTTGACAGCGGTTTTCCCTTTGATGTCTTATTACGTATCGAGCGATTTACTGGCTTGCAGCGGGACGACAGCTCTGGTGGTTTTGGTAATTTTATTGGACAGGGAGCGTTTTGTTATGGCGCCAGAAGTAGAGATGTTCGTGGACTTAGCTTGGGATATGTTCGAAATTTTCATTTCTTCGTTTTTCTTCGGAACTTTGGGCACTTTGTTCGCCGATATGCTATGGGTATTTGACGTACAACTGATCATTTACATGTTTATTACGTATTTGGTCACTTACAGTACAAGGTAAACACTAACAGCAAACTGAACGGTATTGCTTTATAGGCAAAATATTTTTTATTAGTATTTTAGCTACTAGGGTTGGAAAACCACAAGATGATGTTAAACAGTTAAAAGGCTCTGAAGGGTTGACTCTCAATGATTCCCATTTGATTTGATTTTTTCGTCACCTATACAAGGTGATTCTAAATGTAGTACCATAAATTCTGGATCGTATTTTAGACGAAAAGTCTATATAAACATATGTTGTAAAACCCTTCGTTTCCGAGTTACAAAGTGTGGAAAGTTACTTCTTGATTATAGTTTTTTATTAATAGTTGCAAAACGTGATAGAAATAATTAAATAAAATTTGGCTCAACTCCATAACCTTTCTGGCCCTTTTCAAAAATCTAAGAACTTAATTAACATAACTTAACCAGTGGCGGGTATAACAAGGAGGGCGGTGCTTAAAACATGCCTTATTTCTTTTGTGGCAATTTTTTACCAAAAATATAAACTACAAAAATTTTTACATAAAAAAGGTACTCTTACTAAACTTCGATATTGTGAGCGGTTTTCGAGTAAAATGCATTTTTATATTTCGATACATTAAAAGAGCTAGTCCAACACAGGAACTATGCGGTAATATGACATTCCATCATAATGCAAACATGGAAAGAAGGAAAGATGCAGTCGCGAAGCGACTGCAACAATGTTTTGATAGATATGGGCATTATTTAGTAATATCTGTATTTTTTAAGCTTAAACCAGTAGGTTCTGAATCTTTGGTGGTTCGCTGTGGCTTTAATATATCAAATATTTTCAAAATTCCAATTTTTTTTCAGTCAGAGATATTTTTTAAAACTTTGAAATTAATCTCAAAATTTGACTTTTGTTCTCTAAATTTGATTTTCTCTTAAAAATCTATCTATTTTTTAAGTCCTGTCTTTTTCTGAAAATTGAGTTTTTTCTCAATTCGTGTTTTTTTAGAAAAGTTGCCCTTTTCCTCACAAAATTCGACTTTTTTAAATAGTCTTTTATCTATTTTTAAAATTTCTAGTTCATTTCAAGATTGGGCGTTTATTATTTTTTTTTAAATCCATTTTCCCCTCAAAATGTTTAATTTTGACCTAAATTTTTTCGGAATTTGACTTTTTTCTCTCAAGGGAGAAGAGTCGTCTCTTTTCAAATCTTTTTCTAAAAATTGGAGTTTCTTTCTAAACTTTTCCTTTTTTTAGAATATTCACCATTTTTCTCAAAATTCAAAATTTCTAAATTGTGCTTAGGTCAAAATTTCTATTTATTCTCAAAATTCCTTCTTTTTTCTTTTTGAAAATTTAAACTTTTTTAATCAAAATTAGACTTTTTTTTTTAAATTTGACTTTATATTGATAATCCGACGTTTTTTACGTCAAATTTTCTCTTAAAAATTTCAATATTTTTCAGAATTTATGTTTTTCTTTTCTTAAAATGTTGCTTTATCTGAAAAAATTTTAAGTCCTGCCGGTTTCCAAAAATTCAGGGATTTTTTTTAGAAATGTCTTTTTAAAAAGTTTACAATTTTGCCCAAAATTCTCCTCTTTTAAATTGGACATTAGTTTGAAATTTTGATTTGCTCCTAAAATTTGACCTTTTTCAAAATTTGGCTTTATTCTAAAAATTGCACTTTTTTCCTAAAATGTGACTTTCTTTGGAAAATCTGACATTTCTCAAAATGTTGAATTTTAATTGAATATTTATACAAGGTGATTCAAAAAGTAGTACCATAAATTCAAGATCGTATTTTAGAGCCTAAAATAAGACGAAAAGTCTGTATAAACATGTGTCGTAAAATGCTTCGTTTCCAAATTACAGGGTATTGAAGGTTAATTGTTGTTTATAATTTTTAATTAATAGTTGCGAAACGCGTACAGATATTTGAATAAAATTTGGCACAACCTCATACATTTTTGTGTCCTTTCAAAAATTTGGAAATTAATTACCAGAACTTAACCAGAGGCGAGTATATCGAAGGGGTCATTTTGTGTGCAGTTTTGTCGCAGTTTCTTACCAAAAATATAAACTACAAACTTTTCTACGTAAAATGCATTTTTATATCTCACCATATTAAAAACTCTCTCTCAAAAAACTCGGATATAACACAAAGTTGGCTTTAAAATGAAAGAAAAGTTACACTATGTTTATTACCTAAAATGTACCTTTACAAAAAAATTATTAATCGTCAAAATTTAATTAAAAAATGGGCAAAATTGTAAAAAAATCATTTACGATTTCGAGTCTTTTGTCTAAATTCACCTTTTTTCCAAGTTACGTGTTTCTTTCCAAAATTCCTTTGTTTTCTCAAAATATTGTCGAAATTTCAATAAAGGCAGCTATAATTCCGGGAAAAAAGTTTTTTTTCGAAAATTCGACAGAATTATTTATTGAAAATTTTAACTGAACTGAAAAATTCCAATTGATTTTAAAATAGGCGATGCCTTAACGAATTAAGAATAAAAGTTAACTATATTCGTCTTGTAATTCTGTTGCAGAAGTTTGCTACTAATGCAATATTTTGACAGCTCTCTGCAGCAGCAAGATTACGGCTCTACAGGGTACCACGGCACACCATTGGTTGAAACAACTCCAGTCGATGCTTTTTCGCTAACAATTCGTTTGGAATTTTTCGCTAAACTATAATTTTATAAACAGGGATATTTTCCAAATTTGCTATTAGCTTTCGCCTCTTCTAATATTTTGTCAATTAAATGTCAATAACTAAATCTTTCGTAAGACGACTAGTCGTAAATCTACGTATGACTACTTTGCAGTGCGGTATCATCACGATCGCATTATGGTTGAGTTTTTTTATATACGAGCTGCTTAATACTAGTATGTATTTTACGAATCCAATTTCAGATTCCTGATCTATTTGCTGTTTTCGCCAATATTGGGGCATTTCGGTGCTGGGAAACTGACTTTCCGCCATCTAATTGTCACCGTTTGGGCTGGTCAGAAATCCGGCATCAATATAGCATTACTCCTCTACCTATACAGCTCCCCTCTCATCGATTCAAGCAATTTAAGCTTGTTGGTTTGCATAGGTGGAATGGTCTTGATTTCCTATGCATTCAACATCATCAGCGTCCCACCGTTATTAAAGTGTTTAAGTCTGGAAAATGTCTCAGCTCACTAGAGCAATGAACATGAACAACTGCGTCAAGCACGTTCTGGATGTGAGAGAGAGTACTTTTTATGTCTTGAAGAACGATAGGTAATCACATGTTTGGTAAATTTATATTTATTACTATTACATCAGAAAAGGAGTAAAGCTCTTATTAATAGAACTAAAAAAAAATCTTAGGCGGAATTTAATTATTTTAGATTTATGCGTGATGCTGAGTGGCCCTTTGTTAAAAACGCCACGTTACCGAAACACCCATACGTAGAGAAAGCTTGGAAGAACGAAGATGACGATGATGTCAGCATGTTCACCATATGTCCTGATTGCCACCGAGTTCTGCTGATACAACCGACCCAGAAGGAACTTGAAGATATGTTGAAGTATACCTGCTGATTAACTTACCTACTTCGGTGACAATAAGACGCCTCCTCATTTTAGAGAAGCCAAGAAGAAGATTCTAAAGGCCCGAAAAATCTTATATTGCAAACTCTACCGCAATGGTATGATAAGTTTGGAGACTTCTAGATATTTAACGTTTCAAGTTGATACAGCTGCTGAAAGCAAAGACTTGGTCCTAGATGTCAACGAAATAATTAAAGCTTTAGCAGTGGAAGGTTCTAATGGAGAGAATCAGAATTTTAACGAAAAGAGTTTTTGCTATTAAACGAGGGCGCTATTTTAGAAAGCCCAAGACGTATTGGAGGCGAAGATGTTATTATCTTATGCGTCATCCCGCCTTTGAGCCAACAATCATGATTGTACTGCTTTTAAATTTGGCCCTTTTAATCGCCCACTACAACATTCATGTTACTCAACAGGATAACCAGAAAGGTTTTGATGTTGCTTATTTAGTAATGGAACAAATTCTTGTCCTTTTTTACGCTTCTGAATTTTTTATTAAGGTCAGTGGTTTATCTCAAGATACTCTACTTAGTGGACTTAGAAATTACTTCAGGTTTAATCACCTCAATTTCTAGATATTGCACTAATATATAAATTTTAGTTTACATTGGAACAAAATTGACTTTTTTATTCTACTCACAGTGATCGCCAGCTGTATCCTCGACTGGATATTGCATTTCATGTCCGGAAATCGATCGGTCCAACAGTTTGATGAAGCTATGGGTTTCATTAGATTTCTTCGATTATTTAGGCTGCTGAAATGTGTTTACCCAACCATGCGCAAAATTGCGAATGCCCAAATGGGCTCCACAACCATTAGGGCCTACGATATTGGAAAAGTACGATCGGTTAGATACATTTTTCGCCATTGAACTAGCCTTGTAGGGTTTCATCATAACCGAAGAGGACGTTATTAAGATGCTTCCTATACTAATTGACAGTAAAGACATAGAAGAAAAAATGAGGACGAAGATGAAATCCGACAAAATGATGGTAATGAGAGAATTCGGGATCATGCAGAAAGAACGGCCCTTGATAGCGAATTGCGCCAAAACTCGTCAGGCTATAAGGACCACGTTAAACACAATGGATGAGGCGATTCATGAGCTAAGGACATCAGGTTAAATTATTCTTTCGTCCATCACTAGACGCTTATAGGTGGCACTTTAGGTTGGATGGATACTTTGGAGTATAAAAGTTTGAAAGCATCATTGATGGAGAAACGGAGGCAATTACAAAACATGACCAAAGTGCCCGAAGTATCCGCCCAAATTCTTTTTGAGAACGTACCCTGGATGAGTCCAAATCAAGACGTTAGGGAATATTTGTATGACAATGCGATTCCCAAACGAGTGCAGCTTGGTCACGCAATTTGCGTACCTGGGGAAATACTCCAAGGAATTTATCTCTTAATAAATGGTGAGCATTTTTCACTATCCTTGTGGATTTTAAATTTTAATTTGCTCTTTTTTTTTTCATTTTTACTATAATATTTTTATTTTAATAGGCGATAAAAAAAGATGTCTAGATATCTAGAATGTTTCCAGATATCGAAAAATTCCCTATCGCTCTTAAAATTATCTTTAAATGTACAAATAGTCGTCCCAAATGTCTCCTTAAGTGCATTATCGGAGATCTAAAAAGTTTCTGACGCTCTTAAAAGAGTCTTGGCTTATTTCAGAAATCCAAAGTATTTGTAGACGTCTAAAAATTGTCTGACATTCTCGAAAATGTCTGCAAAATATCCAAAGAGCGCTCAAATCCTGAGCTTTTGCTTGTATTATTTATTTGTTTAATATTTACCTTCAAAATTTAAAAAAATAGATTTAAATCTTTATTTTGTTATCCTTACACACATATTACATTGTCTTTTTATTTATTTAGAAATTTAGGTTTTTGACTTTTTGTCAAAATTTTAATTAAAATCAAAATTTCACCTTTTTCTAAAAATGTTCCCTTTTTTCTCGAATCTTGAACTTTTTTTTAAATATCAACTTTTTCCTCAAAATTTTTATTCTTTAGGATTTATTACTTTAAACGAGAAATTTGGAGTTCTTTTCTAATAATTTTCATTACGATCAAAACAAAATTTCAAAAATTAAATAATTATTTGTTTGAATCGGTTTTAATCTCGAAACAGCGACTTTTTTCTCGAATACTTTCCCAAATATTTTCGCTAGCTTAATACGTTCAGTTTTTAATTTTTTTCCTAAAATAGTAATTTTTAATGCATACTCTTCTGCGCCGTTTCGAAAGATCTACCTTAATTTCCAAAGTTCAACTTTTTTAACAAAATATCGATATTTTATAAATATATTTATCCATTTTTTTTATTCATTCAAAATTTATACTTTCAATAAATTTATTATTTATTTAAACTTAAATATTCATTTTTTTATATAAAGTATGAGTAATTTTTAGGAAGCAAGTTTTTTCTTAAAATTCTAGGTTCCGCTTTTGTTATCTTTTGACATTGATTTTTTCTAGAAATCTTGGTACTTTATTGGGAAATGGAGTATCTCACATACAATTTTCAAAATTTCGACTTTTTCTAGTTATGTTGAACCTTTATCTGAAATTATAGCGTGACCTTTTTCTGTAAAATATTTGCAAAATTTTGACTTTTTCTTACAATTCCAGGGTAAATTCAAATTTTATTTTTTTACCTTTTTCCTAAAATTTTGATTAAGAACGTGATTCTTTTTTTCTAAATTTCGGATTTATTTTAATTCGACTTTAGTCTTTAAATTTCGAAATTTTATTCAAAAATTCTAGTTGAATTTGAATTATTTCCCAAAATCTCAAGAAATATTTTTCCATAGATACTTCGTTTTAAACTCGATATTTCTTTATAAATTAAAAACTTTTTTCCAAACTTCACTTGTTAAACAAAATATTTTGACATTTTCTGCACCTTTCACTTTTTTTAAATTTTAAATTTAATCTTAAAATGTTGACTTTCTCGAAATATATGATTTTTGTAGAAATAATAAAGTGTTTTTTTGAGCTTTCTAATTTCTACTTTAATCTAGAAATTTCAACATTCTTTTCGGAATTTCAAGTTAAAACTCCAAAAATCCATTTTTAACTTAAAATTTTTGTTTTTATAAATATTTCACGATTGATATTGAAATTTAAAAAAAAAGTTTTGAAAAGGTTTAGAAAATAGCACAATTTATTTTAAAAAAAGTAATACACTAATTGTAAATTTAAACTAAAAGTGAAAAAGGTTCCTAATTTATAAAGAAATATAGACTTTAAAGCGTAATATCTAGGGAAAAACATTTCTTGAAATTTTGAGAAATACGTGAAATTAAACTAGAAGTTTTAAACACAATTTCTAAAGTTTTTTTCAATTTGTTTAACATTTCTTCGGCCCAGTTTGGAAATATTTAAATTTTTATGGTTTGTTGACAATTTTATAAACAGTTTTTGAAATGCGACTACGTGATATTTAAATTTATTGAAAACGTCACTTCATGACAGAACAATTTCTAAAGTTTTAAATTAAAAAAATCCGAAATTTAGAAAATCACGCTCATAATCGAAGTTTTAGAGAACTAAAACTAAGATTTTTTTTTAATTTCGATTTCAATCTAAAACGTCGAGAAAAAGTCTAATTGATAAATTAAAAAGATAATTAGGTTCAAGTGTCTCAAAAAACGCAAAGTTTTAATGCAAAGAGGAAGTATAATGGATATTTCGTTAAGAAGGTAGAATAGTGTAATTATACTAGCAGCCGGTCACTTTATAAAGTGGTCCAATGGTCGAACGTACAATTTAATTTTTCCTAATTATTTTGTCATTGATTGTGAATGTAGCAGACTACTCGCGTAGAAACACATCTATGTTTACACCACATAACTGATACAGCTGATCGAAAAAAAGATATATTTCAATAAATAAGTTTGTTAGGTTTGTTAGACACAAATAAAATTGTTGTGGCCGACTACTTCTGGGGGGCCTGTGGACTGTTGCTAAGACACCCCTGTTATTTAGCAGCTTTTTCAATTAAAACTCAAGGTTTCGATAAAATAGGATACAACTTTAAAAAAAATCCAAATCTCCGAGAAAGTCAAAATGTTGTATTTAAACCAAAAATTATAGAAAATTGAAGATGTAAACTCACAATTTTACGAAGAAGTTAGCATTTCAAAAATATTTGAAAATTTGAAAAAAGTATAAAAATTTCCGAAAATAAAATCAAAATTTGCTACTTTTTGGTAATTTTCAAGTCGTAAATTGGGAAATGAAAAAATAAAAACTGAAGGGAATTTTGTGGATAAAGTCGAAATTTTTCGAAGAAATCGAAAAACTCTAAAAACTCGAATGGCTAATCGAAACTTAATTTGACCATAAATTATATTATGCATTGTTTGCCAGAATCAATTCAAGAACACATTTTTTAAATCTTGACATGTTCAATTTTTTTTACAAATTTAAGACAAAAAGAGTTTCAAGTTTAATGACAGTTTTAAAAAAAGGTATAAATTTCAACAAAAGTCGAACAGTTGTGGAAGACTTTTCTCTTAATTATAAAAAAGTAACCTCTTGATTACAGTCAATGTTTTGAAAAAATAATCAAACTCTCTAGATTCTAATCTAAAATTTTACAAAAAGTTTTATTAGTTTCGATTGTAAAATGGCAATTTCTAGATGGAAAGAAAATCGAGAGAAGGACGCATAGATGGACAGACGGACAAGCGGATCGATTGATGAAAGAATGGAAAAGGAGACGGACGGACGAACAGACAGACAAATAGACGGACTGGCGAAGGCTCTAGTTATGCATCTGTTTTCAATTATCTTCTCCTGTTTTGTATTTAATTCAGTTCATTTCAAATTAAATTGACTTTTATTTCAGGCCTTGTAAAAGTAAGATATGAGCCCGATGATGAGATTCTCAAGCTTTTAATGGAATACGGCGCAGTGCCAGTCGTGGACCATCTAGTTAATTTGGATTTTAATTCTAACTATGAGGATTACGTAGTAAGTGGTAATACCATCGGTGAAATGAGCTTTTTAACTGGACGATCTGTTGCCTGCCACGTTATCACTGAATCCTACTGCGAGTTTTTGTTGATTCCCAAGGAAGCCTTGAAGCAAGCAATAGCTGCTGACAATGATCCTGTTACCGGGTAATTTATTCTATTTACTTCCCACATGCAACTCGTTAATAGTTTGATGAATACTTCGCACCACTACCAAATTAACCTTTAAAAGTAAGAAAAAGAAAGTTGACTCTTAAATCTCCTTCTAAAGCAGAGTTTCTCAAAGTGGAATACACGAACCCTTAGCAGTTCGTCATGTGATAGGGGGGTTCGCTACAAGATTTACGAAACGGGGACGTGAATCCAAAGAAAATTATACAATAATTCTTCAAGATGACTTATAAAAAAAACATGTGTTAACCTTGTTATAATATATGTTAGTAGTAATAGTAGGTAGGGACCTTTTTTAGTTATTAGTGTTATTTAACAAATACGAGCTCTTTTAATCATTAAAATCATTTATAAATGTGCACAGTTCACAGTTATCTGTTAAATTTAATGGAGGTATGAAGGGATGAAAGTTTCAGAAACTCTGTTCTAAAAAAAATAGTTGTTGGTTTTAACCCCTCTCTAATCGAGAGATGAAGTCATCATTTGTCGTTTCAGTTTGGAGCCAAGGATATGGAAAACAAGTTCTCTACCTTTGGCGAGCAGTATTCTTATGGAAATCATGACCAAACATTCTCTGTCGTTGAATACCATTTGGGGAATGTTAGAGAAAGCTTTTATACCGGATTTAACCCTGTATAAAGAATATAATAGAGGCGAAATGATCGAAGAAATCATTTTAATTCAAGGAGTAGCTGTGGACATTGCTGAAAATCTTCCTTACGTTGCCCCATGTCATATACCAAGGTTTACACTGTATAATTTGTTACCGTGTAAAAATGATAGAGATTTTAGACACGTGGATAAACTCGCTTTAGCCAGAAGCAGTCTGATAAAAGGTCTCAATCTTCCCGTGGATACTAAATTAATGCTAATCCCTTATAAAGACGTTGATCGTTATGAATTATTGGAACATCAGAAAGGCATTTGTAAAATGGTAGATATCTTTTGTACTAGGTATCAAGTATATAATTCATTTCAAATGAAAGTCTGTTTAATTCAAAACAAACTGAATAAAATGTAAACTGAATATACGATTTTTAGGTAGAGACAAAAACGTCTAAATGCCTCCTACATGTTGTGCAGTACAGAGCATCGCAACTTTTACAATCAAAGCAAAAGAAGCATGGAAGGTCAAGTCTTATTGTCAATGATGAATCAGTACGTTGATTTCACAAAATAAGTTTCTTGTTAAATAATAGAGTGCTTTTTATTTCGTCCAATGTTTCACAAGAGGATTCTGACTAGACAATTTTTTTTGTTAAATTCCTTATGGCGCAGTATTCTTAATTAACAATTAAGGAGCTTTTTGCCAAGAACATTCGTCTTTGATAATAGGCTAACCGTCTCAGTGGCGCACCCAAACCCTTTCTCTTTAAGCCTATCTCACATCCCATATTTTATTTATTTATTTATTTATTTATTTATTTAATATTATGCCCAACGGAATTATTTCCAATTAGTGAGCATTAAAACATAACAAATGTATAAACAAGACAAATATTTCTATAACCGTAAAAATATTAATAACACAGAGACTTTAACAGATAAAAATAAATTGTGTTGACTTACAATTTAAACATAACATAAAATTTAAGTATAAGTATACATTCCAGGCAAAAACCCTTATATTACCAGCATTAACCCAAATGAATAATGACACATTTTGTTACTACCCAAACAAACAAAACGAGCAAGGGCTAACTATAACCCGAATTGATTTACCCTACTCCACCAATGCAGGATTTTCAAGCACTATAGAGCGTACTGTTTGTAAATTGCTGGAGTAGAAATCACAACGTCCAGATAGGGAATTGACGTATTTTCCTATAATATGCAAAGGTGATCTACGACCGACATTGGTGCGTGGTGTTGTAACATTCAATGTCGTACTATATCTAGCCCCTTGCCTTGGTACCTTGAAATTTAACCTACTTAATAGTGCCGGAGAATCGATTTTACTGTTACACAGCTTATGAAAAAATATTAGAGCGGTGACAATTCTTCTTGTCTACAAGGAATGGAAATCAAACTTGTTTAAAAGGAATTGTTGAGATATTCTTCTAGCTGGCCAATTTCCCTCAGATCTAAATTCCAAGAATTTCAGGAACTTGCGGTCAATCGTATCCAGCATCAAGTTCTGATAGGTGTAAATGGGGAACCATATCAGAGAGCAGTATTCCAGCCGAGACCTAACCAAAGCATAGTACAGCTGTTTAAAGGTACTTATATTTTTGAAGTTTGTGGCGGTTCTTAAAACAAATCCTAACATTTTTGAAGCACCGGAAACCACGTTGGTAACATGCGAGTCAAAACTAAACTTCGCATCAAAGATAATTTCCAAATCCTTAAATGAATTACTTCTTGGTAAAATATTACCATTTGTGGAATATAAGTAACCAATTCTAGCCACACGTTTAGTAAACGAAACTACACAACACTTGTCAATATTAACAGATAGGTAGTTGGCTCTACACCATCTCTGGACATTGTCAATATCAGTTTGAAGTTGTTCACAATCAGATACCGAATCAATCAAACGATAGATCTTTAGGTCATCTGCGAATAGAAGAAACGAAGAATGTTTGATTACACATGATATATCGTTTATATAAATTAGAAACAGCAGGGGACCCAAATTAGACCCCTGAGGCACGCCCGAAATAATGTCGTACGTATGAGATTCCTTGCCATTAATTCTAATGTAACTGGTTCTATTATGCAGGTATGAAGAAATTAATTGGGTCAGTTGCATTGAAAATCCGAATGATGGCAATTTTTGTCGGAGAATGGCATGGTTAATGCGGTCGAAGGCCTTAGAGAGGTCCATATACACAACATCCTGCTGTTTATTATTGTCAAGCACATCGCATATTGACTGTGATATACGGAACAAGTTGGTTGTCACAGATCTTCCAGTAAAAAACCCATGCTGATGTTCAGAAAATAGATGTTTTGTGTGGAAAAATATTTGTTGCTGGAGAATTCGTTCAAAAATTTTGGAGAAGTTGCACAAAATTGAGATTGGACGATAATTTTTTACGCTACTAGCGTCACCATTTTTGTAAACTGGAATTGTTTTTGCTACTTTCCATAACGCAGGAAATTTTGATGTTTTGACACATAAGTTAAAAATATGTAACAAAGGTTCCATGAACGTTTGCAAACAATCCTTGACCAAAAAAGATGGAATTTGATCTACACCGGCGACATTATTGTCCTTCATTCTTTTTGCAGCTGCTGTAATATCTTCTTTTTTAACTGTACCAACCGAAAAGGATAAATTAATTTGGTTCCGAATTTTCAAGTTATTTGAAATGTCAGCAGACGCTGATAAATAAGATGTTGCAAAGTGATCGGCAAATGCATTGGCAATATCACGTGAGTCACTATATGTTACACTCCCATTAACAATTGTTCTCGGTACCGAGGAACATCCTTTTTTATCTCCCACAAATCGCCAGAAATATTTGGTACTTTGTTGCATCATGTTTTCCATATTTTGACAGTAAGCGTTGTAGTCCCTGCGAATTAGTTGCTTCACAGTTCTTCTAGCAGACGAAAAACGATCATAATTGCTGTTATTGGAAAAACGCTTAAACGAAGCATGCAATCTGTTTTTCTTGTGGATTAGCCTTCGAAGCTCACTCGAGTACCATTTGGGAAATTTAAACTTTGTAGGCATTAATAGTGGAACATGATTATTGAAGATACAGTTGAGCTTTCTGTAAAATTCATCACAGGCGGAATCAACATCAGAAAAATTAGTAATTGGAGACCAATCAGTGTTCAGTAGTTCCGTGTAAAGAGAAGGAAAATTGGCTTTCCGAAAATTATACGTTTTATGGTCCGGAGAAATTGCAAATCTATAATCATTGGTGGTAACATTCTCAAACACAGTTGTTATTGCCAAGCAAGGATGGTGGCAATCTTCATCAACTACTGGAAGATCGTCACGAACAACCTTACATAGAAAATTCCTTGAAAAAACGAGATCCAACAATCATCCGTTGGTATTAAATACATGGTTATTCTGACATAGGTTTAAATAGCTGGCTAAATTTTTAAGGACTCTGGTTTTAATATCACGCTGATCATCATTACAGAATTTGGGAACATTAAAGTCCCCAACCAATAAGATATTATTAAATTTATAGTTTAAAATCTCCAGGCATTCCACGAATGTTTCCAACTCATTTGTAGTTATATCAGATGGAATGTAAACAACAATTAGATACAGATTTACAGAAGATATTATTATTTTACATACTACAGCATCCACAATGGGAACAGTGTTTATCTCCGGTAGGTCAATTTTTACAACTTTGTATTTACGATTGACTGCCACTAAAACACTACCAGCTCTACTGCGTTGAACAAGAGTGAACTTCCTGTCAGACCTAATTGCTTCAAAATTGTGGGTTAAAAACTCGGAAGAAGAAATTGCAGGATCCAACCATGTTTCAGTTATGCAAACAACATCATAATTACACTCCAATAAAAAATTATAAAAATCATTTGTTTTAGACCTAAGACTTCGTACATTTTGGTATAAAATATTTAGTGATTTATTATTTCCGTTGGGCAAATTTAGTTTAAACGTGATCTTGGAGAGTGGGGAGTATTGTTTGATATTATTTGCGGCACACCGTTTTTATATTTGATACGAAGGTTTTCACCATTCTCATTCCGACGGTGTGATTCTTCTCTAATTTTTTTAAAGTAATCTAGTTGTTTTGGAGTTTTATCATCCCACACCTGAATATTAGCAAACGCACTTTTTTGTAGATTGGACTTTTTGCCTAAGACGGTACGTACTTCTTCTGGTGACTTTAATTTCAACATTAATAAACGAGGACGATTACGTTCGATGTTTGCCTTTTCTCCGAGCCTACTAATATTTTCGGAGTAAACAACCACTGAGACGTCGATGAGTTCCAGAATATTATTTGCTATTTCAGCGTCTGGTTTATCAGGATATTCAGGTACATTAGCCATAATAACATTACATGACCGCAAAGTCCTTTGCACGGACTCTTGTATTAGTTCTTCCTGCGCAAGATCTTCCAGCTTAGGGGTCTTGATGGCATTCTCTATAGATTGTAAGCGAGTATTAAATGATTGCTGTAATTCCGAAATCTTCGACTGCAATTGGAGGTTAAGTTCATTCATCGACGATAAATGCGCTGTGCAAGGCCGACACATTTCAAAGTAAAAATGAAATATAAACAACCAAAAATATAACAGGTTATATTTAATGTTCAAATTTTGGAGGATTTAAATTATATTAGAAATATATCCAAAATTGTTTAAAATCGAAACATAGGGATTACGATCGGCACACGAGAAGGTGGTTAAATCGGAGTTGTCCCAACCAAATCGGGACCGGTGGCAATGCTGATTGGATACTAAGAAGTAAAGGTTGTTCTATTTGTAAATTGTGTTCGTGGGCCCCTGCAGTACTTTGTTCGGGACCTTACAGTAAATACCTTGTTTTGACCCCGCGGAAAATCGAGTTTGAAGGCAAATAATTTGATTTGCAAAAAAAGTACCGAAAGCTAGCGATTTCTTAAGGACATGAGAACAGAACGAAATAGAAAAATAATCTCACCATAACTAATCTAATGATTAAAAGAATGGAATCAATACTTTGCAAGGAAATCCAAATAGAGCTCTACAGGGATCCCCAATAAGACTAACAATATTAGAAGTTAAGGAGGCAGGTAAAATATTAAAAAAGGGTAGGGCCCCAGGACACATCGGAGGTACCCGAAGATTGGAAAATATCATACATATCCACAATCCATAAGAAAGGAGACAAAAATAACTGTGATAACCAGTGGCGGCTAGTGCTAAGGTTTGCAGGTTTGCGCAACCTCCAAAAAAAATGTGCCGGGATAAAAAATAAAGTAATTGTTGTCTATTTTATTTATTAATATAACAGATTTATCGTTACCAAACATAACTATAACGGATTCCCCAGGTTCGTTAGAATTTGGCGAGGTTGTTGGGTCCATGGTTTGCAGAGTTTGCAGGCTAGCCTGCAAACTTTGCTCTCCACATATGCACCTGCGCCTTAACTCATATTTTGTTCGTTTAAATAGTTGCCCATAAGCAAGCATTAGGTTGCACTTGTGGATGCAAACCAAATATCAACTCGCTATTTTAATTTGTTGTCGGCCAATGTTGTGAGCCGTGAAACACAAATAAAAATGAATTCAGTGCAAAGTTTAATTGCACAACCATTCTGTAACCTATCTGTGTCGGAAAAACTGGAAATTAAGAAACTTGGATGATCTATTCCAGACTTAAATATTCTGCAGACGATGTTTAGTTAATTGCAGCAACCTTATTTTTTTCTGAAAAATTTAATCAGTATAAAACCACTTTTCCCGAAAAGTGTTTTAAAAAACCACTAAGACTTATCCATTTTTGGATTGAAATCGGCTTCTGGTTTACTTGTACTCTATAACATTATTTCAGAAAACAGTGAGCTTAGTAAATTTTTAGTGGAACTCTAAATGCTTTCAAAAATCTGTATAACTATCCCAATGGCTTCTCCTGAAGCAGAGGGTGCTTCTCCACCCTGAAAATAATTAAAAACTTTTAAGAAATACATTATGCCAGGAAAAATTGTCCGCATTAACGATGCTTTCCAAAGAAAAGGACTTAATCCAAGGAATACCCGACCGCAATCAAAAATTATTAATAAATTTGCATCTGCCAAAGATCATCATATGGACTTCCGCTTCCAATAAGTGAATGTCTGATTTTTGTGCATATTATAAAAGGGAAATTTTAATAATATACTATATATGTATAACATATATCATTTAAAATCCTAAATATCTCTTAATTCCAGATTAATTTAAAATTTCCAATTTCGGCACATTTTGGTAAGTGTCTCTTTGCAACCCCCAATTTTTTTTAGCACCAGCCGCCACTGGTGATAACTATCAGGGAATAGCGGTTACATGTACTAGTAGCAGACTATATGGAAAAATACTTAAAAACAGAATAGAAAACGAATACACGGATATAGAAGCAGAAGAACAGGTAGCTTTCAGAGCAAAAAGATCCACAATAGATCATCTCTTCTCACTGACACAAATCCTAGAAAAGAAAACAGTGTTTGACCAGGAAGTCCATATTTTGTTTGTTGAAAAAGGCCAGTGTGCCTCTAGTAAGACTGTGGAAAACATTACAATTCAGTAATATAAACACCAAAATAATTAAAGCAGGAAAATCCCTGTACCAAGACACTAGAACTAGAGTAAAAACCAGATATGGTTTAACAATAGGGTTCCGGGTCACAAAGGTCTCAAACAGGGTTGTTGTATATCCCCAACGCTATTTAAAATCTACTTAGAAAGTGCATTGAGAAACTGGAAACGACGATACTACATTATATACGCTATCATTTGCGAACGACCAAGTGATAGTTGCTCAGGATATGGAGAACATGACACGAAAACTTATAGAGGAATACGAAAAATGGAGCCTGGAAGTCAATATTACAAAGACCGAATATATGTGCGTTGGGAAACAGCAAAAGGGTATGAAACTGGCGACCGGACACACCATCACCCACTGTAAAAGCTATAAATATCTGGGAACGAGGATCTCTAGAGACGGAACGTTGGATGAGGCAATACCGGAAAGAATATCCAAGAAAAAAAAAGCAATTGTGATACTTAGACAAGAACATAACTATAGAGAATAAGAAGAGAATTTACAACTCAAGCGTAAAAAGTATAATAACGTACAGCTCGGAGGTGTGGCCATTAAAAGAAAGAACAGGAACAGAAAAAGTACTAAAGGCTACATAAATGGATTTCTGGCGACGAGCAGCTAGAAAATCTAGGAAAGGACCAATTACCAAACGACACAATAAGACAGTACATTAGAAATAAAACACGATATAGTAGATGACATCAGACCCAACAGTTAATATGGTACGGAACATGTACAGAGAATATCACAAGACCGACTACCTAAGAAGATCTTAAACTAGAATCCCCCATGGAAGAAGAAAGCGAGGAAAACCACGCCAAAGCTGGCGAAGGGGAATCACTAAAGAAATATCGGAAAAAATCTGGAAGATGAAGGATGGCGAGATAGAGACGGAATGGAGATTAGGAATTGGAAGACGGCGAACGTTATAAACCAATTGATAGAGTAGAGGAAAAAAAATCCGTTTTACTATCGATAACAAAACATAAAAAAGTAGGATTTTTGTTAATTTCGATTTTTTTTTTCAATATTTAGATTTGTCAATTTTCAATCTTTTTGAAAATTATAATTTTTTTCAAAATTTTGACATGTTTGAACATTTTTACGATTTTTTCAAAGCCTCGACTTTTTTCACTGACACTATTAAAATTTGGTCAATTTAACTATTGAAAATTCCGACTTTTTTTGAAAAATTTTATTTTAATAAAAATTTAGATTTTTTAATAGTTTCGACCAAATTTCGACATTTTAAAATTTCCAATCTTTTCAAAATTTCGATCTTTTCTCGAAAATCTTTGAAAATTTTGATCTTTTTTTTGAAATTTTGACATATTTTTGAAAATATAAACTTTTTTCAAAATTCGCTTTTTTATTGAAAATTAATACTTTTTCTAATTTTAACTTGAAATTTCGATTTTAAAATTTCGCTTTTTTGAACATTAACATAAACATTAACATTAAATTAAAAATTTACATTTTCGATTTTTATTGAATATTTTAACTTTTTTGAATATTTCGACTTATTTTGAAAAATTTCAAATTCCAAATTAAGACTTATTTTAAAAATCTCCCTTTCACAATTTCGCCTTTTTTCTAAATTTTGACTTATTTGCTAGTGTCCACTTTTTTCAATTTCGAATTTTTTTGGAAATTAGGGAACTTTGAGAACTTCTGTTTTTTTTATGTTGTCTGTATGGAGAATTTTTATATTTTGAAAATGTTTACATAAAATTTCAATCTTTTTTTTTTGATTTCGACTATCCTTAAAAAGTTTGGCTTTTTTTGTAAATTTGATCATTATGAAACACTTTTTGTTTTAAAAACTTTGACTTTTTTGAAATTTTGAAAATTTTCACTTTTTTTGAAAACTTCCACCCTTGTTCAAAATTTTAATTATTTCTCAAAAGTTTGATTTTTTTTTGATAATTTCGATTTTTTCTAGAAATTGTGTAAATTTGACTTTTATTTCAAAAACATGACTTTTTTCAAAATTTTCACTTTTTTGATAAGTTGGATTTTTTTGCAAGTTGGACTTTTATGAAATTTTCGACTTTTCCTCGAACTTTTTGAAAATTTCGACAATTTTCTTAAATTTCTTTTTTTTTGAAAGTATTTACCTTTTTTCAAAATTTTTACTTTTTTTCGAAATTTCGAACATTTGTAAATGCGAAATTTTGAAAAATTCACCTTCCCCTGAAATTTTCTATACTTTTTTTTTACTTTAAATTACGTATCGTATAAAACGAATTTGAGAAAATTTTAACTTTAACTTAAAATTTGGAGAATGTTGTCAACATTTCAACCTTTTCTTAAAACTTCGACTATTTTTCAAAATTTTGACTTTTTTTCGTCCTTTTAAAACACTAATTTTTGAAAATTTTGACCTTGCCTCCCCAATATTTGAACTTTTTTTTCGAAATTTTTGGTTTAAAGTTGAAATATAAAATTGTAAAAAAAAAATTTAAGTCCAAATATTTTCCAATACATTTTGATTTCCCGCCTCAAAAGTTCGACCTTATTTAAGAATTCGATTTAAAGTCGAAATTTAAATAAGAAATTAAAAATTTGAATTGAATACTATAAATTTCAAGAACATTATAAAATTGAAAAGTTCATTTTTCATTTTCGTTAAAATTTTCAGTTTAAGACTTTTGCCATTTTTTTTTCTACACAATGTCGATTTTGATATTTTTACATATTTTTTATATAACTTTTTAACTTTAAACTTGTAATTTTGAATGTTACAAGAGGACTCCACTTTTACTTAAAATTTCGATCTTAAACATTACATTTTTCAATTTCGATTAAGTATATTTAATAAACTCCCACTTATTTAATTTTTTTATTTTCTATTAATCTATTATGGGATTTTTTAGAATTTCTGATTTTTTTTAATTTCTATTATACACCTTTAATTTTTACTTCTCTAATATTTGGACTTTAAACCAGAAATTTTAATTTCTTCTTGAGACTGGACTCCTGAGCGAAGCTGATTGGATCTGATGAAGAATATCTGATGAAGATATTATCGGCTTATATGGTAACTATAAAAAAACATTGTTCTGAACCAACATTTTTGAGGGCCATTTATATTTTCAGATTTCGGCCACTAAATGTTTATCGACCAATTTCATTTTTCGACCAATCAAAATTTTTGTCGACCAAAACAAAAAAAAAGTTCTTTAATTTATATTCGCCTATTTCTATCAATTAATTTTTGTCGACCAAAAAAAGAACCTCATCAATTTATATTTGTTTACCAAAAAATGCAGGGACTTCATTTCCTACTTGGAGGAACTAAGCCCTTCTAGCCCTTCAAGCCCTTCGTCCAGGACATGACTGTTGTTTCGAAACTTCTTCTTTCTCGTTTAGATTATGCGTAATAACTACCAGTTTTAGTATTTTTCATATTTTAGATTTTAATTTTGAAGGTTTGACTTTTTTCTTTAAATTTAAAATATAATTTTAATTGTTTTTTTAATTTCCAGTTTCTTTTCAAGATTTTCTTTACATTATTTGCCTTTTATGACTTTAAATAAAAATTTTAATTAAATCATAAATTAAAACAGAGTTGCCCTTTGGACAATTTGCGACATAATTATTAATTGGTTACACCCCTACTTTAACATTAATATCAAAATTTCAACTTTTTTTAGGAAGTCGAATCAAGATTTGGATTTCTAATTTTTCTCAAAATTTTCCGGTTTAGTTTTTAATATTTTTCCTCTATTACTAATTGAACTTGAAATCTCAAACTTAACCGCGGTATTTCAATTTTTTATCGGAGTTTTTTCGAAGTTTCAAAGATTTTTTTTATAATTCCGAGTAATACAATTTCAGTTTTCAGTTTCTTTTAAGATTTCAATTATAAACATGCAATTTAAAAAAAATATATTGCAAATTATCTTTTTTTTGAAACTTCTACTTATTTTTCAAAATTCCAGGTCTGCAATTACGACATTAACTTTGTTTATAGGAAACCAACAAACACAAATAGATACCTAATTTACACATCAAACCACAGTAAAAATATAAAAATAGGTGTAATAATTTCTTTAATTGACAGAGCTAAAAATATCAGCACGAGTTCTGAAATATATAATAAAAAAAAAATTAATATTACATCAGTATTACAAAAAAATGGGTATCAAAAAGATTTTGTGGAAAAAGTTATAAACAGAAGAGAAACAGGATCACACAATCATAGTCATGGTATCATAAACACATCACCCATTCAAGATAAAAAAACCTTGATTATTCCATACATACCAGGTGAAACATAGGTGAAACATCCAGACCTATGTGGATTCGTATTAACGAACACAAGAATTACTTAAGTAAGGGAGATTTTTCAAAATCAAAAATTTGCGAACACTCTTTTCAATACGATCACAGAATTCAATGGACAAAATCCTGCATTATTGGCAAAGAAACACATTATAAAAAAAGAAAAATTAAAGAAGCAGCTTTAATTTTACTAAATGGAGATAACTGTGTCGCGAATTGTTCGATTGATATTAACGGTATGTGGCTGCCATTGTTAAAACGAGAAAAACAACTGGGTCGCCTTAGAATCACCTAGGGAATAACCTAATAAACTGTCAGAATTACTTTCTGACAGCTTACACAAATTTGTAAAGGAATAAATTTGAATTGATTTTCTGACGACGGGCAGAAAATAACACTGCCCGAAACGTTAAAATTTTAAATAATCTTGTTGTTATTTATTTTTTACGTTTTTACGTTTAAATTTTAAAATAGTTTTAAGTGTTTTTCAGTGTTGAGTCCCAAACAGCGATTGACAAACCAAGATCCAACGCAATCGCTGTTTGCGGCAATCTCAAACAGATGGCCATTCCTTAATAGAAGGTACTGAAATTTAGGATTGTGAAAGGAGTCACCGGCGAAGAAAAAAGCCAATAAGACTGCATAAAAATAAAAATTAACTTTGTTTTTCTTAAAAGTCCTTTATAGGCTAAATTTTAATTTTTTAGAGAATTTCTGAAATTTCCAGTTTTTTTTTTTTTTTGGTGTGAATTCCTAAGAAAAACTAGGAAATTTTCCCAAACTGTTTTTATGCAAATTCTAAATTTTTTTATTCAAACATGCCAAAATTATACTTTGAATTTCTACTGTAGTATTGCTAGAATTTCGAATGTAAACGTCGTTTTTTTATAAAATACGATGTTTTTCCAAATTGTTTGTGAAAAATGCGAAATTTAATTTAAAATGGAAAATTACAAAGTAACCCCTTCTTAAAAAATTTCTGGGTGCGCCCCTGAATCGTCTCAAACTGACCAAGGATTAATGAGTCTCTTGTGAAACAATCGAGATCGCCTCTTTTAGGCTAAAAACTTCTGATCGGTTTTTGAGTGGTATGTTCCTCAGGCTCCTTTTTTATCCATTCAGTAATTTTTAATCATATATAGGGGAGACTGGGGTATTCTGGATCACGGGAAATTGCGGACCAGCTTCATATCTTTTTCTCTAATAGTGATTGATGGCTACAAATAACTGTCGTCGGCTCAGCTCATGTTAAGCTCATTTTCCCTTCAGTACTCGACTTGTGTACACGAACCGTTACCTCGCTTCGACACCTAATAGAAATGGGATACTTCAAAATTTTTTTTTCACTTTAGAGTTTTCTCTAATTTGACCACACTTTTCGAGAACCAACTCAGGTAAATATCTTCATAAGATTCGCGGAACCTTAAATCTTCGAGAGGAACATGAAGTTTTGCATGAAGTTTCTATTATGTTACTCATATGCTGCCATATTGTAAAAAATGACCTTCGGGAAATTACGGACCACTTTTGTTGTGGAATTGTGGATTCCTCAATTCTTTCTCTCTCATTTCACAAGCTAATTTCGTGTATTTGATGCATATAAGTGATTATTCATTCAAATTTTCAGCACAGCATTATTTTTCGGCAATTTCTAATAGTTTTTTGGTAAAATAATAATTTCGTTTCGAATTGATTTTCATTGCCATCACCCCACTTCACTTTGTTTCTCTTTCATAATAAATCTTCTGCATCTACATTCTGAATTCCGAATCAAAAACAAGAAGGTTTTTCTACTACATTTTTCCATTTTTAATCGATTTACAAAGTGGTCCGTAATTCCCCGACATTTTTCAAAATCGCAAAAATGCAATTTTTGCGCCAACTGTTATAAGTTGTATAATTTAATACAATTTGACCAAACTGTTGCGACCCTTAAGAGAGATTATTAGTTGTACTACAAATTCAAGCTTCGAAATATTCAGAAAAAAATATTTTTTTGCCTGTTTTTGGCCAACATAAAAAGGCGGTCCACAATACCCCAGTCTCCCCTACAAAATTGAAATTCATCATTTTTCTTCTAAAATTAGTTTAACTGGAAATCCACACATTTTTTTAATTATTATTATTATATCAGATATTTATTGTTTTTTTTTCTGTCTTGATCGGGTATTATTCATTTGGAAAACTTCATTTGATGAAATCATTTCATTTAGAGCGACGAATCTCTTCGTTCTGTCTTTATAAGTGGGTCGAAGCTCAGCGCCTTCTCAGAGGAATCTGAAACGTCATCAACTGATGAAATCTCCATGCAAGGATCCAAAGACATGACATATGACCAAAAACGCGATTTGAAAATGAGAAATACTGCAGCTTGGGTTAGATATACCAGGAAGAGTACCAGAATGCAAATAGCTGCATTCAAAAGGCAAAATCTAGGAGAGGAAAAAACTGACAAAAAGCTTAACGATAAAGGTAACCTCGGTTCAATTTTTGCATATTTTTTTAATCTGTGTTTTTAGCAGAAGAAGATTGAAGTTGTTGTAAAGCATCTTCTAATTTAGTGAAATATTTATTATTGTATTATTTGAAATTTATTTATGATAAGAAGTTTTAAATATTTCAATAAGAGAAAATAAAAATAAAATTTTGTCAGTTTTCGTTTACTATGTTCCTTCCTTTTAAAGATTAAAAACAATATCATAGACCTTCATTTTTGCAGCTTCTGATAAGTTTGTTAACTAAGGTGACATTTCCCACGAAAAACTTTTTATGCTAAAAATTAATGGATGTGAACTTAATGTTTCGATTTTATCGCAAAACCTCGATACTAGAACGGCAATAGAAGTTTCGAATGTTAATGGCCAAAATTTCAAAAATATCAGACGATTTTGCGAGTTTAAAATTAACATTTCGATAAATATTTGCTACGACCGGACCTGGTTTTCGCTTTTCACCGAGTTATTATTAAAGAATTTTTCTACTTTATACCGAAACTAAATTTTTGACGATATTCTAAGTTTAAATTTGCAATGTTTATTTGTTTTCCTAAAATTTTGGTTTAAATTCGTAAAGTAGACTTTTCCATTCTTCCATCTATGATCCACTGTACAAGTTAAAGGACTGCGTACTGTAGTCTAGGTGGCATTCTGCTAAAATCTAATATTTTTCTAAAAATTCGATTGCAACATTCCAAATTTCGACTTTTGAATCAAAGTTTTGACGAAATTTTCCATTATTTTTGTTGTTGTTTTTCTCTAAATTTCCACATTATTCTCGCTAATTTCTTTTTTCGAAATTTCGACCCTACAAACTTCTTGCATTTGCAGTTTTGTTGTTTTTTAAATATTTTCAGTCTAAAATTGTTGACTTTTTATAAAATTTAGAGTTTAAGATCAAACATATACTCTTTTCTGAAAATTGCAACTGTTTCCACTATTCTATTGCACAGATCAATAGGTTTGAACATTTATCAGATTCAGATTTGGAAACCAAAGACCGGTTTCGGTCTTATTAGATCTCGTCAGTTTGGTATATCTAACCCGAATTGCTGTATCAAATTAACGAGATCTAACAAGGTCGAAACCGGTCTTTGGTTTCCAAACTCTGAATTTGGTAAATGTTTAAACCTATTGGTCTGTGCATTAAAATCTTGTCTTCTGGGGCCTTCCTAGAGAACAACCGCTTTGCTAAGCGTTTGTGTTTCAACTGTTGGTAGTCCGACTACCTATGATTCACTATACATGCTTTACTGCATTATAGGTTGCTTTCTATTTGCATGTTTCCAACACATAAAATTGTTCACTTTTTTAAAACTTCGATAGTAAAATCAAAATTTGGTAATTTCTTCTCAAAATTTCCACTTTAATCTGGAAACTTCGACTTTAAAATCGAAGTTTCAACAAAATGTCTGCTTTTTTTCTATAAATTTAATCGTTTCTTAGAACTGATATTTCAATGTTTTACTGGAAATTTTCGTTGTAAAATCAATTAATTTTTACCTAAAATTTCGAATTTATTAAAATTTTCTTCTAGAAATCTCGACTTATTCACAAAGTTTGCAATTTATCCATGTCGAAATTTGGACTTTAAAATCAAAGTTTTGACGAAATTTCGAATTTTTTCTGTAAATTTTGACACTTTTTTCACAAAATCTCGAATTTTTCTGAAAATTTGCAGCTTATACCTAAAATTGTTTACTTTTTTCTTGATACTTCGACCATAAATTTAAGTTTTGACATTTTTCTTAAAATTTAGTTTTTTTTTCCTAAAATTTCAAATTTTATTTCAGAATTTTTACTTTAACTCCAAAATTTTGTGGTTGAAACCGAAGATTTGACAAAATTTCGGTTTTTATGTGTACATTTTAATATTTCTAAATTGAAATTTTGATATTTTATTAAAATTTTTCGATTTAAAATAATTTACTGATTCCAGTATTTTTTTTTTAGTTTGATCCACTCGCAACGGTAACCCCATTATGCTTTCAAAGCACTGCGAGTAGAATGCGGAAACAAGGATAGATGGCGATGAACCGCCTTCTTAAACAAGGATAGGCTGTAATTTTTGGGGAAAATTCCTTTCGGTAACAAGTTCCATAACTTGGAAGTTCTATAGAAAAAAGAGTCTCCATAGACAGAAGTCCTCACTGTGTCAATGGACCGCACAGGAATTTGCTGTCTCCGACTGTTTAGTATGCCTAAAGAATCTTGCCCTTGGGGGTTCAATACTATTATTTCCTGCGAACATCTTCCATGATAGTAATTGTAGAAAAGGGACAAGTCACCAGCCATACGCCTGTGATCTAGTGTTTCGAGAGAATTTGGACTTAAAGATCGAAACTTCAACTTTTTCCACAAATCTCAACTTTTTCTAAATATTTGCAGTTCGTATGTAACTTTTTTTAATTTTTTTCCTAAAACTTCGACCTAAAAATCCACATTTTTTTCTGACTTTTTTTAGGTATTTATTTCAAATTTTCTACTTTTATCTCCGCATTTCGACTTTTGAAACAAACCGCAATTTCTATTTCTGTTTTCGAAATTTCGACTTAAATCAAAATATTTCTTAAAATTGAATTTTCGATATTTTTCTTGAAAATTTCGAGTTTAAATCATTCCCTTATCTCCCTTAGAGTATTAAAAATCGAAATTTGGACTATTTTCTCCAAATTATCAGTTTTTCCAAAAATTTGCTGATCATATGTATATTTGTAGTTTTTCCTGAAACTTCGACCTTAAAATATAAATTTCGCTATCTTTCTCAAAAATTGTCATTTTTCTCAAAATTTTAGATTTTGTTTCAGACGCTAATTTAATCTCAAAAGTTCGACTTCGAAATCAAAGCTGACGAAATTTCGGGGTTTTCTTTCTGGCAAATTCCCACACTAATCTCGTCATTTTCGATTGCTTTCTCGAAATGCTGACTTTAATTGAAATATTTCTTGAAGTTGAAATTTCAGTATTTTTTGAAAATGCAGAGTTTAAAACCATTCACTTTTTTCCTAAAACATGCAAACTCTAAATCTTGCATCAGAGTTTTAGGTTTAATTTCAAAATTTCTACTTTAATCTCGACATTTCGAGTTTGATGTGAAAGTTAACGAAATTTCGATTTTTTTCTGAAAATTTCGACCTTTGTCAAAAAATGTCTTAAAATTAAAAATTAAATTTTTCTTTCAAATTTTCTATTTTAAAATTTACTTTTCCGAAAACTTGCAGTTTTTACATAAAATTGTTTGCTTTTTTTCTAAAATTTAGAACCTAAAATCTGAATTTCGACCTTTTCCTCAGAATATGGGCTTTTTTCTCAAAGTTGCAGGTTAAATTTCACACAAGTTTTTCTTCTCCTTCTCCTTCTCCTTCTCCTTCTCCTTCTCCTTCTCCTTCTCCTTCTCCTTCTCCTTCTCCTTCTCCTTCTCCTTCTCCTTCTCCTTCTCCTTCTCCTTCTCCTTCTCCTTCTCCTTCTCCTTCTCCTTCTCCTTCTCCTTCTCCTTCTCCTTCTCCTTCTCCTTCTCCTTCTCCTTCTCCTTCTCCTTCTCCTTCTCCTTCTCCTTCTCCTTCTCCTTCTCCTTCTCCTTCTCCTTCTCCTTCTCCTTCTCCTTCTTCTCCTTCTCCTTCTCCTTCTCCTTCTCCTTCTCCTTCTCCTTCTCCTTCTCCTTCCCCTTCTCCTTCTCCTTCTCCTTCTCCTTCTCCTTCTCCTCCTCCTCCTCCTCCTCCTCCATCTCCTCCTCCTCCTCCTCCTCCTCCTCCTCCTCCTCCTCCTCCTCCTCCTCCTCCTCCTCCTTCTTCTCCTTCTCCTTCTCCTTCTCTTTCTTCTTATCCTTATCCTTATCCACGCGTTTCTAGTTTTTTGTTTGAAGATTTAGTTTTTTATTTTGATATTTCGATATTTATAATTTTCATATTTTTAAAATTACACATTTTGTCCCAATTTCCGTTTTGATTTCTTCAAATATTGGCTCTTTTTCAAAATTTTATTTATTCTGAGAATCACTACATTTGTTTTAAAATTTCGATTTTTTCGCACAACTTTGACGTATTTTGAAAATTTCTCCTATTTTCCAAATTTCGAAAATTTTGTTTATTTCGAAAATTTTGACTCAAAATTTTCATTTTTTTTTGAAAATTGCACTTTATTTTTGAAAAAAAATTCAAGGTGTTTTTTTTTTCATTTTTGGTTTTCTCTTAAAGTTTCAACTTTTGTGTATTTTTGAAAAACTATTTGAAATTTGTTTGATGAAAGTTTTCAAAATGTGGACTTTGTTAAAATAATTCTAATTTTTCTAAAAGTAACGACTTTCTCACACTATTTTTTTCTCTTTTCTGAAGAATTCGATTTTTCTGAGAAGTAAGACTTGTTTTTTAATTTTAACATTCTAAAAACTTTGACCTTTTAAAAATGTCGACATTTCTAAATTTTCACTATTTCTAAATTTTAACTTTTCTGTGAAAATTTCAACTTCAAATTTTTGCCTTTTTATCGAAATTTTGATCCTTTTATAAATATCGATTTATTAAAAATGTTCCACATTTTAAAATTTTGACTATTTTCAATTTCTCTTTTTTATTAACATTTCGACCTTTTTTCTCAAAATTTTGACTTCAAATTATTTTATTTTTTCTCGAAATTGTGCCTTTTTTTGTAATAACTTAAAAAAAATCTACATTAAAAATTTTCATTTTTTTCTTCAGATTTTAATTATCAAAATTTCAATTTTTAATCAAAATTTTAAGTTTTTTGAAAGTTTAGACCGAGAATTTTGACTTTTTGTACATTTTGGCTTTCTAGAAATTTACTTTTTGCAAATTTTGACTTCTACTTATTTAATTTCGACCTTTTTGTATATTATTAATATTTTTTTGAAATTTCTGTTTGTTTAAAAAGTTAGACCCTCAAAATTTCGACTTTTTCTGAAAATTTTGATTTTAAAAATTCTTGCATTTCAAAATATCAACTTTTATTTTCAAAATGTTACTTTTTCAGAATGTCTACTCTTTCAAAATTGTAACTTATTTTTAAAGTTTCGATTTTTTCGTTCTTTAAAAGTATGATTTGATTAAGAAGCTCCACTTATTTCGAAATTTTGACTTCCCACAAAAAGCATAATTTTTTTGAAAATTTCAGATTTTGAAATTTTTCTCAAAATTGGTAGCTTAAACTCATAGAAACTGAAAATTAAAGATTTAAATTTGGAATATTGATAAGAATTGAAATATTAGATTCTCAATAGAACAATTAAAATTTCAGGTTTAAACTAGTATTTTATTTTAAAATTTCCATTTTTAACTAGAAATTAACTATTTTGATTAAAATGGAAAATGGTAAAAAATTCTAAAAAATACCCAAGTATAACTTCTGATTTTTAAATTTCACATAAATACTCATCCATATCTTAAGAACAAAGTTGAAAGGATTTTCAATTTCCACTAAAATTGTGTAAAAATTTAATACCAATCAATTTCAATGTTGACAAAAATTCTAGCTGAAATTGGCTTTAGGAAAAAAACGAGTTTGATTTTAGAGCAGAAATATCGAAAGAAAAAAAACAAAATTGTTTGGATAGAAACAAAATAAAAGAAAATGACTTCTAAGCTCGAAATCTTTTAAAAAATGTCAAAATAAAAGAAAATAGGTTAAACATCAAAAATTAGAAATTTTTCAAAAAGCTTTCATTTCATATTTCCTCTCAAGAATTTAACCTTATTTTCATTTTGGCTTAAGTTAAAATATTAGGGCATTCTACTTTTTTTTGAAATTTTGACTTTGAAATTCAAAATAGCAAAGATTCAACCAAAATTTTGAAAAAAAAAAGGTTCTATTTTAAATCGACTGTTATAGAATTAAATGAACTAAAAAAAATTCAGAAAAGTACCGAAATTTTAAGAGAAACTCGGCATCCAGATTTAATATTTAAAGAGAAATAGGTCCAACTTAAAAAAAAAACTTCAAAGGGGATTTCCAGGCAAAGTTTTGGGATCAATGTCGAAATTTTAAGAAGAGAAAATCATAAAATCCTAGAAAAAAGAAACGAAAGTTTTACTTTTAACCTCAAAATATGGTTGACATTTTGAGAAGTAAAACGAAGTATTAAAATAGTTAAAAAATCTTTTAATGGTTCACAAAGGAAAAGTACAAAAATAATCGAGCCATGGCAAAAAAAATTTGTGAAACGCCATTATGTGTAATGCAGTACTTCAAAATTTTTGGAAAAAGTCGAAACATCGAGATTATAACTCTAAATTATATTTTTTTAAATAAATGAATTAAAATTAAATGTTAAAATAATATTTTTTTTTGTTTTACTTTTCTGTTTCAAATTAAAATTCGGAATAAAAAATAACAATTTCAAGTTTAAATCCAAAGATTTCAAAAAATGGTCAAAATTTCAAATTTATATGGAAAAATCTCAAAATGTTCATTTCAGTCACAAAATCTAAGTTCTAAGCCATTTTTTTTAACTTCATGCAAAACTGAAACATTTCAGGAAAAAGTCTAGCTGTTTACTTCTAAAAAATTATTTTGTCATGCAGAGAGTTGAGGTTAACTTTACTGTTTTTAGATATTTACTTTTAAAGCAAAAAATATTTTGTGCTCTTCACTTTGCTGTGTGGAAGCTGTGTTGTCTGGCTTCCATGCCGTCACGCCAACAACGTACAACTTTAAAAATTAAATAATTTTCGGAAAAATATTATTCCTCTATAAAACGGGGGTTTTTCTATGTGTAACATGAAAACATGTTTCCTTTGTGTTTACACCTTTTTTTTATTTCTACACGTTTCTTTGACAAGAAACATAATTCGACAAATGTTGACCTAGATATTGCCACTTTTGCCTGTGTGAACAAGTCTTATTGATTTTTAAAGTTAATTTGATTTCGATATAAAATATATATCGATATATTTTTACTTCGAAAATTTAGGAGATGCGTAGCTTAACTTGAAACTGTTAGCTTACTTTTAAAATGGACTTAAAATTGGAATTTTTTATTTTTTTTCTGCAGGTTTTGATTTGTCGTCCAACTTTTTGCGATTGTTTTCAAAGTTTTTCTACTTTAATTTGCAAATTTTTAATTTTTTATTTGATATTTACACATCATTTGCAAAATCAAAAAATTTCAGAAATTTATTGTATTATTGTAGCGTTGATTGAATACTATATTCAATCAACGATTGTAGGTTTTCAAGTGAAAAACTTCAAATATATTTTGTTTGAAAAATGTCATCTGTCATAATTTAAAAACATAGGTTATGTTTATAGTATTTTAAGGTTATGTCACGTTGTAATCTACATTAATAGGTAGTAAATAATAATAAAATAGTATAACAAGTGTTGCTTTTTTTTAAATCGTTCTCCAAAATGAAAAATCTTGAACTGCTAACGCTAGAACATGAATCATTGACGAAACGAGGCATCCATGGACATCCAATTCTGACGCAAGACTACTCTTCTTGCAAATACAACATTAATTACGAAATTAGGGACTCCACATTGTACAAGTGTGAAGAAACATGTTCGGTCCCCTTAGATTTAACAATACAGAAATTAGTGGACCATAAATATCTCCCAATTGAAGATAAATTGTGTTTGGTGTCAAGTCGTGAGTTGTACTTCATCGACGATGCTTGCAACAAAACCGCACATTGTTTCGAGCACGAAATCGAAGCATTTGCTTGGAATTCTTCCTTGGATGCCGCCGCTGTAGTATTTAGTAATGGGGATGTGTGTACGTATCAATTTGGGTTCGAAGCTGAACCTTATCAACAGGGCAAAAGCTGTTTAGATGCTGCTGTGCCTGATTCCACCGCAGTTGGTTGGGGCTCGGTAGAGACACAATTTAAAGGCTCTGAAAGGAAGAAAGCTTCTACTGTGGAAAAAATTCTGGGTGAGTACAAATTTAATTAGCTTGTATTGTGCATAATTTAGGTTTATACAAAATTACTTGATTAGAGCATAAAACGTTTTACATCATTTTTGGTAAAACTAAATTTTTTCTTAGAACAGAAATTATTTTTCGTAAGATCTATTTTCCGTGATAAAATTCAAAATTTAATAATATTCTTAAATTTCAGTTTTTTCTCACAATCTAAAAATTTTTTCACAAAGTTATAAATTGAACATTTAAAAAGGTGTATTCAGTGAAAATTAAAAAGATACCTATTTAAACTCATGTTCAAAAAAAGATTTGATTCAGTTGCTACTCAAGTTCGGTTACTAATTGATGATCTGTATTAATTTGGTAGAAGTCATACTAGTAGAAGATAAAAAACCGTTGATATCTTGGCGAGGGAATGGGGAGGAGTTTGTGATAAATTATTGGAATAATGGTGAGCGCCATTTTAAGGTTTTCGACTCTCTTTGCAATCCCAAAGCGAAATCCGAGGCCACGGCGGGATTGCAGCCACCAATCACCTTCAAAAACCAAGGAATCACCATAGCCGCTGTTAAGTGTGTGAACAACAAACATTCAGTTGTATTTTTTGAAAGAAACGGTCTGCTGAGGTCCACTTTTGATCTAAGTGACATTCAAGTAAGTCTACCTCAATTTCGAAGTTCAATATTTTAGATGTTACGATGTTTCTAAACTTCAAGTTGAAAATTGAGACTTAAAGGTGAAAATTGAGACTTAGAGGTGAAAATTTCAAGAAAAAAGTTCAAATTTTTGAGATTTAAGTCAAAATTAGGATTTTGGACTTTTATCTTAAATCAATATGGTGATATATTTTTAATGTTTTATTTATTAAGATTTCTATATTTAATTTGATTGTTTTTTAAGTACAATCATGGGCGCAGACAGGATTTCATTCAGAGGGGGGCAGCAATTATTTTGAGAATTGAATGGCAAAAAAAAAACAAAACCATAACATTTTCTGGCTAAGTATATTATATACTTTCACTGACCTTTGCGAACTTGGGAGATCGAATTTTCAAATTAAAGTCTAAATTTCGAAAAAGAGCAGAATTTCCAGAAAAACGTCTGAACATTAAATTTGAAATAAAATCCGAACCTTTCGGAATATTTCGGGAAATGCTGGAATTTCTAACATAAGTCGAAATTTCCTAAAGACAAATTTTGTAAAAAAAAATGTCTCTCGAATTTCATTTTATTTCAATTTTAACATAATCGAAATTTACAAGAAAGTTTTTTCTCGAAATATTTTAAAAATATTCTCAGTTTTGAAAAAACGAATAGATTTTGTGAAAAACCCGAAATTAGGAGGAACAAATTTTTAGAAACAAAACGTCAAATCTCGAGATACATGTTGTTCCGAGAATAAGATGAATTTGGAGAAACAAATGGAAATACCGTCAAAATTTCGAGAAAATGATCAAATTTTCTAGATAATATCCGAATTTTCAAAAGAATGAGGAAGTCGAGAAAGTAGAATATAAACTCGTAATTTCGAAAAAGTCAGAATTTTCAGGATACCAAATTCATTTTGGAAAAACATAAAAAATCTCGTAAAATCAAAAAATGTCAAAATTTTGAAAGGTCGAATTTTGTGAAAAACAATTGCAGTTTTCGGAAAAAGTCGAGTTAGAAAAAATCGCAATTTACCAAAATTAATTTATAGGGAATTTTTACTGTTGACAATATTTAAATTTCCTTTAAAGAAGTTCAGTTTTTTTCTCCAAACGCAGAAACATTTTTCTTAACATTTTTGCTTTTTTATTAACATTCCGATCGAATTTAGAGAACATAAACGAATTTTAAGAAAGTAGAAATTTCAGGAAGAAGCCAATTTCAAGGAAAAAGTTTAAAATTCTAGAAACATAAAATATTGCCAGATAAAAGTCGAAATTTCGAAAATAACGGGAAGTTTGAGATGCAAGATGAAATTTTTGGGAAGTTTAAAAAAAAGTAGAAATAATTAGAAAATGACCAATATTAAGAAAAATAGCAGATTTTCGAAGAAAGAAAATATTAAGAAATTTTGAAAAAAAAATGATTTTTAAAAGAACTTGGACGAATTTTGAGAATAAAGGCGAAATGTCGAATTTTTGATTAAAAGGAAAATTTTAGGACAAAGACTAATTTTAAGAAATAGTATCAACATTTCGGTAAAAAGACGGATTTCAAGCATAAAGTCGAAACTTGAAGTCGAATTTTGAGATTAAAATCAAGATTTCGAGAAAAAGGCAATCTCTAAAAAACCAGTCAAAATTTTTGGAAAGTTAAATTCTATAAGATTGAAATTTTCAGGAAAGTCTCAACGCTACGAAAAATAAAGAAATTTGGAGAAATAGTCGAAATTTTGAGAAATCGGTTTGAAATTTCAAGTGAAACTTCGAAGTCTTTCAAAGAATGTCAAGAAACAAAGTCGAATTTTGCAAATAGAACCAAATTTAACAAAAAACTGTTACAAAAATAGCGATGAAAATCTAGAGAAAAAGATTAATGTCGAGAAGAACGAAACCTCGACAAAAAAAAATGGAAATTTTGCACAGAAACTTAAATTTTGAAAATAATTGTTTATAAAAAAAACAAACTTTGAAAAAAAATTGAAATTTTGAGATAAAGAGAATCTAAAACGAAAAAAATTGAGATTTTAGGAACACAAAGAATTGCATTTGACATAAAATAAAAATTTCTGAGAAATCTAGCGACATTTCGGAAAAGAAATTAAGTTAAAAAAATCTCAAAAGCAAAACGGATTTTAAAAATAATTTAAAATTTCGAAAGAAAAAACGGGATTTCCAAAAAACCAAAATGTGGGGATAAAATTCGAAATTTTCCAGAGAAAGCCAACATTTGCCATCCATAAATTAAAAAGGCAAATTTTGTGAAAAATACGAAATGAGAAAAAAATTGAGATTATCAATAAATGTCTAAATTCCAAGGAAAGACCAAATTTTAGAGAAAAAATGGAAAATTGATTGCAAAATTTCGGCGGCTTCATAAGCCAGGGGGGCAAGTGCCACTGTGCCCTATTCTCGCTATGAGTACAAGCCACTTGCAAAGGGTAACTCTATTATACGTTAGGACCACTGCAATGCTTAGAAAAAGTCAACATTTCATGATTTAACTTGAAAATTTAATTTCCAGAAAGAAGTAAAAATTTCGAGTGACGTTTGGACTACTGCAATGCTTAAAAAAGTCAAAATTTCAAGATATTACTCGAAAATTTAATTTTCAGAAAGAGGTAAAAATTTCGAGTTTAATGTCTAATTTTTACCTTTTATCCAAGACTTTCTACCAAAAATAAAGTCCAAATTTCGATGTCGGCGCCGCCAAAGATGCAAATTCCGAGCACTTGGTGAATTTACTTCTAATATACAAGAGAAAAATTGTTTTATTTTTTTAATTACAGTCGTACTTCTATAACTCGATCTTCGAAAATTCAGAAATACATTTTAAAAAATAGCTCTTAAAATTAGATACAGAAGAAAAATTATTCTATTTATAGACAATTGTCCAGCAGATTTAAAAACATTAAGCAAAAATTACGATTTATTAAACTTACTTTTTCCCCCTTAATATGACATGACATCAAAGTTGCAACTACTTGACTTGACCAAGGTGTCATATAAAATTCTAAATGCCATTATTGACGTAGAATTTTAAAAAAGGAGGAAGAGGACATTGTTCCATTAATTTTCTGCAATCTGAGTATAAAAGTTATTGTTAGACAAAGTTGAAAAATACACCAGGAAGTGCCACTTTTGCTGATTATGTACATGTCGGAGTTTCCTACAGATGAAGATATTGTCGCGATCTACAAATCCGGGTCTGTGTTTATTAACCTCAGTGACAGTGGAATTCGACAAATGATTTGATAAGAAATTCTTTCAAAATTTTGCGTTTATTTTTAAAGACAAATGAGCATACAACTGATTCACTGTATAACAGTTTAAATAACATTGAAACTTTATTGAAAATGAAATTAAAAAATTCTCTCGCTAATCACAAATTGGCGGCTATTTTACATCCAAATAAAATATTAGTCTACATATGTGTATTATTACCAAATTATATAATATAAATTTTACTTAGTTAAGGACATAGTTACACACATATGTACGTCTTTTAATTTTTAATATAAATTTTCAATAACTAGAAGTCTTGGTAACTCGAACTTTTTGCTGGCAAGTCACAGTTCTATTTATTAAAGTTCGACTGTACTTATGTTTTAGGGTAAAATCGTGGATATAAAATGGAGCCCTTGTGACAAAATTCTAGCATTACTGGAAACCATTGAAGGCCAACAGCGAATATTCCTGTATTCCTGCCTTAACGCCACCTGGTATTTAAAACAAACTCTGGTATTCACCGATCTAGAAGACTTCGAATTCGTTCCTAGTTTTAACGGTGGCGTTTCTTTGCGCGTTCTAACATCGAAGGAAATACTGAATTACACTTTTCACTTCCGGTTTCACGTTAGTTGTGATCACTCGAGAATTTATTGCGTGAATGGAAGAAATGTTCTCATAACTTCTGTCAGTGATGAACTGGTACCCCCGCCGATGTATTCCTCGAAGTTAGAGCTTGACAACGCTATAAATTCAGTGGCAGTTCACCCTCACTTGCCGTTTATCGCAATTTTAGATTCCATCGGGGACATTAGAATTTTCCAAAGTACGGATCTTGTGGAGATAAAAGGTTTCAACGTCGGGAAAACGCCATATTTAAGTAATTTGCATTGGTTTGGGTCCTCACTTAAACTGATTGATAGGGAAAATGAAAAAGTGTTGACGTTCCCCATAGGGGAGCAGTTTGAGTTACTTCAGAATAATCTGCTTCCAAGCAGCTGGATCTACAAAGATGGGTGCCCACAATCGGTATTCTATGACGGCAACGTTGAACACGCCATAGACAAAGTCAGCCTTCACACTGTAGCCAAAAATATTGATAATTGTCTTTACGTTTTACTGTTAACCCCAAACCAGGAGTTTTACATTAATACAACCTTAATTTCCAACTCGGTAAATTCATTTACTGTATATGAAGATTATCTCCTGTTTGTGGCAAACAGCGCCCTCTATTGCGCTAATTTGATTCAAATACACGAACTAGTAGAAAAGGGTATTTCCAGTTTCTACTGTCGAAAATTCTACGAATTGGCCGACGTGGTTTGCGTCGTTCCTAACACCGCCAACGTTATCTTGGCTGTCGCCAGGGGAAATTTTGAGGTTATCTCAAACCGCCTAATGTCAATCGACATAGTCGAAAAACTTCTCTCCAAAAATCAGTGGCAAGAAGCAATTTACTACCTCAGAAACGAACGTCTGGATTTCAACCTTTTAATCGACTTAAATCCTCGAAGGTTATTCGAGTGTTTGCCCCAAATCGTGGAAGCGACCAAACAGCAGAAGATCTTGAGCGTCCCTATGCATGGAAATCCAAGATGTCGACGTCCTAGCAACTAAATATGGTAAATGTAGGTCCGGGATGGTGGGACGGTTGGACATATAAAGGAGGCAAACGTCAGATGTTCTTTGAGGAGCTTTTGCGATCCTTGGATGTGGATGCTTGCGAAAGCGACCACTTGCAAACCCTTCTGATGATATGTCTTAATAACTTCTCAGTTGCCCACGCGCTGCAATACTTGCTAGATAGTTACCGCTTGATCAAAGGGGGTGAAAACTCATTAAAAGACGTCGCCGTGAGCGGAATCCAAATCCTTCGCCTTTTCATCGACGACGAAACTCTCTTTAAAGAATCTCTACTCTTATATGACTTAGAGTTTGTCAAATACATCAGCACCTACCTGAATAAAGACCCGAAGGAAACCAAGTTAATCCTGGAGAATTTCCAAGCTGTCGAAGATGAAATGACCAAGCGTTATCTCATCAACGTACATCTGAAGCGACCAGCGGTGGCTACATGTTACTTATTGCGGCAAAAAGGCGCCAATTTGGACAATTTCCTCAACTTCATTGAGCAAGAGAGAGTGACCGATGTGGCCTTTAAAGAATGTCATAAGATAAGTTCTCCCTTTTTAAAAGAGACGGGGAGACTACACGCGAAAATACTTAGCCAGAAGGGTAATCATGAAGAGGCGGCTGTCGTGCTGACTTCCCTGGAATTCTTCGATCAGGCAATCGAGCAGTACATCTTGGCTTTACAATGGCACCAAGTCGTCGGTCTTTTGGACAAGACGTCGCACTGGCGAGGAGAAGAAGTTGGAGATTCTGAAAGAGATGGCGCGGAAGTTGGCCGATAGCGGAAACTTCACCGACGCTAGTTATATTCTTGAATGGTATTGTCGCGATTACGTGAAAGCAATCGACGTTCTGTTGCAAGGGAAAATGCTTTCTGGATGCCAGAAGGGTGGCTCAAGGCCACCAATTACACCATCTTGTAGGTAAGGAATTTGACTTTATTGCTGACATTATGTAACTCTTAATTCATATGTATTAAAACCACTTTACAACGTGAGAAACTCGCAAACAAAGTTCTTGAGCTTAGACTACTGAATCAATTACAACATTTAAATAAGAATCATATGTAATTATATGAACTGAGTCGATGCTGCGATGCCACGATGCGACGATGCCAATTCTTACAGACTCAGGAAAAGTAATCGGTAATTCTAATCCGATTACATTCGTACTTAATCGTGCAGATCTATAATTCACATACACAAGAAATAGGAATGGTCCCAAAATCTTTCCCTGTGACACCCCGTACAAGCTTTCCATTGGTTCCGAGGTATTATCCGTTAGCGTAATTGGATTTGCCTCTGGACTACAGAACCAGGCAAGATATAAGCGTTCCAATTGGTTGGTTCTGACATCATGATCATGCACGCAAACGCGTTGGAGTAAAATACAATTGACAGTTGAGAGAACACATTACTATTGATATACGTATTATTTTATTAATAATATTTTAGTTTTGTTATTGATGCTTTTTATTCGTTTGGGCAGTAATTATCTGCATGTCAGATTCAACTTTCGGATTGTTAGTTTAAATAGCTGCTATTGGAAAACATTTTAAATAGGACTTTGTAACCTTTTCGTTTGTTAAATATGCCAGATTCAAAAAACTAACGCATATTAATGCATAATTTAAAAGAAGTGTGTGATTTACAAATTAATATATCTAACAGTGGATTGTGTGTATTTATATTATACAATAAAAAAAAATAATATGTTGTTCCCAACTAATTTTAAGTTGAAAGAAATTGCAATTTCTGAACAATCTTTTCAAATTCGTCTTGACATAAATTTGGAAAATGATGCAAAGTTGTAGCTGCAGGAATATAGCGAAATTACTAACACGAATTGGATTATTAAAAGTGGTCTTTACAATCCTCATACGTTTTCATTTTATAGTTGAAGTGAAAACTTCTTTAGGTGCTTTGAGCGACTTTTGATAGGGGAAAAACTAATGGTTTGCGTTACCATCACGCTAATTCTCGTAGACGACACGTTCTGATGTTTACAGTTTATTTACAGAGTTAGTTTTCTAAATGGATACCCTATTTTTTTAGCTTTATTTTTGACAAATTCAAAATATTAAAAAGCTGTATTGATTTAAATTTTCTATAAAATGACTATTTTATTTTATTATTTTATTCATTTTTCTGCCGAATAAATAACATTTTTCATTTACCCTTTGCCACACCTAGGGGAAAAAAGCAATATTAAAAAACCATACCAGAAGTTTTATGATGCAGACGCCTCATATGAAAAGTATAAAAATTAAATACCACTATTTTATAAAGTGATATTGAAGCTACAATTTCTTCCAATAAGATAACTACTACACAACGCGGTTATCAAAACTGCAATATTTACATTCAACTAGGAATTAGGTACGGTCGAGAATATGTAAGAAATGGGCGTAAATTAAACACTTAATCATGACGTCAAAACCTACCAATTGGAACGCTTGTTTCTTGCCCGGTTCTGTAGTCCAGATGCAAATCCAGTACGCTATCCGTTATTCTAGTTTTTTGATACATTTTATACAAATAGTCCGTAACCCAAAGAAGTGCTCCTGACCTTACAACACCATACCTTTCTAACTTCTTCAAATACTTCAATCTGTAATCTCGAACGGCTCTTTTTAAATCGACAAACACACTCAAAACATTGTTACCCTCATTTATTCCCTTCCTCCAATTAGCTCATACATACTGTCCGCACAGATTCACATGAAGTGATTGGCGCGAAAGCCAGATTGTCCAATGTAAAGGATAGTCTTCAAAGTACTTTCTTAACTGCTCACTAACTATTATTTCGATTACCTTTTTTATAACGGGAAGTAAATTTGTAGGCGTATATTCTTCTGGCTGTTTAGGACATGACACCTTCGGAACCGGCACTGTCACACTTGTTTTGCATTGGGATGAAACTCGAGCAATTCTCAGTGATGTATTAACAATATTGAGCAAAGGATAGCCTATTGCACAGAACAATTCTTTTATCAGTTTTACTTTCAGAGCCTCGTCACTGGATGCTAACAACATTTCTCAGTTTATTTAAACTTGTCGCATGGAACTGATCTAATCGTTTAACATTGTTTATATTAATAGATTCCAAAGAATTTAATTTTACCGCCTGTATACTATCCACTCTATCTTTAATACTATTGTCCTAATACTCATTAAATCTTGTTTCTAGTGTTCCTTTGTACGTCTGGAACTCCACTTTTCTGATATCACAGTTTGTTCTACTACTACCCATTAATGACTTTATTGATCACCACATTCTGTTACTGTCACCGTTGCACTTATCAATGTTTTTCTCATAGAATTGTCTTGTCTCATTGCATATAGTTGTAACTTTGTTTCTCATTGCAGTGCAGCCAGTCTTTTGTGTTTCGGTTATCTGAAATCTTTTATATGCCAAATCTCTCTCGATTTGAGACTTCCTAACGTTTTTATTTATCCACGGCTTCTTCGATTTTTTCATCTTTTCTCTCGGAGGATATTTATCGGTTGCTGATGTTATTATATTTAAAAAGTCGTTATAAAGAGTATCTACATTCTTGGATGTATAATGCCAAGTTTGAGTAACAAGATTCCCACGGATCTTTTCAATGTTCTTTATAGCTAAATTTCTTTTATATGTATATTGCTCTTTAATATCTTCCACGTGAATACCCAAATTTACTGCTAATGTTTCATGATCCGATAATTTTGGAAAGCTTCTTGGCATTTCCTTCAGTTCAAACATATTTGTCACAATATAGGCCACTAGCTTAGCAGAAGTGTTAGTAACTCTGGTCCCTTTCTCTATTATTTGCTTAAATCCCGGCGTCCTTATATTTTTCGATGTTATGTGTCATTTACACGAGCAAGTAAAACTATCGCAAGTCGATATCTGAGAGTACTTTCAGCGAACTTGCGTAGTGTAAACAGTCTCTGAGAGTGCTCTCAGAGCAAGTCGTAAAACTTGCGCAAGCTCTTGCCGTAATGATTACTTGCTTGATGTTTAAAATTGGGGCGAAGTTCCTTATTTTATTACTTCACAATTATATGAAAAATAAATCTGAAGAAAAGTTAATAATTTATGTTTTATTTCAAAAAACTAGAAAAAAATTGATTTTCTTGTATTTTTATCGACAATTATGCAAGAATTTTTAAAAAATACGTTATTAAAGCACTTTTTCACAGAGAATTTGGAAATACTACTACTAATTTATTCTTTGTATTAAACATTTCCACTACAACAAGCTTAATTTAAGATCCTTTTCTTGGATTTTTACAAATTTGAAAAGAGCTTTTTTTCTAATTACATACGTATAGTCAAATACTTATAGGTTTGTATGTAAAAGGATTTATTTTATTAATTTAGCTAAAATTATTGAAAATGCAAATAAAAAATAGTTTCTTTTTGGAAAAGTATCGCACGTGGTTTTTATTTTTAAGATGCTTAAAAACCATAATCCTTGGGTAATTAAAAAAAAAAGTTTATATCAACATAGCTCCGAAACCGCTTTGTTTTTAAAATGTAGTGTATTAAGAATTAAGAAAAAAATTAATTGATTATTTTAATACTTTGACATCCCCTGAAATATTTTTTTTTCAATTTTGGTAGATACTAAGTATAAAATTAGAATAGCGGCTGCTGAAGTTCTCTTTCTACGACGGAACATTTTTTGCATGTGGATATCACTAAAAGCAATCTTTTAATTGGGACAATAATGGGCCACACACTTTAAACTCCTATTTAAGGGAGCACAAACGCAATTAATCACTCAGCGCGGGTTTGAATTGAAATGTCGCCTAGAAATAAAATTATACTTGCCGCACTGTAGCTTGCACGACCCACTCTACCGTGTAAACGGCCATGCAACAAACAACTTATAGATAGTAGTGTCGGGAGAGTGCAGGTAGGACTTGCTGGGAGCACTTGCTTACGTGTAAACGCTCTCGCAAGTCACTCTCGCAAATTACTATTCCGTGTAAATGGCACATTACTGTTTCGTTGTCATTTGATAAATAATCCTTATTTATATCGCCCATGTTATCAGCGACTTTTCGGCCTATTTTATCATTATTGAGAACATCTTCGAAAAAGTTTTTAAAATCCTTAAATTGTCCATTTGGAGAGCCATAAATGCCTCCAATAACGGTGCTCCTTCCTGCTAATTGAATTTAAATTACAATTGACCAATAGGTGCAATCCAACACACCCTCATCCATCACCTTAAACGGAACATCATCTCTCAAGTAGATTAACAATCCACCAGTGTCTTCTACTGGAGTAACAAATTACCTTATTATATCCTTGAATTGCAATTTCGCCATCACTGCACTGTACGTTATGCCCCCCAGAAAAAAAAACCTTATCTGTTTTAGCTTACCTATTTTGTAAGCGTTTTCATATGATTATTTTTCTGCTAAAGAAGTGTCATTGAAAAAGGATACAGGAATGAAGGGAATCCTAGAAATTAAAATGCACTGTAAAAAGCCTAGCCCAAGAGCGCTAAATTTCATCTCGGTATTCTAAGAAATCTTATGAATTGTTTTAGGATGTAAATAGAATAAAGTTTTATTTTATAATCATTCAGTTGGTGACGAAGTAACGGCAATGTTTAATATCGCCATATTCGTTCTAGAGACCCAAATAGTTCCAGAGATAAAACTTTTCCTTGAAAATCTCAGTGGAGAAATCGAGGAACGATCGGTGGACTTCGACAGGCTTAAAAATCGCCTAATAGTCGTGAGAGATAACATGAAAAGCAAATTCGAAGAATTCGGTGACATTTTCGGTCAGTTTGATTCCAAACAGTCCGATTTGTACTCTGAAGATGGCAGCACGATTTCACGAACCAGCAGTGGAAGAAGAAGCAAATCTAAACGGTAGTGTTTCAAATTGTTATCAAAAGAAAGAATACATAACAGGAGAATAAACTTGAGGGAGACATATCGTGTGACAAAAAATACACTTTTGCCAAAGTAGACAGTCGCTTGACAAAGTCAGCCATCTCATCTATGCAGAGGTGGGTTTTTGGCACGTGCACAGAAGTATACTGCGCATAGCAAGCATAATAATGCGTCATTTGACAGAGCTGGAATGACAGACGGATCCACTTTCCTATAGCAACGTCCGATACGAAAGTATTCTCCTGTTATGCCCTCTTCTATGATTTTTACCCCTGTAAAGCTTGGTTTTTTTATTTTAGAAGCGATTCCACGACATCTGGAAATACCACAACAACAGTGAGAAATGCCAGAAAGGAGATGAAGAGACGAACGGATTTGAAGGAAGGGGGGCCTTATGAAGACATCGCAATTATTAGGCAATTGAGCATGTGGATCAGTGGGGCATTTTGCTGTAGTTACGATATGAGGTTATGTTCCAGTATTCTGTTGGAAGAAAACCAAGCTACCCTTGCAATACTTAAACGATACCAAAGCCAACTGGTGCAATTACAAGACAAAATGATCCTTTCCTTTCCAGAGATTTGGCCAGAGGATTTCTGTTTAAATTCCGAAAATGAGGCTCTCATTGCGAATTTGCCTTACTTAGGTACTAAAATGCGGTAATTTGATTTGTGAAGAGTTAATGTCTATTTTTTGCAGATGAAAGTTACAGAAAACCGCCAGAAATAGAAAGGTTACGTAACAAATGGATCATGCAGATTTTAACCTAAAAAAAACTTTTGTATTAAGTTTCATTAATATGGAGATTCACGTTTTGCATTATATACTAAGATTAAAATAAAAGTTATCAATTTTAATATATTTTAATTATGCTTGAAAGTACATTAAAGTAATCTAAGGTTACATGATATTTGTAAATTCAGTACAATCGATCTTATAGACTTTAAATACTAAAAAAAATACATCAATTTCTTCCACACTTGCTAGCAACACATCAATTAATTTTTAAAAAAAATCACAAAATATCAAAGTAACTCGTGTAATAAAACTAGGGGGTCTTCGGCACCCCCTTACGGGACCCCTATGTCTTTTTCCAAGAGTAATACATTTCCAAAGGTTTGTTAACCTTCCAATATTTATCATTAACTTGCCCTAAAGTCTGATTACCATTCAATTGGACATACTGCCCAGCTGTTGGTGAAATATAAATACAAAAATTAAGCAAATTTGAGGTGGTTGACAACTGAGAATCCAAGTCCAAAGTCAACCTCATTGCCAAGTATTTATGCAAGTGATCTACAGTGGCATTCGCTGTCGTTTTAATGTAACGAATAGAGTTCTCCTTCAATGCTTTTACCAGTGTATTATCCCCGGCCATTTCCGTCGGATGTGGCTTGAAAACCAATTCAATTTCGTTCAGCGTCATCGGTTCCGATGGTCCCTCGCCTTCCGTGTCCGTCTGCTCGGTTCTTTCACTAGATTCGCTCTCTTCGCTCCTCTCAGAAGTCAAAACGCTCTTGGGGCGCTTTCCCATCGACTTGCTGCTGGAAACGGGGCTCGGAGGTTGCGACGGCGTACTACGACCCGAAGGCGCTGGACTACCAGCATTTGCCGGAGCGTTGGCATTCACTGGTGCCTGATTTACTGCATTTTGCTACAAAAAAACCAATACCTGATTATAACAAGAATGCAAGGAACCAGCAAAAATCTTGTTAGATGTGATTTATTGTTTAAATGTGAACAAGCAAAGGGAAAGGGAATTCACTGGTTTTAACTAGTCTGATTAAAAAGGAGTTTCATAATCTGTAGCAGTGGTGTCAACCAATAGCTCGCGACCCACATGTAGTTCACTTTAACTATGAGGAAAAGTTATGTTAGGTTTTCAAGGTTCAAAGTTTTGTAAGGTATCACTTTTCAACTTCTGATAATTTAATTTTCACCCTTGAACTTTATGACTCGCTAATGTTATGTTTCAACCTGTGATAGAGCGACTTGCCTACAATTTTTCATTTGTAATTTGCCTCCAATTGATTAAAAAGTTGGGCACCATTGCTCTACAATATCCTAAAGAAATGTCCATACATTTTAAAAATTTAACTGCGTCTAAGACAAACATGAATAATTGAACTGTTTAATTTAAAACATGCTCAAAGCTCCTAACACATCAGTAAAATTCAAATTCAGCATAAAATGAATCAGAATATGACAAACCTCTTCTGGCTGTGGAGCGACATTCCCTTGGGGATCAACGTTCTCATTCCTTTCCTGCTCGTTGGCCTTTCTCGATCTATTTGGGCGATTTTGCGACTGAATTTTAATACCTTCATTTATAGAATTCACCAAAGCTGCTGAAGAATGACTTTTATTCAGCTTGGCCAACACCCTCTCCTGGTGAGCTTCGTACTCGTCTCTGCTGGGATATATCTTCGAAATTAACAAGTCGAAATTGGGGTCGGGTCTAAGAGATCTCTTAGACACAAGTTTCTTTCTGCAGGTAGGACACTCCTTGTTTCCGGATCTTAAAGCTGTTATGATACAATCGGAACAGAAGCGATGGAGGCATTCCTTAGTTGTCATCGTCTTTTTAAGCATGTCCAAGCATATAGGGCACATTAGTTCGCTGTGTAGACTTCTGGGAGAGACCGCAATTTCGGTATTATCCGTAATGGCATCCTGAGGCGTACGGTGGAGTTCGTAGAGGGACAATTCCCAGGTTTTATTCAAACCTAATTGCTCCGATGTTGCCATTTTTTTAATTGCGATTTTACATCATAATACTTAAAAGTTCAATTTCTTTAAATCTTGTTTAACAACTAACCTTATACACAGACAGTTGACACCATTGACCTCCACAGAACCCAAGTGAAACTTATTTCTCTATGATTTCACATCGTTGCCAGATCATAGAAGTTCGCCTCATTTTACTTGGTTTTTCATCCTGGAATTTTTTTAACAGGTTTAATTCCTCAGAGTTTATAGTTAAATATAAAAGCGGTATAAAGATAGTTTAGATATTATATAGCTCTCTCTCTCTCTCCTGCCAAATAACCCATGGAACATAGGCATAGGCAATAAATACATTAATCATAAAAATATTTACAAGTGCTTTAGTTCTGGTTCTGCTTATGCATATTTATCCAAAATGAACTGTAAGAATTTAATATAAAATACTTATTTAACGACTAGTTATTTAAAACATTGTCGATTTTGAAAGTAGGTGGAAATCTATCATCAAAATTCTAAATATAGTATATTTTTAAATTATTTTACCTAAAAATTAGAAATGCAATACATAATTCTATGATCGTTCGTATGTCATTAGCCAGAGTGCGCTTCAACTCTATCTGAAATGCCTTTTCATAGCCATAGAATTATATATGTCTGTTTTGACATTTAGTCAAAATAGATTCAAAGTAGATATGAATTCGCAAAAATAAAAACGTAAAATTTCGCTAATGCAAATAAGCAATACTGAAAACTATCGCCCTATTTTATGAGCAATGTCCAAGGGTAAGCCGCAAATCCCAACTCATTACGTAAGCCGCTCATCCGATAATAATTCCTCATTTAACCAAACTTAATCTTTCTACAAAGTGCCCCTACTAAACATACATTTTAAGCTCTAGGGCGACAATATGCTGCGTAGATTCATCAGTAATGTCATCGAAGGGACCTTTCCCCAATCAGAAACCAGCCTTATTCAAAACCCCGTACTTGCCAAAGATAACTTTAATTTGGAATGGTTGGCGAGCATAGCGCCTTGTTTCCCCATAAAACCCAACAGTATTAAGATATTGAATGAGCCATCGCAGTTTTATAACGAGCTTTTACACCAGACCACCGCGGCGAAAAAAAGAATAACGTTGGCCAGTTTATATTTAGGTAGCGGAAGCTTGGAGAAAAGTCTAATCGATAAGTTAATGAAGAATGAGTATTTCCTCTCTGGGGGGTTAAAAGTTAATATTTTACTGGATTATACAAGGGGTAGTAGGTTGCGTGATAATTCAAGGAAAACTCTGCAGCCGCTACTTCAGTTAAATGAGCAAAATTGTTCAGTTTCTTTGTATCATACACCCTACTTAAGGGGCATCTTTAAGAAGTATGTTCCCCATAGATATAACGAGGTTTTTGGCTTACAACATATGAAATTGTATATCTTCGATGATACTCTCATCATTAGTGGGGCTAATTTATCGAATGATTATTTTACGAATAGGCAGGATAGATATTTTGTGATAAATGACAAATCGTTGTGCGATTTCTACTGTGGTTTGGTTTCCAAAGTGGAACAATTCAGTTTGAAGATGGACAAAAATAATAATGCGAGTTTACATAATTCTTGGGATTGTTCGCCTTATGAAGGCAGTAAGGGGAAGTTTATTGCTAAAGCGCGAGGTCTTATTGAAGGCTATCTGTGGGAATCTATAGAGAATCAAGAGAAAGTCAACTCGAATGATTGTGGTGCGTTTAATTAACACTTATCAGTTTCTGATAATTTGGCTGCCTTTTTTAGATACTTGGGTCTTTCCGTTGATACAAATGGGGCAACTGGGGATTGAACATGATTCATGCGTTACAACTATGTTACTTTCGGATGCCCCCAAAGGATCCCAGCTTAATATAGCTTCTGGATATTTTAACTTAACAAGTGATTATATGGATGTATTAATTAAACACTGCCAAGCGAATTGTAAAATACTTATGGCCCATCCAAAGGTAGTTCATGTGGACATTAAATGTGATCAGAATTTTAATTTCATTGATATGTTAAAAATAATTTTTTTAGGCGAATGGTTTCCTTGGAGCCAATGGTTTAGCAGGCGGAATCCCATGGGCTTACTCCCTAATAGCAAGAAACTTTAACAATAGAGTTGAAAAGTTTGGACAAACAAAGCGTATTCAGTTACTGGAATATTTAAAAGAAGGTTGGACTTATCACGCCAAGGGATTATGGTAATTTTTCATATTTTATTAAATGTTTCTAATTTAACTCATATGTTCCAATACACATTAACGAATTGTTTTAGGTACTACCCACCAAAGAGTCCTTATCCTTCATTATCTTTGATAGGTTCGCCGAATTTTGGCGAACGGTCTGTAAAAAAAGATTTGGAGACACAACTGGCTATTGTAACTAAGAACAAATCAGTTCAAAAGGCTCTTCATGAGGAGTGCTGTAGATTATACAAGTTGGGATCACCTGCTGATGTCGATCGACCCGTTCCAAAATGGGTTTATGCTTTTGTCTATTTATTTAGAAGTTATTTTTAAGTGTTATGTTTTTATAGAATATATTTATATTGATGAAGCTCTTTTTGTTTTAAATTCACTAAGCAGCAGCAGTTAAATCTAAAACTAGTCAAGTGTCTGATTTGTGCATGGGGGATTTGGAAATATAAACATATGTTCACATACTAAAACATCTCAATTGTGTTATGCCAAAATTACTTTATTTGGTTTTTATAATTCGGATGTCTGTAATTTGATTGATAAAAAAAGTCCCAAAGATTTCAACTTCAAATCCTAGATTTATTTTGTTTGAATTTTTCTCACAATTGCAAAATACATTTTCAATTATTGCTTTTATGTAAAAATTTGATTATATACTTGAGAATTTGATGTTATTACCAATTTTGAATATGTTTGAAATTAGTAGTATGTTTTAAAAAACTTAAAATGTAGTCATTGTTGGAAAATGTTATTTTATAAAATTTTTGTTGAAAAGTTTTTTCCAAATTTCAGATGTACGCACTAGGGTTGTTAGGGATATGATATTTCGGACACGGATATGGATATATTGTGAATATTATTTCGGTTGCAGATACGGATATGAAATTATTTCGGATATCTGATAGTTTTCGATATTATTTCGGTTACAGATATTTTTAAATTATTTTTGTCAATCCAAAAGAACATATACTCAAATTATATCTATTTAATAAACCTCTAAACACTGATTGACAGACAACACATACCCTAAACCTTTCAGTTTAGAAGCCTGAAAACTCACACTAAGAAACGATTTTTGAAAATTCCTCCCGCAGGAGGGTTAGAGGTGGTGAAAAAAAATTGTATTATTGTATGAAAGTTCCTCATTTTTGAAGTGTGAAATATGAAAAATTGTGTTTAGACTTCAGTTTATGAAAAACAGTTAGTTTATCACCGTTTTTTGTCAATTTATCCCCTTAAGGTAATATAATGAATTCATATTAAAAAGGGTATTGATATCGATTTGCAAAAGAACATTAATTTTAAATTGCAATATAAGAGAAACCACAATTAGTTATTGGATAGAAATGTCTTAGTTTTGTAAATCTGTGGGGAAAATAGATAATGATATCAGAGTTTTTTTAAACAACTGTTGTATCGATCATTTTTCCTTCATAAAAAGGATCAAAATTTGGAAATTAGAAACTCTTTAAACTGTTGAAGTTATATTTTTAAAATAAATAAATATTTAAAAATAAACCAAAGTTTACCAAAAATTTCTTATTTTCAGAGCAAGTAGAAATTTTAAAAAATGGAGCAAATTTTGATGTCGATATTTTCAAAAAAATTAAAAATTTTAGAAAGTCTCAAATTGTGTGAAAAAACTCGAAATTATTAAAAAAGGTTAAAATGTCGATAAAGGCTAAAATTTTGAAGTTACAATTTTCAAAAAGAACGAAATTTTTAAAAGTGTCAGAATTTTCATGGAAAGTCAAAAGTATAAAAAAAATCAAAAGAAAAGTAAAAATTTTGAAAATGTTAACATTTTCAAAAACTTCGAATTTTAAAAAGTTGAAATTTTGAAAAATAATCTATAATTTCAAAAATAGTTAAAATTTAGAGAAAAGTAGAGATTTAAAAAAAGCTCAGTCAAATTTTTAATAAAATCTGAAATGTTTTAAATCAAAATATTCAAGAAAAACTAAAATTGTCAGACAAGTCGATCTTTTAAAAAAATCGAAATTTTCAAAAGTAAATAAAGTTATAATAAATTTTTTTTTAATTCGAAATTTTGAGAAGCTAAGATTTCTAAAAGAAAAGCTAAAATCGAAAAAAATCGAAATTTTGAAAGGCAAAAATTTATGGTTAATTAAATTTTTTTTTAATTTGGAAATTTTGAAAGGATAAGATTTCTAAAAAAAATTAAAATCGAAAAAAGGCGACATTTTAAAAAAGTGAAAAATATGCAATTTTTAAGTAAAGTTGATATGTTAAAAGAACTGGAATTAAAAAAGTAGACAAAATCTTAATCTAAAAAATTTAATTTTCAAAAAAATTTAAATTTTGAGAAAAAAGTGAAGTTTTCAAAAAAGTGAGGGTTTTTGAAAGTAGAAATTGTGCAAAAAAACTCAGAATTTTCGAAAAAATCGTTATTTTCAAAAAAAAGCTAAATTTTCGAAAAAAACCAAACTTCGTTAGTCGAAATTTGTACAAAAATTGAAATTTTCAAAAAGTAGACGTTTAGAATCAACTGAAATATAAAAAAAGTCGAAATTTTCAAAAACAGTAAAAATTTTTAAAAAGAGAAACTTTGACAAGAAATCAAATTTGTGCAAAAGTCGAAATTTTTAAATAAAATCGCAATTTTGAAAAAATTCTACCCTTCAAAAAACTCAACATTATTAAAAATTTTTGTTAATTTTCAGAGAAATCCGAAATTCTCCCAAAATCAAAGTTTTGAAAAATGTCTAAATTTTCAAAAAGGCAACATTTTGAAAAGTCAAATATTTGAAAACTCAAACATTAAAAAAAAACGAAATTTTAAAAAGTTTTGAAATATTGATTTGAAATTTTGAAATGAAGTCAAAATTTAAAAAAAATTAATATTTTCACAAAAAGCTAAAATTAAAAGAAAATGAGAACATTAAATATGTGCAAATTTCAAAAAAAAAATTGAAATTTTGAAAACCTGTCTAAACAAACATCAATTCATTAACACGTTAAAAAAAGTATTTAGTGAACGTGACAATAGTGAGTAAGGTAGATGACATACCTACTAGACTGAAATAGTAAAATTATTTCAAATAATATCCCAAATTATCTGAAACATTTATGTCGGTTACGGATTAGGATATTTTTTTATTTCGGATATCCGATAGTTTCGGTTACGGTTACGGAGCTTCATAAAATCCCTAGTGCGCACCTTTATTTTAAAAATTTAAACATTGTTGTCAAAATTTCGAGTTTAAACTTGAATGTTTTTACTAACTTCTACTTTTTTCATAAACAAGTTTTGGGCTCAGCAAGTTTTATAAATTCTGCTTTTTCCAAAATTTCGGCTTTTAATCACGAAATGTTGATTTTTTTCTCTTAAAATTCAAATTTGACAAGAACGTTTTAATTAATTTTGATTTCTTTACAAAATTTCAACTTTATCTTGACATTTCTTACTTTCAACTTTAAATCTGAAATGTCGACAACATTAATCTCGAAATATCCACTTTCTTTCTCAAAATTTCGTGTTTAAACTCAGACTTTCAATTGAACTTTGAATTCGTTTCGATTTTTTCTCGAAATTTCGACTTTTTTGTACATTACAATTAATCTCGAAATTTCCATTTTTTTGTTTGAATCTTTAAGTTTAAACTCACATTTTGAATTAAACTTAGTATACTAAGACTTTCAATTATTGAACTTTAAACTTGTTTCAATTTTTTCTCGAAATTTACACCGCCTTGCTCGAAATTCCCTATTTTTTAAACTCACAGTCAGACTTTCAATTGAACTTTGAATTCAGTCCGATTTTTTCTCGAAATTTCGATTTTTTTTGCATTATAACGATTTCGAAATTTTCACTATTTTTCTTGAAATTTCGAATTAATCAATTAAACCTCACTTTAAATTCGTTCAGATTTCTTTCTCAAAATTTCGACATTTTTTTAATTACGCTCAAAATGTCAAATTATCTTTTTAGAAATTGCCAATTTTTTCTCATTATTTCATCTCTAAACCCAAACTTTTGAAAATAAGCTTGTTTACAAATTTCAATCTTTTTCCAGGAATTTTGGCCTTAAATCTGAAAGTTCGAAAGTAAAATAGTCTTCAAATTTTTATTTTTCCCTCTTCCAAATCTTGACATTAAAGCTGAAATTTCGAAAAAAAAGTTTCGACTTGAACATTTGAACTTTAATTAATCTTGACCTTAATCTCCAAAATTTATTTTAAGGAGTTTCAATTTTTGAGAAAATGTTCATTTAAATATCAAAATTTTGATTGTTTCAAAATGTTGAGCTTTTTTTTAAAATCTGATTACTAAATTTCGACCTAATGCAAAATGTTGACTTTAATCTCTAAAATTACTATTTAGTTCTAAATTGCTATTCTTTTCTATCGAAATTTTGAATTTTTCCTCACATTCGTAAGGTAATGTTTTCAATTTTTGTAAAATGTTGACTGCAAACAAGAGAATCCGATAATGTTTTTATCAAATTCGAGTTTTTGCGAAATTCATAATTTTTTTTTTTAACTGAAACTAATTTCCTGAATTTTATTTTGTATATATTCTTTTGGAACCTGTTTCCTCAAATTTAGAGGCATTTTGCTCTAGATGAGTTTTTAAAAATCAACTTTTTCAGAAAGTTTGGTTTTAATGCCAAAACTTCCGACATTTTTCTCAAAATGTCGAAATATTAGTACTACAACCGAAATTTTAGAAAAAAACTGAAATGTCAAACATTTTTTCTCAAAATGTTGAAATTTTGATAGTAAAACCGAACGTTTGGAAAAAACTAAATTTATAAAAAGAAATCGATTTTAAAAACTTTTAAAATGTCAAATAGGCTGCACACACATAGACTTCTCAAAATTTCGATTTTTTCCTAAACGAGTTGTTTGTGCTAAAAATTTTTCATAAACTCCACGTTTTTCTAAAATTTCGGGTTTTATTTCGAAATGACTTTCAAGCTTTCGGAATTTAAATTTTTTCTAGACACTTTTTATGTTAAATTTCTTCTTTGATTTTGAAATGTCGAATTTTGTTATACCTTTAGTAGTAGTAGCAGTTTGTATGCAACTCTAATATCGCAATTTACACTTTCAAGTTTTAACTTTAAAATTTTGAAGAAAAAAGCAAATGGATAGAATGAATCAAAATGATGAATTTACAATCAAAATTTTAGAAAAAAAAAATAAAAAAATTAAGGAAAATCTTATCAATTTCGAAAATTTAGGTTTATTTAAAAAATTTGATATTTTGGGTTTAATTGGAAAGGTCAATTAAATATTATATAATGAAACAGTCGAACGTGCTACAATTGACAAAATTTACAACAACCATAGACTGTATTCAAACCTTAATCATCCTGTATTTAGTGGATGTTGTTAGGCCCATAATACAGGAATGAAAGTTATCTTATTACTAGTGACCCTTGTAATCTTGGTTACACCTTACATAATCTGGTTGTAATTAATTCGAAGAGATTAAAGCCAAAATTTTGAAATAAGTAGGCACTTTTAAGAAAAATTGAAATTTTGAACCGAGGCGACTGAACAAGTTCTTAATGTACCAAATGTTGAGTCTCAATAGCGTTCACACTTCAGAGGTAATAGGTACAGAAAATCCACATTGCAGCAGACAGTTAGAGTTACCAGTGATCTTAAAAGGGTAACCTTTTTCCTGTTGAAATAGGGAATTCCAAAAATAAGAGTCAAAAAAGGGAATCAATATTTATTTATAAATATACAAGTGTTACTGGGCAACATGGAATTAAACTAATATAAAAGTTGTTTAGTAACTAATGAAAATAAATATGTGGTCACCTTTTTTTTTAACTGTAGATGGCGCCGCTTTGGATTCTAGTGGCAAACTTCTAAAAACTCGCTCACCTGTTTGTCCCAAACTGGAAAAATCCATACAAGGTGTAAGAGATATTTGTGGTAAGCGCGTTAGGGTTAGCGGAGGATCCAAAATTAATGCAGAAACTAACCTTAATCATCAACCTCCCAAATTTTGAAGTGGAACTGACTGAGAGCACAGTAATTAAGGGTAATTTCTCAATATAAACAACATAAATACCTCTCGGAAATGTGATGATTCAGAGAAAACAGTTTACAGAAGTTCAAAGAATAGTCCGGCTATTGTGTTAGATATTATGCAATGTATATATAAATACCTCAATTTAATGTCAGGTAACTACAAAAACAATCGAATGCGCGTGACCAATTTGCAGTAACCATGTTGATCTGATCACAGCTGAAAACTTTAATAAAATGCCGTCAAACCTCTTCTTCATTTACATTAGGGCAACGAAAGGACAATTTTAAAATAAAGCACCAACTGGTTGTACAACATCACATGTAAAATTGTGAAGATGGAACAAAAACACAAAAAACAAATAATGTACAACCAGCCGAAGTGCTTCAGTAAAAAAAAACTATCACCGATTGTTTTTAAAGCAGTTTAAGAGAGATGAAGCGACATGACTGTACAAACATATTAGGTGGCTATGAATATTTTGTTAGCAATAGAATTGTTTAAACTGATCATTTTGTTCCAGTTTAGCTGTAACTTAATTTTATTCTACCAATTCAGCTTAATATGATGATAATAATTGTAGTTTGTAACTTACAGCTGTCATTATAACTTTTAAATACTGTAAATAGAATCTTGTTTTCTAAGCTGAATCCCCAACTTCCCCCCTTTGATCTCGGAAGCCAAGAACTTTAATTTCAATTCATGGAGAACTCTCCATTCACGTTTTTTTTTATAATTCCTAAAATTGGCTAAAAAAAACTTGAGATAAAAAGTTTTAAATCAGCAAAAAAAAACAGAAAATTCATAGCCCCTTTTAACGCAAAATATGTTACTGTGGGGTAGCATTCAAAAAATTTGATGATCGCTTTTAGATACTACCACTTCGATTTAGTTTATTTCAGAATACCCCAAAGTAGGAAACTACTTTTTGGTTTAATTCATGGATGCCAAAAGGTAGCCTACAATAAAGTTTCCTACAATGTTCCAATTTAATTTTTTATATCTTATGAGTTGTATAAGTAACATGAAATAAAACTAAACCTACTAACCTGCTTGGCTGAAAATAAAACTTGTATAAATAAATTAAGAGAGCCACCTACCTGGATTGCTTGATCTTACTGGTTAGTGCTGGAAAGCCATTTAATGTCGATGGTGGGAATGGTGGCGACTTCTAGGTTCGCGATCTAAAAACGGACAAATTCAGGGTTAATTTATTTTGCGAATAATCGCAAAATTACCAAAATCACGTTCAGATCGATGTTTCTTCTCCCTGTCCTTCCTTTCGCGGTCTCTGTCTCTCTCCTTTTCGCGCTCTTTCCTCTCCAGTCTCTCCCTCCTTTCTCTTTCCTTCTCGCGTTCCCTTTCCCGCTCTTTCTCCTTTTCCTTATCTCTTCTATCCCTAAACGAATATCAAAAAGTATTAGCTAAAAATTGATTGCCTAAATGGTGGTATAAAAATTTGATATTTTTCAAAGCACTTTGTTTAGCAACAAGTGATTATAACAAAAAAACGTGTTTTTAAAATGTAATCATCAGGCGTACAAAAATTAATACAAAGATTTCTATATTTTGGACAATGAAGTCATCCCCAATTTTTTAATGTAAATAGAAAGTTGAAAGTTTTGCTTTTTAAAGTATTTTTTACATACCAAAATATAATATGATGATATAAAAAAGTTTGTGATTCCTCACAATTTTATTATTATTTTTATTATTTTTTCATACATTTTTTACTCAAATGTCGAAATTTCAAACACTTTGTCTGAATTTTGACCATAGGCTCGTAATTTCGAGACTTAAAAAAATTCTACATTTTGGGAAATAAAAATTTCAAAGAAACAAGTCGAAATGTTTAATCAAACATCTAAATTTCGAGTTCAAAGTCAAAACTTTAAGAAAACAGATTCCGTCAATTTAAAAGCTAAAATGTTAACTTAAAATTTCAATACGTTTAAATTTTAAATATGAAATTCAAAGATGAATCTCAAAATTTTGAAGAAATAGATATTTCGAGTTTAAACTCTAAATTTCCAAATATTAATAAAAATATAAACATTTAATCTCGAGATTTGTATCTAGATATTAAAACGAAAATTATAGGCAAGGACTGAAATCTAACAAGGAAAAAAACAGAGACAGAACTAAACTTCCTTGTTCAAAGTTTAATGTATGTTGCTAATATAAACCCAAAATTAGAGGAAAAAGTCGGCGAAAAGATTTATACCTTAAATATGTCCAAATGTTTAATTTTAAATCGAAATTTCATTTTAAAAAAGTCGAAATTTTGAAAGCTGAAAGTCCAAACTTCAAGAAAAACACTGAAAATTTCAATCTGAAACTCTTTCTCAGGCAAAAGTCCAACCTTCGTCTACAATCTAGACATTTTAACTATTTTTTTTCAAATGTCTCAGCTTTAAATTGATAATTTTGGATGTACACCCTAAGCCTTTATGAAAGATTTATCTGGTTTCAAATCCAAAATTTCAAAAAGCAAGTTCAAACATCGAGTCCGACATCATCCGAAATTTTGGGAAAAGAATTGTAACTTGAATCAAAAGGCGAAATTTTAAATTTCGAAAGTAAACTATAAATTTGCCGAAAAAGTTTCCGCAAAGTGAGCGTTAAAAGTATCAATTATGTATTTTTCTCAAAATTAAATTTGGTCTAAATATTTTAATTATCGACTTTTTTTCCTGAAGTGGACTCTTTTCGAAATTTAACCTTTTTTCGAAATTCGACACTTTTTGAAAATGTGACGATATTTCTTGTAATTACAATTTTTCTTATAGAAAGTTGAACTTTTTTATAGATATTTCAAGATTTAAATAAAAAAGTAAAAATTCAGAAAACAATGTTTTTAAAAATTAGGATTTTTTCCCTTAAATTTAATATTTTCAAATTTTTTTTAGATTTTCAAGTTTTTTCGCGAATTATTTCGAAATTTGAACTTATCTTTCGAGTTCAACACTTTACTACCTTTTTTTTTTAATTTTAGAGAAAATATTTCTTAAAATTTAACTTCTTAATCGAAATTTTAATTACTCATTTTTCATTTAAATAAAAAAAGTAACAATCCTGAGAAAAATATTTTTAAAAATTGCGTTTGTTTTTCCTTTAAGGTCGATTTATGTCATAGTTTTTCTTTAAATGTTTGAGACTTTTTTCGCGAAACGGGATTAATCGATACTTCCTTTAACAATTTTTTTTAAATTTGAGGGGATATATTTTTTTTAATTTTAAATTTTTCCTCAACGTTGTGCAAAAAATTTAACAAATTTAATTTAAAAAATTAGGAATTTCAAGCTTATGTCAAAATTTAAATAAAAAAGTGAAAATTCCAAGAAAAATATTTATTTATGATATTTATTGTTATTCTTTTCATCTTTTCCTTTAAATTCGATTGTGTTTACAATTCTTTTTAGAATTTTCGTCGTTTTTTGCGACACTGGTCTCCTTTTTGGAAGTTCAACTTCTTCAAAAGTCGCCTTTTTCTAATTTTTTTTATTTTGGAAATTTCGAGAGATTTTGCTCAAAAGCCGGACTTCTCGAGATTTTGGTTTTTTTTGTGTATTCCATTTTTTTTATTTCACTTTTTTTTAAAAGTAGAATTACAAAAAGTCAAAACTTTGAATTGATATTTTTAAAAAAGTAGAACTTTTTAGTTCTACTACTAAAAAGTTCTACTTTTTTAAAAATATCAATTCAAAGTTTTGACTTTTTGTAATTCTCCTTTTTACCTTCTTTTTCAAAATTTCGACTTTTTAAAAAAAATTAACTTTTTCACAAAATTTCAACTCTTGTAAATTTTAATATGTTTTTCTGAAATTTTGATCTTGTTCCCATTTTTTTTATTCTACTTTTTTGAAAATGTTGAATTAAAAATTTGAATTATGAAAATTTCTTTATTGAAGACATTAATTCAAAGAAAAATTCAAAAATATATATCCACTTAAATTTAAAAGTTTTTACTTTTAGAAAACATCTGTTCTTTTTTAAAACTTCTATTTTTCAAAGTTTTAATTTTTTGATATTTTTTTTGGCAAATTTTGATTTGGAAATTGAGACTTAAACATTCAGTTTTTGAACAATTCGATCTACTTTCAAAATATCAAAATGTTGACTTTCTTCAAAATTCGATTTTTTTGTAAATTAGTTGTAGTTGTAGTTTTCTCGAAATTTTCTTAGTTTTCTTGCAGATTTAGTTTTTTTGAAATATGCGACTTTAAAAATTTCAATTTTTTTACATTTCAATTTTTCCTAACAAACTTATTGGAAAATATTAATTTTTCTTAAAATTTTTAATTTTTTTGAAAATTCAATTTTTTTTTAAATTTCCAACTTATACATTTCGACTTTTTTTTGCAAATTTTGATTTTTTTGCATGCAGTCGACATTACAAAATTTGCACTTTTTCCGATTTTGAAAATTTCGACTTAAAAATTTTGACTTTCTCGAAATTTTCATATTTATTTTTTTGTCAAAAATGCTCCTTTTTTAAAAATTTTCAATTGCAATATTTTAACTTTTTCTTGAAAGTTTTTTAAATTTGCGAATTTATTCAAAATTTATACTTTCAATTTTTCAAATTTATATTTTCATATTTCAAAATGTTCACTTTTATTTGAAAATTTCGACCTTAAAGTTTTGACCTTGAACATTTTGAGTTTAACATTTTTTTTAATGCTGCGCCGTTTTCAAAATTAAGTATTACTTTTTTTTAGATCTTTATTTCAAAATTTCGACATTTTTGTGAATCTGATATTTTCAAACATTCGACTTTTATGAAAATTACAACTCATTCAAAATGTGATCGTTTTTAAAAAATTTCAACTTTTATTCTGTATTTTCAAAAATTTCGAGGTCAATTTTTATTTTCAAAATTTTGAACATAATCACGAAATTTTCATCTTTGGTGAAACCCCTTGAGCAAATTCGAAATTTTAAGTTTTTTTGAAAATCTGAAACCAAAATTGAATATTTTTTACTGCAAAATATTCGTAATAGGACGATTCCGCTGGACACGATTTACGACATAACGACCAAATCGCAGTATTTATGTTTTTGATACCAACATAAAAAACAAAATAGTTTTAAAAATAAAACTATTTTTTGTAGACTTAACGCGCTTATCATTTGAAGGTTTTTTGCAAAAAAAACGAACTTAAAATTTTTGTCTGGGTCACTTGTGAAACAGCTGTCACTGGTAGTTTGCCTTTGGAGTTTAAGCTATGGCTTGGTGACAAAGAAGCATAGTATTATTAGTAATATACATTGCCTGATTTCTGATTTTGTTCATCACAATCATAAAGTTAATGTTCTCAGAAGTTAAGGTTTTTTGCAACGCAAACAATTTAATATTGCACCCGCAATTGCTTCAAAACTGAATAAGTCATTATTTACCTTTGCTTTTATATTCTTTTGGTTTATTTTAATAAACTGATTCATAATTTTTCAAAATATGGGGAACATAATTTAATAAAAGTTTCACAATTAGTAGATTTTTGTGTTTTTTGACTGTGATCTGGAAAGGTGGGCAGTTTGGTTGCACCCGCGATAGCCCTTTAAACCTCCATTATGACTATTTATATTATTTAATTAAAATTCTTGTAACAAATCAATTGAGAACATCTTAAAATGTAGCCCTTTAAAAAATAATTGCATGAAAAATGTTTTTATTTTGATAGAAGTTTTAAAATTGCCCCCGCGATAATGGAATGGCCCAATATCAACTTTTACAATTTTTAACATTTCCTCAAAATTTTGGTGTTATCCTGAAAACTGAAAATAAATTTGAAATTTCTGACAAGTTCTGTATTTCATTTTTGGAAATTTCAAGGTTAAAAGGAAATCTTCAACTTAAAAGTTCAAAATTTCGATTTTTTTCTGGAAATTGCCACTTGAAATTCAAAACTACAAGAAAAAAAAAAACAAAAATGCGAAAAAAAACGCTTTTACTTAACTTGATATTTCAACTTCGAATTCAAAATTTAGAGATCAAAAATTTCTCTTTCATCGAAATTTCTATAAATTATTTGTTTCCAAAATTTCAAGAAAAAAATTGAATTTCAAGTTTGAAGTTGGTTTAGCTTAAAATTTTAATTTTTCCCTGCTTATCAAAAACCATGCACGCCTATCAAAGTTTCACTCCAATCAAAAGATGAAAAAATTGTTTTTCCTATATTCAAAGCTTTTTTGTGAAAAAAAAAAAACATATATAAAATGTAAAAGCAATCTGTCCAACTGACCTTCTTTCGAGATCTCGATCCCTCCTCCTTTCCCTGTCCCTATCGCGCTCTTTCTCCCTGAGTTTATCATCTCCTGATCCCCGGCCGCTTCCGCCTCTTCTTTTTTCTTCCTTGGCAGCTTGTACCACTTGGCTTATTTCTTCGACGGCGGCTTTTAATCGAGCAAAACCCATGTGCTGTTTTCCACTTAAATGATCATCTATCCTCTGTTGAGCATCACCGACTATCAAGAAGGCACCACACACTTCGCACACCTCCATCTGTTTCTCTTGGGCTGCAGCGACCTCCGCACTCCAGTGACTGTTTTATAAATAATTTTAAAGTATTTACACACATCAAGGATTATAATGTTAGAAACGCCTTGTAATAATACAACGCATTTCTAAATAAAAACTAGTACTACCAAAACAACGTAATTTTTCATAAGGTGAGTTGTTCTAAAAACGATTGGTCTTTGACTCATATACTGTTTTTCTAAACGTCTTAAGCAGTAGTGGGTGCAAAAATGTTGAGTAGTTTTTGTTTAGAGGTGAGAATTTAGTAAAAAATAACAAATAAATAAGAAAATCGGCGATCCTAAAATAATTTATCACATTTAGAAATTAGTTAAGCTTGTAATACTGAAATGCCAAAATAATCAAACGTTGCAATGCCAAAAAAAGCCAAAAACCTTGAAATAAACCAATGCACCTCAATCTCTTGATAAGAAGCAATTACCCAGTTTCTGACTGTTTCTTCAAGGCGTCCCTCTCATCTTTAAGTTTATCACATAATTTCATCAGACCCTGTGCTTGCTCCACATTGCCATCTGTCCCAGCTTGCTCAGCTTCTGCTTCCAATTCATTGATTCTTTCATTCAACAAATCAATTTTTTCTTGGTTCTTTTGGTTTTGCGAGGGCAGGTGGGCAGTTTAATTCATTTTTACCGCTCAACGCCAAGCGATTCTTCCCTTTCTGAATCTTCCTTTCCACATCGTTCACCATATTAGAACAGAACCGCACGAATTCCTCCTGGTACTGGAGTTTGCGGTGGGATTTTGATTCTTGAAACAACTTCCTTACTTCTTCATCGTGGACTTTGCTACATGTACCCAGATCAGCGCGAGTGTTGACAAATAGATCGTGAGGGCAGAATTTTACCATGAAATAGACACAGTACTACAATGTAAACACTTAATTTAGGGCTGCGGTGTGTAAATAACCTTACCTCCGGGTCTTCCCAATTGGGCTCTTTGCGCTTCTCGCATGGGGCGTTTCTGTTTCGGCCCATTAGCTCGTCCAAGAGCTGAGCGGCTGCGAGAACAGCCATTTAGTGCTGATTTTGTTTATTTTCTAATGAAAATTAACGTTTTTCGGTGGTAAATGACAGATAAAACTAATGTTACTATTTGGGGATTTTGATTTTATTCACAAACCACCAGTGTTGCCACTGGTTCAATGCCAAATGTCGCTACCGGATCTTTAAAATCACAAACCACTAACAATATAGACCGGTAACCCAAATGGCACGATTTTCTCTGGTTTACGGCGCTTGGGTTAGACTCCCAATTGTAAGATGGCGCTCATGCCGGTTGTTTTCCTTACCGCTTCCCGCGTTTTTGATCATAACAAATTTCAATCCACTAATAGCGGCGACGCGAACGTTTTGTTTTCAATCTGTCAATTAGGAAATTTGTAATTTATTTTCATCATGAATTATAATTTTTTGAAAATGCTTCCTGATGCTAAATTCCACTGCTTCAGTTGTTTGTGTATGTATGTGTATGTTTCAGGAACGGGGTCAATGACCATGAGGTGAGTTTTTTTTAGAAAAATTGATCATCTAGTGTGATTACAGCATATCATTACCTCATCACCTCAAATCAAACAAAACTAGTAGTATATTCACTATCAATAGAAGGTTGTCGAGTTTTAGTATCCAGGTGTCTGTAGGCAGTATCCAACATTTTGCATCCCTTTTAGGTTAGCAGAAAACTATCTTAAGTGTTCAAATAATCTTTTGATCGGAGTTTGTCTGCTTTAGATGATGGAATTAATGTATAGTGCAATGTCCGACAATTTTTGAAAAATGGGTCAAGAATCTTTGGTACATGAACTTGTGACACTTTTATTGATCAACAGTTGCAAAAATGCACTGTTTTGCTCAGATAATCTAGTTCTTGAAGATAGTAAACCTATTTCAGAAAGGGAATATGGTGGAGTACGGGTAAAACAACTTTGTTACCTGACAAAAAAGTTTGCCTTATGTTTCATAAAGATTTACGAGGCAATCATGGGGGTTCTTCACAATAAATCGTATTTATCTAATATAGTTAGAGCGCTGATTGAATACATATTCAATCAAGAGTTAAAGTAATAGGGTAGAATTAAAGATGTTGTTGACTTTACCTTTATTCCGTGTTTAGAACACGATAAAGTTATTGTTATAAGACTTAGTATTAGAACTTTGGTCCATGCATACTCCCAACAAATCAATAAGGTTTTTTTGGTGGAACAGACTGGTCCTTGGTTATCTTAAAAAATTGAAATGTAATTTAGGGAATAAGATTTGTATTTCAATTTTTAAAGATCAATGAGGTTATTAATGGTCGAGACAAAAGATTGCAATCTGTTAATGACCCTACAAAACAGCGAGCAATTACAAATTTACAGAAAGAAAAATTTAAAATGAATAAATAATTATTAGCTCTCCTGAATAAAGTATCTCGATTAACAACAAAAAGGTTTTCTCTGTTTCAATTTCATGACTTTCACAATGGAATCATTGGGATTCTTCACAATAAACCCTTTTATCGAGTATTGTTATAATTATATCATGCTTATATGTTTAATAAGGAAGCAATTTGTAAGTAGCACTGTTGTATGTTTGTTGATTAACGTTTATTGTTTAATAAAAACTATGCTTATAACGAACAGATTACTTTAGTATTTTGAGGTAAGTGTAAGAAGTTTCCTATGTACGCCTATTTTTATTGGATTATAGAGTTTATTATTTGCTATTACTATTTTCACTTACTTTTTTGATGTACATAACAAATATTTAATATACTTATGAGAAAGGATGATTTTTTTATTGATAACTTATGATTATTCCCTAGTAATAGATACTAAAATTATTGTAATATGTGTACTATTTTTTGTTGTGCAAAATACTTCGCTCAAATGGTCCACATTTGATCGAAGAATTTTTTGCAAGAAAAATGGATAACACATTCCTAATAATTGAATTTAAATTTACCGCTGGTCCTGTCTTTAATTAGTCAATAATAGAGAAATTTATAAATTTAAATTTGGCTTCAGCGCCATCTCCGAATTGGGAGTGTAAAATCTGATGACGTCATCCAGGCCAAGTTCATTGTTCGGCTGTTACGCGTCTATAGTTTTAGTGGTTTGTGATTTTATTGTTTGCACCGCCAGCAAAAAGCACAAAATAATTCTATGCCCTATGTCACCTTGGTAATATTATTCGTCCTAGAGAGCAACAGAAACTTTACAAAATTTAAGCAATATGAACAATATTTTTATCTCTCGATTAAATAACGTGCAGTGACTTTACATGAAGGAAAAGATATACAATCCATTTCAGAAAAAAATGAATTCAAATAGACCCTGGAATATTAAATCAAGCTTTAGTTAGATAAGTTACTACAAAAATCACTATAGCTAAAGCTGGCTTTAGGGGGTAAACATTTTGATGATTACTCTGTTGTCTACATTTCAGGGGTCGTTTGGCACAAATAATCAGTCCAAAATTTAATGTTTTTCATATTATGTAATACATATATAATTTTCAGCAGAAATTGACAGGAAATATAAAGAAATTACTTGCAAAACAACCGACAACAAAGCAAAATATGTAATATTTGGTTAGAATTTTAAGAACACAGAACACCATCTAAAAATATCACAGAAATGTTAAACGTCAAAATTTCGGAACTAAAATTTAAATTTCCAGTTCTAAATTTAGGTTGCTAATTTAAAATTCCTACTTTTTTCGAGATTTGAACTCCAAATTTCAAGAAAAGATGCAAATTACGTAAAACAAGTTAAAATTTTGTTTTTAATTCGACTATCCAATTTTTTTTCGAAATTGCAAAAGAAAAATCAATATTTCCAGGTCAAAGTTGAAATTTCGACTCAAACCCAAAATTTTAACTTCAATCTCAAAATTCCATTTTTTTCTCAAATTCAAAAATTAAAGTCAAAATTTAGAAATTAAAGTCTAAACTAACGTCAACATTTCGTTTTCAAACTCAAATTTTTGATTTTTTCTCGAAGTATTAACTTTAATTTATAATTACGGAAAAAATCAAGATGGTCACATGATTTTAAACTCATATTTTTCAAAATTTCAAAAATAAAACTGAACTTTTTGGTTTATGTCTTAAAACATTTATTTTATTTAGAATTTAAAATCGAACTTTAGGGTTTAGGTTTGAATTTTTTACTTTTATCAAGTAATTTCAAATTTAAATTCGGATTTTTAAAAAGAATTAATTATTAATACTGATTTTTTACGAAGGGGTAGAAATACGAAAACGTAGAAAGAACATCAATTAAAAAAAGTTTTCCTCTTAGAAAGTTTAAATTTTTCTCGAAATTTTGACTTTAATTTTGAAGTTTCGACTTTTTACTCAATATTTCGGATTTTTTCTTGAAATCTCAATGTTACAGTCGAAACTACTTTAATCCTGAAATTTCTGTATTCTATGTTTAAGTTAAGCAGATGACACTTGCACCCAACTTTTTCCCTTTTTCAACAATAACTGAGAGTTGGCAGTAGGATGCGTTCAGTAATTATTATTTTTAATTACCAAAGTTTTGACTTTTTTCTTGAAATTTCTAAACTAAATTCGAAATTTTAAGAAAAAAGTCAAAATTCCGAAATTAAAGTTGAAATTTCGACTTTAATCTCGGAATTTTGTGAAAAAAAAAAACGAAATTTCGAGATTAAAGCAGATTCCGAGATTAATTTAGATTTAATCTTGTAATTTTCAGAAAAAAGTCAAAATTTTGAGTTTTTGAAATTTCGATGAAAAAGTCCAAATTTCCAAAGATAATTTTTTTTTTAATTGATGTCCTTTCTACGCTTTCATAATTTCAGATGTAATTTCTACATCAAAGCTTGGACTTTCGCTATGACCGTTGATGGAATACATACTTTATTCAATCAACGCTATGACTTTTCCGATCTGCTTTTGATACATGGGAATGTTCTATGTGTATCAATGTCATTAGGTGTCTTTGATCTTTGATTAAAAAATTAAAGTGACGTGTAAGTTGGGGAGGTTAGATTATGTTAACCAGTATGAAAAGACGAAAATATTTATCATTAGATTAAGTGATTATGATGATTTTGGCAGTGACCAATAGGTAAAAAGAAAATTTACTTTATATCTAGTCATAAGTAAGGTGTGTTAATGCAACCCGAAGAATTTCGAATGAATTTAGAAAATGAAATGAAGACTTCAAGAGATTGGCGAAGAGCTTTACGCTCTCCCCCAGGTTACAGGGTTATTGTAAATAGAACGTTACGAGGCCAAACACAGTTAGTTACCTTGGTGGTAATTTTTGGCATTATTCTATTAGTACTTTTATATTTATTTCCTGATTCTAAAGTGCCAAATTTTCCCAAAGTTGTCAAAAATGGAAATTATAATTATAGATATCCATTAAGTAGTCCTATAGAGAAGAATTCCATGTATGTCTTCAGGATAGGTACTTGATCAAATAAGAGTTAAAATGTGTGTCCTACTTTCTAATTTTAAGGTATCATAGCTGATTTAGATACTAAGTCGAAGAGTACAACTGAGAAACATATGTGGTATTCTTATTTAAAAAAGGGGTTTTTAACGTACACCCCAGGTACCCATAATGTCGCTTTATCCTGGGATAAAGGTGATCCCGTCCAGTTGAAGGGGAGTTATAGTCTGAAAGGGAGAGGAATGGAGCTCTCGGAATTGGTTGTCTTTAATGGTAGATTGCTCACTTTTGACGACAGAACAGGGCTGGTTTTTGAAATAATTAATGACAAGGTGTACCCATGGATTCTTCTGATGGATGGAGATGGAAAGTAAGTGCAACTTTTAACCATTTTTCTAAGGCTAGAGAAACCGAGATTGAAAGAGTAAATATAGATTTCTTTAAAATCGTCATTAGTACTTTAGTGTTAGGTTTGGTTTTTTTTTTGTTTATTATATGTTAAAATTTATCAAATTTTAGGAGTTCTAAGGGTTTTAAATCTGAATGGGCCACAGTCAAAGATGAATTGTTATATGTGGGATCCATGGGTAAGGAATGGACAACCTCATCAGGTGAATTTGTAAATAATGATCCGCAATATGTAAAAGTTGTAAATACTAAGGGAGAGGTACACAAAATGGTGTTATTTGGCCATGAATTTAATTAAATCATTTTTAGATATTGCATGTAAATTGGATGAATGAGTATAAAAGAATTAGGGAAGTTTTAGACATAAGGTGGCCAGGATATATGATTCATGAATGTGCGTTATGGTCAGATGTACATAAAAAATGGTTCTTCTTGCCCCGAAGATGCAGCAAAGAATCTTACAATGAAACCTTGGATGAAACGAGAGGATGTTCAGTTTTAATCACTGCAGATCCCAGTTTGTATGATATTAGGGTTATTAAGGTATTTTACACTGCATTTGTAAAAATTAAATGAAAATGTGATTTATTTTAGATACCAGGTGCTCACATTTCGAGAGGATTTTCTAGTTTTAAGTTCATACCAAAATCCAATGATTATGTGATAGCAGCTTTAAGGACAGAGGAATTAGATGGAAAAACTGCAACATATTTTAGTTGTTTTACCATAGAAGGCCATTTAATTATGGATGATGTTTACATATCAGATTTAAAATATGAGGGACTTGAATTTATTTAATTCCACATTTGAAAATGACTAAATCAATAAATTAGCCATTTTTGTATTCAGTGGTTTTATTAAAATCGAAATTTTCAACAGTTTAAATTTTTTAAAGTTGAAATCGAAGCTTAAAATTTTGAAATTTGGAATTTTCGAGTTAAATTTAAAAATAAAAGGAAATTTCCAAAATGTTGATTCAAAAAAAAAAAAATCAAAATATTTAAAAAGGCACAATTTCGAAAAAAATTGAAATCTTGAAAAAAGTAGAAATATTGATATTTTGAAAAAAAATAAAATATTTTTTAAAAAGTGAAAATATTTTTAAAAAGATCACGTTTTTCCAAAAAATCATATCTTTGAAAAAGTCAATATTTTCGGTCAAATCTTTCAAATTAGGTGGAAATTGAAAAAAAAAGATCGAATTTTTTAAAAATCGCAATTTTGAAAGGTAATTTGAAAAAAGCTAAAATGTTCAAAAGGACAAAATTAAAAAAAAAAAAGTAGAATTTAAGAAAAGTCGAAGCTTTCAAAAGGCCAAAAATTTGAGAATCAAAATTTTCAGTCGACATTTTTAAAAACAGATTTGCATAAAAATAGAATTCTTCAATGTAAATCGAAATTTATAACAAAACAAAAATTTCTAGAAAAAGCCGAAATCTGGAAAAAATCAAAACTTTCAAAAAAAGCCGAATTGTGTAAACATTTTCAAAAATTTTAAAAGTATTTAAATTTTGAAAAATAACGTCGAAGTGTTTTTTCTTAAGTTAAAATTTTAAAAAGGTCGCAAATGCATAATTTTTAACAATAAAAATTCATTATATCAAGAAAATAATGTCGAAATTTTGAGAAAAAATTGAGGTTTTAAAAAAAAAGAAATTTTTAAACAGATCAAAGTTCTCGATAAAAAAATCATACATTTTCAAAAAAATTAAAATTTTTCATATTACACTCCATTCCTCAAATCGTCAAAATAAGAATGGAGAACTGCATACAAACATGTATTTGCATTTGGTTGAGTTTCGACCATAACCGATATTAATAACAAGAAATAAAAAATCCTACCATTTTGGGAATAATTTAGAAATTAAAATACAAATTGAATTACAAAATACTATTTATAAATTTTCGAGGAAAAAATTTTATATAAACATTTAAAAACTAAAAGCGCGATTCTTTTATTTCGAAAAAACTCTTAAATTCCATTCCTGCTGAGTGGTATTTTCGTCGCCAGTTGCTTCTTACAGACGCCTAAATTTTCAGTTACCTTTTTTTGTTAAGGAATTCCGTTAGATCTTAGTTTGTCAATCGCTGTTTATGACTTGACACTCACGTAAAATCTATTGTAAAAATTAACAATAAATATAATAATAAATAAATTTAAAGTTTCGGGCTCTGCCCGTTGTCAGAAATAAAAATTATTTATAATTTTTTTCGCTTTACAAACTGCCCGAAACGTTAAATTTAATCATCATTTATATTTATCGTTAATTTAACAGCGATTGACAAACTAAGATCTAACGCAATCGCTGTGGGGCAATCTATAAAAGATTGCCATTCCTTAACAAAAAGAAGGTAATTGAAAATTTAGACGTCTGTAAGAAGCAACTGGCGAATAAAATGCCACTCAGCAGGAATGGAATTAACGAAACTTCGCAAAGAAGATACACAGAATATCTAAACCATTAAATTGTTGAGAATGATAAACAGAATTAAATTTTAAAAAGTATTTCCCGACTTTTTTTGTAAACATTTCTATTGTATGCCTTCAATTTTTATTATTTTCGTAATTTTTAAAATAAAATTGTTTCGAAATAAAATCTGAAATTAAAAATTATTCTCAAATCTTTGAGAAAAAAGTCGAAATTTTAGATTCAAAGCCAGAATTTGAGGAAAAAAGTCAAATTTGAAATTACCTAAAGAAGGTCATAATTTCGACATAGACAAAAATCGAATATCGAAATTGAATATTTTAATCGAAATTTTGAAATAATTGCCTCATATGTGTTGACAGTTCTACTTTAAACTTACACTTAACTTTTCGTCGATCATTTAACTCATAATTAAAGGTTGTTTTGTTTATTTTAAAGAAAAAACTTTTATGGGGCGGTATTTCGAAGGGTTGCATCATACTGAGAAAATTTACCGCACGGCCCTGGTCTCAGACCAGAGGTCGGCAAAATTAAAAAAACCTTTGGGTCAGATATATTTTCACTTATGTATGTAAGATCCATAATAATCGAACCAAAATGTTGGTCTTAGTATCTATTTTCAATTTTTTTTATTATTTTCAAAATGCTTGTTGGGGCTGTTCTAAAAACTGGTAGGTCGTACTATAACTTAGGAAATACATGGACAAAGTCCATTAACCTTTGTCAGCATTCGAACTGGGTATTGAAACTGACAAAATTTAATAAGATTTAGTTCTCAAATTCTGAATCTCACAAATGTTCAAACCTACTGATCTATGCATTAGATCAAAACAAATTAAAAATACAATTTACATTGAAGCAGTTAATTTATCGACCAGATATTTTGTCTGCAGATATTTTAAAAAGATATTTTTTAATCTGATATTTTGGGGATATTTCGTCGGAAATATGTGGTCGCCAATTTAAAAGCTGTACTACAAAAATTTTTGTATTCTAGAGTATTATTGTATTGAATTTTAATTGGAACATTTATAACTAGTAACTTACAGTATACTAGGGATGTAACAAATATTGGTTTTCCCACATTCCAGAATGCGAATGAGGACTCTTGTGAAAAAATCTGCAATTTCCAGAATAAATTGATTTTTGAGGAAAAAAGAAAGTTTCTAAGAGTATTTCTCTTTCAATTTTTATTTTCGCTTAAAGTTTGACATAATCTCGAAATTTTCAAGAAATATTTTTCTTTAAATTTCGCAAAAATATTATTTTTAAAATTTTTTATTTTTATTTTAATACAATTTAAAAAAATAAACGACTTTTAAAAATAAGTAGAATTTTGGATTAAGAAAGTCGTAATTTAGAAAAAGAAGAATTATAATAATAAAAAAAACAGTTTTCGGATAAATTCGGAATTCTCAGGAAATCAATTTTAATATAAAATTTCTCCATTTGAAAAAACGTGAAAAATATAGAAATTTCGAGAAAATGACGATTTTTGAGATAAAAATCGAGAATTTCGAAACCAAAATCAAAATGTCGAGGAAAAATCGACATTTTGAGAAAGAGAACGAATTTCGAGAAAAAAGTCGAAATTTAGTAAAAATTCGAAATTTTCCAGAGAGAGTCAAATTTTGTCGAAATTTTGAAAAAAGGGTGATTTTGAGAAAAAATTCAGGAAAAAGTCGGAATTTCAAGAAAAAGAGTCGAAATTTCTCAACTTTACATCTAGTTTTTGACGACTGTCCGAATAAAAGACAAGCTTCTTCCCTCCCTGCCCCACCGTGACGGCAGAAAATATCCACTATTGAGATAATCGTCGAAATGTTCAAAAACTACTTTTCCAAATTTCCAGGTATATATTATTCTAAAAATTTTTACTTTTTTATCAAAAGATCCACCAAATGTCGAGAAAAAGGCGAAGTTTGATAAACAAGTCGAAATTTGCAGAAAGACATTTTTAAAATAAAATCGAAATTTTTAGAAAGTCTGATTTTGAAAAAACGACGAATTTTGAGATAAAAAATTGAAATTTTCAGAAAGTCAGATTTTAAAAAAAGAAGTCGAATTTTAGAATAAATTCAAAATTTCAAAAGAATTTTTTTGGAAAAAAGACGAATTTTGAGAAAAAGTCGAAATTTCTAGAAAATCTCGAAACAAGGAAAAAGGATTTATCTTCAGAAAAAAATGAAAACTGGAATTTAAATAAAAATACCTTTTATAAAGTGGAACTGGATAAGTTACTGCCTTAGTTATTAATGTGATTAACTTAATAAATGTTGATCCCTTAAGGGTCTATGAACCTCAGCTTAAGAAACCCTGCCTTAGCAGTTGCATTATTACATAAATAATTTATCGAGTTGTTGTCAAATACATTCGCAATATATTCGCATAATATCTTGCGAATGCAAATATTCGTTACATCACTACAGTATAATAATACTGGAAATTATAACTATCCCCTAGACCCTAGACCAAGGATCGCCCAACCTTTCATCGACCCCCATAAAAGTAATTTTTAATTAATTAAAATAAAACTATTTATTAGATACTGTGTGTGCACATATATTCTATGATTTTAAACATTTATTAGGGTAACTCGCTGATACTCGTGCCTTCGTCTAGGTGAAAGAAGAAGAAAGATCCTTGGGTCACATTTTTGAAAGCTTCAATTTTTTTTGAAAAATTCGATTTTTATTGTTCAACATATTTCAAAAATTTCGACTTTCTTCAAAGCGTCGGGACTAACAAAATTTCAAACTTTTCTCGAAATTTTGACTTTTTTTTGACTCAACTTTTTTAAAATTTTCTTTTCAAATTTTTCTTAATATCTTCAATTATGTCTTCAAATTTTAATTTTTTTTAGAAAATTTTGACATTTTAAAAATTGTTTGACCTTATTTTTGAAAATGCTTTTTTTATTTTAAAATTTCCATCTCGAAATTTGAATTTTTGATTCGCTTGCCAACCTTGGTGAGGGTAGCAAGCACTTTTTAGCTCAGTATATCACGAAGTGTTAGTGCCACTTGGGTGCAAGTTTAAGCTAATCAATGACTAACCCCCTTTGTTAACGTTACCCCATCACTTTAATCGTGTTAAGGGTGCATAAAATTCTAATTAACGACATACTATTACACAATCGCACCGGATTCGGATACAGAGCTCGTGGAGCGACCGCCTCCTTGCCCTCCAAAACCAAAAAAACCGAATCAATGCAAAAATGCGGACTTTGGTCCTTTCATCGTAAACCTTGAAGCAGACTTAAGGTCGAGCTTAAATATTGGAAAGGGCAGCCACCTTTCAATGGCAAAAGACATTTTCGATCTTCATTTATCTGATATCGTATCTATCAAAATCAAAGGAATTAATCGCGTTAGTATTGAATTTAGATCCTACGCTGCGGCCAACTGCTTCACCAGTAATGATAAACTTAGAAGTCAGGGATCTAATATCTAAATCCCTTATAACCTCGTCAGCTGTAAGGGAGTAATTGGTAACATTGACCCCAAATTTAGTAATGAAGAAATATTAAAATTTATCCAAGCTCCGGTTAAAGTCCTGGAAGTAAAAAGATTCAAAAGAAGGACTGTCTTAGACGAGACATATGACGCAGGAAAACACAAAATGTCCTACGTCGTCACTTCAATTATGCTAGTCATTTTTGAAGGCGCTGTTCTTCCACGTAATGTTAGCATTTGTATGCTCTCAATGCCCGTAACTCCTTATATTCCGCCGGTCATCCTAATGTTACTCCTGTATGAGATACGGCCACACTAAAAATCAGTGCTGAAGCAAAAAAAAATGCCTCAACTGTACCAAAATGGATCGTGAAGATTCTTATATTTGCTCGCCGATCTATTGCATGTACTACAAAGCGGACACGCTTAAATCAATTAGCCGATCAATTAGCCCCGAATACAAGAGACAAAGAAATAAAACGTCAAATCGGTGTTAATAACCTCTCAAGCTTAAAGGCCCTAGAAAAGAGCTCAAACTCTCGAGATGAATTCTCCCTTCACCCGGAAGACTTCCCTATAATTAACCCCAATCGAAGCAGCTCTTCTAACATCAAAAATGTAAACAACTCTCAAAACAGACCTCCCATCAAACCACTCCCTCACGACCCTCCCAACTAGGCATCACCTAGAATCCCTACATCCGCCTGCAATCCCCAATATTTAGACTGCTTAATTCCTAATTCCTGCAAACAGGCTCTTCCAAGGAGAAAAGGGCTCGATTTTGAAGAGCAACTTTACAGAACAAGATAATGATCCTCCCTACGCTATGAATCTAAAGGAACAAACAATTTCCACTTCTCAATTGATCTACAATACATACACTTCACTATAAAAACCTGAAAAAGATAAAGTTAAAAAATTAATACTAATAAGTGTTACAATTTCTTCCTTCAAAGACTTAGATAAACCCTATCCCTCAAGCTTGACACAATAAAATGCTCCCCTTTAAAATCCTACAATGGAATATAAGAAGCTTTAACTCAAACAAACATAATCTTATAGCACTTGTTAAGAAGCATAAGCCAGACGTCATTCTTTAAAGAAAACTTGGCTCAAACCACACACCGTTACAATATCATCAGAGCAGATAGAGCCGATGGATATGGAGACATAACCACTTGATTAGGCACGACATTTGCTAAACAGAATCTATATCAAATCCCCCCAACCATAATTTATAATAATTAAAATTCTCAAAACGAACATAATAAATATATATTCGGCGCCCCAAAACAAACTGTCCCGGACCCAATTTAATAACATCTTCAAGTCGTGGGAGATCTAAACGCACATCACAAACTTTGGGGATGCACACACAATATCATGCCGGAGAAGTCATCTGTGACACAATAGACAAATATAACTTAACAATACTAAACGATGACAGCCTGACCACACACATAAGTCCCACAGTCGTGGGCAATCCTTTAGATTTAACCATCACTTCCGTGCGTATTGCAAGCCTTTCCTGTTGGAGGACGATCGCGGACTGCGGCTTCAGTGACCACTCTCCAACCCTCGTCTCTATTAATCTCTGCGAACCCATCCCAACTACAACTATTCCATGTAAAAGACTATTCAAAAAAACCGAATGGGACAGATTCAGAGAGGATATCTGCCACGATACTCCCAACTACTACTACCCACTCTTTTGACTACAATGAATTTTACAATTCCGTTAATACATCTATGGAAAAATTTACCCCAAGATTCGACCCATTCTGCTGTAAAAAGCTAGGTGCCCCTGGTGAATTAATACATGCTCGAAAGCCGTTACGGAAAGAAAAACCGCTCTTTTAACATTCACCTCACAACCTACTGTAGAAAACTACCTAGCTGCTAAAAAAACTTTTGCGAAAATCAGGAAAATTCTAAGACAACAGAAAAAAATCAGAATTCCAACTATTTTGCTCTTCATTAAACGCAGCTGGATTGGATGAAATTTCTTATTTCGTCATAAAAAATCTTCCTAACAACGCTATCACTTTCTTTATAAACATCGTGCATACACCTCGCAGTGTCACAATTCTTATCTATCAATCTTAACTATTTTTGACAGAGATGAGTGGCTTAACGGCCCAGCGCAATTATTCATAAGATTGTCTCCAGCCTTGCGGATGGCTAAGCTTTCACATGCATTCAACATAGAATTCTTATTTATTACTCTTAAAAGTTCAATATTATTATCTAGCTTATGATCTAATTCAAAAGCATGTCGAGCCATACTTGACTTCTCAGTTCTTCCTTACCTCAAATAAGCCAAATGCTCCTTAAGTCTGCATCATCTACTCAGACTCCTTAAATTCCTTATAATATATAATATAATGGAATAAAACGTTTGCGTAGTTTATTCCAAGTCATTCACAAGTATTATTAGTTAATTAGTATATCATTATTTTGTGTTTAAAAATGTGATAAATCCAAGTCTTTTACATTAAACAGAAAAGAATAGATCGCTCATTTTACGAGGAGCGCGCGCTCTTGCGCTCTTTAAGACCAGCCGCCACTGGCAATTACGAAGCGTATCGCACGATTATCAGTTTCCTATACGATAACAAAAAAAATATTTTAGCTAACCCAATAGGGGTTTACCCGGCATCGATCGAGAATATCTTTAATTTCTCTTTATGTTTCAGATCCTCTTTTATCCACTCAGCCGTTGATTGATTCAGTCACCGTCTCCACGCTTCTACATACCGTGGTAACTTTCTATATAAAGCCGCTTAGCCCCTGAGCGTGAAAAGTCTATCTACACCAAGAATTCAAAGAAGGGACATGGGTACCACCCAGGCGTCCTTTATTGGGCTTCCCGCCTCAACCCAGAATGTGCTGGCCAATAATCCCTAAGAGGTGAAGACCATTAACAAAGAAAAAGAAGAAGAAATAATTATGATTCTATGAATATAACCGCAGAACAAATATAACATTATAAGTTAACCTCAAAGTATACATCTATCAATTTAAAATGAATGTTTTAAATAAAATTTTAATCAAAATACCAAGTGTAAATACTAACGCAACTCAGTTTAGCAGCCTCGCTAGACTTTCAACTTTCAAAAGTGCCATATCTCTAGATAAGCTGTATCCTAGTAGTAGTTTAAAATTGTCGACCCCCGTTAAGGTACTGGTGCCAAAAAAGTTTATATCTTAATAACATTTGTACTGTTGCAGCCTAACACTAAACTACACGAAAAATTTGATGGTTTCATCCCGTTAGACCAACTGGAAATTACATATAGTCGGAGCTCAGGCCCCGGTGGTCAGAATGTAAACAAAGTTAACACAAAAGTCGATGTGAGATTTCAGATTTCTACCGCAAGCTGGTTGCATGATGACGTTAAAAGTAAATTGGAAGAGAAGGTAAGTTTCTCCAAGTTGGTGTTAAAAATATTTCAACTGTGACTCAGTTCAAGAACAAGACTACAAGAGATGGTTATGTTGTTTTCAAATCAGATCTGACGCGATCCCAACAGATGAATCTGGCTGATTGTCTCGAAAAAATCAGGAAGTCTATCAGGGCTTGCCTTTATGAACCAGAACCTGTGACTCAGGAAACAGAAGAAAAACTCAGGAGAAGGTGAGGCATTTAAATGTGCACAAAAATGCACGTTAGTTCAATAACCCATTATGTACTTTTCCCACAAAGATTTTAAAAATTATTATTGTAATAATGCTGTAGATCATACAGTGCAAAAGTGACAGATAAATTCGATAAAACCACAAAGAAACATATTTTAGAAAAGTTCTCAGACACATATATTTTTATTTTTAAATTTTTATTTTGGGAATGTAATAATGATGCTTATGAGCAGGGCTTCGAACCGCTCGTTCGTTCCGGTTTTTGTTTCAGCAAAAATATTATATCGCTTCAGTTTCGGTTTTCATTTTGAGAAAAATAAAGGTTTTATTGCGGTTTTCAATTCAGTTGCGCATTTTTTGATTTAAAAAAAATTTTTGAATTAAAAATTAATTTTCGAACATAATTTAGAAAATATTAGGTCTTTTTTTTTTCTTTTATATTAGATCACTACTTTGACCTTATCTAAAATTTAAGGAAAATATTTTCTATTTTTCAAGTTTAAAAGTTTCCAGCTGAAACTCTGAATTTTCAGTTCAAATTTCAAGAAAAACCTGAACTTTATAAAAAACTAAATCGAAATTTAGGGTTTAGAAATTTCAAATTTAAATTATTATTCATTGTAGGCTCTTATTGGTCGGAAACATTGTCATTATTAATTTTATTTAACATTTCTGCGTTAAATATTTTCAAACTGGGTCGCAGAAATGTTAAATTTAAATTTAAACCCGGAATTTTCATAAAAATCTTAAATTATATACCCAACAGTTAAAAAGTTCGACAATATACGAAATTTGGCGCTCAAAAAATGTAACTTTTCTTTCATAATTTTGGTTTTCTAGCGAAGTTTTGAGTGTGATTCGCTTTTTTTACAAAATTTATTTTTACTGTTTTTACTTTATTTTGTTGAACTTTGGATTAAAAAAATAAATGAAAATGAAAAAGGCCAACAAATATTAAATGAAAAGTTTTAAATTGAGATATTGATTAAATTGTCAAAATCTATCGAAAAAAGAACTACAAAATTTTACAAAAAAAAAATAGAAATATTGACCTTAAACCCAAATACTCGATTTTGCTTCTGAAAATGTTGCTTAAAACTTAAAAATTTCTGAAAAAAAAGTAAACATTTTTCAGAAAGTTTTGGTTAGTGTATCTAATTTTTTCGGTATTTTAACTTTTTTCTTTTGAAGTTTCAAATTTAAACTTGTATGTACTTTTTATTATTTTTTTTCTAAAATTTCGACTTTAAATAAAATTTAGTATAACCCTTTTTGTCGACATGTTGACTTTTATTCTTTAATTCTAGACATTTTTTTCAAAATTCTAAGTGGAGACTCGGACTGTAGTTTATTTGGAATTTTCCAATATTCGAGTTTTAGCTTGAAAACTCAAAATTTCCAGGACTTGAAATCGTAAGATTAATTTTGATAAATTATTGATCATAAATTTGGTTTATTTTTCCTCAACATTTAGGCTTTTTCCAAGAATGTTAATTTTTTCCTTAAAGTTTGGATATTCTTCCGAGGTTTTGAATTAAGCTTCAAAATAAAAAATAACATAAAATGTTCAAATGTAAATTAGCGGTTTTGCATTTGAAATCTAACTTCTAACATTTTTATTTTAGCAAAAATTTGAAATTTTTAATGTAAATGTATATTTTGAGAGTAAAAGTAAAAAAATTTCAATTATTCCTAAACTTTAATTTTCTAAGGAAATTTAAGGAAAAATTTTAGCTGCAGCTAAAAAGTTTGTGAAGAGATATTTATTATATTATATTTATTTCAACACAAAATTTTAAGGAACAAAGGGACGAACTTACGAGTTTTTCGAATTTTGACTTCTAAATTCTAAACAATCTGAAAAAAATATCGCAGTTTCGATGCTAATGTCGAAATCTTGAGAATAAAATCAAGGTTTTCAGAATAAAAATTACTATTTTAGCGTAAAAAAAATCTTGGAAGTTTAAATTAGACATTTTGTAAGATGTCACCATTTAAATTATACTTTAAAAATTTGGATCCCAATTTGTAAACCCAGCTTTAAATTAAAATATAATGTTGTATTTTTTCCGGAAATTTTGACTTAAAATTTAGAAATTTTTAGGTTAAATTTGAAATATCGAAAATTTTTAGGAAAAATCATATCTTGAAATTTTAGGAAGTTTTAGGAAATCGGCAGCGTAAAAATCATTGGAATTTAATTTGGAATTTCGAAAAAAAGTTGGGAAATGTAGAATTTGAAAGAAAAAATTGATGAAAAATCGAAAACTTGACTAATAACTTCAAAAACAGAGATATCAAAGGAACGGAAACTTGAAGTTTAAGGAAAGAAGTAAATTTGAAGTTTTCTAAAAAAAAGTTCAAATTTTCAGAAAAATTCGAATTTGCAAATAAAATTGTAAGGAAAGTCATGTTTTCCTAGCTTGAATGAAAAACACGCTACTGCTTTATTGCAAAGTTACAACAGAAGATATTTTTTTATTTTAAACTCGAAATGTTAGAAGAAGAAAAGAAATATTTCTAGTAATTCTCAGATAAAGTCGAAATTTCAAGAAAATGTCGAAAATTTTAAAAAAAGATTTTAATTTGGGTTGAAATTTTGAGAAAAAGTCAATATTTTCTAGAAAATGTGGAAATTGTTAGTTTCTTATCTAATTTTTAGGCAGAAATGAGAGACTGAAAGTAAAGTTCTAATTTTGAGAACAAATTTTCGCGGATTTGTGTAAAATTCTGAAAAAGAAATTGAAATTTCTAAGAAAAAATTCCAAACTTAGGGTACAGTAAAAACTATTTTAAGTACACAAATTCATCGAACCAAAGTAAATCCATATTTTTTTCCGGTTCCGGTCCGGTTTTCGTTCCGACGAAAATAACGGTTTTTTCGGTTTCCGGTTCAGTTCCTGCTCGAAGCCCTGCTTGTGAAAGTGTGAGAGAACATTTACTTTTCTATGCTCAAATATCGTCTTACAAACTGCAAAGGAGCGTAACTTTTGTTATGAAGTTTTTTATCAGAAATGTTTGCAGCTGTTCAGTGTTCTTTGTAATCCTGTTGGTTAGACATGAAATGTTGTCAAATCATTGGTACACTCGAATATACCATGTGTAAAAAAAAGTTTTCTAATCTAGTGTGCTGCTGTCATTTTTTGTGATATTAACGTATTTTCCTTACTTGATCGGTGCCCAATGAAGACGAGGAAGGTCGAGCGGGAGACTGTCTGGTCGAATCCCGAACTTTCTCGTCTAAGGGCAGAAACACGTAAGAAATTTAACTGGCCAAAATGGACCGGACGTTGGAGGAATATAAAATCTCAAGACGAGAATATGTAAATGCCATTAAAAAGGCAAAAGAAAATTCCTGGAGGAAGTATTGTGAGGGGATCGAAAAATCCCCAGACTGTGCTGGACGCCAGAAGGCACTGCAAAAGAACAACCAGAATGTACTGGAATCTTTGCAAACACCACAGGGAGAATACACGCATTCCGAAGAGGGGACCTGAGGGTTTTACTTCAGGCGCACTTCCCGGGATGCTCACCTCTTCCTGCACAACAAGACAGCCAAGACACCGATGTACCGCAAAATCGGGGATCAAGTCGAAGCTGGAGAATAGCAAATAAACTATTTGACATAACCAGAATTATATGGGCGATAAACAGTTTCAAACCAAATAAATCACCAGGCCCAGACGGAGTATTACCAATAATGTTACAACAAGGAGTTGAAGCACTAGCGTCAGCCTTGTGCACAATATTCAGGACTTGTGTGGCCACAGGATACGTGCCTCAGGACTGGAGAAAGACGAGAGTGGTTTTTATACCCAAACCAGAGCGAAATTCGTACGCCCAGGCAAAGTCTTTCAGGCCAATCAGCTTGACATCATTCATGCTCAAGACAATGGAAAAGCTTGTCGATAGGTATATTAGAGACGATGCGATGAGGTGTTTCCCCTTGCATTGACATCAGTACGCCTACCAAGCAGGTAAATCTTGCAACCTGAGCCTGCATGAACTCACACGCAGAATCGAGGAAGCCCTCATAATCAGAGAAATTGCCTTGGGAACCTTCTTAGACCTTAAAGGTGCGTTTGACAACACGTCATACGCATCTATCAAAAGAGCTGTAGAAAGACATGGAGTTGATCCGGCGGTAACTCGCTGGATAGACTTTATGCTTCAAAACAGGAGAATAACAACATCTCTAGGCAACATATCGTAGCGGTATCTGCAGCCCGGGGCTGTCCGCAGGGTGGGGTATTGTCACCACTTCTGTGCAGACTTGTGGTGGATGATCTGCTAAGGGTACTAGAACTAGAAGGATTTCATGCGCAAGGATACGCAGATGACATAACCTTATTAATTAGAGGTAAATTTCCAGGGCCCGTATCAGCATCAATGCAACGGGCACTGAATATTACAGAAAGGTGGTGTTCAGCAGAGAGACTAACGGTGAACCCTGCGAAAATCACGATAGTCGCATTCACTAAAAAAAGGAATCTTAATGACTTAAAGAGGCCTAGTTTAGGAGGACAAGAAATTCCGCTAAGTAAGGAAGTTAAGTATTTGAGACTTACCTTAGATACCAAACTCAGCTACGGTGCTCACGTGGAAAAAGTTGCTGCCAAAGCTACAAAGGCCCTATGGGCCTGTAGAGGCATGATAGGAAAACAATGGGGACTCAGACCAGCGATGGCCCATTGGATATATTCCAAGGTTGTAGTACCCATAGTAACATACGGTTCTTTAATCTGGTGGCATAAAGCCAGAAAAAAGGAGAGTGTTGTCAGACTAAGCAAGGTACAAATGTTAGCTTGCTTAGGAATAACAGGGGCGATGCAAACAACGCCCACTGCAGTCATGGAAGCACTGCTAGGTTTGTCTCCACTTCATCTGGTGGTGGAGGCGGAGGCCCTGTCAGCAGCCTACAAGCTAAAAACAAATGGGTATGGAATGGAATCACCTAGATCAACATCCCATACAGAAATATTCAAGCGGATCTGTGCGAACCATACACTAAGTACGCCATCGGACAGAACAAAGAGCATCCCCAACTTTCACAAACCCTACCGAGTAGTAATATCGGAAAGGGAAGTTCAGTTAGTAGAACCAAGAGAGAGAATGGATCAATCTGGTTCACAGATGGATCCAAAACAAAGATAAGTACTGGTGCGGCAATAACCAGCAAGGAACCAGGGAATGAATTTTACATAAACCTAGAATCTTTGGCAACCGTATTTCAGGCAGAAGTTACTGCAATTACAGCCTGTGCTAAAGCAATGATCAAGAGGTCTTATAAAAATAAGAGAATCACCATCTACAGCGAGAGCCAAGCAACACTAAAAGCGCTGAGAGCTTACGAAATAAGCTCTAGTTACGGTCAAAGATTGTGTTGATAAGCTAAAAAACTTGCCACAGCACAATACAGTTATACTTCGATGGGTTGAAGCCCATCGGGGAATTAAAGGAAATGAAAGAGCAGACCTTCTAGCCAAAAGGGGAGCCGAGTTTCCTCTAGTAGGGCCGGAACCTACTTGTCAGTTTACCTACAAAGCGGCAAAAGAGGTTATAAAGGAACTACTAAGAAAAGAACACAGCACTCACTGGAGGGGTGTCAACGGTCTGACGGAATCGCGAAAGTTCATTGATGGACCATCAGAAAAGGGAGCCAGAGAACTATTACAATTAAGCAAAAATCAGCTCAAGTGGACAGTTGGACTATTTACAGGACACTGTGCCCTAATGAAACATCTTACAACAATTGGCGTAAAAGAAAATTCTACTTGTAGAATGTGTGGAGAGGAAGAAGAGACTCCTTTACATATATTAAGCGAATGTCCGGCCTGGTAAGGGATAGACATTCCGGCTTTGGGAATGCTCTGACTGAACCAAAGACAATAGTGGAGACACCCATAAAGGAAGTTCTGAAATTTTTCAAAAGAAGGGGCCTATTATGAGTTAATCGTGGGGGGGGGGGGCACAATAACCGATAGCTTCAGTGCTGCAGGGATGACCAACCCCATGGTAATAAAACTTGATCGGTATTTTAAACAGACAAGTGAACAAACATAATCTTAAAAAAATATTTTATTGGTTTGATGTTACAATGAAAGAAAAATCTTTTAATGTTGAACCCTACTTTCGGGCAGCAGTCCAAAAAAGCAATATTGATTGGACCTCTTCTTTTCGTGATAGTACTGCAGAATTTTTATCCCAATTTGGTGAGTGTGAATCAAGTAAGGAACATACGTAACGTGACTATACGTCCCTTTTCTCGATTCTTCATCCAGATGTCCCCGCAAAAAACCTGGGGACATAAAATTGTTCCGTTTTCAGGCGACGAACTAATAACACTGGGAAACAGTAATTTCGTTGTCTTAGATCTGCGACTTGTTTCTAGAAAAAAATAGGATATTCTATTACGTCGAGTTCATTTTCGAAATTTTGTTTTTTTTTCTCAACAAATTAAAAACAGGTATTTCTCATCTAATTTTACTAAAAAGTTCGCAATTTTGTTATTAAACATAAATTTTTTTTCGACTCTTGCTTTTTATTGCGATATTTGGGAAAAAAACTCTAATGTGAGTCAGGTCACTCAAGTCATTGGAGTGGAAATTTTGAGGTTATTTTTATACATAAATCTGGATCTCTTTTTTCGAAATTTTGATTTTTATATTTTTAGTTATAGCCAAAAAACTTCTAAAAAATGTAATTTGTATTATAAAAATCTCGACATTCAAGAACAAAGTTAAATATTTAAGCTTTTTTTTATCAAAATACCGACCTATTTAATATAAATAAAAGCTCAAGTTTGTCTCAAATTTTTGACTTTGTTCTTAACATTTTATATTACGTTTTGAAGTTATTTTTACAAATTCTTAGCTAAAGTTACAATTTTTAATGATTGTTCTCTAAAATTTCGACGTAAGGTTCAACATTTATGCTTCATTTTAAGACTTGACTTTTTTTCGAAATATTGAACTGATTTCCAAAATTTCGGTCACATTCCCAAAATTTCGAATTTTTTTGTGAAAATTTTTGGTTAAAACCTAAATTTCCTTCATTTTTTCAGAGTTCCGTGTTAAAATATACAAAATATAAATGTACTTTTTCAATAGTTTCAAATTCTATCCCAAAATTTTGTAATTTTAAACACAACAAATTTTTGTAAGAATTTTGTCTCTATTTTACTTAAACTATTCAGTTGAAACTAGAAATTTTCTAAAATTTCAACTCTAAAATGTCCAATTGATTATGAATTCTTCTTGTGAATGTTGAATGGATCTCCAAATTTGAACTTTTTTGAAAATTTTGGACTAGAGTTGAAATTTCAAAAATTCGATTTTCTTTTCAGTAAATTTTAAATAATTTAACTTTTTTTACATATTTTTTAGTTTAAATTTAATAATCATATTGTTTTGTCAATATTTTTACTTTAAAATCGAAATTTTGGGAAAAGTCGAAATTTCGCGAAAGAAGTCGAGTTGTTGCTAAAGAAATTTTAAGGAAGAGCTTCAAATTTCTTTAAAGAAACTTATACAAGAAAATCGAAATTTCAACATTTTTCTTGGAACCACTTTTTCGCAAAATTTCACGAAGATGTTGCAGGAATTTCAACAAGTTTAATGAAATTAAAATTTTTCGATTTTTCTTTAGATGTTTTTGTAGAAATTTCGATTTTTTTCCCAAGATTGAACTTTTTGCGTTTTTGCTAAAAATTTTGGCTGTTATTTAAATTTATATGTAGAAACTCAAAATTTTTTTTAAAGAAATTTAACCATGGAACTTTCAAATTTTTTCTCCAAATTTCAACATTTTTGTTGAAATTTCAATGTTATTTCTTAAAGTTCCACTTTTCTCTAAATTGTCTTTTCTGAGTTTTTGTTTAATTCGTTTTTCTCAAAATTCGAGTATTTCTTAAAATGTCGACTTCCTTTGAAATATTGCATTTTTCTTTCAGAAAATGTATAACGTTTCTTTCAAAATTTGCAGGAATTGTGATATCTTTCGTAAAATTTTAATATAATTTTTGATATTGTTTAAAAAAAAAGTTAAAAATGTTCGTTTTATTTTGCTTAAAAATTAGCTTTTTTATACCGGGTGTTTTTTTTAGTTGGGAGGTTACATTTATATGGAGTATCACTTACTAGAAAGGCAAACTGATTTTAACGATGGGGCTAATCGGAGCTAAACTACCTTTCAAAAATATTTTCAACTATACCGGAAGCAGACATCAACTTTCTTATTTTAAATGGCAACCCACAAATTTTATATTTTATTTGGATTCTACGTAGAAAAATAAGGTGAGTTTATGTATACATGTTTATTGCTATCTTTGGTTGTTTTAAAGATATTTCAATTTTTCGAAAAAAAATGACAGAAAAGAGGGTTATTTTGACTCTTTGTATCTTCAATAAAAACATGAAATTTGGGTTGAAGTCATGGAATATTATGGAGACTATAATAACGTAATCAAGTTTTACATTTATTACACAGGGTGATGGAAATTTTATGATCTTTATTGTTTTTGTTTTATTCAAAAAAACTCTGTTTTTTAAATGGGAACTCTGTGTTTTTTAAACATTTTTGAATTCCTTACGTAAAAAGAAGAAAAAAGTTATAGGACTAATTTTTTAAAATTCTGCACCGTTACAGAGATATAATGCAAAATAAAAAAGAAAAATATATCTTTTTTTTTCTAGTAACAACTTGGTAGCAGACAACAAAATTTTCAAAAAAAAAATATAACCACAAGGCCTAAAAATTTTAGGTTAAATAATATTTAAAAGATAACCGTACAAGACCAATAAGTTTTTGGCTAATTGTTAGAACACTTATTGAAAAATGTTTAGGTAGCCACGAATGTAAGTTTCGTAAAAATGGTTTGTTAAACAGACTTCTCATTTTTGGAGTAACGAAAATCAACAACAAATGTTCAAGAAAATTCGCCCTTTAACTGTTGTGCTGTTAGATTAGAACTCAGGATTTTTAAGCGTTAAAATTTACAATGAAAATCGAAATGGAAATTTTTTAGTGATTTTTTTTACGACTACGTCATGACAAGCATATTGCTAGAAACAATAGGATGTGCTTAAAAACGTTACTCAATTCGAAATCTTAAATGTATTGAAACAGAAGATCGTCCTTGTTGTTCTTGATGTAAATTTTTTGTCAATTATTTTTGTTTTCTATTACTTATTATGATTAATTCTTTAAGATTTTATTCCCTACAGTTAATTTCCAACTTGAACAAAAAAGAGATGTTTGATTCTTTTTATTTTGAGATTTATGTAAAATACCTCTGTAACGGCACAAAATTTTAAAAAATAAGTAATATAACTTTTTTCTTTTTTTTTTATGTGAAGAATCTAAAAATGATTAAAAAACATGTAGCTCCCATTTAAAAAAACAGAGTTTTTTTTGAATAAAACAACAACAGCAAAGATTATAAAATTTTCATCACCCTGTATAATAAATGTAAAATCTGTTTACCTTATTATAGTCTTTATAATATTCCGTGACTCTAACCCAAATTTCATGTTTTTACTGCAAATAATAAAAAAGATACAAAGAGTCAAAATAACCCTCTTTTCTGTCCTTTTTTTTTTTCGAAAAATTGAAATATCTTTAAAACTATCAAAGGTAGCGATAAACATGTATACATAAACTCACCTTTTACGTAAAATCCAAATAAAATATAAAATTTGTGGGTTGCTATTTAAAATAAGAAAGTTGATGTCTACTTCCGGTATAATCGGTAGTGGGGGGAAGTTGAAAATATTTTTAGAAGATAGTTTAACGCCGATTAGCCTCATCGACAAAATCAGTTTCCCTTTATAATAAGTAGTACTCCATATAAAGGTAACCTCCCAACTAAAAAAAACACCCGGTATAAATAGAAATTTCGACATTTTTCTTCAAATTACTTTTACAACAATTTGGATCTTTTTCCTGAAATTTCGACTTTTCGCGAAATTTCGATATCTCTCATATCTTATAGAAATGTCGACACTTCCTCAAAATTTCTAGTTTTTTTCTAAAAATTGCAATTTCGACTTTTTTTTTTAAATTTCGTATTTTAAAGTTTTGATATGCTTTATATCTTATAGGAATTTCGCATTATTCCTCAAAATTTTGATTTAACCCCAAATTTTTATTCTGAAATTTAAAATTTATCGAAATTTCCACTGTTTTCTGAAAAATTTTTAAGAGAAATTGAGAATATCGAAGTTTCATTTTTTTTTTTCTAAAAATTTCGACTTCTGTCTGCGTGTAAGACATTTTGAGAATTTTCTCTAAAATTTAATATTAACAAACGTGTCGTATTTTCTTGAAAATTTGATTTTGCTTCTTTAAAATTCGGCTTTTTCCTATGTTTATGTATTTGTTTTACTATATTTCTTTAGATTTTCTTTATTTTTTTATATAGAAATGAAAGAAAAAGGTTTTGTCTAAAATTTATAAAAATTTTGATTTTTTATGGAATTTGCGAATATTTCTCAAAAGTTCGACTTTTTTCTCATAGTTTTTCTTCAAAACTCTTTTTAGGGAAGTTTTTCCTTAAAAGTTCAACTTTTTTTAAATTTCTAATTTTTCTTTAAAATGATGAACTTTTTTGAGAAATTTCGAATCCTTTTCTCTTCTCTTTTTGTTAAACAAATTTTCAAGTTTTTCTGCAAAAACTTTTTTTAAAGAAACTTTGTGCTAAGGCTAGACCCCACTCTTAAAGTTTTATGTTTCTGCAAATTTGGGAGTTTATGAAGTTTTTACTTTTTTTTTCAAATTTTGTGTTAAAGCTCGATGTTTTCAGTTAAATTACTTTCTTAAAAATCTGCGTTTAGGATTGAATTTTCTAAGCTCTAAAATTACACCCTTTTTTTAAATAAATTTCGATACTTTCCCTTTCAACTTCTTAGATTTTCAGTTAAAACGTAATAATTTATTTTTTTTAAATTTAATTTTAAAACCTTAACTCGATAGTTAACTTTCTTAACTAAAAAAAAAGATATCACTACAGATAATTTTCCTGACCTAAAAATTTTTGACTATGAAAGATGGACCACTATAGATAATTCTCAATCAATAATTTCTCCTGCTATATTTTGATGAGTAAAACAAAAAAAGGGGCTTGGCCCATTTTACCCTTTTTAGACTAGCAGAGTTGAATGTAAAAGATCTTCATCTGGTATGGAAACACTGCTTTGATGAATACATTGTAAATGTCTGGAAAAATCCAGTTACAGGTTCCGATTCTCATGGTGAAGTTGATAACTAAGGTGAATAAAAAAAAACTTGCAAAGATCTTTATTATTACTTAAATTCGTCAGCAGCACTATTAAAACAAATTTGCTCTGGTGAAAAAAATTAAAAAATAATTAAAAATGTATCTTACTTTTCAAATTTGTAATAATTTTGATCAAGAAAATATTAAAAAATGTGTTGTTTTTTATTTTTCATTCAGCATCTAGACTGATATTCTCGAAATTAAGTTTCTTTTATGAATTGGCCCTATTGAGATAATTAAAGTGATGTCCTGTTTTGAGTCAAAAAATAAATGGTCACTTTAAACATCTGAAAAATATGACAGTAGCACACAGTAAATTTTTTCTACACTTCATAGTAACATCTCTCTTTGCAGTATGGATGCCAATATAATTTGTAGACCTTACAAACACGTTTCTTATCAGAGCAGTGTTAAATTTGCTCATTGGTGCACCCTCACTTCTGCCCTTGTAGTTTTAATTTCCTTTAACTTTGCTCTTTAACGAATATAAACTTTAAATTAACTATCCAGTTAATAGTCACCATCAACTTAATGAATTGAGATTATTAACTAAACTTTTCTTAAATATTAACTTTTTGCAGGCACGAAAAAGCTGTGAGGGAACGTTTGGCTGCTAAACGAGAAAGATCAAGGACAAAAAGCGAGAGGTCAGCACCAATTGTTGATATTTAATAAATTAATAAAAAAAGTGTATTTGATTTTTATTTCTTCCTTTAATAGTAATAATACATTTAAATTTTATTAAACAATATTTTACATATAACCCTTATAACTAAAAGTAAATATTACATAACCAAAGTGTCCTGCTATTAATTACCACTAAAGTAAACAAAAAAAAGAAGAAAAAAAAAAAGATGAGAATTGAAAACGCTAGTCTATGGTGCAAAAATGTGATGTTTAATCTCTGTCACGATCTCTTCTTTTATCACTCGAACTGGAGTGTCGAGAATGTGATCTGCGGTCTCTATCACGGCTCCTTGATCTTGAACGGTTCGATTTGCCTCTGTAAACAAAAAAACGTAAAACTTGCTTATCATCGAACTGAATAATTACCGCTCGCGATCTTTGTCCCTTTTGTTATCCCTTTCTCTTTCTCTTCTATCTCGAGATTTGGAGCGATGCCTCTTGGAACGCCTGTCCAACTCTCTCCCACCAACATAATGTTCCCGGTGCCTCTCCCTATACCTATCCTCCCTGTCATCTCGGTCTCTATCTCTCCCTAAAGCTTTACGTCTTTCTTCCTTACGTTTCTCAGCAGTTTTCTCCAATTCAGCAAGCTTTTCTCGTATTTTTATGAACCCAAGGTGAAGTTTACCCCCAAAGTGATCCGCCAGACGTCTGTCGTTATCGTGGATACCCAAATACGCGGAACAAACTTCGCACACACGCAACTTCTGTTGCTGGTAGCTACTAGCTGGCATCGAGTTCCTGTACTCCTGTTCAGCTTCCAATTTCCTCTTGTGCAACTCATCCACTTCTTCCATCAATTTCATGCTTTCCTCTACAAATCCCTCTTCCCCCAGTTGTTCGGCTTTGGCCAGTTTTTGACCCATCTGCTCAGCTAGTTCATGCACGTTGTTGGCTTTGGCGGCCACTTCGGCGGTCAGCTCCTCCTGGGTCTCGGCTAAACGTTGCTTTGCCGCCTCGGTCCTGCGATCGCAATCAGAAATGAACGCCTGAAGATGCTCCATGGCCTTAAGGGGGAAAATTTGTATTAAAACCCAAATCAAAATATCAAGTAGTTAATACTTACGTCCAAGTCATAGAAGTAATCTTTAGACTTCTGCGCATTTTCGAAATCTGCACGCAGGGCCAAATCGTGAATTCTTGGGCATTCCCCCAAGTCCATTCGCTGTTTGCAAATAACATAAATTAGTGACAAAGCAGATAAATAACGTTTATCCAATGAAACGGCAACGCACCTTCTTGGAATATTGTTTTACATTTATCAACATTTCTTACATAATCACAGTCAGAAGTACAGTTTTCAAGTCTTTCTAAAAGTACTAATATTCACATTTTTTTCATATAAAAACATGAGAAGCATCCAAAAGTTCTGGTAAGAAATTGATGTCGTAGGGAAATAATTATTTTCAAATTGTCAGTGTAAAATTACAGTTGAGTAATCATTTCAATCCACACTTCTTCCTCAACAAGAAATATGTTACTTGAATCATTTTTCATTGTTTCTCCTTTTGTTTGGTGGATAAGATTCAGCATTTCTGCTTTTAGGCAACATGACTATTTGAAATTGATTTTGCTTATAATTTTTCAAGGAATTACAAACTTCCTAAAAAATACTTCCCAAGTTTAAAAAACCTGGTGAGGATATCCCAAATTTTTCCCTCAATCAACACTTTCACTTTGTTGTAAAACAGACAATTTTAGCAGAACCTTGTTTACTTAGTGAATTTATTTATTAAAAAAAGTTATTTATGCAAGAAAGGAAATGTCAACATCGTATTCTTTCCTGACATTTCGATCTTTATAAATAATAATTGAAATTTCGACTTTATAAAGCCAAAATAAAAATGCTGATACTAAAAAATTCAGGCACAATTTATTCTAGATATATTTTCTCCAAAATCACTTTAATTTTATAGTTTCAATAATTTCTGAATGAAATTTCGTGTTTAAATGAAAATTTTCAATTTAAAGTGGATATCTTTGGTTTAAAGTAGAATAGTTGGGAAAAAAAACCGAAGTTTTGCAAAATATGCCAATCCAGTTTCAAATTAGATTTTTAAATAATTATTTTTTCAAAGTTTCCTCCTCATTTTTTTTGCTTTAAAACCTGCAATTTCAATCTCAGAGGTTAGAAAAAAATTCTGCAAAGCCAAAATTTTGATAACTTCATCTGTTTTAATAATTTGAGAATGCCTGACCTAGACATATTAACTTGCAACAAATTGTTATGAATAAATTACATGTTAACCATCAGTTTTCTATTAAATAAGACTGGACTGTGAGTATGTAAGAATTGATCTTATTAAAAATAGAAATTGGGAACTTACAATTACGGTAATAAATCCACATAAAAACTCAGAATGGTGTTGTACATTTCCAAAGTGTAGCCCTATTTTCTTACAGTGAAATAACGTGATAATAGAACGAAAATTCATCAATTTCAGACTCAATATAGGCTAAATACAAAGATTATTTAAATACTCACTAAGTCGCCTATGGATTTTGACCTTTTTTTAAATATACTCACAAAAATTCCCTGATTTAGAATTTGTATGTATAGTACATGCATCTTATTTCTCTCAAATAAATACTTCAATTCCCCAATTACTTACCAAAACGAAGAAGACAGTGATACATTTTTAATTTCTGAGAAACAACTTACTCAACATCCCTGTGGCTAATTTAAACATTTTACAAAAAACAATTAAGCCCTTATTGAAAATTGATTAATAAGAAATATGCAACCAAAAGCCTTAATTGTTTTCAAAGAAAAATGCGAGTCAGCTGTCGTACTTTTTCCAACTTATAGTTATAATGTTTGATAATTCTTTACTAATCAACATTAAAACCTAAAGGTCATATAATTTTTATACGTACGTCATAGTACTTACATACAAATTAACACCTATTCCACATAATAGAAAATTGAAGTTTCTGAAAATACATTGCGAAAATTAGTCCACCGAAAATACTCTCTCTATCACAACTAGTTTTTAGACTGATAAGTCCAAAAAACTTCGAAATCAAATGAAATGAACGTTATAATGAATGTGTCCTGCCGATTTTCCAAATCACACTTACCGTGGACGAGAGGATTTCGTGAGGACAGCAGCTCAACAAAAACGACTTGCACACTTTCGGATCGTTAAATTTCACTTGGAATTTGTTGATTTCTCCTGCGACAAAAGACAAATGTTTAATAACGCCAACGGTGCCACCGTAGAAATCGATAAGAAGGGTTGATGCGGAATAACTCACCATTTCTCCCAGTTCCCATCAACTGATCGAGCATCGCTCGCATTTGGTCGTGGGCCGTCATAACTATTGCTTTTAGGGCAACAGCCACCGATAGATTCCACAAATCAGTTAATCTTTTTCAACCACGAATGCAGGGCAAAAATGGCGCTTGTTAGCTTTCACTTGACACTATGACCAAATATTATGACAGCAGGGGCAGCCAATAGCAAATAGCAAAAACTACCAGTTTTCTAAATTCATTTCAAAATTCTATGCAAGAGTTTTCTTCTTGATTCTATGTCTATGACCACAATGTCACCAACCTTAACATTTCGAGTTTACTTGGGCCAAAAGCAAAATTATTAGTCTTCTGGCTCGAAGGGTTCTTTTTCAAATGTTTTAGTCTAGGATAAACCTTAAATAATTGTATAAAATTAGTAATAGTGGTTATTTGGTTGAATTATTTTACAGTCACTTATTATTTGAAAGAAGGGGCGGATTAAATTTGGTAGGGGACCTTGCGAGTTACAAAACTTTTCTATCAATATTTTTAATGATGTTGCAGTTATTTTATATCTTGTTTACAATAATTTTTAAATTTTCTTTCTTATTGTGTTCACAATACCCCTGGTTATAACTAAAATAAAATATACTACTATATTATTTTTTATAACTAAACATGACATCCATTTTTTTAGGGCTCCTGTGCATCTGGGCCCCGTTAAATCCGCTCCTGTTCGGAAGTATTTTCATTCGTTTTGATTAGAGCACTGAACTTTTCGTAAATTTTTTAGGCATTGGCTATAGACGTTTATCAGAGACTAGACAGTTTCTCTATGACGTCTATTGGCTATCCTGGTCTCTAAGAAAACATATTTCATTTGTCATCTAGTCTTGTCAACTTTGTAAAAGAGGTTAGGAGTTGAAATATACTTATATTACGAAATTGTGGAACTATGGGAAATGTTAACGAAAAGGTCGAAGCGGCTTCCGTAGATAAAGTGGCTGCTAATGCTGGAGAAGCCCCAAAAAAGTTAAAGCCATGTTGTGCCTGTCCTGAGACCAAGAAGGCACGAGACGCTTGGTAAGACCTTTTAAGCTTCTTATTCCTTGTTAAAATATCTTTAAAATCTAGCTTTTAGTGTTGTATCTTTCAGCTTTTAATTGTATATTATTTTTTAGCATAATTGAAAACGGGGAAGAAAATTGTCAACATTTGATTGAAGCCCATAAAGAGTGCATGAGGAAGGCAGGGTTTAATATCTAATTGAAAGCGCCATTGTATATTAGTAACTCTAGTGATATTGTAAATATTTATTTCTCTTAAATTGTAAAATAAATGATCTATTAAGAAACATATTACTTATGATTGATAATTGACATTTTTAACATTTGCTTGATGGACCTTTTAAAATATTTGTAATTCATAAACTGTAAAGCAAAAATCGGTTCGAAGACACTAAAAATAAGATTTTAATCCAAATACTGTGCAATTTTCAAATTAAAAGTTCGCGCCAACAATCAGCTGATCGCAAGTAGGTTGGTTGATATCTGTAATCCATGTACTGTACGTAAAGATATAAAAACATGTTTTTGGTAAAGACTAGACATTTTGTCAGAATATTTGTTATTACATTAATCAATATTTATAACTTTTATAAGTCATCAATATTTGAAGGCAATTAAAACAAGCAAATAGTCTATGGAAGAAGTGTTGGTAAGGGAAGTGTTTGTTGTTTGGATGGATGTCACTAATGTAAATTGAATTAGGTACATTACAATAATGAACTGTAATTGTTTGTTGCAATTGTAATTATGGATTTTGGATAATTGCGAAAATCTGTACGAAATAATTGTTCGGGATAAAAGTAACATCATATTATTAGATTCTCTTAAAAATATTTAAGCTTGGAGGCTGACCTATGAATAAAACAGAGTTATGTGTCATTTACACGAGCAAGTAAAACTATCGCAAGTCGATGTCTGAGAGTATTTTCAGCGAACTTGCGTAGTGTAAACAGTCTCTGAGAGTGCTCTCAGAGCAAGTCGTAAAACTTGCGCAAGTGCTTGCCGCAATAAATACTTGCACGTGTAAACAACCGTAGAGGGCGCTATAGGCAAGTTCAGATTTATTTCCAATTTGTTGGAAGTTGTCTGCAAGTGGGTTGTGCAACTCGTACATTTGGAGGTAGAAATAGTCGTGTATGGTCAATAAATATATTCGCTCTCGCAAGTTAGTATCCCGTGTAAACAGCACTTTAGCCACCCGAGATCGACAAAGAGACCCTTGATGTAAGTACTGTTACAAAAAAAGGAGGCACTAACAAAAACTGTTCCCGGCGTCCGGCGTTATGTTAATGATCGACAAGGAAAGGGATTACTCTGAAAAGCAATTTAAATCTACATACAAGGGAGTGTTATTAATTTCAACTTTAACGGTCCTCTCAAAACTTCTTGTGGTAACAGCAATAATTTCGATTTGAAAATGGCACCAACTATTATTGCTGGTTACGAAACAATTAATTAATATCTGCTCAATGATTAGAGAATATTTTGTAAATTTATTAAAACTTCCAAAAATTCCTGGCTTTTGTATTCGACACTTCAGCCCAAACTACCCATAAAAGACCTGAGTTATGGTGTTTATAATTGCGACAGGACGTTAAGAATATGTTAAAGAGTGTGTACTGAGGGTGATAGGTTTTAACGGGGTTAGTTTTTGACTTGAAAAGGGCCATATGTAATAAATATTGTTTCCAATGGGAACTCTGTTCGATTGTGGTTGACTTTATGTTATTCGTATAAGATATGTTTTCCGATCCAAAATACTGCCTTTTAAAAAGAAAAACTTCAATTTACTTTGATCTAAAAGGTAATTATGTTGCTTACAGATTGGCATACATGTACGTCACAGTTACTTGTCATACATGTGCGACGTTTATATGTGACAATAAAGGTTTTGACCACAGACCTGCACACAAGCTTAACAAGTGTGAAAGTGCGCAATGAGTAGTGACAACGATTGCCTTCTATTAGCAGAGGCGTACGCTGCTTTAAGTAAAAAAAATCTAAATTTGATAAAACAATAACAAATTAGATGAGTAAAAGAATGGCTTTTAAAACGACCTGAATATACTCAGATAAATCTCCTTGAAGAATTACGTTTAGATTAGATCCTAACGATTAGAGAAATTACCCGATGATGGATGAAGAAAGTTATGTAGTGCTATTAATGGTAATATCTCCAATAATTCAAAAATAGGACATGATTTTAAGAATCTCTATATAACCACATGAGAGATTAACAGCATCAATTCGCTATTTAGCCATTGGGACTAATTATGACGATTTAAAATTCGTCGTTCCTTATTTTGAATCGCAAGCCTTAGTTTCCGTAGACAAGGATAATTTTTGTTGAGTTCAATAAAATCGATCACGAAGGCTTTTGAAAAGTTTGTAAAATCAGATCTTATAAGAAAGTTAAATGGGCATTACATAACAAACTGAAACGAAATATGCAAGACACTGAACTCAATATGTTTTCGAATGAGGCCAGATTTTTAGCCCCACACCTACACTCTTGTATCCAAGTGCATGCTTGCGCGTTGATGAATTTCAATTGATAGACATCAACGCACAAGCATATATATATGACATACAAGTATGTCATACATGCTTGTGCGTTGATATCTGCCTGTGTGTGGTCAAAACTTCGCTAACATGTGCGTCGCACAAGCTTTCTGGTTTCACCGGAATTCATCAACGCGCAAGCATGCACTTGCATACAAGAGTGTGGGTAGAAATTAGGCCTGATTCGAAAACATATTGAGCAGTGTCTTGCATATTTAGTTTCACTTTTTTTGTTTTGCCACGCCCATTTAACTTCCTATAATGTCTGACTTAAGAAGCTTTTCAAAAACCTTCGTAATTGATTTTATTGAACTTTACAAAAGTTATCCTTGCTTATGGCAAACAAAGTGTTGTGATTACAAAAACAGGAACAAAAAAGATGTAGCTTATGCTGCTTTATTGACAAAAATTCAAGAAGTTGAGCCAATGCAACAAAAAGCACGGTGAAAACTATAATAAATAGAATGCACGGCAGTTTCCGGAGGGAAATGAAGAAAATAGAAGACTAAACGATCAGGTTCCGGAGCAGACGAAATATATGAGACCCATTTGTGGTAGTATGACTTACTGTTATTTACAAAAGATCAAGAAATGCCGCGAGAATCAGTTAGCAACTTGGTTCAAACTCAGAAAGGCGAAAGTGGAAGTGAGCAAGGAACCGATGATGAAAGAGAGGTAGGAAAAAAATTATTTACAGTTATTATAACATTCGATTTATTACTCAAAATAATTACACTGTTTAAATAATTACTTAATGGACCATTCTTTGCTGCCATTCTACAGCACCTTCATTATTAAAATATTGCGTATACTGTTTCGCTTCATTGTTGACTCTTTGGTTATGACTTTGTTGTAAACGTATTAAGTTAGTGGGTTGCAAACCCAATTCAATAACGCCCATATCCGTATTTTCTCTGCATAAATTATTATCTGGAGCATATCCTGCTGCACACCGTCTTCGCAAATAATTATGTAAAACACAGCTTGCCAGGACTGTATTATCAATTGCTTTTAAGTTAACAGAAATTGCTGTATGAAATATTCGAAAACGATTAGATAATATGCCAAAGGCATTTTCCACTTTACGCCTTGCCCGTGACAGGCGATAATTAAAATTTTTTTTTCATTATTTAATTCTCTGCGACTGAATGGCTTCAAAAAATCGGCCCGAAGAGTAAATGCTTCATCACCAACAAAAACAAAAGGCAACATGTTGTCACTATTTTTTGGTTTTGTTGCCGATGGTAATGATAATTGTCCATCTTTAAGTTTCTTATAGAAGTTGGTGTACTCTATAACTCCTCCATCAGATATACGCCCATTTGTACCAAAATCACACATAATAAATTAACAATTAGCATTGACTACAGCTAGTAATACCAAACTGTGTCCCTTTATAATTGAAACAATATGAACCACTTTCAGCGGGCAGAATAATATGACATGTTTTGCATCAATAGCTCCCACGCAGTTGACAAAGTTACATTTTTTTTCAAAGTCATTTGCTATTTGTATCCATTCATCTTCCGCCGACGGAAACTGTTAAAAATAACACACATTATTGTATTTGCAGAAAATTCAAGAAATGGAAGATATGAAGGTTCTCTTTTAATAAGCGATCGTAATCAAGGCACAGATGTTCCTTCTACCTCATCAACTCATAGTTTGAAGAGAAAGAGAAAGACTAGAGGTGACGATCAATCGGATGAAATACTTAATTTTGTGGGCGAACAATTGCGTAAAAATGCAAATAAAAATGATGATGCTTTTCATATTTTTGGAAAGCATATCGCAGCTAAGCTGCAAACACTACCGAAGGAAACAAAATTATATACAGAAAAACTAATTAATGATTTATTGTTTGAGGCCGAAATGGGCAATGTTGATAGAAATACCAAAATTGTGACCTCAACTACTAAAGACACTAATGACCTGGTTATAAATAATGATATAGTTGATTGTTACCCACGTACTAAGTATTTAAATGCTTACTTGCCACATCGGCCAATACATTCAGTATACCAAACTGTGCCACCAAACAATTAAAGTGTTTCACCTATGCTTCCTATGCCTCAGCCCGATATTTTTTCCTACAAGCAATGATTGTCCCATTTATGTAGATTTTTTTATTTTTTATTTTTTTTATGAATATTTTTATTTTGTAGGTGTTATACTAGTATAGATGTTATAATAGTAATAAAGACAATAAATTAGTGCAGTAATACAAATTACAATGAAGATGTTTTTTATATTAAGATTTATTTAGGTAGATTTATATTTTTATGTAAATATTAGTTTCGTACTTATTATATTAATATATTATAAGAATATAGACACTAAATTAATTCTAATATTCATTCATAGTTTCATACCTTCATATACTCTTCCTTCAAAACTTGAAATATAGCTCTACAGGTCTCTGGTATTATTTTCCCCAATGATTGTGGAGAAATTAGTGTTTAAAATTTGAAATCTTCATAATTTTTCCCAGTGGCTAAATAGCGAAGTGTGGCTGTCAATTGCTCATGTGGTGATATGGAGGTCCTTAAAATCATATCCTTTTTTTGAATTAATGGAGACACTAACGTTAACAGCGCTACATAACTTTCTTCATCAACCCTCAGGTAATTTCGCCAATTATCGGGTCTAAGCGTAATTCTTCAAGGTTTTCATGAGTATATTTAGGCCGTTTTAAAAGCCATTCTTTCACCCATTTTCTGCGAATTTGTTTTTATTTATCTAATTTAGATTTTTTCTTTTTACTTAAAGCAGCGTACGTCGCTGCTAATAAAAGACAATCGTCGTCACTACTCATCGCGCTCTTTCACACTAAATTGTTTGTAAGCTTGTGTGCAGGTCTATGGTCAATCCTGTTTTGTCATACATAAACGCACATGTATGACAAGAGCAAGTGTGACGCACATGTATGCCAGTCTGTAGGCAACTTTATTGTCACATATAAACGTCGCACATGTATGACAAGCAAGTGTGACGTACATGCATGCCAGTCTGTGGGCAACTTAAGATTCGGTGAGGGCGTGTTAAATTGCTCTTTAAAAATAAGGAATAAGTGTGCTTTTTAATTTCGAATTCTACTTAAAACTAGGCCCCTTTCATCAATTTGGCTCTACCGATTTTATGTTTTCTGGTTCTAGGTAATAAAATAAGGGAAACGACTGGGGTATTCTGGACCACGGGGAATTGCGGACAAGCTTCATATTTTTTTCTCTAATAGCGGTCGATAGCTACAAAAAATTGTCGTCAGCTCGCCCCATGTTAAGCCCATTTTTTCTTCAGTACTCGACTTGTGTACACGAACCTTTACTTCGCTTCAATACCAAATAGAAATGGGATACTTCGAAATTTTTTTTTCACTTTAGAGTTTCCTCCAATTTGACCACACTTTTCGAGAAGCAACTCAGATAAATATCTTCATAATATTCGCGGAACCTGAAGTGTTCGACAGGAACATTAAGTTTTGCATGAAGTTTGTATTGTCTTACTCATCCACTTTTGTCGTGGATCTCAATTCTTTACATTTCACAAGCTAATTTCGTGTATTTGATGCATATAAATGATTATTCATGCAAATTTTCAGCATAGCATTATTTTTCGGCAATTTTTAATAGTTTTTTGGTAAAATAATAATTTCGTTTTGATTTCATTGCCATTTGTCACTCCACTTCACTTTGTTTCTCTATCATAATAAATTTTCTGCATCTGCATTCTGAATCGAAAGCAAGAAGGTTTTGCTACTACATTTTTCCATTTTTAATCGATTTACACAGTGGTCTCTAATGCCCCGACCTTTTTCAAAATCACAAAAATACAATTTTTGCGCCAACTGTTATAAGTTGTATAATTTAATACAATTTGACCAAAATGCTGCGACCCAAAGAGAGATTATTGGTTGTACTACAAATTCAAGCTTTGAAATTTTCAGAAAAAAATATTTTTTTGCCACCTTTTAGCCAACATAAAAAGGCGGCCCACAATACCCCGTCTCCCCTGTATGAATTCTTCGTTTATTTTCTGAATATATATGTTTGATGCAATAATTTTCGAGTAATTATTACTTTAAATAATTAAATCTTACATTTTACAACATTATAGTGGTTCACGAAATTTATTTAGTTGAAAATCACGTTCAAAGCGTGAAAGTGGTAATCTTTCGGTGTTTATTTTAAAGCAAAATATTAGATACCCTTGAATGAAATCTTGTAGTTTTAGAAACTTCAACTGGAACTAATGTAAACACTCTTAGGTGGATTATAAGATGACTGGTTGGTCTCTTTTTCTTAAAAATGGGTGATAAGGAATTAAGCTTAACGTGTATATGTTGGGAGTTAGGGATTTTAAAGAAATTTAACAGAATTCTTGTGCGACGTGACATCGAGAATATGCCGTCGATAGCTGCCTTTGTCCGTTCCTTCATAAAGGCTTATCGTTTTGGGTACACTTGCCTCATGTATTTAAAAAGGAATATAATTACCTAACCCAACGGCCGTTGTTTTGAATCAATTTGCGTGTCGTCAAATAGACCAGATGTATTTAGAAATATTACCACAAAGATTTTGCTTCGAAGACAAATTGGTGATAAATTTTGTCGAGACAATATACACATTCCAAGGCCTCTTATGAAAACAAAGGCCCTATAATTAAAGTGTGGTTTTTATTGAACTGAATCGTTCATACACCCCATTTCCAACACACTTCATTTTAGAAAAGCATTTTCGAAGTCAGGGTAAAACTCGACTTTATTATTGTGTGTACCAAATATTCTATCTAGTTATGACATATTATCAGTTTCCTTCTAAAGTAAACAAACAGCTGTACGATTACATCTTGTGTCAAAACGTAAGCTGAACTTAAAAGCATGGGATAAAACTAAACCACTAATGTGACCTCCATATTGGTCCCTGCAGTTCTTTAATAACCTAATTATTATTGATCTCGTTCTATATTAAAACAAGCCATTATATGGGACAACAGGATGAGAGTACACAAATGGTTGTTTTTGCTTTTGTGTTTTTGATCTCAACCTTTCAATAGATGGCTAAAAGGATGTAAAAAAAAGTATATGGCGATATAGCTTCTTTTTTCTTCTTCAGAAATAGGCTCGTTAGAATAAGGTAGTTGACTATTTTAGCAAGCACAGTTGGAAAGCCAAATCCGATCATCACACATACGAACTTGAAACACTTATTATGCTCAATGTACAAAACATTTTCGTTTATTTATTTGAAACCAAATTGCTCCATGGTGTGCTCATTTTCGGGATGTCAACTACGAAAACACTGTCTTAAAAATCTTGCTTAACCTTTGTTAACTTATTAAATCGCTGTGAGAATTCACCATGCTTGGTTACGTGCAGCACTAAAGAGGTTGCAGAAATACATTTGTTGTTATGGTACCCCTAAAATTTATGTTGTGGATTGTTACACAAAAAATCGTAATTTTTCAGTGTGCAATTTTAGATCAATCAATGCTCTTCCCCCCACATTTTACTAGTGAAAGTAATAAGCCCAGATGGACCCCTGTCATGAATTTTAAGGTCTGGTCACCCTTATAATGTGAATATGTTTTAATTCGATAGCACAGACATGCTGCTTTCTGCACTTGGATTTCTGTACAATCCAATATAATTCTTACATTGGGGAATTTCTTAAAACATTTTGGCATTTGATTTTGAATTTCCTCCTGGGATGGAAATGGAATTGCCGGTTGCAAAACAGCATTTAAAACTGATAACATTTCGTAAAATATAGCTTTGACAGTTCCAATAGAAATATTGTCAAAGAGAAAAGAGAGAACTATATGAAACATCATATTTCAGTTTCATAAATGTTAATATTATTCGTTCTCTTAGTAATAGTTTTCAAACTCTTTTCCCTTTGTATATTTTTGTTATTAATAATTCTACAGTTTCCAATAATTTAAAATGTCTAAGTCCTGTTATTGCATTAAGTTGCCCATCAGTATTTATATTATCACATATTGTACGCATTTTGCCATTATTTACTTGTTCTGCAAAATTTTTAAAACTTTTGCAACATGCTAATTCACACAAATTTTTGCACACTCAAATGTCTCTCTCTCTCTGTATGCTGATATCAATGGCATCCTAAGTTAAAGTCAATTTTACGCCTCTTTTGTCTTGAAGCTAGACGATTTCCACGTGACTTACTTGCTTCTGGTGTAGGAAATTTCTTTTGAGGAAGATTAACACTAGGGACTGCATTCCTTTTGAGGATTTTTTTCTTAGATTTATCTACAAAAAATAATAAAACAGCACTGAACGAATAAGATATTAGTTTCATATACATACAGTGACTCACAGCTTAAATGATGCAGTTATCATATTTTATTATATAATATAAAAATAAGCAAATGAAAACTGGGGGAAATGTTGGTTGTTATAAATAGGGGTATGTATATGTAATTTACCTCTGAATACAATGCTGACCATAACCAAAATATAAATGAAAATTTGTGGAAACCGGTAAATTCAGCATCACAACTTAAAAGATGCAGGCTACAGCACTTGCCCATGTCATCAGAATTACGGAAGAATTTTCCGATTTCGCCAATTATTAGATGATTATCATAGTAAATCTTAATTTTGTGCCACATTATTTATGTCAAATGTTTGTAAAACGGACACAAAAAAACTGTGCAGACCGTCATACCACAGTTGAGAAGTCACAAATGATGATTAACCATTTTAATAATATAATAAATAATAATAAACTGTAGAAAATTGTTAAAATGGTCAAAAAGGTCAAGGAACAGTTCAACATATTATAAAACATTACACTAAAACAAAATAGGGCCTTAAAGAAATTAACAAAAGCTTATAACAAAATTTGAACTCAAACGACAAGGAGCAGATTTAAGAACAAGCACCAAAAATCTCAATTTAAGTGCTTTAAAGTTAACAATAGACGTTCATAAGACATTAAAAAACAATGTTGCACAAAAAAATGCGATCTGTTTTAAAGGGAGTTAATTTACATGGGAGAACAGCTCGGAATATACGCCTAAAAATAAAGCTAAGAATGGAATTCACTCAGAAGCATCTTAATAAATGAATGATCTGCGTGAAGTCAGTATTATTGGCTGATAAAACGAAATTGTCTTGTCCTGTCTTTCATCAGATGGGAAGATAACTTAAGAGAAAACCTAAAGAAGGATTAAAATTTAAGAATTTGAAATTTACAGTTTAACAGGATGGTCAACACATGATGTTTTGGGGTTGTATGTCTTTTGTCAGGGTCATCAAAATACACTTTAGTGATGGTACGATGGGTTAGTATTACTGTTTCAATATTTTAAAACACTTCCTACAATATAGTGCGGAAAAATTAAACATTCCACAGAATTTTTAATTTTTTTATGACAACAACCACAAAATTTTCAGAGTGTACTGTACGAGAATGGTTATTTCAAAATTGTCTGGCATGTCTTAATACAACACCACTATTATCTAACATTAATATACTAGAAAATGTATGGTCAATATAAAAGAAAAAAGTCACTAAACATAACGTGAATAATAAAATGAATTAAATTGAAGAACGAAAGGCAATTTCTTCTCATACACCCAAGTCTTAATAGAAGCAATGCCTAAAAGATTACAGGCAGTTACTGAAAACAAAGAAAGACCTTTAGATTACTGATAAAGTACAAATTTATGGTATTTTATGGTTAGTACAATGACTGCATCATTTTAGCTGTGAGCTCTATTTTATAGGTGCATTCTTTTGTTTGCATTTTTTTGTCAGGTACATTACTTTTAGAGCTTGACATACAATAAAGTTTGAACTATATTTGCAAAGGTTTATAAATATTAGTAACTTTCTGTTTAGTTCTTTCTGTACGTTTGTGCCAGTAGTTTTATCTGTTGTATGCTTACTGCATCATTTAAGCTGCGAGTCACTGTAAATACAAAAATACATTTAAAATTACTTTTACTAATCTTAAATAAAAAAAAAAATGGTATATTTACCAGCATGTGGAAAATAGTCTCCTCTTTGGAAATGTAGAGAACATACTTTCATAGAATATGTTACAGGTTTTCCCATCTTAAGTTTCATTTCCCATGCTTTCCGAATATCGACTTTCTCTTTGAACCCTCCCTTTTTTTCGATTTCCACTACACTCTGCCCTATTCTTGGAAATGAATGGAAGGCCAACTCAGAATTTCTAGAAGCTTTTGAATTGCAGCCATAAACGCAGCAATAAATCTTTGACTTGCTTTTCACTTCTTTCGGAGGGAATTCCATTATACAGTCTTTAAATATATAACTAAACTTTAACAAACGTCTAGAACTACTTCAGGCACTTTGGAATACATAAAAATAGTCGAACAATCAACTTAATAATAACATGTAATACAAAAGATGAACACTAAGCTTTAACCAAAGACAAAATCGCTTTAACCATATATGTTTTACCGCTTTAACTGTACCAACAAAACTAAAGGTGCAGAGACTATACAGGAAAAGACCATTTAGTAAATAGAAGAAAGAAGAAGTGTGTTTGTGGCGCCCCGATGTGCGGAAGAATGAACTAATATAGCATTCCCTCTCACTTCATGACACTAGAACTAATAGTATGATGCTCTCACTCCCTCTGTAATACAACGCAACACGATTGACGCAGATTCGTTATTCCTTTGTTTACTTTATAAATGGACGCCGGTTGTTTGTTCCCGTAAGATAATTAACGTTTAAAAACGAATTTGAGGTAAGTAACTAATAAGCAATATAAAACTGAAGTAAAACTCGAGTTCATTATCAATCATGTATTTACAATACGTGGAATCAGTCATTAACTGAGCTGAATTTGTTGTTTGAAATTGTCTGTTTAAGACCATTTCAAATAACTTTAAATGTAGAATTTAATTTTTTAATGCGTTTCTAGGTAAGTGAATTAACAAGTTTAAATAATAACATCAAAAATTGTGAGAATGACATCCCTCAAGCCTACTAACGCTTGTTGCATACCAAACTGCAACAATATATATAAACTTGGAAATAAACAAAAGGGTAAGCATTTTTTTAAATTTCCATTAAGCCAAAATCTGTGCTCCTCCTGGATAAATAAAATAAAAGAACATTTTCCAAATTTTGAGTATAGTTATTTTAGACGAATTTGTGAGGACCACTTTCAATTAAAGAATTTTACGAGTACATTAAAAATAAGATTAAATAAATTTGCTGTTCCAAATTTAGCTTTAAGTGCTTCCGAAAATAATGTTACTCTTAACGAGAATATATCTTCAGATGTTATAGTATCAGCAAAAAGAAAATTAAATTTTGATAACTCATTAACTTTCCAGGAAGCTCCAGCTTGCAATACATCAATTAATGTAGCTTCTAGTAGTGGTGGTTTGTTGGCTAGTATTGGTGTTACTCGCAGCAACCAATTGACACCTCGTAAGAAATATCTGTATGATATTTCAAAATTTCAAAAACAACAAATTTTAAACCTAAAGGGCTTATTAGAAAGTCCAAAAATAAATTGCAAACTGCAGCTTCTATATCTTCTACAAAATTATTCAGATAACTTGAACAAGGTATAAGTAATTGTGGTGTTCAATTTATTAAATCTCAATTTAGAAATTGTTCCTTAAAATTGCATGGTCAACGTTGGTCTCCTCAAGACAAAGCATTTGCGTTAGCATTTTATAAACGTGGTCCCCGGAGCTACAGATTTTTGCAAAGATGTTTAAAATTACCAAGTATTTCTACTCTGCAATCAGTTCTTCAATCTGTGAATTTTGATACTGGAATTAATCAGCATGTTTTTAAAAAACTGAAGCAAAGGGTAAAGAAATTGAAATCCTTAGATAAATTTTGTTGTTTAATGTTCGATGAGATGTCTTTATCATATGATTTAAATTATGACCATACCTTGCGTAAAGTAATTGGCTATGTTGATCTAGGTAAATCAATACGTTTTAATGAAATGGCTAACCATGCTTTAGTTTTTATGATTTCAGGATTAAGGAAAAAATGGAAGCAACCATTAGCCTATTACTTTACTAAAGATCAAACAAAAACATCTCATTTAAAAGTCATTTTAAAGGAAATTATTAAAGAATTACAAAATATAGGTCTTAAAGTTGTATGTTGTGTATCAGATCAAGGAACTACAAATGCAGCTGCTTTTAAGCAATAAATAGAGGAATGTCATACTGACAAATCAGATACTTTTTTTATGGTAAACCATCAAAAAATTGTAGTACTGCATGATATCCCACATCTTTTAAAAAATACAAGAAATGCTTTAAAAAATTATAAGATTCAATTTGAGGATGGTAAGATTGCCCAGTGGGACCACATACTTCAGTGTTATGAAATTGATAGTAAAAGTAGATTCCAAATGTTACATAAAATCAAAAGGGAATATTTGAATCTTCCTAACTCACACTTAAAAATGAAAATTTCCATTGCAGCTAAAACTTTGAGTCATACAATGGCAGCTACACTGGAAGCTTTTGCATCGCATTCTATTATTTCTTCCAATGCTGCCCACACTGCAGAATTTGTTAAAGACATTCATTTACTATTTGATTCTTTAAACGCGACACCTTTTCGAAATGAAGGAAAGGAATTAAGGCATAGTGTGAGTAAGAAGAGTAAAAACCATGTTACTTTTTGGCATTCAATGTTGAATAAAATTGAATTTTGGAAATTTTTAGATCAAACAACAGGATCTGCATCAAGGGCTCCAAGGTTTTGATGGTATGGAGTATTTGTGAAAAAGCAGGGTTTCAGTACTTGCAAACTCGACATTTAAATCAAAATCCACTTGAAAATCTTTTTAGTATAATAAGACAGCATGGAAGAGCACACACAAATCCATCACCTTTTCAGTTTATTAGTGCTCTTAAAACTAGTATTCTGAATGGGCTTATTATACCACGAAATTATGGAAAGAATTGCGAGGATGATGACTTTGATCTTTTAGAAGATCTAACTGATTTTCTCTCAGATACTTCCCCATCTATCACTCCAATTGAAATGTTTTCAGAAGATAATGATAACCTGAAAAAGTCCTTGATACAAGTTCTGCCTCCTCGGGATTTGGCTATTGTTGACAAGGAAGCCCTGACATGTGGGGGGCTTTTTTACCAAAAAAGTTTTAGATTTCACTTGCGAAGACTGCAGCAAATCTCTTTTAAGTGATAATATTTTAGAACATCACTTATTTACCCTGTTTAAAGAGTTTAATGATCAAAAACGCCTTAAGTATGTATCTGAGCAATTGTGTTTTTATATTGCTCACATACATGGCTTAATACTAACAGCTTTGAAATATCATGGTCATGAATTCGATATTTATAAAAAGCTTCAGTTGTATTTATCTTCTAATGTTAATTTTGATTGGTATTTATGTTCAGTTCATAAGAATTTTATAAAAGAGTTGCTTATTTCAAGTATAATGAAAACATTTAAAATTTTTTAAAACTTAAAAAAACAAAAAATGGTATATTACAGCAAAAAAGTCCCTTTGAAATGTAAAACAAAACTTTATTAATATGTTTTTTATTTAAGTTTATGTTCTGCGTTTAGGATACACTTTTTTGATTTTTTTTTCGATTTCCACTACACTCTGCCCTATTCTTGGAAATGAATGGAAGGCCAACTCAGAATTTCTAGAAGCTTTTGAATTGCAGCCATAAACGCAGCAATAAATCTTTGACTTGCTTTTCACTTCTTTCGGAGGGAATTCCATTATACAGTCTTTAAATATATAACTAAACTTTAACAAACGTCTAGAACTACTTCAGGCACTTTGGAATACATAAAATAGTCGAACAATCAACTTAATAATAAAATGTAATACAAAAGATGAACACTAAGCTTTAACCAAAGACAAAATCGCTTTAACCATATATGTTTTATCGCTTTAACTATACCAACAAAACTAATGGTGGTGCATCAAAATGTAAACAAACACGAGGCATTAAATACCGCGACGCATTCTTAACGTTCATTGGTCAATATTCTTCAGAAGATTCGTGAATTTCTATTGGTTAGTGACATCAGATAGCAAAGCGTGGGTTTTTTTAAAACACAATATATGCGTCTACATACCTTCTACTACTTATACGGAGTTTTTTAATCTCTGTTCCTCAATTAACGAAGTATAAAAATGCAAGATTACAGCAAGTAACACATACAACTTACCCTTAATTAATTTATATTTAAATGAGTAGACGTAAATTAAATCAGTTATTTATTTTTGGAATTTTGCAACATTTGAAAAGCAAAAGGACATTACTGAAATTAGGTGTTAAAATTGTTACTCAAGATGCGAATAAAGATTTTTAATGGCATGCTGAGACCCTCAGATGTAATTAAGTTTATTCCATTTGGTGAGCTTGTCTATTGCCTTAGGTCTCTTCATGTATACTTTATTTTGAAATAAAGTTTTTTTTAATTTATTAAGTTAGGTGTTTTAGCATTTTTTTTACCATACTTCTTATCAAGGATACAAATTTTTATTTTCAATTTTCGTTTATACTTGTTTTAGATGGGGAATAAAATAAATCAAAGCACAAAAATAATATAATTAACTTTATATTTTGACACGTAATGCATTTTTTCTTATAAAACTACATTTTTTTGAAAAAAATATAAGGTGCTGAAATAATTCAAAACCGGTGTTTTTCTTGGGTGTCATAAAATGCATTTTGTCAAATCCGAAAGATTAAAGAAGTTAATGAAATGAAAAGAAAAATAATTTTATGCATTACACACAAATCACAATCTTTTTTATACACATACAAACACAAAACCTTAAATAATATACTACATACTAAAAAATTAATATATTAATATTTACCTTTTTCATAGAAAATGTTATTAGACATAAAAATATTATTCCGTTATGGTGATGACACATCTAAAAAAAAATATAGTTAGGAAGATATTACGATTTTTTTCAAACTATACCACCATCATAAAGGATTATTCCATTAACGCATTCCAGGCTAAGAACACGCCTAGCGTGTCCATAGGAACAATCGCTTCGTACTTAAATACGTCAAGTCTGATTCTAATATCCAAAATTCGCTCAACAAAATGTATAAAATTGTCATAATATCAATCTTTTTGTTCCAAAATTTTTTTCATATTAACATTGAATCCATTGAAAAGTTAAATTCCCTACATAATACTACATTTTTAAAAGTTTGATCAATTGTTATCATATAGTTTTATATTTTAATCTTCAAATTTCAATTTACAATCTACTACTATTATATGCCCGGAGGACGCAAAAATACGATTTTTAAATCAGTGGAAGACACTTTTAGTCGACATTTTTTGAATAACTATTTTCCTCAATCGTATAAATTATTTGGGAAATTAAAGTTACGCCGATTTTTATTTTTGGGCCAAAATTATTTTGGGGACAAATTTTTATTGTTTCGTCATCACACGTCTCACCTGTGTACTATCATAATCGTTTTGCTGTTAAACCTAGTCATTCATGCTATTTTTTTTGTACAATATTTCTAGGCGCTAATTTCAAAAGAGAAGGCTGAGGGTCCATTAATGCCAGTATATATTCTTTATTTTTCTTTGTTAAGTGTTTATGTTTATGAAAAAAAAAACTGGAATTTCGGAAAAAGTAATGCAATTGAAAAATAATATTCTTAGAGATTAAGTGCTATGGATAAATAGACGCATTTATTTTTTTGATCTGCAGGTCTCAAAAGAGAGCCTAAGGGTGACAGTAGCAACTGGTCTCTGTGATTGGCTCGCAGTTTTACTAATATGTATCTCTCTTTAGTTAGTTATAAATGAATAATTTTCTCGAAGTATCAATTACATTCTAAAAATTCATAATAGTCTATTGTCCTTAGCCTATAAATTTCTTATCTTTATTTGCCTCATGATAATTGTCCCAAAAAGGACATATGAAATTTTAGCTAAAATAAGCATTTCTCCCACAAATCTGCTAGATCATCAAATTTTATTGAAGTTTGTTTAATTCATCATTCAACACCCTAGATAGTAAGTAATCTCTCTCTGGAATCGACAGAACCGTTTCAGGGAAAATTGTTGCTCAATGTAGGAATGATTTAATAAGTAAAGATCCGTTTTTTACTAAATTTATCTAGATTATTTTTCTAGCCAATTTCTATTACCATCTTCTTGATAAGATCGTTTTTTTGTATCAAAAAATTGTTCCTGAAGTTAATGGGAATCCTAAAAAAATGATGAACCTAGATTATATAATCACTTTTCTTGTACCAAAAAACTTTAGTTAGAGTTTTCATTCGAAATCATAAACTTTTTTTGAAAATATAAGTGTTTTTCAATCATCAAGATGTTCTAATAATGGTGATCCCAATTTTTAAAAATTGTCAAATTCCATTACAGATATTTCTTAGCCCAAATATCCCTAGAAAAAATTTCATGCACTGACACAAATCCGATTGCGGTTATACATGATCATAAAGAACTGAACTATCAACAGTTGACATAAAAATATTATTTCGTTATGAGTGATGACCACAGTCTAAAAAAATAATATAGTTAGGAAGATATTACGATTTTTTTCAAACTATACCACCATCATAAAGGATTATTCTATTAACGCATTCCAGGCTAAGAACACGCCTAGCGTGTCCATAGGAACAATCGCTTCGTACTTAAAACACGCGCAGCGTGTGTAAGACTCAAAAATTCGGCTTAATTCAAATAATGTTATAAAATTGTTCATATTTATATCAGCACTCGTTTTTGTTCAATTTTTTTCATATTAACATTGAATCGCATTGTAAAGTTAAAATTACACCTACAATAATAACCTACATTTTTTTAAAGTTTTGTTCAATTTGTTATCATATAGTTATAGTTTGATTTGTCAAATTTCAATTTTACAATCTCTACCTAGCTTTATGCCCAGGAGGACGCAAAAAATACCGATTTTTAAGAATTCAGGGGCAAGACATCTTTTTTAGGTCGACATTTCTTTTGGAATAACTATTTTCTAATCGTAAGAAATTATTGGCAAATACTAAAGTTACGCCCGATTTTTATTTTTGGCCGTCAAAAGTTATTTTGGGGCATTTTTTATTGTTATCGGCACACACGCTCATCTCCCTTCCTTTGATCAGTATCCCGTTTTGCTGTTAAAAACCTAGAAACCCTAATTCTTATGCTAATTATTTCTTTGTACAATATTTCTGGGGCAATTTATTAAAAGAAGGCTGAGGGGGTCATTTATTGCCAGATATATTTTCTTTATTTTTGCTTTGTTATTTTTATGTTCGAAAAAAATAACAAACTGGATTGTGAATAAAGTGAAATGCAATTTGAAAAATATATTATAGTCACTATAGTGCAGGAAAGATAAAATAGGCGCAAATTTAATTTTTTTTTGGGATCTTGCAAGCGTCCAGAATAGAGAGCCTCAAGGGGGAGAGTAGCAAACTGGTTTGCTGTGATTGGCTCGCGTAACTAATATGTATCTCTTTCTGTTAGTTTTATAAATGTAATTTTTCTCGAAGTGTCATTTTGTTCTAAAAATCACAATAGGTCTATTTTTCCTTAGCCTAAAAATTTCTTATCTTTATCCTGTCCTCACTGAGTAAGATGTCCCTAAAATATGGTGACATCGAAATTTTACTAAAATAGCACTTATCTCCCACAAATCTGCTAGTTATCAAATTTTATTGAAGTTTGAGTTTGAATTCATCATTCAACATCCCTAAAAATAGTAATCCTCTCTCTGGAAATCGACAGAACCGTTTCAGAGGGAAAATATTGTTGCTCAAGGAGGAAGATGATCCTAATAAGTAAAGATCCGAATTTTTACTAAAATCGTTATCTAGATTATTTTTCTGACCCAAAAATGTCCTAGTTACCAAGTTCATTGACGTTGATAGAGTCGTTTTGGACATAAAAATTGTTCCTGAAGGAGGAAGATGCCCCTAAAAAATGATGAACCTGGATTTATATAGATCATTTTCTTGCACCAAAAAACCTTTAGTTATAAGAGTTTCATCGAAATTGATAGAAACTTTTCGGAGATAAAAGTTTGTTTTTCAATCATCAAGATGTCCCTAATAATGGTGATCCCAAATTTTTACTAAAATTGCTAAATTGCATCTACCTAGATCATTTTCTTAGCCCAAATATCCCCTAGTCACCAAGTTTCATCGAAACTGATAAGAGTCGTTGCGGAGATATAGTGGATCATAAGTAACTGAACTATCAACAGTTGAGCCACAAACACTTAGCAAAGCGGTTGCTCTCTAGGGAAGCTCCAGAAGACTATAATCTAAATGACCAATAGGCTTAAACATTTATCAGATTTAGAGTTTGGAAACCAACGACGGGGTTCGATCATATTAGATCTCATCAGTTTGGTGTATCGAACTCGAATGCTGACAAATGTTCCGGCAAGTATATATACAGGGTCCGCCCTTAGTGCGTGAAAGGAGGATAGCTCCTAAGCCTGAAAAGATATCAAAATGAAATTTTGTCCAGTGGTTTACATCTATACGGAGCACATTTTAAAGTTATTTTTATTTTATTGTACCAATCACATACAGAGTGTTGATATAAACTTACTTTTTTTTAATTCAACACTCTGTAAATTTTTACATATTTAAATAGCCCTATGAAAATGCAGCATAGTAATATAGGGTTTTTTAGTAATTATTGGATTTGCAAACTTCCATTACTCTGCATAACTAAGAAATATAAAACATATTTATGGTTTATGGAAACTAAAAGACTATCAATGATTAATTTTGTTGCAAATTGGTTAATACTAAATACATCACACTGAGTGTTTACAAATGATTGCATTTAAGTCCTATCTTCTAATTTATGATCCTCCATTAGGAAAACGATCCATCAAAACCCCCATAAACTCTATATTATTTTGCTTGATTGTTATAGGGCTGTCCAAATATGTAAAAATATATAGGGTGTTCTATTTAAAAAAAAGTAAGTTTATATCAACACTCTGTATATGATTGGTACAATAAAATGAAAATAATTTTAAAATGTACTCCTAATATATGTACGTCACTGGGTAAAATTTTATTTTGATATCTTCTCAGACTTAGGAGCTATTCTCTGTTCACGCACTAATGGCGGACCCTGTATACTTTGAATCAACAAATATCCTTCTTATGATTCCTAATTACCGCCACCGATTGGTTCATAGAACAATCTGTGAACAACTCCAACAAGAGTTGTATGCAAATAGACCTAGACTACAGTATGCAGCCCAGCTATTGTTGGAGTTGTCCCCAGTTTCTTCCATGAACCAATAGGTGGTAGTACTTGGGAGTCACATGGAGGATGTCCGTTGAATCTATAGTACATATTTGTCAGCATTCGGGTTGGATATACCAAACTGACGAGATCTAATACGATCGAAACGGGTCTCTGGTTTCCAAACTTTGAATATGATAAATGCTCAAACCTATTGGTCTGTGCATTAGGACTTGGTTACCGTCGAAATCGATAGAACATACGTAGAATCGTTTTAGATATAAGTGATATTTGTTCCTCAAGAAAAAATAAGGTCCTAAAAAATTAAAAAATGGCGATACCGAAATTTTACTAAAATTGCACCCGTTTAGATCATTTTCTTGACACAAAAATCCTCCATTTGCCAAGTTTCGTCGGAATCGATAAAGCCCTTTCGAAAATAAAAATTGTGCCTGGAGGCCAATGATATCTCTGACAAAATGCGATCTCAAATTTATACAGTTATTGTTTTCCTGATCCAAAAAAATCTAATTTACCGAATTTCATCGAAAGCGATACAACCGTTTTTGAGATTAAAATTTCTTCCTCAACGAGCAAGATGTCCCTAAAAATGGTGATATCAAATTTTTACTAAAATAACATCTATCTATATTATTTTTTTGGATAAAAAAAACCTTAGCTACCAAGTTTCCTCGAAATCTATAGAGCCGTTTAGGAGATGAAAAATTTGTTCCTGAAGAATTAAAATGTTCTCAAGAACTGTTGACTCCGAATTTTTACCAAGACACTTACCTGAATAGTCTTTTCGGCTCAAAAAATCCGTAGTTAACAATTTTATCAAAACCGTTAGAGTCGTTTTACCGAAAAATGAATGTAGTATATAAACAAATTTAACTTATTTAATAGTATAAGATATATTGAGCATCTGTAGATTTCATACTTTTTTGAATCAGCAGTGAATGGGTTAAAAAATAAATATATTGATTCTGTCAATACAACTATATTTACAACATTAACATTTTACAAAAAAAAAACGATCCTTTAAAAATATATAATAATTAAAACAACATAAAAACAAACAATTACCAAATATCCATCACCCACCCTCACCCAATCACTAGCTAAAATACTTGAAATATATCAAATATGTTTTACATAAAGGATTGGTATAGACATATCTATAATTTAAATATACAATACATAGACCATGAGATAGAATAGGTGTAATACCTCAATAATACAATATCACACATATCCATATTATGATGCTTATTATTAACATTTTATAAATAATTATGGTATTTTCCATTATTTGATATCTACAAAACATTATCCCCTTTTAACATATTTGATATATCTCTACATTCATCTAAACTGGGATTTTTTAAATTAATACCAGCCGAAGATGAATTTGTGTTTCTTTTTTTTCGTCGAGAAAAATCGTTTCTGTGGGATTATATTTTTCTGTTCTGAAATATCTGCTACGTCTTTAAAATTATTCTCTGTATCAGATGCCAAGGACAGTTTGATTACATTTTTAGCAATACGTATATTTGACAGTAAATTTTGAAAAATATTTTTATTCAAATTATACACATTATGGTTATTCACAAGCATTGTTATATCTGCTAATTCTTTTAATAATTTTTCTTTCTTATTACATTTTAAATTAACCTTGATTTTATTAAAGAAACTTACAGACTCATCTACAACATTTTCATCATAATTTATTTTTTTGGAAAGAACCGGTAACATTACAATTTTTGAGAGCAACAAAATGAATATGCTTGCAAATTACGCTATTTATCAAAAAATCAGAACAGCTGCAACTATAGTGATGAATACAAATATCACAAAATTCGCAGTCCAATTTGCAGCATTTTCTTAATACATCATTCTTTCTAACAAGGTACTGAATGTCATCATGAACAACTGACCATGTTAAATTATTATCCCAGTTTAGAGTAAATGATGAGCAAAGAGCTGTTCTGTGCCGCTTAAAATTATCTGCTTTTTCAGCAGTTTGTTTACCCTTGGTATGCTTGATCATCCTATCTACAATTTTGTCTCTAATGTATTTCAGAGTAGCATGTAAAACTTTATCCAACCGTTTTACATGTTTTCCATTTAAATAAAAATATTTTACTACTTTATGCATACCTTATAACTTCATATTAGTATTTATTCCACAACTTTTTCTAATGCAATATGTCCATTTCGTATAATTACTGACATAATATCTTGAAAAATATTCTGCAAATTTTTTAGTATCAGGATCATCAAACATACTAGTTAAAGCACTGTTTAACTCTGTTTGAAATGTGGATTCACCTGCGTTTTTTTGCAGATACTTTAAAGTTTTATAAACATGCTTTTTTATCAATACCTGATATTTTACATAGGCGCCATCCAGACGCCTACGTAAAATATCAGGTGCGATCCAGATGCCAAGAACAGTAAAGCTGGTATTTTGCCGGACCCATAACTTGTACCCAAGCATTATAAAATGTTTCACAAAGGTCACTCATAAAAGTTTGACATGAAATAAGACCCACTTTTTGTTTTATTGCCTCAAATAATATTACATTGATTAATGTAACTTTTCTCTTGCTAAACATGATAGCAACAGGAAAGCCATCATTAAATTCATCTACTATCGTAACAGTAGTCATTTCAAAGTCATAATTATTAAGGCCATGTGTGCTATCAGTTCATTCATAACAATAAGACAAAAATCTGAGTCCAAAAGATTTTGATATGAATGACCTTGTGGCTTGTACATTAGAACTGGATTATTTTGTGCTATTTTACATTCCTCCATCCATAGTTCTATACTCATAGCATCATTTTTATGTTTTACCCTATCTTGTTGACTTATATTGTGGCTTCTTTTTATATTTTCCAAATTCTTCTTTGTAACAATATCAACTCTCTTTAGATTAGCTCCTATGTTGCCTCGAATATTATCCAATATTCTATAAGATAAAAAACACATACATTTTAGTTAAAAGTTAATTCCATGTAAATAATGGTTTAGTTATAAGACTTTTACCCTCTTTTATTATTAAATTAAAAAAAGGTTTCAAAACTTACTTTGTTGATGATACACCATCTATTAATTTTGTGGCCAACTGTTGCTTATCTAATGTACTTATTCTTAAATGTTCGATGTCATTTGAGTGACCATAGTGTGTGATGATTCTTTTCGCATAAAATTTGTCTTGACGCTTCCGTAGGGTAATCTTACTAATGAAAGCGTAACTTAATTTTGCAGTGCCCTGACTTTTTAGCTTTCGCTTTTAATTAATAAAATTTCTTAAATTGCTAGAATTATCCTTCTGATTTCCTTAAATAGACACAGTACATTTATTATAGAGTAAAATATATGGTGAAGTTTTTTTTCTACAAACACTTACATCCAGTACACACTGAACTAGATAAAAATTGTCAGCCAAGCTGTGGTAAATTTTATGAATAAACAACAATTATGTAAAATCTGTAAAGCTATCTAGGAAACATGAAAATATGCCAAATTTAAATATAACTTGCAAACCAACTGATAGATTTTATATCCATTAAACCTCTACATATTAGTGAGCTTAAAAAAATCATTTTTTTCTGCCAAACCAACTAAAGGGTTCACTCGTTTTACTTAAAACCTTTATTGCCTGGGCAAGTGAAAGTTTTGGTACCTGACATATTTTTCTATGCATGCAAATTTCCTAGACAACCATAGATATTACATAATTCCTGTGACATATACATACCACTTCTGCAACAATAAAAATATTTTATTTCATCACCCGAGAGTAAAACTTTATTTCCCCCATGAATAACATAGTTGCATTTTTCCTTACTATCTGCATCAACTTTCCATGATTTGAACTCTAAAACTACGTGTTTTAATATCACTGAGAATTGGTTTAAATTTATTTACCATACTTTCAATACTTTGGAATTCTTTTTCTTCTTGTTTTATATTTAATGAATGTTCATTTGTTAAGTGACAAGTCAGAGTCATCACTATTTCTAAATGAACAATCACAGCTCAAACACTGAAAATTAAAGTTGCTTCCAGTCATGAACATTTGTTTATTAACATTATGTATAACTCGACAATGCTTATTTAAATTAAATTGAGTGGTAAAGATTTTACCACAAATAAAATACTTAACGGACATTTTTAAAAATTTGATATTTTTTAATACTATTTAACTCAATTGAAATCAGATGTCTGGTACCCAAACAAACGTTTAAGTGCCAAAGATTAACCCACAAACCACTAACAATAGTTAGTGGTTTGTGGATTAACTGAAACTCACGATAGACCAAACTGAAACTAGCCAAACTTATGGAGCGCGAAGAACAGAATCAGGGTAAGTTTGGCGCTTTTTAGATTGTGAGGGAGGGGAGGACATAGGACTTTAATAAGCGCTTTTTCAATCTTCTGTTCGGCTAATAGAAATTCAACAAATCACGTGATGAATTGTAACCAATAAACTTTTGGAATGCGTCGCGGTGTTTAACACCTCGTCGTAACAAACTTGTGACCTACACGCAGTAGTTATAAAATGCCAAAACTTGATCTTGGTTATTAGCAAGATTGGTTATTAGTTATGCTATTAGTTATGCTCTTCTCTTTTATTAGTTATTACACGGATTATAATCCGTGAGTTATTAGATCCAACTTTCAAAAACCATTTTAATTTCCTTAACTGACTGGCTATAACACCAAGGCTAAGGTCAAGAGGTTCATAAATAAAATCTAACCTATTGTGTATTTATGGTCTCTTCTTTGATTAGGGGTACAATATTTCAGATAATTGTTCCTAAGAAGGAATCCAGTTTAAATTACTGTTGATAATGGAGGGTGAAAATCACCTTCAAGGCGAAGAGCAAAATATTAGAGCTTTTTTAAGAGAACGATATCTCTATTTTCTCTCAAATCTTTGCAGTGAGTAAATTTGATTGCTAATATCCAAGAGAAAAGGTTTTCTTCTGTTCGGTCTTTTTGCTAATATGTTCTCTATTTTTTTTTTAGCTCAAAACGAAAGTACAATCACAATGTATGAGAACACTGAAGTCGAAGGAGTTATTAAAGCTTTTGATGCAAATTGTGAAAATGTGATAGTAGAAAATTTGAAAACTCCTCTACCTACACCTTTGAGGTCTGCTATATTAAGAGTAAATGATATAATTTCAATTCATGTTAATGCTGCTAGCTCGTTAATAAAATTTTAATAATTATAAAATCTAATAATTATAAAATCTTTAGCTGCAGAGCTAATTAACCCTTTTTACGCATAACTAAACACTATGATAACACTGATGAATGAAATCGGAACTTTACTCAACAAAAAAATTAATAAAATCAAATGCCATTACAATCCACAGAATGCCACCAGCATCAGTGGTTTTGAGCAAACTATACAGGAAAAGATCATTTAGTAAATAGAAGGATGAAGAAGTGTGTTTTTTGCTGCCGCGAAATCGAGTTAAAGAAACTAAAATAGCTTTCCTCTCTTCCTCTAAAATATGTCAGTTCCGTTAACATACATTCATTATTTTAGTGCAGTAAAATTATTAAAAACGCATTAGGGGTAAGTAACTAATCAAAAATATGAAATTGAAGTAAAACTAGAGTACACTAACAACAACGTTACATGAAGTCAGCCAGGGTCGTAATTTTTATTTTAATGTTCAACCCACTTTCAAAGGATAACGCTATTATGCCTTCAACGCACCACGAGTAAGATGTGGAAACAAGGATAGATGGCGATGAACCGCCTTCTTAAACAAGGATAGTTTGTAATTTTTGGGGAAAATTCCGTTCGGTAACAAGTTCCATAGCTTGGAAGTTCTATAGAAGAAAGAGCCTCCATAGACAAGCTGGACCGCATATGAATTTGCTGCCTTCGACTGTCTTGTATGCCTCAAAAATCTTACTCTTGGGGGGGATCAATCCTATTAGTTCCTGTCAGCATTTTCTGCGAAAGTACTTGTAGAAAAGAGATAAATCACCTATCATCAGCCTGTGCTCTAGTGTTTCAAGAGAATCGGTCAAATTCTCAGTCATCAATTCGGCGAATCACTCTTCTTTGAATTGAATCCAAAAGAGCTAAAGTGTGCTTTGGGGATACACTCCAAACATGAGAACAGTATTCTAGTGTTGGCCTAACTTGAGCTTTGTATAGTGTGAGTAGCTGATGGGATGTGAATTACTTTTTAGCTCTAAAAAGAAATCCTAGCTTCCAGTGGCGGCTGGTGCTAATAAAATTTGGGGGTTGCAAAGAGACATTAGCAAAAATGTGCCGAAACTGGAAATTTTAAATTAAGCTTGAGGAATTAGGAGATATTTAGGATTTTAAATTGATGTATCTTGTACATATATAGTATATTGCTAAAATTCCCCTTTTTTATATTCGCAAAAAAACAGAAAGAAAAAGAAGAGAAAGTGCATACGATAGACGATCTTTGGCAGCTGCAAATTTATCAATTTTTACTGAAATCGAGTATTTCTTGGATTAAGTCCTTTTCTTTGAAGACATCGTTAATGAGGACAATCTTTCCTGGCATAATTAATTTTTTTTTAAAGTATTTATTCTTTCCAGACTGGAGAAGCACCACTCTGCATCAGCAGAAGCCATTGGGATAGTTATCAGGATTTTTAAAAGATTTAGAGTTTCACTAAGCTCACTGTTTACTGAAATAATGTTATAGAGTACAAGTAAATCAAAAGCAGATTTAAACTTTTTCGTAGATTACAGTTAGTTCAGTGCTAAGTTTTTATAAATTAAAAAATGGATAGTGGTTTCTTTAAAATTGGTTAAACTTTTCAAAAAAAAAAAAAACTAAGGTTGCTGCAATTAAATGGCCAGTGAAGCTAATTCGTTCTTTAGCTTAGCAGATAACAATGTCGCATAGGTACTTCTTTAGCTTCGCGAACTACTTCTGTTAAAACTTCGCTTTTTACAAAACACCATCTGCACAATATTTAAGTCATGTATAGGTCATCCATGTCGCTTAATTTCCAGTTTTTTTTTTGATACAGATCGGTTAGAGAATGGCTGCGCAATTAAACTTTGCACCGAATTCATTTTTATTTGTGTTTCAAGACTCGCAACATTGACCGATAACAGATTATAATAGCGTATCGATATTTGGTTTGCATCCACAAGTGCAACCTAATGCTTGCTTATGGGCAAGTATTGTAGAAAAAATAAATCAAATACATCAGGCAAAAATCGAAATTCACATCAATCGCGAATCGCTATTGGATTGTTCAGGACTAAATCTGCTATCGAAATTACACTCCAAATGAAACTAGCTATTCTAGTTGCTAATCTCAGCTTTGTTTGTGAGTAGCGCAATAGTGAACCGTATAGATAGCCTAAATGAAACTTCTTCTAGACGGATTTGGCATGATCGTTTCAAGAGAAATTAGTGCTCGCATTCACTTCTAGGATAGACAGATTAGATTCCATCGGGAGGATTTTACGGTCCATTAAAGTGTTTGTTGCATTATCCCTTGATGTTTTCTTAGAGAAAACCGCGACCTGAGTATTTGAAGTGTGAATTCGACCAGATTTTTCTTACCCAATTCCAGACTGATTTCGAGATCCCGATAAATTATCTATATCTGCTATTCCCTTAGTCGATGTGAAGCAGCGACGGAAAAAGGATGATACAAGGTTACTATCATCTGCGTAGCTGTATATCGGATTGGAAGTTGAAGCTAAGAGATCGTTTATGTGTAATAGAAACAGAGTAGGAGACAGGAAAGACCCCTGAGACACCCCTGCGTTAACGACGACCTGAAGAGATTTGTCAGTGGGAAATTGGATAGCAAATGACATAGTCCTGGAGGAACACCATATGATGTTAATTTGACGAGAATCGGTACCAGACTCTGTTAAAAGTTTTTGAGATATCCAGTAGCTAACTATGTTTTTCCATAGCTGAGTTACAGATATGAATAACATATACCAGTAGATCGCCAATTGAGCGTTGTTGTCTGAAACCGTATTGCCTGTCCGAGATGATTCTATTCTCCTCCAGAAATTCGAAAATCTCTACGTTGATTACTTTTTCGATCTCTTTAGATATAACGGGCAATAAAGATATAGGGCGACAGTTCTTAACCAGATTCCTTTTTCCCTTTTTAAGAACAAGCTGGACCCTAGCAGATTTCCAGATGTTAGAGAATACACCCTTGTTATAAGAGAGTGTGAACAATATGCTTAGGACAGGAGTCAACCCTGTCAACACTTCTTAAGAACAATAGCGTGGATATCGTCAAGGCCAGAAGCTTTAGAGGTGTCGAGCTCGAAGAGAATCTTCCTGATTGTGCTGTTGTCTGAAATCAACTTCAGGCATCGAACTGCCAGTCTTGGAAGAATAGGAGGTTCTGCGTTTCGAGAATTAAGATTGGAATTTTCAGCAAACGTTAAGGCTAGCATGGCAGCCTTTTCCTTGGAAGTAGTCGCAATATTGTTATTGTCATCGAGTATAAGGAGGAACATTTCAAGATGTAAAATTCTTTCCAATTGACTTTGCAAATCCCCAAAAGGACCTGGAAACGTTCGGACAGTTGATGAGCCTCTGGCGCATTTTACGATCGAAATCACTTTTTGTTTGTCTGTTTACAAAAATTTCGTGCATTTACAAAGGTGGTCCGAGTCTCGACTAAGGGATTATTTTTCCAACGACGATGTAAGCAATTTTTACAGGAGACGGCTCAAGCACATTTTTTGCTGATCCAAGGTTTACTGGAGGACAGACTTCTTTTGGGAATGGGGAATTGAGCCTTCCATACCAATCAGGATAGTTACAGTGATGGATACGGCGAATGAGGAAGGGTTGTCTGAGTTGAAGCAGACTTTCTGTCATGGGAAAGATGAAAAGAAGTCTCTTAATTTTTCCCAGTTGCAGAGTTAAAGTGCCAGACCCTACAGAGTTGTGTCTGAGAAGGGGTGGTATATGAAGCAAACGAGAGGCTGCTACAAGCTTGTGAACGGAATTTCCAAGCGGTGATGTCACAGTGATTGTATAAGAATTTGGAGAATTTGTAAGAAAAAGGTCGAGTAGATCAGGTTGATGGGTATCTGCATCAGGAATTCTTGTTGGTCCCTCAACTAATTGCGATAGTCACAAGTGATGGCGAAAGCCTCTGCCACCCTTCCCGCAGCGTCAGTTCGGGAAGAAAACCCTAACCAGGGGATGTTGAGTACGTTGAAGTCACTGAGAAAGACAACCTCAGCGTTTGGATAATCCGTCTGTAGGTGATCGAAGGTTACGGAGAGATAAGAGAAGAGCTGTCTGAAGGATCGTTTGGAGACAGATAAAGTGAACAAATGAATATTGCTTCGCTTTTGGAGCAGCCAAACCACATCATGATCTGCAGATTCCAATGCTTCTTCTCGTTGGCACGACAGGTCGCCTCTCGTAAAAGCACAAATTCCCCTCTTGTGTCGAAACTTTGCGTGCACGTCGTAATTAGGGTAAAGCAAGTGGACCGTATTGATGGATGGAGAGATTCTGGTTTCTGTCAAAGACAGCACATGGGGTCTTTCATTTTGAAGGTGTTAGAGAACCGAGTTTAGATTTGAGTTTAGCCCTCGAATGTTACAGAACTGAATTTTAAATGAATTATTGAAAAGAGATTTGGCCTGTGGCACATTAAAATTTTCCGCCGATTTTGGATTCCCTCGCACATCCTCCACCCGGACATCCGAATGGGAGGGTAGTTTACGACCGGAATTTTTTGCACGAAGAAAATCCATCATCTTTGTTTTTAAAAAATTATAAAAAAAATCAGAGGAGATGAAAAAAAGAAAATAAGGAAAAGGACAGGATGAGGAAAGAAGAATAACAGGAATCGACTCACGTGTCAGAGATGGAAACATGATGTACCGCCCCTAGTGACACGTGGGGTGGTACTACCTCGGCCGACTGAAAGCTCCAGTCTACCACCTACTATCGTTCGATTTGAAACTTAAAATTTTGACTTTTTCTGAAAATATTTCCTCAAAGCAGTGGCGGCTAGTGCTAAGGTTTGCAGGTTTGCGCAACCTCCAAAAAATCGCTGGGATAAAAAAGAAAGTAAATTGTTCTTTATGTTGTTTATTTTATTTATTAATAACAGATTTATCGCTACCAACCATACTGCTGAATATTGCGGATTCCGTCGATTCGTAAGCGTTTGATGACATATTAGGTCCACGGTTTGCAAAGTTTGCAGGCTAGACTGCAAACTTTGCTTTACACATATGCACCTGCGCCTTAACTCATATTTTGTTCGCTTAAAATACTTGCCCATAAGCAAGCATTAGGTTGCACTTGTGGGTGCAAACCAAATATCGATTCGCTATTATAATCTATCATCGGGCAATGTTCCGAGTCTTGAAACACAAATAAAAATGAATTCAGTGCAAAGTTTAATTGCACAGCCATTCTGTAACCGATCTGTGTCGAAAAAACTGGAAATTAAGCGACGTGGATGACCTATTCCAGACTTAAATATTGTGCAGACGGTGTTTTGTAAAAAGCGAAGTTTTAACAGAAGTAGTTCGCGAAGCTAAAGAAGTACCTATGCGACATTGTTATCTGCTAAGCTAAAAAACGATTCAGCTTCACTGGCCTTTTAATTGCAGCAACCTTATTTTTTTCTGAAAAGTTTAACCAACATAGAATCACTTTTCCTGAAAAGAATTATAAAGAAACCGTCAAGGTTCATCCATTTTTTAATTTACAAAAACTAAGAACTAAACTAACCCTAATTTACGAAACAGAAAAGTTTAAATCGGCTTTTGGTTTACTTGTACTCTATAACATTATTTCAGAAAAAAGTGAGCTTAGTGAAACTCTAAATCTTTTAAAAATCCTGATAACTATCCCAATGACTTCCGCTGAAGCAGAATGGTGCTTGTCCAGTCTGGAAAGAATAAAAACTCTTTAAAAAATACATTATGCCAGGAAAGATTGTCCGCATTAACGATGTCTTCAAAGAAAAGGACTTAATCCAAGGAATATTCGACTTCAGTAAAAAGTTATTGATAAATTTGCAGCTGCCAAAGTTCCAAAGAAGGCAAAAGATGCCAAAGATGGACTTCCTTTTCTTTTTCTTTCTGTTTTTTGCGAAAATAAAAATAAAATATTTCTTAATTCCTCCAACTTAATTTAAAATTTCCAGTTTCGGCACATTTTTCCAAATGTCTCTTTGCAACCCCCAAATTTTATTAGCACCAGCCGCCACTGCCTCAAAGTAATAATTTCTGACTTGGTTTTTCTATGTTTATCTAAAATTTTGACTTTAATATCAACATATAATTTTTTTTCTCGAAATCTCGAAAAGGGTTTTTTGTAATGAATGCAATTTATTTTTCAGTTTAATATTATTACGAAAATGTTGGCATTAAATTAGTATTACGTAAATTATTATTTTTTTCTAAATTTTGATTTTTTCTCCGGATTCTAATTTGTCGGTTTTAATTTTCAGGTTTCTCTTGAAATTTAGACTTTAAACTTGAATTTTTGATTTTGATTTCGATTTTTAAAGTCAAAATTTTGAGACTCAAATTTCCTTTTTTTTTTTTTCGAAATTTTTAGTTTAGTCTCGCAAATAAAGAATTTTATGAAAACATGAACATTTCCAGAAAAAAACTCGACATTTATAAAAAAAAGTATATATAAGAGTAGGTTGTGAAATATTAAATCAACCTTTATGCCTTATAGAGTACTTTTCAGATAAATATACACAAGAGTAGGCCATGAAATATTAGATCGACCTTTAGATAAGTTACTAAAAAAATCTTCAGAACTAAAGCTACCTTCACGCGTAAAATATTTTCATGATAAAAATGTGGCCTATATTTCAGAGATAGTTTGGCAGAAATAATCGGAATAAAAGTTTTCCATATTATTTTTAGTACTGTTACATCTGATTTTTTTACTGATATATTAGGCAGTGTTAGTGTGTGCTGTATCGAAACGCAAAAATTTAGGGCGTTACCCATGATTATTGTGGTTAAAAAAAAATGAAGTAGTATTATAGCCGGTTTTGTCCAGCACAAATGTTTTAATGATACCGAAGTGCAGTAATGGCAGTACAGCTTGGTCTCAAAAAGCTTTATGTCATATTAATAATATAACAGGTCTTTGCACAAGGAGTGAGGCCGTTTTTAGAGTCACGCGGGTAGCATCCGCCACCCGCGCGCGGGTAGGTAGGATACATTTGTTTGCAGCAAGTTATTTAGAATGGAACGGGTGGCCGCACGCGGGTGCGTCGCTGCAAACAAATGTATCCTACCTACCCGCGCGCAGGTGACGGGTGCCACCCGCGTGACTAAAAACGGCCTAAAGGTGACAAAGTATAATATATGGCAGCAACAAACGATAAGTATCACTTCTTTAACAGGTTATTCTATGATCAAATTCCATCTAGGGAAATTTATAACTTAAGAGTTGATGCTCCTGACTGGTCCTGATGACCTGTCATTTGTCTTTGGACCTGTCAAAGGCAGGATAAAGACATAGCGTTGAGAATTTCAGCTTGAAAAGCCGACTGAAAATATTTATTTTGTTATATAGCAACTATTTCTTCCATAATAAGAGCAGGTAAGCTAAAAGATAGTATTTTAATCGGTAGACTCCTTCCAAAAGTCATATCAGGAGCTAGGCTCCATCTTGACGACGCTTTACAAGAAATCGCAAAATTTCACTGAATCTGAAAGATCTACTTGTTTTAATGTAACAGTAAAAAAGTTGATTAATAATCAGAATTCAGTCGCTTTAGTTGAATACGTTCAAGAGGTATGTCCTGGGTACGCTTGTGATGTGTTGTGGCGGGTTATTCAAATTCTAAAGCCAGGATATTTGTTACGGTAAGTTTGGAGTTAATTTTATTTGTTCCGCCCAAACGAATATAGAATTATATGATTTAGCAGTTACAGTTTATTTATTTACAGGTAAAGGTAAAGAAGCTTGTGTAGTGATAGTGAATTAGTGATATGGAGCCTTTGGCACCTGGCACCGAGGATGAACCGCTGTATGCTGCGTTTCCCTCCAAGCAGACCAAAAAGGTAAACTATTCCTTTTCAGTATTTTTATCTGTAAGTAATTTTATTTGGTTTTTGAGGTAAGTAGATAAATACTATTTTAATTGAGCAATTGATGCAAAAATATTTCTTTGTTTGAAGAAATGTTTGCAATTGTTATTGCCCATTGATGAAATCAAATTTGTTACTTAATTAGTGAATATAAGTAATTGTTGGGAATAATGCATAATTGTTGGGTTTTACGAGTGCTGTGAGTTTAATAATTTAAAATGGTTGCTAACCTATTATACTTTGGCGTTAGAATGCAACATTCTACTTTGAATGTTGCATTTAAATTGTTGCTGTAAAGTTTGAAGTTGTGAAGGATTCTTTACAACTTTCTAAACTGGGTAGAAGCTGTTTATTAAAATAATGTAAATTTTATTAATAGCTATTTATGTTTAAGGTTATTTTGCTTTAGCTCCAGATTTCTTAATTTTTCAACATAGGAGTGCGGATATTTTGCAAACTTTGAGTGTTAAGATGATAACTTTTTAATGCAGATGTTTTGAGCGTTGAAATATGTTATTTAAATTTTTGTAAAAATTAATACCTTATTTTAATTATTTATTAGTTGACTGTGCTTCGGACTGAAAATATAAAATCAAGTTTAATTCATAATAATTTCATTACATTTGGCGCATTGTAAGTTAAAGAAGAGTTTGTGCCAGCATTAAAGTTGTCGCACGAAATTAAGTTGGATTTGCTGTTATAAAATTTGTTGCACACTTATCTAAAAACTACAAAATTTGATTCACTTGTTCCTTTCCTGTACTGTAATAATGAAAATGTACACTATTGGAAAATTACGAGTTACGGGTTACGATAAAAATATGAAACAAATTTGAGCATAGGACAAGCGAGGAAAAGAAAAGAGAAACCTAAGTACTGAAATTTCTGAACTGATTTGCATATCTGTATGATATGAATAAGAGATCACTTCATCTGCTATTGCAATTTAACAAGTGATACTGCTGCACTTGTTAGGCGATGTGGGCTTAATATGATAAACGCGTTTATCGATCTATGAAATTGTGAAACAATCCATTATAACCATCTATGGGGATGTATTGTAATTACTTTGTTTTTCGCCTTAATCAGATTTTCAATGTAAACTTTCCAGTGCTCTATATCTGACACCATTTATTTTTCAAAACTAGATTAAGCAAGCATCCTAATTACAATTTCTAAGCATAAATGCGTTCCAGGAGACCGAAGAGGAGCGCATATTGTCCATTAAAGCGATCTTGCCGAATGGTAAATATGGCAACGTTTTCGAAGTTAGTCGCCATGGCGGATCTGAAACTTGGTTCTGTAAAGTGTGTGCTTGCCCGGTCATGGGCAGAGTATTCAACCACGAAAGCGGGAAAAGGCACAATTATAATATGGCCGGATGCGCCGGGAATTTCCGGAACCGCGAACCAGAACCGCCCGGTAGTGAAGAGCCCGACATAGTGATCGCCCCTGGAGAACCAGTACCGCCTGGGTTCGAAGGGGAAGTAGAAAAGGTCGCCCAAATACAGGAGCGATTGGATAAATTCAGTGTGGGGCCTTTGGTCGCTTTGGAGTACTTGTTAGAATTGCAAGATTATGATACTAGTAAAGAGCCCTCGTACTTGTGCATATTGTGCGACAAGAAGGGAGACCCTAGGACTGTTTTGACGCACTTGTCCAGCTACAATCACATATCGAGTGTAAGTACAGTAAAATCAAACCAATCTCTTAATGCTACTAGGATAATGTGAAACAATTTTTTTAAAAGAAAAAAAAATAACTGAAGAATTTGTTTCCCGAATTTATTAAATGTGATTATAATTTGAAGATTTTGCATTCTTCAGATTGTGTTAATTATTATTTTATTTGTAGTACTTGCAAAAGCACTATCCGACTTGTTATCGGGCGCTCGCCCCATATATGACTAAGCAGTATAAGCGCAATTGGCAGAATGCCCTACAACGCGTAGCTGAAGCTATCGAGAACACTTACGGCCGCCTGAAGCCCAAACCGGTCGAAGCTGACAAATTCGAGAAAAACCGAATGTTGTACTTGGGCCAGGTGGCGAAAGGCAAACATTTCAGCGAATTATCTGGTTGCACCTTTGAGAACTTAGTATCCCATGATGAACTGACGAAAGTGCATGAAGGTAGATTCCACTCGTAGCACTAGCTGTATTCCAAATGTTTTCCTGTTACAGATGAGAAAAAGCCGCCCCCATACGATAGCAAACTTCCATTTCGGCAAAACGTCTCCTCAGAGCCTAAACGCAAGAGTCCATCTCCTCCTGTGGTTGCTCGTCCAGTAAAAAAAGCGAAAACCCAACCTGAACCCAGGAGAAGGTCTCTGTCGAGCGTTTCCAGTATTTCTAGCAGCGATCTTGAGGATTTTGATCCTTCGCCGGTTAAGAAATCGCCCAGTAAATCCACAGGTTTTTACCAAAGTAAACAGAAGCCAAAATCCTTGTAAGTGTCAAATTTATCCAACAAGAATTTAAACATCGTTGCGTCAAATTTTTAGTTACAGTAGAAGGTCCAGATCCCCAGTGAGAGGTCGAATGACTCGAGAAAAGCCGATTTATCGCAAAGAGGACGTTAGTGAAACTAAAGCTAAGGAAAAATACATCAAGCTGCAGGAATTTAAAAAACTGTCAGCGGCGATCGAAAACGACGTCAACCGCATATATAAACAACACCAGCAAAACCCAGAAAAGCACCCCAAATATAACGATGAGTGGAAGAAGTTTTGGAACAAACGGTTCGTCTACCTAATTGACTAAAATTGCCCGATAAACTACTATCGATTTGTAATTAACTGCAACTTAACGTTTTAGGTATAAGGAATTACAGGGGGAAGGTAAAGATCCTTCGAAATATGATTTCAAGCCAGATTGGATCAGTTTTTGGAACAAGCGCATTTTGGAGCTACAGCAGGAGGAGATCAAGAGCAAGAAGGAAGCATTGAGAAGACGTTTGGCCCTACCAGAGGAACCCACTCCGATTAGCTTCAAAATTGGTAGTAAAAAGAGACCAGGGGAGAAGAGCCCCAAGGACAACAAACCTGTGCCGACGGCGGCTTTGCCGGATAATGATCCGGAGGTTGGTTATTTATCAGTTATTTGGTTTAAGTTATTTATTTTGGTTCACATACTCGATACCTACAATCATCGAAGGAGAGAAGGAGCAGATAAATATTTATCAGATTCAATTTATGTATGATCACTAGAGACCTGATTTTAGGCGCAATCAAATAAAGTAAAAAGGTGAACAAAATGTCGAATTAGGCAATCATGAACAGCTAGAAAAGGCACTAAAAAGGTAAAATACCCCAAAAAAGGCAATATCAGGACAAATCTCACAGTTAATAAAAATAACAATTATTGTCCATTTTGAACTCTCATTCGAAATTTTAAAAAACAATTAAATTTTAGGTTATACTCAAGTTATTAAGAAAAAGTATAATATTTTCAAATGAAGAAATTCTGAAAATCTCGAGTTAATTCTCGAATTTTCACCACAAATCTTGAAATTTTTACGTTAACTCATTCAAATATTTTCAGAAATTTTTACTTTTAAAACTAAATTTCGATTGAAGTTTACACTTTCTAGAAAGACTAAATTCAAAGCTTTGAGAAAAATGTAACATTTCAAGTTTAAGCTTGATTTAAAATATTTAAGTTTTTTTGAAATTTCTTCTTTTTTAGTGAAAATTTCGGTCTTGCGTTTTAGATTTTATTTAAAAAAAATGTCAGATTTTGGAGGTTAAAAATTTCAAGCTTAAACTTCGCACTTTGAAAAAAAATTCAGATTTTAAGAAAAACTGGAAATTTATGCAAGCGATCTTTAGAGATTTAATACGAAATTTCGAGAAAAACTTGGATTTTGTGATAATATTTTTACCATTTTTGAATTTAAAAATGTAAAGTTTAATTTCGGTATTTGAATAAAATTTTGAATATTCGACTCCTTAGGTAAAGTTCAAAATCTCTTATAAGCCTTAATTTTGAAAAGACATTTTTTAATAACCTATTTTTTAGAAATGTTTTCTATAATTTTACTAAAATGTCGATTTAACTTTAAAAAATGTCTAAAATGTCGGTTCTTCTATAAATTTTGAGTTTTACACAAAATTTGAGCATTTCTAAACTGGACAATTCAGGATTTTTTTTATAATTTTAACCAATCAGTATAATTTGAAATTTTTAATTTTTTCGTAAAATGTTAACTTCATAATAAAACATCTCAAACATTTTTTTATGAGGTTTTTTTTATATTTCGATTATAATTCCGAAAATTCAAATTTTTTCTCAAAATTTTAACTTTAAAGTGAAAACTTAAAAAAATATATTGAAATTTCTATTTTAGTTATCGAATTTTAACTTTAATTAAGAATTTTTTTACTTTTAATCAGGACATTTCAACCTTAAATTCGTATTTTTAGGAAAAGATAATTTATAAAATTTTTACGAATTTTCGAGTTTAAAAATGCCAAGATTAAAGTCGAAATGTTGAAAAAATTTTCTTAATAAGTTTTTTTTTGAAAATTATTACATTAGCAGTGGCTCAAAATTCAGACTTTATCTCTCAATATTTAATTCTTTTAAAAATCCTCTGCCGATTATGAGAAAACGCTAAAGGTTTCAGGAAAAATCAAAGTTTTTTTCTGAGTTTTCCTTCAAGACAAAATGTTGAATGTTGTTAGTTTTTGTTAATAGGCTTAATCTTTTGGAAATTAGACATTTTTTTCTGAAATTTATAATTTAAACTTTCCTTGTAATTTTCATAGTTTTCCTAAAATTTAGACTTCAAACTTTTTTTCCAAAAATTATTGCTCATTTTTTCTGGAAATTTAGACAGTAATTCCACATGTCAATTTATTTCTAAAATTTCGAATTTAAAAAACTGAAAATGTCGAGTTTGAACACGTAAATTTGTTAAGAATTAACATGTTCCACTTTTTGTTCAGGAGGTTCATATCTAGAAAAGGTAATATTTTCAGAAATGTATATTAATGAATTTAGTCGTTTTTTTTTTAAAGTATAAACTGGGTTGTAATTAATTTTTTTTCTAAAACGACTTTGTCCCTTCTAGATGTAGACTTTTATGGACATTTCGAATTAATATTCCGAACTCAAAAAACTCAAGATTAAGTTCAAAATTTCGATATAAGACATTTTTCATAAAAATTTCCAGATTTCTAGGAAGAGTCGAAGTTTTAAGAAAATATTTGCAAGTTTAAAGTAAAAACCAAAATTTTAAACTCAATTTTGAGAAAAAAAAAAAAAGTAAAAACATACTTTGCATTTAACAGAAAAAATCTAATTCAAACCTAAAATTCCCAAAAAAGATCGAAATTTTCAGATTTAAGCTAAAACTAAAAAAAAAACAATAAATAACCTAATAGCAAAAACTTTTTTACGAAATTCCAAAGAATCAAATGCATTTCGACATTGCAAATTCAGATAGTAACAATAATTTTGGAAAACATTGAAATTTTAAAATTTCCCAAAAGAAAAAAACGTAAGAATTTAAATTGTAGCCAGTTAGAAAAAAACTTGGACGCTAAGAGGAAACTTGAATTAAAAAAAAATCTTATGTTCCAGAATTTAGAAAGAATATCCAAATTCCAAAGGTTTGGGTGCAAACTTTAAATTTGAGATAAAAATTTAATTACAAATTCAAATCGAAATTTGCAAAAATTAAAGAAAAAAACGATTTTTCTCCACTTGATTTCAAACTATGTCCTTAAATGAGCACTTTCTAGAGGCAGTTTTCGCACACAAGTGTAGATTATAGAAAATAGTTCAAAGATAAATTTTAGAAAAGGAATATCTTTCGGGTAATTTGATCATTTAACCGACATGGGTCTTTATTTAGAAATTAAATTAGGATAAATAGGCAACGTGGTTCAATTGTTCTGAGTAAAATAACAGGCAAAATTTAAAGGGGACTGGGTTGGTCATAAAAGTAATTGTTGTTAAATTACTTTTCTTGGAAATGTATGCTTGTGCTTCTTGTTGCTATTATGACGGTTTAAATGTCGATTTTATTGCTTTATTTTATTAAATATAGATATTTCTGCTCAAATTCTTTAGAACTGTAAATGTACTAGGGAAACCCAGTGAAAAGGATAAATAAGCACGAAACTTTCTGAAAATTGTCCCAAATCATATATAAAAAGGCAAAAAAAGCAAAATTGAAATTCGGGCAATAACACATGAGAAACCCTGAAAAAAGGTGAAAAGGTATGATCATAGGATTTTACCTAAAATCCGGTCTCCCAGGATCACCAACTAATTTTATTTTAACTATTCAGAATTTAATTCTTTCATTCTAAAATCCGTTTTTTTTATTTTGAAATATTTTTTTATTTCAAAATTTATATTATGTCATTTTCTGATTCAGTAGTGCACTTTTTTTACAGAGGCGTATTTTTGGTGGTCCCCTGTGTTCTTGTTATAAGAAGAGGATATTAGATTTTTTAATTTACAGCTCTAACTTTTTTAATTTTCAAAATATTTTTTTTTTGAAAAATAAAAACAAATAAATATTAAAATATTTGTTACTTGAATTTGGATTCCATTAAACTTCCTACACCAATGCATAAAAAAAAACAATGGACAAATGTAACAAAATTTATGTATAAATGTATGTAGTAGCTTCAAAATATTGTTTAAAAATTTAAGGTGATCGTCATAGATGATAAAGATGGTAGCCTCTCAAGATCAAGCAGCCCTTGGGAGGACTCGCCCAAAGCTTCTTTCAAAGGGAACCGAATATCATTGGAAAAAGATCAAGAAAGGAAGTTCACCAGATCTACTTCCAGGGAACGGTACAAGAGTAAAGAGCGAGCTGAAAATGAAAAATTGTCGAGAGAAAGAGAACTCAGGTTCAAAAAGAATGACTACAGGGATATTTCACCCAAAGTGGATATTAAACACAGAAGATCTCCGATCGAGCGATCTAGAAAGCATTCCAGATCCCGCGAGCGCAGCTGGGAGAGATCTAGGTCAGTTGCTCTTTTGTTTGAACCAATGTAAAAGTGGCGGGGTGCTACTCATTTCCTCTATATCTGTAGGATTTAGAAGTTATGTATTTTTTTTTAAATTCATTATCCATTTTTTAATATATGTAGACATAGCACAAATTTTTCGTGCATACAGAAATAATCAATAATTTAGATAAGAGTGTAACAGTAATTAATAACCAATGACATTAATCATTTTATTTGATCCTAATTACTAGACACATACCTCTTATAGTCCAGCCCATTTTTGCTGCTCATGTAATTTGTCATTTGATACTGTCGAATTATCTTATTCGTGGTTGTTGCCTTTAACGATTCGCATCTGGTCACACCTTTTATTCTAATGTTTTACTTCTCCAACGTTGATTTGTAAACTAGGCTACAAATAGAGGATAACTCAAATGTACTTAAATGTTCCGCGGAATTAAATAAGATTACTCCACCATTTATAAAATTTAGTACACATATTTATATTTGTTATGTAACACTTTTTATCTACACCTTGTCTTCACTTAGCTATTTAGAGCTAAAAGAACATTTTGCAAATACTGTTTGTCGCCGAATATACAAGTTGCTCGTATGTATATCCCAATCTTTAACTATATTCATCAGATTTAGATTCAAGGTTCCTTAAAGATAAAAGGCAAAATGTTGTAAGTTTTTTCACTTAAAATTCTATGGTTGTAGATCTAGGGAAAATTGGGAGAAAGACTATGATAAACATTGGGAACGAGACTACTACAAAGTGCGAGATCGGGCTAGAGTGCTCCCGCCAGATTGGGAACCCCCATTTGAAGACCCTTACAAGCCCCCTAAAGTGTTGCGCGACGTCACCAGACAACCCGTTCTGTCGCCTACCGCGATGAAACCCAAACCTGCAGTAGAGGAGTTTGAGGATGATGGTGATGTCAACATAGTGGCGGTATTACGTTTGCTCACCGCTCTGGAAGACAAATTGGGAAGTCTTGGTATATTTCCCCCCCATTCGAATTAAACTTGTCTCATTCGATTTATCCTAGGGCCGAAAGTGATCGATCTGCTGGCCCAAGCGTTAGCGATGGAGAAAAAAGACGCGAATAGTTCCGAGAAACTTCTGGACAACGAGATGAATTGCGTACTTTTCGAAACCGTTAAGGAGAAGTTGAAGGGTCAACTATTGGCAGGTTTGGTCGATTACGTCCAGGAGAAAGCGTTCAAAATCGCCATTAAGAAAACCGCCAGTTTGATACATTTGGCCGGCGAGAATAAGAAACAAAACACCGTATCGCGCGTGGATCCGGTCACGGTGCCCGGAATCGGAACTGTCGACAAGGGTGCCATCGCCAGACAGATAGCCAACTGCGCTAATAGCCCAGGGAAAAACGGATGTTACGCAGGCAGAATTGGAGCAGCTTATAAACGCTGTGGTAAGATTTTGGGATAATATTTTGATATGTTATTGTTTGAAATTTCCCAGGTTGGAATGGCTGAAGCTTCCAAAAATTCTAAACAACCTATGACGACTGCGGCCTTTCTGGAAAAACTAACCGGTACCGCCAAGGAATCTTCCCAAAAAGAAGTGGACACCAAGGCGAAGTCTAAAGAACCTGACCCGGTTGAAGATGAGGATTCAACCATTGGGGAAAAAGCCATGTTGAGCAGCATGGAAGGACTTTCCGATTCCGAGCTGCAAACTCTTCTACAGAATTTCAAAGATCTCACTACTGTGGAGCAGTACGGTCTTATAAACTATTTGAAAAAGTTAGAAGTGACGGAACCGGAACGAGTTGAAAAGTTACGAAAATTCGTCAGTCCCAACGTAGAAAACAAGGAAGAAAAAAAATCCGGGAGGGAGAGCCCTTTTTCCAATAGAATGAGCAGCATCAATCCTTCGGCTAAGGAAGATATTTTTGTGGAAGATGAGCCGGAAGCCGACACTAAAGACGAAAATAAGAAGAAAAAGGAGGAGGTGGTGAAAGTTAACTTGGACTCTGATGAAGAGGAATATAGTTTTGAAGATGTTGCAAAAGCTGCTTCTAAAGTCGTACAGGAAAACGAACGCAAAATCGAAGAAACCAAGAAGAAAGAGCAAGAGGACAATATGCTTACCGACGCTAAAGCTCTCATCACCAGCTTGATGAGTAACTTGAATAAGAGTAACGCATCTCCCGTTCCCGTTCCAAAAGCAACTTCGACGTCGACGGCGCCCAAAATTAATATAATTTCGAACATTGCCGTCAGTTCCGCAGATATTACGAAGACCCTTAACTCGCTTCCTATTAATTTGGATAGCTTGGGTCGTATTTTGGGCAACGTTAAAGACATGAACAAAACTCCCACCGAATCCACTTCGAATAAACCTAGCAAGCAATTTGATATTTTCAGCATCGAAAGCAGTCAACAGTCCATTGAGAGCGTCAAAGTTGAAGAAGTTAAGCAGCAGATCAACAAACCCTACGACATATTCAATATTGAGCCGATTGCGGGCGATGCTAAAACTCCAACGCAGCAAGCTGTTGCGCGGCCCCAGGGAAATCTTCAGCAGAACAGGCCCAACGTACAGTACCCGAATATAAGCGGGGGTTACGGCAATAGATTCCCCGCACCCACTGGCCAGTACGCCGCTCCGAAACCAGTCCAGTTTCCGCAAAGGGCGACATACCCCAATGACTTTCAAGCTGCTTCATTTGGGTCTAATACTTACAGTTATGGTGACCATGGCTACGATCACGGTTATCCCTCAAGCGACTTCGTCTCGAATGATTACCTTGCAAACGATAGAAACTATTCTGCAAGTAATAGAAACTATCCCGTCAATGACAGGAGTTATTCCTCCAATGATGGGGGTTATCCAATGAATGACAGGAATTATCCGCAACATGCGAGAAATTTTGCCCCAGGTGATAGAAATTATCCGACTGATAGAAATTATGCCTCTAATGAAATGAATTATGCGGATGGGGTTAACCGTGGTCACCCGACAGGAGACCCTAAGCGATTTGGGAACAACGCACCGCAGCAACAACGCATGGGAGGTGCTAATTTCGCCCCTAATCAATTTAATAATAGGGGCAATTATGGTAGATGGTAAGTTTTCTGTACTGTTAATAAGAAATAATTGTATTATATACTTTTTTTGTAATAGATTGTAACACATCAATTGAAGTTTTATTTCCTCTACTCTGTACTGTCGTAGCTGACTTGTGAATTGGACTTCCTTTTATTTTACTATCATTAATTATGCATTTTTTTTAACTTATATAAAATCTTGGTAAAACAGAAGCACATCTCATAAGTGTTAAAGTATGAGAGCAAGAGTAAATGGTTGGTGATTTTATCTTCCGCAGGTACTTTCATAGAGGATATTAGCAAATATGAGAAACTCTGATGAACACACAACATTTTTAAACTAGGCAAAACAACAGAAGACTGCAAATTCTTACATACTTTAACTTAACACAATGAGAACTTCATTCATGGAGATTTTTTTAGATTAACCTCCTTACTCTGGAATTCGTTGCTGGCCATTTTTTTTTCCAAGGATACGACGGTTTATGATGTATAGAATTACCCTTTCCACTTTAAAACAATAAAAAAAAGAGAAGTGATAAAATAGGAAAATCTGCACAAATATTACGAGTACCAAGTATTAAGTTATACATATTACGCTTCTTCAGCTAGATTATTGCTTAAAGAAAATAACATTGACAAAAAGATATATTTTTTTTTAAATAAAAACCTTTCTAACTGATAATTTTTAACTTATTCAAATTATACTTATTTAACCAATTCGTTCATATTTGGGGTTGCCACCTGTCGCGGCTATGGTAGATAGATAAAAAACGGATTTAGATATTCGTCGCGTAGGAAAAATTGTTGACCAAAGAAAAACTTCATTATATTTCATTCATATAAAAAGTTTTCTTTGGTGCTACAATGTAAACTGATTACTAAAAAAAAGCTTGTCACATTCAAGCCGATCAATGCAAAGAAATAATGGGGTAAGCTCACGGGCTCGGACATAACTAAATCCACAGAGGTTGTAACCTCTACTCTAATTCTATAAAATGTATGTAAAATTACAATTCAATTCACATTTATTTACCAAATGTCAAAGTTAAAATTGTGAATAGAAATTTTGACATTCTGAGATCTGATGTTATACATCAATAAATGATAATTTTTAAGAAGTATATTCCTAATAAAGTGGAGTAAGGAAATTGTGCACAACGTGGTATGGGACACGGGAAGAAAGGATATGAATATATTTTGGTATTTATTATATTACAAATTAGGGCTTTCTGCCGGTTTCAACCTAAGAAGCGTAAGTAAAACTTTAACACGCACTTCCTAATGCACTTTGGCTTACAAGTGGTGCTATTTTAGTATATTCAATAAGCTTTAACAACACTAAACTTAGGGGTGTTTATACGAAAGAAAACCAATGTTAAAGCCGTTCTAAACAGTTTTAACCTTGGTTTAACCCATCCCGTAAACTTGGTTTATATCTCTGACTATTCTATAAGATCGCCAAGCCAATAGTTTTCCTTGGAAACCTGGTGCGTGCCATTTTCAAAAAATAATAATAAACCTGAATAAGCCAATTAACCGACAAAAGCTGAAATACATTTTCTCACTGCGGTTTTTCTTAAATTTTAACTGATCCACGATAGTTGATCAACTAAAATCGAATCGTGAAAACGCGCCTTCAGAAATACATAAAAAATTTTCACAGTCAACTTAATAACTTTTTACTTGAACACCCGCTATAATTTTCAGCAGTGGCTATTAGTTTTTAAATTAAATAATTGAAAACCATTTGGCCTATGTGTATCTGGAACATTTTCATATAGCCTACTCAAATTGTACGGAAAAAAAATGTCTACCTTGCAAAAGGTTGGGTGATTCTGGTTTTTCTTTTATGTTCTTTGAAGTACGATGGAGGTAAAAAAAATAAGTTTTTGACATTGGAAGCCCTGTGCTTAATCCGCAATTCTTAAAAAATTTACAATTTTGAATTTCTTTTAGTTTTTCGAGAATCACTTTTTTCCTAAGTGACTAAAGTAACAATCATCATCATTTTTTTATCATTTTTAAAGAGCACTAAATTATCCACAAGTTTAGTTAGTATATAAAGTTTTTTTCTAAACCTAATTTGGCCTGAGTGACAAAGCTTTGAAAAAAGTCTTTTCTTAAAATTGCACTAAATAAGGTAACAATTCATTTTAAAAATATATTTCCGATTTTCAAATCAGAATTTTCATCTTCCAACACGTTCAGAAGTTTTTAATCGGTACTATAAACTCTTTTAATTGCTAAATGATTTTAAATTGCAGTTTGATACCTGGAACAACACGTAGATATGGGACTTTCCCTGAATTAATCGTGGCAATGAGGATGCGGAAAAATTAATGAAGGGTCGGCACCACCCATTTCCACACATGATGCCCTAATATGCCCCAGTACTGGAGTTGTTAACGGTGAAGAGGTTAATTGTGACTTGAACAAAAAATTAGGTTTTCAGGTGCCTGAAGGACAAATTGTGTGAGTGTCAAGTTTAAATGAAAGAACAAAGTCGTCACCATATTCAGCAATAGAGAATGAAGAAAATGAAAATTTTATTTCTGATCCGATTGATTCCATTTTAAAAGATATGCATTGCAGAGCAGTCAGGCTAACAGTTGAAGGAGTACTTTCAATTCCACATAACATTTTTTCCGGAACAAAGTAAACATTCTAAGTTTCTTTCACACCACTTAAGTGTATTAAGCTATGGAGCTTTGAAGGCTCCAAATTTGGAAATGGTGGTGATGATTTCTCTTCCACAGTCATCTGGAAACGAAATAATTCCATGAGTAAGTGAATTTGACGCTTGGGCGAGGTACTTTGGAAATTACTATGAGAACAATATTTTAATAGTGGTTGATGGATACCCCACGAATGCTGTATAAAAAGTACCAAGATTGCTGAAAGGCACTAATGTCACAATGATGAGCATGGGAAAAATAAATTTTGCTCTATTCTTAGGAGGTGCCTAAACTTAAAAGATAGTTTCAGTCATTACACAGGCTAATACAAACCCTTGCGAAAATGGTTGGGGCTGGAAAAAGTTTCCTTGTAAACATACAGGTTGAACCAAATTTCACTTCCACTACAGGGCGCTCGGAAACCACTAGAAATACAAGGAAGCTTCAGCGGACAAGGTAGAGCAGAATTTAATGTCTAATAATATTCCGCTGAGAAAACAATTAAATTCCAGTTCGTCTTGATTTTGTTTAGAAAAAACTGAAAATCGCCATTGTTAATAATCAGCTGTATTTTGTTTATTTGAAGTCCGATCGAAAAAAATCAAAAACTAACTAGTTGCTTTTTAGGGCCTTTTCATTGGCGTACGTTAATTTTTTCTAAAGATAACTGTTCCTGAGAAAATTATACCCAGTGTGTTATTTCTTATGGAAGCTATATTGATTTTTTTTATTCTCGAATTCAGCATATTTTCTGATTAACTTAATGTATGTCATGGCATACTTCAAATGTGGCAAAGTGGATTAAATAAGGCAGTTTATTATTTAAAAACAAATAAATTATAGTACGTAGTGCAATCGCTATAGCTTTTAATAATAAAAAATACAGTCCCCAGAAAAGCAACAGTTATTATTAAAAAACCAAAAATATACAAACTGTATAATATTGAAACATTTATTAATACTCGTAATGGGTATGATTCTCTTTAAATGACGTAATTCTCAGAACATTCTAAGAATTTTATTAGGAGCGACTTTTCCATGACTCATATCCAAGTGTGCGTTCTAGACTAGGGATGTATATCTGAGATCGATTAATCGAAAAATCGATTTTTTCAAGTCTTAAGGTCGATTTTTTAGATCGATCTCAAATCTAGGATCGATCTAAGGAACGATTCAAAAATCCTAAGAATTGGATCGATTTACCTTAGATGCAGGTCACTAAATTTAATGAAAAATTTTTTTTATTTGTTATGTAAGTGTATTTATGTCGTATTATTATCTACTTCCATCTACTAGTAATAACTGCATTAATAAGCCAACCGATGGAGCTTTAACATTTCTTTTCATTCATTATGTCGTTGACTGAATAGAAAAGATAACTGTGGTGCAGTGTTGCCACATATTTGAAGGTAAAATTCCGTACATACGCAGTTAAAATTACCATATATTCAGAAAAATTACTCTACCTTATTTTATTACCTGTTACCGATCTTAAAAACTTTAATTTAGTGATTGAAAACGTTACACGCGTATTAAGAAATACACTCCAAAATTTGAAAAAAGTTTATTTACTTTTTTTGAAGTAAAAATTACAAGAGCATAGAAAGGACATCAATTTGAAAAAAAATTATCACGGAATGTTGACTTTTTCTCTTCTAAATCTCGAGATTAAACTCAAAGTTTCGACTTTAATATCAAAATTTCGAAAAAAATCGAAATTTGGGGTTTAGAGTCGAAATTTCTAGAAAAAGGTAGAAATTTCAATTTTTAAATCGAAATTTAACGAAATGTTACCAAGGAGTAGAAAGGACATTGATTTAAAAAAATGTTATTTAAAAATTTCGACTCTTCTCAAAGTTCGACTTTTATTTCAAGTTTCGACTTTTTTCTTAAATTTTGACTTTTTTTCTCAAAATTTTGACCTTTTTCGCGAAATTTCGTTTTTTTCTCAAATTTTAACTTTTTTCTTGAAATTTTGACCTTAATATAGAAATTTCGACATTTTCTGGAAATTTCGACTTTAAAGTCAAAATTTCGACCTTTTTTTTCAAAATTTCAACTTGTTTTTCTCAAAATTTTGACTTTTTTCTCGAAATCTCCACTTTTTATCAAATTTCGACTTTTTTCTCAAATTTCTACTTTTTTCCCGGAATTTCGACTTACGTTTTTCTCAAATTTCGACTCTTCTCAAAATTTCGAGCTTATAAGGTCGAAGTTTCGACTTTTTCTCAAATTTGAACTTTTTTTTCAAATTCTGACTTTTTTCTCGAAATTTTGATCTTAATCACGAAATTTCGAAGCAGAACTCGAAATTTCGACTTTTTTTGAAATATAAATTTTAATCTCGAAATTTCTAAGAAAAAGACCAAAATTTGCTAATTAAAAATAGCAATTATTGGTCGCACCCTACTACCAGTTGTCAAGATTGTTGGGAAAGAGGAGTAGTGGGACGTAACTGTCGTCTGCCTAATTTAACCATAGAGTGTACTTCTGGATTCTGGAGTGTACTTATTATAGAGCGACTTATTCTCGAAATTTCGAGAAAAAAATTCGATATCAAAGTCGAAATTCCGAGATGAAAGTCGAAATTTCGAGATTAATCTCGGAATTTTAGCAAAAAAGTTGAAATTTCAAGAAAAAAGTCGAATTTTCGAGAAAAAAGTCGAAATTTTGAGTGTAAAGTCGAAATTTTGGGTTCAAAGCCGAAATTTTGAGTTTAAATCCGAAATTTCGAGATTAAAGTCAAAATTTCGAGAAAAAAGTTGACATTTCGAGAAAAAAGTCAAAATCTCTTAAAATATTTTTTTAAATCAATGTTTTTTTTTACGCTTTTGTAAAATGTCGAAATTTCAAAATATAATTTTTTTCAATCAATGCCTTTCTACGCTTTTGTAAAATGTGGATTTTGAACTCGAAATTCCGAATTTTTTCTCGAAAATTCTACTTTAACCTTGAAATGTCAAGAAAAAGTCGAAATTTTGGGTAATAAAAAATTGAATTTACTGAACGTATCCTGCTGCTAAGTGTCAATATTAAATTGTAAAAGAGTTGGTGCTGAGAATATAGTCTTATATTCTAAGGGTTGATGGGGTTTAACTGTCATCTGCCTAACTTAATCATAGAATAAGAAATTTCGACTTATCTTTTGAAATTTCGTGAAAAAAAGTTGAAATTTCGAGATTAAAGTCGAAATTTTGACTTTATCTATGACATTTACCCAAAACAAGTCGAAATTTGGAGAATAAAGTAGAAATTTCCACTTTAATTTCCAGTTTAAACTTCATATTTCTAAATAAATTTTTGTAAATAAATGCCCTTTCTACATCTTCGTAAAAAACCAAAAATGCATAAATAAAAAACAAAGCAGAAAATAAATATGTATCGGATTTTTCTAATTAGGAATAAATAATTAAAATATAAATATTAGTGTTTAAAATCCAAGAAAAAACTTTCAAAATTAAACTACGCCAATTCATAGTTATCATTCAATTTTTCTTTTATTAGAAATGTTTAATAATTTCACCCACAAGGCGATTTATCGGAAATCGATCTTTCAGCACCCAATTTTATCGGAAATCGATACTTTTGGTCACGATTCGAATCGTCCAAAAATCGATTATTTTAAAAAGGAATGGACATCTCTATTCCAGACTTCTCTAGAAGTTAAGTATTCTAAGACGGATAATTTGCAGAAATAGGAGAGTTATTTTTAATGTTAGTTTGTTATATATTTCACATTACAACGAGTAAGTATTTAAGGATAAAAGAATTTTTGTAAAATTTGCCGACAAATTTTTTAGAACATCTACACCTTTCTACAGAATTACGCCTTTTAAAGGGGTGTATGAATGTTACGATTGTTACTATAACTGTTTCAATACTGCACAGTTTGTTACATTATTTTTGGTTTTCCAATAATTATTGTTACGTAATTAGGTACTGTATTTTCATTATTAAAACTTATGGCACTTGCATCGGCTACCATAATTTTTTTTAAATAATAAATTACTTCATTTAATCTACTTTGCCACATTTGAAGTATGGCATGTCATATATCAACTTAATCAGAAAGATATGCTGATATTCGAAAATAATAAAATTCAATATGGCTTCCATAAAAAATAACGAAGTTGACAAAATTTCCTTGGAAATAGTTGAATTTAGAATAAAATAACGTACCTAAATGAAAAGACCTTGAAAAGCAACTAATAACAGTTTTTGATTTTTTTCAATCGAACTTTAAATAAACAAGTTACAGCTGATTTTCAGTTTTTTTTTAATAAAATCAAGACTCCTCAGTCAACTTTATTTCATGCAGCTGTAGAAAATCAAGGCTGAAGTGTTCTATAATCTGCAAACACTTCCGACTAGTATAAACGTCTTGGAAGTATTTTGCTACGGTAATGAAGAGGACGGTACTTTTGGCATAATAGTAGAAGACATTAGCCTGAGTCTTCCAGCAGAATGTAGAAAAACTTTGCCTTCCCTAAACATGTTAAGCAAATGAAAGGGTAACGAAATCTCGGAGTGGTAATTATTAATGGAAAATATGTCGTTTTAACAATCAATAATAAAACCTTCCTATATTAATGTTTTCACTACTATTTTACAGTTAAGAAACATTTATTGCAAAACATTTATAGGTGGTTTTTATTCTGCTTTTTTTCCATTTCATGTATTCGTAGCTCGCTTTTTTTAGTTTAGAAGGTTTAGACAAAAAAATGTATATGTTGCAGTAAATTTAATGCTTTTACAATTAATAATATCCGTTGTTGCGCTAGATTGCTTAGAAAAAAAGTTATACGAAAAAAAGCCCGATATTTTAAGAGATTTTTTAGCATTGCATGTTAAGTACATGACTTTTAATGTCGAAAACCTAGTTTTTTTATCCCTACTTTATACTAAGAAATAAAAAAAAAATCAGACATTTTGCAAGGCAACATAAATAATTTGACCGGATTAATTTTAGAGACCAAAATAGGCCGAAACTTCAATTTACATTCGGGTTTTAAAAATAAAATTTTGAGAAAAAATTCATCATTTATAAAAGGAATTCTAGATTTTACCCCATACTTATTTCCTTTTGGAAGTTGAAATTTTAGTAAAAGAATATGTAGATATATAATTTTTAAGTGCAAGGTGAAAAAATTCAGAAAAAAGTGAATATGTAAGAAAAAATCTCAAAGTTAATAATAATAATATATCCTCAAATTTTCGAGTTTAAAATGTAAACACGGAATTTTGAAAAACCAGCCCAAACCAGAAAAAATTGAATCCTGTTTTAAAAAATTAAATTTTAAAATAAAATTTCCAGAAATAGTTACTTCGAAATTTCGAGAGAAAAAATTGAAACTCTAAAATTCTATAAAAAGTGTACGTTTGGAGTTTTTAGTAGAAATTTTGGACAACAAATTTAAGGTTTAAACTTGGAGTTATGCATAGAAACTCAACATGTCGAAAAAAACTCGTAATTTATGTATTAAAAAATTCTCAATCTAAATTTTGGATTTTAATCCCGAAAATTTGATTTCCAACTCGAATATTGGAATTTTTTTGAAGTTCCTGACGGTTAATTAAATCCTTGATTTCATTAGTCCTTAATTTGCCTTAACCATAAGCTTAAACATTGTAAATTTAAGTCGAGGACAAAAATGAAACATTTCGAGATTAAACTTGATATTTAAAAAAAATAATAATTAAAGTTTTTTCTAGATATGTACTCACTTTTTTCTATCGAAATTTCAACTTTGAACTTAAAATTTATAAACACAACTAGCAGATACCCTCGCTTTCATCTGTGCGAAAGAAGAGAATGAATTGTCAAATTGTATTTGAAGAACTCTTTTTTTACTGAAAATTTCGAATTATTTTGATCATTTTGAGAGTACGACTCTTTTCAAAATATTTTCTCGTTCGACTCCCAAAATTTCTACTTTTTCTCGAAATGTTGACTTAATTTTTTTCGAAGATTTGACGTTTTTTGAAAACTCCAATTTCTTTAAAATTCTTCCTTTTTTGGGAACTTTCTTTTGATCATTTCTGTCTTTATTAAAAATTTTCTTGATTATAAATTTTAACATTTTTGAAATGTTTCAAATTTTTTAAAATATTTTGACTTTAGCTTGAAGTTTTGAATTGTTTGAAAAATTTTGACCTTTTACATTTTTGATCTTATTTAATTTTGGCCTTTTTTCGAAATTCCCCTCTTGTTATTGAAAATGTATACTTTTTTTTTTAATTTTGATTGCAAATCTGACGGCTTTTAAATTCGAGTTTTTAAAACATCTCAACTCTTTATGAAAATTTGAATTTTTGAAAGTTTCGACTTTTGAAAACATTGACTCACCTGACGTGCTTGTTTTTCTTTAAATTCGACTTTTTTTAATTTTGGCTTCTCGTCGTGACGATTTTTCCAAAAAATCTTTTGGCTTTACATTTTGATAACTTTGAATTTCCAAATTTTCATTTTCCATTTTTTCCAAATTTGAATTTAATTTGTTCAAACCTTTTACAACTCACTTCTTAAGATTTTGATCTATTTTTGAATTCTTTGAAAATTTTCGGACATAATTTTGATTTTTTGAGTTTCTTTTCAAAATTTTGAATTTTTCATAAATCTAATTATGCCGAAATCTTGTTTTTTTAAACCTCTACTGTTTTCCAAAATATCCACTTTTTTTTAACATTTCCACCTTTGTTCAAACTTTTGACTATTTCCTCGAAGTTTTTACCTTTTTTTAAATTTCGAATTTTTATCAAAATTTTCGATTTTTTTCTCAAAGTTTCGACTTTCATATAGTAAACTCGACTTTAAAAATTAATATACAAATCTTGTCCCATGAAACCAAAAAAGATTAAAAAATACAACGAAAGTTGTTTTAACGCGTTTCGATAGCCAAGCTATCATCTATCATCTTTAGAGAGATAAAGAAAAGTCCAACCCACAAAAAAATTTCAACTTTTCAGATGTTCGAACTTTCTTCAGAATTTTCACTTTTTTAAAATTTCGACTTTTTAACATTGAATTTAAAGAATCGGATTTTCTAAATTTCGACTTTTTAAAATTTTGAATAAACTGTATAAAACGAATACGAGACTTAAATAAATTTCGATTTAAAATAAAATTTTAAAACCTACTATTTTGGAATTAAAACTGAACATTTTTTAAAGAAGTCCAAATTTAGAAAAATTTTCGACTTTAAAACGTAGCTAAGCTTTTTTCAACATAGGAATGTTGAAAAAAAAGCTGAAGTCAAATTTTGGCTTTAAGTTAAAAATTTCTACAAAACTGTCACTTGAAATTTTAAATTGAAATGCAAATTTCAAGAAAAAAGTTTAAATTGTCTTGTAAAAAATATTCCTCAACATTTCAAGTTAAACGGCGGAAGTGCCAAATTTAAGCCAACATTTTGAGTTTGTTTAAAAATTAAACGTTTAGAAGTTTATATTAAAAAAGCAAACTCTGATCACCTGCAAAAATTTGGATAAATTCGTGTGGAGACAACGACGTCAATTCTCTATGTGTATAGGCAAGTTTAAATACAATCGCATGTATTATTCATTGCATACATTTTAAGTGGTTTTTAATGCCCCTTTTAATCACCTTAAAGGGTGAATTTTGTAAAATCCTCTTCCAGTGCTCACCTACGTATTATGGGAAAAATTTTTGTGAAATTTCTTGTCCCTACATGCACCAGTTTAGTCTGTGTGTTGTCTGTCAGTCAGTGCTTACAGATTTATTAGGTAGAAGTCCAATTATTCGGTTAAGAAATTTAAGCTTTAACATCATATTTAGAGAAAAAGTTTGGATGACAGGCTCAAAATTGACATAAATAAAATTCTACATTTAACACGCATTTTTGATAAATCAGATAACCTAAATTCTAATAAAATTACGACTTTTTTTGATAAGCCTCTAGAATAGAAAAATTTTAAGGTTAAAGATCAAAATTTCCCCAGAAACCTTAAAATTTCTTAAAAAGTCGACGGTCGATCTCAAGCTAATATCCGCATGCGGAAGAAATGAAGAAATATGACTCTTAAAAAGTATATAGCAGGAATGGCCAACAAGTTGATCGCGATCGACCGGTCGATCGCGAAACGTTTTTTGGTCGATCATGATCGATATAAGTTTTATTTAAAACGTGTGAATTCGATATTTTTGTCGAAATTTCGAATCTTAAGATTTAAATGTTTAGGAATAAACAATTAAAATTTCATGGGGGAAACGTCGAAATTAAAAATACAGAATAAAAAATAAAAGAGAAAAAAAAAACATTTACGAAACAAAATCACAAAGCTTTGAATACAGAAATTTACCGAAACTATAATTTCCAAATTTTCAAAAACTACAAACTTCGAAATAAAGATCAAAATTTTGAAAAATAAATAAAAAGGCACAATTTTGACTAGCCAAGAATTTAAAGTTAAAAAAAAGTCAAAATTTGGAATTTATATAATCAATAATCTTTTTCTCGGCATATCGACTTTAGTGTTTAAAAGCGAGAATAAAAGGTAAATGATAATTTGAGTTAAAACCCAGAGCAAATGGGAAATTTGAAAAAAAATTGAAATTTAAATTTATACTTTAAACTTGAAACTTAAAAAACGCCGCAAAAAATTAAGTCTTAAAAAATATAAATTTTGAGATTTAGTTGATTTAATTTAAAAAAGAAAACATCGAAATTTGAATTCTATGAAAAAAAGTTGAATGTCTGAAAAGCATGGATTTTTTTATTTCATCCAAGTTGAGTTAATCAAGATTTTGAAAATAAGACAGAACTTTTAACAAAATGTCCAACTGAAACTCGAGGTCTCGAGAAGAAAGAACTTTTGAAAAAGTTCAATATCTCGGACACTTTTAAAATTTTCGGTTTAAGCCAAGAAAAAAAAATTCGGAGTTCTACGAAAGGTTCACATTTCGACAAATACGTAAATATCTCTAAATAGGTCGAATTAAAAAAAAATATTGAAATGTTAAATTTTTCGAATTTACACTTAATATTTCAAATAAATTAAATACTCCAACGGAAAATAAAAATATGTTTAAATTCATTTTAGATTTTCAAGCCGAAGACAAGAAATAAAAACTTCAAAATTGAAAATGTAGACCCGTAATTTTAAAGAAAGGATTAAAATTTCGCAGTTAACAGGCAAGATTTTAAAAAAAAAGTAGAAAGCTTTAGAAAAAGTCGAAATTTAGATCTTTAAAATCGAAACTTTCGAAAAAAAAAGTAAACATCTTAAGTTTAAAGCTAGAAATGTTACTTGTCGGAACATTTGTCAGCATTCGAGTTGGACATACCAAACTGACGAGATCTAACAAGATTGAAACCGGTATTTGGTTTCCAAACTTCGAATCTAATAAATCTTCAAACCTATTGGTCTCTGTATTAGAATAGAAACGTCAGGAAAAAAATATTAGTTAATATGTGTTATTTACCGCCATCGCCAATCTAAGAATACATTTTTATTTATTTTTGACGTTACAATTGCAATTTTGGGAAAAATAATTTCAAGTCAGAATTAAAAAAAAATCTAAATTTCAAGAAAATAATAAAGTTTTAAGAAATAAATTTATAACTTAGAATCAAGGTTTTAACAAAAATCAAAATCTCTAAAGAAAACAATTTCGAAAAAAATTAAGACATTTATAAAAAATTTTACACAAATAAAAAAATTGAGAAAGAAGTCCAAGTTTCGAAAATAAAGTCTTAATTTACACTTAGTTTACACTTTTTGTGAAATAAATATCGTTAATTATGTGTTATTTGTGAAATTTTGATTAAAAAAACTCAACATTTCTAAATCAAACTCAAAAATCCTAAAAAATAAGTTAATTGAGCATTTTATTTCTTCAGAAAATATAAGAACATATTGTTACGAAGTAGTGGTTGTAAAATTTGTATTAGTAATTGTGTAATCTAAAGAACTGCCTAGAAACATTTGTTAATGGGAAGCGGCGGCGAAAATGAATCATAGGATAGATAAGCATTCTAGACTTTTCCGCGAGCGATAGTCCGATCTGTAGAGAGGTCCGTTCTAGAAACCGGCACGGTATAAATACGCGATCGTCTTTCCCTTAATTCAGTCAGTCTGATATTCAGATAGTTAGATAGTCGAATAGTTAAGTGAATCATAATCAGGGGCGGCCTTTTGGGGGTGGCAAGCAGGGCAACCGCCCCGGGCCTCGCTCTTGCAGGGGGCCTCGCGCACTCGCGCGATAGTGCGAATTTTAATGTTTGTTTGAATTTCGCGCCTTGCGCCGCGCGTTGTAAAACTCGAACTCGCTGCTCTCTTGCGTGGTAGTTATGGCGCGGATATCTGTCTCATTCGCTCCAATGAATGTTTTTTCCTTCTTTTTCACATTGACGAAATTTCGTATCAGTGGCACAAGTGCTGCCAACCTGCAAGGGCTCAACAAAACCTGAAAGTACCCATTTTCTTCATGTTTACGATTCGGGGAATTCCCGTGTTTCATTTCACCTGTCAACTGACGTCGAGCTATACTTTTATATTAGAGCGGACGTCATTTCTAAATCTTTGATTCTTTTAAGACATTAATTAAGAATTTGTTATCTTTGTGTTTATTAATTTTCTTAATTTCCAATAAACAAGTTTAAAAGTCTAAATTTATTTATAACTTTGCATTTCTTGTCAGCATCATTATTAAAACTCATGCGCGTAGGCAGGATTTCAGTTCAGGGAGGGGCAAGAATATTTTTGTAAAACTGATAAAAAAATAAAACCGAAAAACGTTCCGGTTGAGTATATGTATATTTTCATGTAATTACATGAACTGAGGAATCGAATTTTCAGATTAATTTTGAAATTTGAAAATAAAGCCGAACTTTGCGAAAACAGTCAAAAAATTGAATATAAAATAAAAACCGAACCTTTTGGAAAACTTCGAAAACTGTCGAAATTTCGAATATTTCGAAATATAATGATTTTTGAAAAATACCGTCGAAATGTCGAAAAAAAGATTGAAATATCTTGAAGAAAAGTGAACATTTTCAACCAAAAGTTTAATTTTGAGAGAGACGAATTTCGAGGAAAAAACGAATTTTGGTAAAAAGTTGGAATGTTTAGAAAATCGTGTTTACAATAAAATCCCTAACCTTTCGAAAAATCTCAAAAACTGTTGAAAATTCGAAAAAAATATATTTTTAAAGGTAGAGTTTTGTGAAGAAGACATAATTTGCGGAAAAAGTTAGAACTTTCAGAAAAATTTTTCACTGTAAGTGGAGATTTCCAGAAGCATAAAACATCCCTATTTGAAGTATGAGTCAACATTTTCAGAATAAGACAAATATTGAGAAACATGAAAATTTCGGAAATTTAAATTAAAAAACAAATTCAGAAAAAACCGAATTCTAAATAAATGAAAGTTCAATTTTGAGATAAAAAAGTAGAATAAAGTCGTAATTTCGAAAGCGACGAATTTTGAGAAAAAACCTTATTTTGGAAAAGGGTTTTTTTAGAAAACCGAAATTTAATAAAAACCCAACCTTTCGGAAGAACTCGAAAAATGCTGAAAATATCCTTAAAAATCAAATATTGTGAAAAAATTCGCAATTTCCAAAAACACTTTTCTCGAAATTTATTTTTATTATTCTAATTTTGACAAAATATTTAAATTTCAATAAAGAAAATGAATGTACAGCAAATCTTTTTCCCGAAATTACTCAAAAAAGGTTTTTTTCAACATTTTCAATTTTCGACAGTGGCGGCCTTTGGGGTGGCAAGCAGGGCAACCGCCCGGGGCCTCGCTCTTGTAGGGGGCCTCGCGCCCTCGCGCAATAGCACGAATTCTAATGTTCATTTGAATTTCGAGCCTTAACCGCGCATTATAAAACTGGACTCGCTGCTCCCTTGCATGATAGTTATCGCGTTGATATCTGTCTCATTCGCTCCAATCAATGTTCCTTTCCTTCTCTTTCACATTGATGAAATTTCGTACCAGTGCCACAAGTGCAGCCAACTGCAAGGGTGTTTCATTTCAGCTGTCAACTGTCGTCGGATTATGCTTTTATATTAGAGCAGTCGTCATCATTTCTAAATCCTTGATCCTTTTAAGACATTAATGCACCTTATTTATCATGATTAATAGTTTGTTATCTTTGTGTTTAAAAATTGAAGGACAAAACTTGTCCCCTGAAGCCAAGAAGGATTTTTTTGAAGATACCCAAAGACCGGTCCGTTCCACCCAAAAATCTTTGTGTTTATTAATTTTTCTTAGTTTCCAATAAACAATTTTAAAAGTCCAAATATATTTATTTATGACTTCTATTTCTAGTCAAGCATCATCATTGAAATTCATAAGCGTAGGCAGGATTTAGTTCAGGGAGGGGCAAGAATCATTTTGAAAAATTGATAAAAAAAGAAAACCGGAAAACGTTGTACATTTTCATTTAACTACATGAACTGAGTAATCGAATTTTCAGATTAACTTAGAAATTTGAAAATAGAGTCGAACTTTGCGAAAACAGTCAGAAAATTGAATCTAAAATAAAAACCGATCCTTTCGGAAAACTTTAAAAACTATCCAAATTTCGAAGATTTCAAAAAATAACGATTTTAAAAAATACTGTCGAAATGTCGAGAAAAAGGTTGAAATCTCTTAAAGAAAAGTGAACATTTTCAAGAGAAATTTTAATTTTGAAAGAGACGAGGAAAAACGAATTTTGGGAAAAAGTTGGAATGTTTAGAAATTCGTGTTTAAAATAAAATTCTAACCTTTCGAAAAATCTCAAAAAATGTTGAAAATTCGAAAAAATTATATTTTTAAAGGTGGAATTTTGTGAAAAAAAGATGTAATTTTCAAAAAAAAAGTTGGAACTTTGAGAAAAAATTGTCACTGTAAACGGAAATTTTCAGAAGCATAAAACATCCCTATTTCTAGTACGAGTCAACATTTCCAGAATAAGACAACTTTTGAGAAACATGAAATTTTCGGAAACTTAAATTTGAAAAAAAATCAGAAAAAAACGAATATTAATAAAATGAAAGTTCAATTTTGAGAAAAAAATCTAGAATAAAGTCGTATTTTCCAAAGCGACCAATTTTTTTTTGAAAAAACCCTATTTTGGGAAAGGATTTTTTAGAAAACCGAAATTGAATAAAAACCCAACCTTTCAGAAGAACTCGAAATTTCTAAATATGCCAAAATATTTCTAAAGACCAAATGTTGTGAAAAAGTTTTCAATTTCCAAAAACGCTTTCCTCGAAATGTTTACTTTTTTATTCTAATTTTGACATAATATTTAAATTTCAATAAAGAAATTAAATGTACAAGAAATCTTTTTCTCGAAATTACCCAAAAATATTTTTCACAACATTTTTAATTTTTGAGAAAACAGACGTATTTCGAGAAAACTAAAATTTAAAGGAAAAGTCAATTTCGAAGAAAAAGTCCAGAAAGTTTCAGAAACTAAAACATGGCATTTTGAGATAAAAATTCGAAATCTTTAGATAAGATGGATTTGAAATTTCTAGTCAAATTTAAAAAAGTCAAAATTTAAAGAAAAGACAAATATTCAGAAAAGTGGCCTAATTTTGATAGAAAAAATGATTTCCGAAAGAAGAGCCCAAAAAATGGAATTTTGAGAATAAAGTCGAAATTTCTGAAAAGACGAAATTAAACTAATTTTAAGAGAAATTCAAAATTTTTAGCAAAGTTGAATGTCGAATTTTGATATAAAAATATCGGGAAAAAGACAAATTTTAAGAAACCTGTTAAAAGTTCTGAAAAATCAAATTCCAAATGATCAAAATCTTCAGAAAAACCCGATGTTAATAAAAATAAAGGAATTAAAAAAAAACGAAATCTCTAAAAAGCAGTCGACATTTCTAGAAAAACTACCAAATGAAGCATCAAAGATCGAAATTTTCCAGAAAAAATTCAAACTTAAAAAGTGCAACTTTGAAAATAGCCGTCCGCTTGTGGAAAAAACGAGTCTTGAAAAAAAAGTCAAAATTTTAAGAAAGATACGAATTTCTAGGAAAAATATTGAGTTTTCCGGGAACATACAGGATGGGATTTCAAAATAATTTTAAATTTGCGAAAAAAGGCGGATTTTGAGAAAAATATCAAAGTTTCGATTTTTCTAAATTTGGTTTTTTTGGAAATTTCGATTTTTTTCCCTTGAAAAACAAAAAAAAAGATCGAAATTTTGAGAAAAAAGTCAAAATTTAGTAAACACTCGAAATTCTTCAGAGAGAGTCAAATTTTGTCGAAATTTTGGAAAAAGGACAAATTTTGAGCCTACCCTGCCCTTTTCTGACTACGTCTATGTTAAAACTAATTCCACAAATACGAGGACCTCCTAAAGATCTACCCGCCCGGAGCCTCGCAATGGCTAATGCCGCCCCTGATTTTCGATAATATGCCTGTTTTCCCTAAATTGGACAATTTAGAGAAAACATGAATTTCAAGAAAACTGAAATTCAAAGGCAAAGCCAAGTTCGAGAAAACAGTCCAGAAAGTTCCAGAAATTAAAACATCGCATTTTGAAATAAAAATCAAAATTTCAAAAATGAGGCGAAATATGAAGTTGAAATTGTGAAATTTAAAGTCACAATTTAAAAAGAAAACTAATATTTAAAAAAGTGGGAGAATTTTGATAGAAAAAATGATTTCCGAAAGAAGAGTCCAAAAAGTAGAATTCTGGGAATAAAGTTGGAATTTCGAAAAGGATGAATTTAAAATAATTTTAAGAGAAAAATTTAAAATTTTTAGCAAATCTGAATATCGAATTTTTATATAAAAATATCGAGAAAAAGGCAAATTTAAGAAACATGTCTGAAAAATCGCATTTCAAAAGATGAAAATTTTCAGAAATCCTGATGTTAATAAAAATATGGGAATTAGAAAAAATCGAAATCTCTGAAAAACAGTCGACATTTCTAGAAAATTTGTCAAATAAAGCATCAAAGATCGAAAATTTTCCAGAAATCATTCAAATTTTAAGAAAAAGTACAATTTTGAGAATAGCCGTTTATGAAAAAAAAAACGAATCTTGAAAAAATTTCAAAATTTTAAAAAGATACGAATTTCCAGGAAAAATATTTAAATTTCCTGGAACATACAGAATGGGATTATAGGATAAATTTTAATATTGCAAAAAAGGACGGATTTTGAGTAAAATATCCAAGTTTCGATTTTTTTTCCGTTTCTTTTTCCGCAAATTTTGATTTTTTTTCCCTTGGAAAAAAAATCGAAAAACTCGAAATTTTTCAGAGAGAGTCAGATTTTGGGGAAATTTTGAAAAAAAGACAAATCAGCAAATGTCTAATATTGAGAAAAATATCAAGGTTTTGAGAAACAAGTTGTATTTTAGTTATATAAACCATTCCAGGGAAAATTTTCTCGGAATTTTTGTCTTTTTACAAATTTTTTATAAAAGTCATTATAAAAATTTCCAGAAAAATATTTTTATCAAAAAAATCGATCAAATTTTGGGGAAAAAGTTAAATTTTGATAAATAAGGCAACATTTTTAGAAAATGCAATTTAAAGAAAAGCCGAAGTTGCCAAAAAAAAACAGATTTTGAGAAATGGTAGGAATTTCGAAAAATGAAACTATGAATTTTGATATAAAAATTCCGAAATTTTGACTAAAGTCGGACTCTGATAAAAGAATTTGAATTTTAGGAATAAATTTGAAATTTCGAAAGAAATTTATAAAAAAAAGATGCATTTTGAGAAATAAGTTGAAATTTCGAGAAAATGTCAATAGCTTAAAGAAGGACGAATTTTGTCGAATGGAAATTTTTTAGAGAAAGTCTTCTCAGTTGAATATAAATATTCGTTTAACTGCATTATTCAGGGGGGGGGGGGCAAGCGCCCTACCCTGCCCTATTCTAGCTACGCCTATGTTTAAACTAATTCCACAAACACAAGGGCCTCGGAAAGATCTACCCGCCCGGAGCCTCGCAATGGCTAAGGGATCCCCTGATCATAATTGCTGTGTTCGGAAATAAGTTTGAAATAAAGTGTTTACAATTCACGAAGTTTCAATTATCGAACCGGTAACACGCAACAATATGTTATTCCTGAAGCAAAGGCTCATTATGTGCATGTGTTAAACATCAAAATTCTAGTATTAGTAGATCGCGACACATCAACAAAAATTCACAGATCTCACACCTTACGTAAGCATCCTATGTATTGTAAATGCCTGACACAATTTTTAAATTGAAAAAATATGACATTTTTGGAGAACAATGCTGTAATTAATGTTGCCTTGTTTGTAAGATACAGAGAGTATTAAAAGCTGAAACTGTAAGGCTTATTGGTTTTTCTTTTATAGGTTCATTAATAAATAATCATTTTGGCTCTTCATGAAATTTGGTAACCTAAACGTTTTGGAGATAGCAAATCCATATCTACTCGAAATTTTAGTGTGTTTAGTAGAGGGCGCCATTGACAAAATAGCGTATAAATGTATTTTGCATTTTGTACAAAAGAATACTTTCCCCGTTGGCGCCCTTTACAATGTATACTAAAATTTTGACTACATGATCTGTCGGGTTTCGACTAGATATTGTTTTATTATCGCGAAAACTTTTAGTAGGGATATCCAATTTTATACAGATAAAAGTCTATTAACAATGAACATATAAACATTAATATATTTTAGTTTGATCGTCGACTTCTGGGATCACCTGTAGATGCAGTATATCCGGCGATGGGGTAGACAAGAGGGCAAACGGACCAAACATTTCATTTTTCGAGGAAAAGTCATTCTTTATAAATAGTTTTACTTGCCGAGAGAATACGATTGTCGATGGAAAAAATTAAAAATTGCATACAGGGTGTCCCAAAATTTTGAAATAAGGATACTTTATTCTTGTAAAAAATGTAATTAAAAAAGAAAATTAAAAACTTTTTATAAAAAAAGACTTCCTCGAAAAATGAAATTTTTGGTCCGTTTGCCCTCTTGTCTACCCCATCGCCGGACATTGTATAAGTATATATGTTAGTTTTGAATTTAATTTGGCAAATAAACATAAAGATATGTGTGTTCAAAATTTGAAAGGCCAAATGTTAGAAGATGATTTATTACTTACCATAAAACATGAAATTAGTTTTTAAAAACGTCGAAAACCTAGAGTTTCTAAAATAGTAGTAACTCAAGTAAATCAAAATAAAACAACTTAGTTAATAAAATCTGTCTATATTTAATATATTTTAATAATTTTGTGATATAAAGAAACAACCGTAAACAAAAATCAATTTACATATAAAATCGAGTATAATTTAATTTTACCAATATCATAAATGAATATTATAATAGGTAAATTAATAAACTAAATGTGTAATGAATAACATGACTCATAGCGAATAGTACATATAAAAAAGGTATTTTATAAAATTGGATAAAGAGTTTTTTAAGGATCAAAATAAATCTTTTTTTTTAAATTTTACTTACTGTGATATACAAAGATATTGACGCAAAAAACTTGCATATTTTCGTACTTTCAGTTACAGATTTCTTAATTATTTCATTAATATTGAAAAATGGTTTATTTATTCCTATCTTCCCTATCCAAAATAAAAATAACTCACAAACCACTGTTCGTAAACTATATGGGGTAACACTAATTGTAAGCTGAACGCCCAGTATAAAAGAGGTGATTGTAACCCATATAAAATATATTTTATGTTATAAAGTACATATTATAAAAAAAATATACAAAAACGAGGCAACCTAGAAACTAAAAGCTTGGCTAAAAAAATATTGCCATACATATTCAACAAACTGCTCTATATTTTATATTATACAGGGTGTTCAGCTAAAAGTGACTCCCGGCTATATCCAAAAATAATAACTCATAAACCACTATTTGTAAATTATCTGGGTAACCCTTAACTAAACGTCCTGTATAAAAGATGATTACAATCCATATAAAATATATGTTATGTTATAAAGTACATACATATTATAAAAAAAAACATACAAAAACGAGGCAACCTAGAAACTAAAAGCTTGGCTAAAAAAAATATTGCCATACATATTCAACAAACTGCTTTATATTTTATATTATACAGAGTGTTCAGCTAAAAGTGGCTCCCGGCTATATTCAAAAATAATAACTCACAAACCACTATTCGTAAATTATCTGGACAACTCTTAACTAAACACCCTGTATAAAAGATTATTACAATTCACATAAAATATATTTTATGCAAATCCGTTAACAGTGGCTAACTGAGGAATTTTGTTGTTTTGACACAAACTTGAATAGCAGTTTTGACAACATTTATAAAATTTAAATTCGTCCTCAATTTGTTGAAATATTTTTGGATAACCAGCATCATAAAGGAGAGGAAGTGCTTTTTCATGAATGTTACGCATATCTTTAGTCCACCAGATTCTGTCACATATACGACAATATTCATTTACCCTATTACTATAAAAATGTCTATCTATATAATTTACCAAAAATAATGTTCTCTTTTCAAACACTTTTACATTGGTCGCTGTTACAGTAACTAAATTAGCATTATTCGATAAAATTTTCTCCAGAAAAGCAGTACCATGGTTTGAGGCAATAGTCGAGGCAGTAGTACTAGAACTAGCTTTTGCCTGCCGTTGAGCTTTCTTCTCGCGATAACGTTGACTAGCTAAGGCACTCTTGGATCTAGTATTTTCAACCATACCGACATCATCAACCTTCGTAGTATCATTAAGAGTCTTTAATAAATTAGTTTGACTTATTTTTCTGCGCTGTCTGTAATTACGACATCTTTCGGCGTTTGATATACCACTTTTGATTCGTGAATATTTTGGTTTTTCTTTTCCCTTTTGTGTTATCAGCAAAGCTTCTGCCTTTTCATTGAGATCATTTGGTTTTCTTTTTTTTTTACGAGTACATTTTTTTCACCTTTATTTTCTGAAATATTTAAATTTCATTTCTTACCACGTTTGTTTTGTGAATGACTCAAAAATGTCACTTCTCTTTCTTCCATATTATTTAATTTTATATTAGAAGAATGTTTTTGAGACTCCATTACCAGGTCTATTTCCTCCGTGTTGTTTGACTTTACACTGGAAGAAACGTCTTGAGAGTCATTCTTATTTTCTATTAATTTCGGGTAATTAACTGAACTTACATTATTGGATAAAAATTCAAGAGAAAAGCAGCACCTCTGTTTGAAGCATTAGTATTAGAACTTGCTTTTGCCTGTAGTTGAGCTTTCTTCTGGCGATTACGTCGAAGATTTAAGGCATTCTTGGACGGAGTATTTTCAACAATAACTATGTTATTAACTTCAGTAGTATCATTAACAATTGTTAATAAATTAGTACGACTTATATTTTTGCGTTGTCTGTAATTACGACATCTTTCTGCGTTTGATTTTTGTATTTTTCGATTTTTCTTTTTTCTCTTGTGACAAAATACCATTCACGAACGAAGATTCAGTTGTAGGTAAAGCACTTACCTGTAGCTTTTTACGTTGCCTGTAATTACGACATTTTTCTGCGTTTGTCATACGGGTCTTTTGGTATTTTGATTTTTCTTTTGTCTTTTGTGAGGCCAGCAAAGCTTCTTCCTTTTGATTGATGTCAGTAGGTGGATTAATATCAGATATCATTTTCTCCTCCATATTGGATTTTAGGATTTCATTTATTCTTATTCTAGTTGTCAATCATTTACAATGGGATTGATAACATTGGAATCATTTTCTCCTCTATATGGTTTGACTCTAGAATAGAAGACATTCCTTAAAACATTTTTAACACATTGAATGACATTAGACCATACACCATACAGGAAAAATAAACAGCCATATTTTGCGGCTTGTTTTAAATAAATAACTCTTATTGTTAAATGGCTATTTTTTATTGTTTTTTAGTTTGTTGCGTCTTATCGAGTAATCAAATAAGTAATAAAAATATTGCATTTTATTCTTTACGGTCTAAATTTCGTTTATAGATAAATATTTTATTTAAAATCTAGTAAACAAGAATTTTAAAACATTGATAATTAGCGAAACTGTAAAATCTGACATTTTTGACGGATACTATGTCGATAAATATTTTTCTTTTATTTTCTCTAATCTAATTCTAAGATTTCATTCAAATCGGTTCATAAATAGCAAAACTGTCAAATTTGACATTTTTGACAGATACTATGTCAAAAAATATATTTTTTTATTTTTCCTAGTCCAATTATAAAATTTCACTCAAATCGGTTCCTAAATAGCGAAACTGTCAAATTTTACATTTTTTACAGATACTATGTCATGTATGTAAAATCGACATATTTTGAGAATCACCCTGTAGGTATCTTCTAATCAAGTTTCTAATAAGTAATAAAAATATTGCATTTTCATATTTACGGCCTAAATTTAGATTTAAATAACACTAAAATAACACCAACTTACCTTATTCAACAATATTATTCAAACATTTAGAATAACTCACAACGGCGTCGTCAAAGTATTCGTTACGTACTATCACAGTCTCAAAGGAACTATTATCACAAGCAAACTATTCGACTAAGCGCTGGTCGAGGTCACGACATCCTTATTAAGTTTGCCTAAAAGTGATCCCAGTAGCATTTTCAATACTAAAACTGTCGATCACATATGTAATGAAGTTGGCCAGCCCTGGTATGCAGCATCAAATGCAGCCTGTATGTGATAAAGTGGACTTTAGCTGAGCTAAAAGCGAATAAATCGAAATTCTCGTCTTAATAAAAATGTTAAATTGTTTACTCTAATTTGTCAACATCACATTATTACTTTCACGAGTCGTCCCACAGCCTTTAAATCGAATTTTCCGCCTACGTCTTACCCTTTTCTCTCAACTGTATAATAAAAAGAAATTTCCATAGAAATCTCTAGTCATTTTCCGACGAGCAACAACTTGAAGACAACAACAGAGAAAAGTTAATATAGTTATGAATTTTAAATAAAGCGACATCGATTCGGTGAATTTATGTGGGTTTTTTAGTGGGAGAGAAATGTTATTTCCCCAGGGTCATAAATCACGAAGAAAAAGGGGGGAAATTAATGACAATGTCAAATTTATTCTCGATGAGGATCGGAAAGAATTAAGACTGCATTCGCCCCAAAAGTGCGCGTTCGCAGCTTAGAGCAAATAAAACGACAACGTCGAAAGCCTAACGGTTTGACTTTTTAGGTTAGGTTACGCGTCCGCCTTCTATTAAAACTTTCACATGCAATTTTTTGCAATGTCGCAAACACTTAACATTCGAAATTAGTGACGATGTACTCTGTAATATCCAAAGTATTTTTTATTTTAGCGATTGCAACAAAATGTCGTTGCTTACAGTTCTCCGAGCTTAGGGTAAGTTTGTTGCTTTTTTGCGCTATGTCCTATTCAACTTTTTAATTTTATATGACAAGGTAAAAAAGCGAAAAAAGCCTATTTATTATTAATTTGTGTTTCGCGTATGAATTATAGTTTTAGGTATAAAACTATAAATTTAGTTGCTATGCTTACTAATTTAAGGCTTAGGGTACCTTCACATTCGTTATTAGGTTTTATTCCGTTTTATGAAGAAATCCAGTGGCGGAGATCAAAAATTTTCATCCTATTAAAACGTTTATAGCTGTTTATTTTTACATTAAGTGAATATTCAATTAACGGTTTATGCTTTAAAATATTGGTACATAATTTCGTTCAAGTTCTTTGTTCAGTCGTTATTTGATTCGTTTAACTTTTTAATCACATAGTACTATTGGAATCTAATTACGTTCTTTGCTTGGTATTAGGGAATGAAAAGGTTTTTTTTCATGTATCAGAATTTGATATTTTTGGAGACATTTTTAGTAGCATGTAAACCAATACCATGTGTACGAAAAGTTTTCGGATCTAGTGTGCTGCTGTCATTTTTTGTCATGTTTACGTATGTTCCTTACTTGATCGGTATTTTAAACAGATAGGTGAACAAGCATAACCTTAAAAAAATATTTTATTGATTTGATGTTACAATTTAATGGAAGCAATGTTGAATCCTACTTTTGACAAGCCCAAAAAAGCAATCGTGAATGGATCTTTTCTATTCCTGAATGTACTGCAGAATTGTTATGTCAAGGTTAAATGTCAATTTGGTAAGTAGGAATCAAATAAGGAACATACGTGAACGTTTAAAAAATAACAGCAGCTTTGTTCTTCTCTTTACATTTCTACTTTAATCACCAATCTAAATTTTCTAGAAAACCTGGAAATTTCGGTGTTTAAAGTCAAGAGTGTTATATATTTTTTTTCTCTTCAACTTGAAATATGTTTGTTAATCAATTGGTTGATAGTTTACTGGACGACGCGGGTGAAAACTCATTATTATCAACTATTTTCTTAACGTGTTAAATGAATCGGTTCTTTATTAAATTTCGATGTTATTCTTTCAAAATGTCAAAATGTTTCAAAAATTTCAATATTTATTTTGAAATCTTCTCCTTTTTTAATTTGGATTTTTCCAAAATTTCGACAGAATTTTCATTTCAGTTTCTGTTTATTCGACTTTATTTTGGTAATTTTCACTTTTCTGAAAATAATTTTTTTTTACAAAACTGAAAATTTCGAATTTTTAAAAATTTTAACTTTAGCCGACTTTTTAAAATGAGTTTTTTCAAAGGGTGGATTTTTCAACGATTTTACTTCAAATTTTCGACTTTTTCCTAACAAAATCTGGTTTTTTTCAAAATCTAAATTTTATTCAAAATTTAAACTTTATCTAAACTTTTTCTGAAATTTCGACTTTCCTGATAATTTTTGGTTATCTCCCAAATTAAAATTTTTCGAAAGTTTAAGGATTTTTTGAAAATTAGACTGACAATTTGGACTTTTTTCAAATTTTCGACATTTTTTAAAAATGTGAACTTTTTTTGACGCGTTGTATTTATTCAAAATTTCAATTTTATTTTAAAATAAACTTTTTTCGTGCCCAAATTTAAAACTATCTTAAGATTTTTGACTTATCTCAAAAATTCGCTTTTTTTCAAATTTTTAACTTCGATTGAGAATTTCGACTTTTTTGAAATACTTTTAAAAAATTTCACATTTGTTCCAAATTTCCACACTGAAAATTCCTACGTTTCTTTTTTTAAAAATTGACTTTTTTTCAAGATTTCTACTTACGAAATTTAAACTTTTCTTCAAAAAGGTCAAGCTTTTTAAATCATAACAAGCTATATCCTTCAAAATTTCGATTTTTCAAAATTTCAACCAATTTGAGAACTTCGGGTTATTTTGTAAAATTTCAATTTTGAAAAAATTTTGACTTTCTTCAAATTATAGGCTTTTTTTTGAAAATTTTATTATATTTTCTTAAATCTCGATATTTTTTAATGTCAACTTTTTTGAAATTTTCGAATATTTTTTAAAATTTCTGCTTTTTTTTCAAAATCTTTGACTTTACCACTTTGAAAATTTCGATATTTTTTCAAATTATTTTTTGAAAAATTGGTTTTTTTTAAGCTTTCCATATTTTGACGTTTTGAAAATTCTTTGAACATGTTTTCAAAATTTTGACTATACATATTTTTTAAGTTTTAGAATACTTTTTAAAATTTGCAGTTTTTTAACTGTAATTTTTTTATAAATTTCACAATTCTTTTTAATTCTCGAATTTTTTTAAATCGTGTTTGACCAATTTTTTTAAAATTTTACCTATTCAAAGTTTTAAATTTTGCACATAAATATAAATTTTAAACCACTCTAAAATTTCCAGTTTTTTAAAAAGTTTTAATCTTTTTGAAAATTTTGCATCTTTTTTCCGATATTTCTCGATTTTTTAAATGTCAATTTTTCAAAAATGTTGATTTTTTTTAATTTAGAGCTTTGCCTGAAAATTTTTGGAAATTTCCCAAAAAATTTCTAAATCGTCCAAAATTTTGACTTGAAAATTTTGACTTACATTTTAGCTTTTTTGAAATGTCGACTTTTTTAAATTTTGGACTTTTTAAAAATCTTAAAATTACAATTTTCTATTTTTGCAATTTTTTCCCTATTTAAAATTTGATGAATGGATTTTTATAAAATCTACTTTAAAATGCATATGTCAGGTGTTATTATCGAGAAGTTGAACATTTTAAAATTGTACTATTTTTTTAAATTTTAAGGCTTTTCTTTTCCCTTTCGATATTAATATTTAAAACATCCAAAATATAACAAAAAAGTTAAAGATCGATATTTTAATAAAAACACTTTAAATTTCATTTTTTCTAGAAATTCAACTTGAAATTTACGAGGGTAAATTAAATATGGACCGGAATTTGTTTTTAAAAATTTATTAGTAGAAGATACATATATGAAAGTTATTAACTAATTCTTCTAAATAACCTCCTGATTTTGTTATGCATTTGTCCCAACGGATTGGAAGTTTTTTAATGCCATCATCATAAAAAGAAGGGAGGTGTGTTTGCATTGCGCATAAATGTCTCAACAGCAGCATCATCATGGAATCGTTCGGCTCCTAGAGCTTGTTTCAGTGGCCCTAACATATGATAATCGCATGGTGATAAATCGGAACTATAAGTTCTAATGTTGCCCAATGCATTTCCTCTAATTTTTGATGTGTCAGTTTGGCTGAGTGGGGGCGGGCATTGTCGTAAAGCAAAATCTCATTTTTGACCGAAAATTCGCGCCTCTTCTGCCGATTCTGCCGTTTTGCTTCATCCAATAGCTAGCAGTAGTAGGCAGTATTAACCGTACGACGTTCAGGCAGAAAATCACATCTCCTTTAAAATCCCAAAATACTGTCGCAAGAACCTTTCCAGTTGATAGACGAGTTTCTCCACTCCATGCTTGATTGTTTAGATTCAGGGGTGTAATGGTGGACCAAATTTCATCACACGTAACGATACGTTGCAAAAAACCGTCACCTTTACGTTAAAGACGACCAAGATGGCGCTGACAAATCTCCAGACGTTGTTGTGTCTATTCTTCAGTCAAAAAACGAGGTACCCACCTGGCAGACATTTTTCGAAACCCCAGCTCATCTGTAATGATGGATTGAGCACTTTCAAAGCTTATCCTTATCTGAGTTGCAATCTCGCCAACAGTTAAACGGCAATCACCTTCCAAAAGGCGTTGAACAGCGTTAATCATGTCCGCAGTCACACTGGTCCGAGGACGACGGGCATGGGGTTCATTTTCAAGTTGAGTTCATTCTTCCAAAAATGTTTTGTGCCATTCATACACTTGGCTTTACGTTTTCAGCGGCAATTCGCTTGAGCACAGGAAGTCACGTGATATCCCCACCTAACATGTCTAAGCGAAGGCGCACACTCCCGATGCCCTCATAGCGACATGATAGAAATTCCGGTTCATATTAGATTTACCCTCGTAGAATTTAAATAAGAAATTGTTAAACTTTCTTATTCGGGATTTTTGTACAGATTCGAAAATGTCTTTGAATGTCGACTTTCTCAAACTTTCCCATATAAAGTCTCACAACCTTTTATTTTTTTACTTGTAATTTTGAGTGTTTATCGAAAATTCGACTTTTTATCGAAATTTTGTTGATTTTGATTGAATTTGAAGGGAGGTTATTTTAAAGTGTGCAAAAGGATGGTTGATGGGCTCAGCAATAAAGTGAACAAGCGAACAAACGATTTATTTAGAAAGCGGAACTTGATTTACCGCAACGAAAATGACGCTTCTAAGCTAACACTTTTTTGATCTTGATTATTTAACTCTCGATGTGACTTGAACTATTATTTTTATTAATATTAAGTAACGTTTCCTGTAACTAGTTTTTGAAAAAAAATATTGCATAATTTTCATTTATTAAGACAATTTAATGTTGTTATTTTTTTCAAAAAATTGATATGGAAGACGTTACTTAATAATAATTAATCACTTTTTTCACAAAAAATGCAAATCGATGCAGAAAAGATCAGTAAAATTAAAATTAACCATTTTTTTCACATCAAAGTAAGCCCATATTAGAATTAAGGAAACTACAAAATCAAGTTTAGGTCAAATATTTTCGTCAACAAAAACTATATCCGCACGCAACACTCAAATATTCGTTATTATTAATTTCCTTTTTAATTTATTTCATAGAAAATTTGTGCAAAAGATATTTTTAGAATTTTGTGAAAGACTGTTTATTTTTAAATTATCTTGTTGCATTTTTTTGAGCTGTTATCACAAATTCATTTAAAGTAAACACCCAGATTAGGATTTTGTTATTTACTTGGGTGACTACGACTTACAAAAGTAATATGCTCTTATCTACATATTTTTATTTTGTTTATTGTGCTGATGCGGGGATTATTACGTGTTAAATTTTTAGAAAGAGTCTAAAATTCTAGTCGCAGTGGAAATTTGGAAAGAAAAACTGAGTATTTAAAAATTATTAAAATTTCGTCTTTATCTCAAAATTTCGATTTTTCCAGATATTATAGTTTTGAGTAAAAAGTCGAATGTATGAGATTTTGTCGACATTTCCGGTCTAAAAAAAATGTTAATCGATTTTTTTTCTAGACATTTTGTGTTAAAATACGAATTTCTTTTTTAAAAACTTAGTTTTTCGAAAATAAAATTTTTGCATTAAATTTGAAATTTGAGCTTGAAGTTTTTAAAATTCAAAAATTCCAGATATTATTTATAAACTAGCTGATCTACACCTTCGTCCACGTGATAAGAGAGCAAGAACTTTTAGGTTACCTTTTTGGAAATTCCGAATTTTTTTGAGGAATTTGATTTTTACTGGGAATGTGGAATTATGTTTTTTAAAAATTCCGACATTTTAAAATACCAACTTTTTTCAGAATGTCAACATTTTATCATTCAACTCCCAAAATTTCAAGTTTTTTTGAAATTTTAACTTAATTTGGAAAATTTCGACTTTTTTAGAAGTTTTTACTTTTTTTGAAAATTCCAGCTTTAAAATTATGATTTTTGGGTATATTATGACTTTTTTTTAAAAACTTTTTATGATAACTTTTGTTTTTGTTAAAAAATTTCTTTTTTAAAAATTTGCTTTTCAATAGTTTAAATTTATAATATTTTGACTTATTTCGGAGTTTTTGACTTTTGACTTTTTATCACATTTTTGACTATATTTTTAAAAAATTTGATCTTTTTTCAAAACTCCCATCAGTTATTGAAAATTTTTGGAACGTTTTTTAAAATTTTGACTCGAAATTTCTAGTTATTTGTAAACCTCACTGTTTTTAAATTCGATTTTTATAAAACATTTCCATCTAAATTCGACCTTTTTTGTTAGTTTCATCTTTTCATCCTTTCGACTTTCAGAAAGTAACGATTTTTTTAAAATCTGACTTTTTTACTGAAAATCTCAACTTTTTTTAAACATTTCGACTTTATGTTTTGAAAATTTCGAATTTCCAATTTTCCATTTTTTTTAATTTCTACTTTTTCCAAATTTTAACTTGTTTTGTAAATTTAAACTCTTTCACAATTTTGACTCTCTTTAAGATTTTGATACACTTTTTTTTTAATTTAGTTTTTTTTAAGCCCGATTCTGTTGAAATATTGCTTTATTGAAAACCGTATTTTTAATTTCCACTTTTGTCCAAATTTTTTATTATTTCTCGAAGTTTTGACATTTTTTGGAAATTTCGACTTTTTTTTTAAAGTTTCGACTTTTATATAGCAAATGGATTTTTTATTTAAAAATTTAAATAATTCGACTCTTTTTGAAAATTTTCATTTTTTTGAAAAATCAGATTTTTATCACAATTTCGATTTTTAAAATTTTCGAACTTTTTTTTTAGAATGTTTACTTTTTTTTGAAAATATTAACCTTTGGTCATCAAATTTGGGCTTTTTTGTAGGGTATGATTTTTTTCAAAATTTAAACTTTTCAAAATTTTAATTTTGTCTGAAAATTTTTAATTTTTTTCGAAATTTCAATGATATTTTCATTTGAAAAATTGGATTTTTCTCAAAATTTCGATTTTTTCGAACTTTTTTTAGAATTTTAACATTTCTGAAAATGTTAACCTTTTGTTATCAAATTTCGGCTTTAAGATATGATTCTTTTCAGAATTTATATTTTTTTGAAAATTTTAATTTTGTGTGAAAATTTTCTCTTTTTTTTTTCAAAAATTTCGACTTTTTCTTGAAGTTTCAATTTTTACATAGCAAATTGGTTTTTTATTTGAAAAATCCGACTATTTTTTGAAAATTTTCACTTTTTTGAAAGATTGAATTTTTATCACAATTCCGATTTTTAAAATTTTCGAACTTTTTTTTAGAATGCTTACTTTTTCTGAAAATGTTAACCTTTTGTCATCAAATTTCGGCTTTAAGATATGATTCTTTTTAGAATTTATATTTTTTTAAAAATTTTAATTTTGTGTGAAAATTTTCTTTTTTTTTTTCAAAAATTTCGACTTTTTCTAAGTTTCAACTTTTGCATAGCAAATTGGTTTTTTATTTAAAAAATCCTACTTTTTTTTTGAAAAACTTTTTGAAAGATTGAATTTTTTGTCACAATTCCAATTTTTAAAATTTTCAAATTTTTTTTTTAGAATGTTTACTCTTTTTGAAAATGTTAACCTTTTGTCATCAAATTTCAGCTGTTTTTTAAGATATGATTTTTTAGAGAATTTAAACTTTCAAAATTTTAATTTTTTATGAAAATTTTTCAAGAATTTTTACCTTTTTACGAAATTTCGACTTTTATATAGTAAATGGTTTTTTTATTTGAAAAATTGAAAAATTCGAATTTTTTTAAAATTGCCTTTTTTTCAAAAATTGGTCTCTCAACATTTCGATTTTTTCGAACTTTTTTCAGAGTTTTCACTTTTCTGAAAATCTTCATCGTTTGTCATCAAATTTCGGCGTTTTTCTTAAGACATTATGACTTTTTAAAAATTTAAACTTTTTTCAAAATTGCAATTTTTGAAAATTTCCACTTTTTTAAATAAATTTCGACTCTTTCTCGAAGTTTTAACTGTTATGTAGTAAACTGGATTTTTTATTTATAAAATTTAAAAATTCGACTCACTGGTATTCTGAAAAATTGGATTTTTTTCAAAATTTCGATTTTTAAAATACATGAACTCCCGTCGTTGTGTCGCCATTGCGAAGCTTTGCATTTATTTACATAGAAATGTGTCGTGCTCGTGCTATATGCACGAGAGTAGAAAATCGAGAAAGTGCGCGAGATCTGGCAACACTAAAGCGGACAAACAGACAACCACACTTTCGCATTTATATATTAGTAAGGATTAAAAAATTAAATTATAATTTCAAAAAAAAATCAAAATTTCGAGAAATAAATTAAGTTTTTACTATTATCTCTTTAAAAACATTTGTCAAAAGGTCGAGTTTTATCTCGAAATACTGGTTTTGAATTGGGTATTTCGAGAAAAATTTCGATATTAAATTCGATATTCATTTTAATTTCGAAAAAACATTTTGCAAATTCTGTTTTCAAGTCTCAACTCGAAATTTTAGCTTTCAATTGGAAATTACGATGTTTAAGTAGAAAAGTCTTCGATGTTTAGGTTGAAAAAGTTTTTTTTAGATATTTGGAAGTTGTTTGTCCGAATATTAAATATTAAATAAATTTTTGATTCAACCAAAACAAAAATTTAATTTTAAGCTCAATATGTCGAGAAACATCTTTATAGACATTTCGAGGAGTTTTTAACTTTCGGCTTTAACTTTAAAAGGTTATTACAAAATTCAAATTAACGCTTTAAATTCTGAAAAAGTTCGAGATTTCTAAAAATATTGGCTAATCTTGCAATTTTATGTTTTTTATAAAAATTTTGAGCACAAAAATCGAAGTTTTCAATTTTTAAGTTGAAATTCAACAATTAATTCAGATTTTAAATTGTTCAATTGTTCTTCGTTTTTTTAAAAGAATGACAAATTTTTAAAATAATTCAAGAATAAATTTCTAATATTTTGTAGAAATATCGAAATTTCGTTTTTTCCAATTCTTACTTTTTTCGAATTTTCGACTTTAATCCTAAAATTTAGATCTTAAACTTGAAATTCTCACATTTATTCTCATAATTTCTACTTTAATTTTGATAATTTTACTCTTGAAATTAAAAAAAAGTTTAATCTCCACATTTTCAAAAGGAGACAAAATTTTGAAAATAAATGTGATTTCTAAACTTTCTTTCCCGATTAACTTTTCCAAATATGCGGCTACTAACTATATTTTTTTATGAGAGTTGTCTTTGTAGGAAAAACACTCCCCGAAGCGCATCTCCTATGATGAAATCAGACGAATAGCCGCGCTTTCGGATCCGAAATACATCGATGAAGTTCTTGATAATATTTTGATTCCGCGCGTGGTCGGCACTGCCGGTCATCTCAAAGTCTACAACTACATCAAATCCGAGCTGAAGAAATACGGTTTTAGCGTGGAAACAGACGAATTCCACGACAAAACCCCACTAGGAAATCTAACATTCAGAAACCTCATCGGAACGTTGAACCCAAGCGCCGAAAGGTACCTAGTCCTGGCATGTCACTACGACTCCAAGTACTACAAAGATATCACGTTCTTAGGTGGGGGGGTTCGTGTTCCGATTTGTTACATCGACGTTGTTTGGTTTGTTTTTAGCGGCTACGGATTCTGCGGTTCCCTGTGCCATGATGCTTAATTTGATCAAAGTACTTAATACAGACCTACGTAGAATCAAAGATAACGAACTCAGTCTGAAATTAATATTTTTGGATGGAGAGGAGGCGTTCCAAAGATGGGGGCCAAAAGACTCAATTTACGGCGCCCGACATTTAGCCCGTAAATACCATCAGAAGAAGTCGCTCAGTAGTACCGTAAACGACTTGGTGTCGGATCTGAGTAGGATCGATCTTTTCGTGTTGTTGGATTTGATCGGGGCTAAGAATCCTAATTTTTACAGCTATTTTGAGGACACTGAGAAATGGTAGAATTTGTTGTAAGCAGCGTCGTAGTTAGGGGTTGGTTATAGAGGCGACCACTGGTGGCGTAGGTTAGGGGAGGGGTGCATTTTGCGTTGTTTCTATTCCTACAAAAAACGGGTACTTTTGGGAGGATTAGAAATTCACCTCTGCAGCAAAGGAGGTGTTTTTGGGGAGCGGAAAATTCAATGTTTGCCCCCGATTGCCCAACCCTAGCTGCGACGCTAATAATAAGGCAAATTCAATGAATATGCATGACGTTAACTTTTAGGTTTTCTCTGCTTGCCACCGATGAGGAACACTTGAGGAATTTGGGGTTATTAAATGGGTCATCGACTTATTTTCACAAAATTCGCCAATTTAGTTATATTGAAGACGATCATATACCGTTCTTGCAAAAAGGTGATATTTTGAAAAAGCAGCAACTTCTATTTTAATGTTCTAATTTTTTTAGGTGTTCCGATTTTGCATTTGATCACAAGTCCGTTTCCGACGTTTTGGCATACCGCAGGAGACAACAGAAGTATAGTTGATTTGCCAACCATAGAGGATTTAAATAAAATATTGCGACTTTTTGTTGTTCAGTACCTTCATATGTTAGTAGTTGATTAACTTTAATTTTCTACTCTTAATACCCAGTATTTTCCAAATGTGATAAATTCTTTACTTGTTAACTCTCTATTTCTGTTTTTGATTAAAGCATTTTTAAAAGTGATTGATAATTCCGATTTTTTATTAATTTTGGATTTTATATCAGTAGGGATTCCTCCACTGAATCAGCAACTTTGGAAAAAGAATTGTGAAGTGCAGTTTCGGCCAAAGGACGTTTGGAAACAAAGTTATCAAGAATTGTTAATTTACTGTTTATAAAATTTTAAATATAACATAGACTTTTTTCATTCCTATTCATCCTTTGTTCTTTATAGAAGTTGTTAAATTAAAAACCTATCTAAAATAAGGGTCCTTGTCAGTAGCGCCCAAATTTGAACAATGTACAAGAGTACGCAACATTGTGCAGCATTTTTAAGAGAAGAAAAAAATTCACAACCATCCAAATAGGGGGAGGTGGCATTTTTTATATTTTTGGTTAAATTCAGTTAATTGTCATTTACTGTCAATTTTGAGTGACTTAGAATTTGTAGTAAATTGTCTGAGGTGGCAAAAACTCCAAGTTACGTCACTGGCTAACAATCTTAGATAGGAAGATAAAGGAGCGGATAAAGGATTTCACTCAGGTGGGGACAATTTTTCCATGATTTTGGTTTCCCATGTTTACAAAAACAAGTTCAAAAATTGTTTATATTATCCCTTATCAAACAAAATACAATTAACTAGAACTTCAAAACAAAATTGAACTAAAAACAAACACTTATTTTTGCCAAAAGGAAAACCGGCGTTGATTCGAAAAAAATATGAATTTATCAAGGTTTCAGTACACGTTCAAAAACAACTAAAATAGCATTACAGTTAATTGAGTGGAGGAGGCGAGTTGTCGTTTCCTCTACACCAATATTATAACTACGAATACGTAAAACCGGGATTAATTTAAGATTTTCCTTTTAGAAATTTCAAATTTTTCGTTGACTTTCTAGATTTTTTCTCATTTTATAGCCTAAACTTCAAATATTTACTTTTTTTTTAATTTCTCCATTCGAAATTCGATCATTAGCAATATTGCAGTTTTTATTTTATTCATATTATTTTACTGTTATGAAATACCGATTTTAAGCTTGCAGTTTTTTTACAAAATTTATCATGTTGATTTTTTAAAGAAATTACTATTTTTACATTAAAGTTCTTTTTTTCTTTAATTTCTCGTTTTTAAATTTGAAATATTGAAAATATTGACACATTTAGAATTTTCATATTTTCTACCAGTATTGACTTTGTTTTTAATATTGCCTTTTTTCTTACAAACTCAAGCATAATTTACATTTTTATATTTACTGTTTTTGTAAAATATTCATTTTAAATTCATACTTTAATTATTCTAGAAATTTTCAATTTTTTCAACATGTTGATTTTTTCTCGAAAATTCAGATATACTTAAACCTTCAAATTTAAGCTTTTTATTTCAAAATCAAAATTAGAGGTTTTTTTTGATAATATCTTGATTTTTTCTAAATTTTCCTTCTAATCTGGAAATGTCGGTTTTTTTCTCAAAATGTTAAGTTTTTTAAAATTTAAATTATAGGATTTATTTTTGATCACTTAAAGTATTTTTTTCATAATTCACATTTTCCATTTATATATCATCTCTTTATTTTTTTTTCGAAATTTCAACATAAATCTCAAAAGTTTGAATATTTTTTAACTTCCGAGAGAGTTTTAAAAAACTTCAAGTTTTCGCTTTGACTTTTCTCTAAAAATTCCTACTTTGCGTTTACAATTTTTTCTATTTTCCCTAAAAATTCAATTACAAACTGCCATTTTCAAGAAAGTTGTCATTTTCTAAATTTCGAAATTTTGTCTTTCTCCTTGTTTCAGTTTTGATATTGGACTTCTGAGTTTTCCGCAATTAAGACTTGTTTCATACTTCAAGGTTTATTGTTTGAATTTTTTTTTTTTCGAATATTTAGTTTATCCGCGAATCGAATTTATTTCGAGGTTTTTCGAAGTTTTGTTCCTAATCTCAACATTTCGAATTTTCTCTTAAAACTTCTTCAGAGCCGCATTGTTAAGTTGAGTAGCCGCTCTCCGAAAATTTAATTTTTTATTATTTCAAATTAGTGATTGTGCATCAAGCAAGATTTCTTATCTTGCTGTCTAACTTCTTGCATATTGTTTTGCCTTGCCGAGTAACAAGAAGTTGGTTTACTTCTTGTCTTGCCAATTTCTTGCATATTTAATTCTTGCCGTACTAGCAAGAGTTTTGCTTTTTCTTGTTGTTGCAGGTTTGTTTGTTTTGCGTATAAGCAACAACAAAACAGATTCAGAATTAATTGCGACACGAAAATTATTTCAAGGGTCTACATTCGAGAATAAAATTCAAATTTAGGAAAATTTCTAAATAAAGTCAATATTTTTGGAAACATTTTCTATAAAAAAATTCAAAATATAGGGTACGAACTCGGTACTTTAACATGAAGATGAAAGTTTTGATAAATAAACCTATAATTTATACAAAAAATTTAAAAAATCGAAATTCCGAAATTAAAATAAAATATAAGAACGTGCAGAAAACAGAAATTTAAAATTTCGAAGTAATAAGTTACCCTTTAGAGATTAAAGTGGATATTAAAAAAAATATAGTAAATGAAAATTAAAAGTGCAAACTGAGAAATCCAATTTTGAAATAAACAAGAGAAACACACATAAACAGAAAAATTTATATAATTGAAAAAGACAGAAAATATAAAATGTCGAGAAAAAAATAACGTGGATAATTAAGGTAAAAGTACCTGTAGTCGGCACTGTTCCGGTAGTGGGTACTAGTGAAAGCTTATAATAAACGTTTGATCCTATGCATGGCATTCAAACCAACACGATTTTGTTCCATAAATCCCCTAGTTTCAACGGGTTGGACTACAACTTCCACCCTGTATCATGGGCAGTGTGAGCATATACTTGAACTGTGGAAGTGTATAAGGAGCTAGGTGCAAAGTTTTGATCATCAGCGGAAGACCTTACGGTCTATTTGGATTTATAAGCTTTTAATTGAACAATTAAGGCCTAAAGAATACTATTCCAATGCGCAAAATTTCATTTGATGTTGTTTTAATGTTTTTTTAACGTATGCCCACTATTAGTTCAGAAAATTTCATGGTGTCTTTGGTGGGTACTAATGCCCACTACTGCCACTTTCAGGGTTTTGCAAGAATACTGTTACGGGCTTATCGGTTCGAATTGATTGTTAACACGTGAATTGAATAATACCTACTTTATTACCAAACTAAACTCGGAACACTACAACTGGATAATGAACTCACTGATTTACTTCTAACTACTAACTTACTAATTACACTGACTGACTCTAACTAACTGATTCGAGGGAAAGGCGACCGCCTTATTTAGTTTTAGCTCCCAGGTTCTAGAACTTTTTGGAAAATAAGGGCTTATCGTTGGCCGAAATTTCTGGAACGCTTATCTGGCGTTTGCTTCGTTATCGCCGCCGCTTTTCCCCTTATCAGATCTTTCTAGAAAATTTTCTCACGTACTAAATTCTACAATTTACATTTTGTTACAATACGTTTTTTAGGGGGACAATTAATTTCAATTTGTTATGTAAACACAGCCTGTTTTGGTCTTATTCGATTTTGATTACGGGAACCAGTAGTGGGAATGATGTTTTTCTTTTCACATTTGCCAAATATTTATCTGTTAACAGGGCATGAAACCGTTGTAGACCGCTGAAATATAAGTCGAGCTAGTTTTTGTAGTCAGCTAACATCTTGTTCGTTTCTTTACTTTTTTTTAGATAACAGATAATATAGAAAAGGGGCCAAAATTTTGGATTATCCACAGGACACTATGGAAACGCTCTGCAAGGTGTTATAGTTAGTAATTTCTTTAGCAATTGCTGTTAAGAAATTTTGGGTGTCACGTATTTCATAACAAAAAAAAAATATGATACCCAATTGAGAAAAAAGTGGGACCAACTTCGACATTTGGCTTTGCAGAATAAAGTAGTTTAAGGGAATGGATTTTGTCAATGGCATAGGCTGGGCATCCTGTAGCTAAAGCTTAAGTTTTAGACAGCTTTCAACATGTAGTCAATTATTAGAAAGTAGAAAATTCTTTCACTAATGGTTATCCTGGATTAAGGAGTTTTTGAAAATAAATCCATCCATTGCAAAACTATAACTTAATCTTTTGCAACAGAAAGCTCAGACAGCGTCATTCAAGTGCAAGAAGTACAAGAGCCAATAGCAGAACAAGTACCCCAAGCATGTCAAATACATAGTCCACCGATCAGCAATGAACCAACCGCAACAGAAGTCATTATCTAAAAGCATTTAAGAGAGCGTTGGTGTTACTGGAGAGCCCAATAAAAAAAGAGTACCAAAGGAAGTGATACCCAGTGTAGTGACATCAAAAGCAACGGTAATCGTCCATGAGGACAAAGTTCAAAAGAAAAATCAGAAAAGCTAATATTAAACTGAAGAAACATGGCGAAAAAGAACTAGCCCAGAAAACGAAGTTCCAAGAAAGAGAAGAAGGTAAGGGAGATGCTTGCAGGAACTAATAGGATTGATCCCCCCAAAGGCAACATTTTTGAGGCATACAAGAGAGGCTGAGGCAGCAAATTCCTGTGAGATCCAGCTTGACACAGTGAGGACTTCTGTCTACGGAGATTCTTTTTTCTATAGAACTTCCAAACTATGGAACTCATTATCGAACGGAATTTTCCCCAAAAATTACAACTATCCTTGTTTAAGAAGGCGGTTCATCGCCATTTGTCCTTGTTTCCGCATCCTACTCGTAGTGCTTTGGAGGCATACTGGGGTTGCCCTTTGCGAGGGGAATTAAACTTTAAAAAAAGATACAAGTTATGGGAAGCCGGAGAAGGAAGGAAAAAAAATGAAAGGGCGGCAAACAAACGAAAACAAGTACGATGATTTGGAAAATGATTTAAAACCAAAAGAGCAAGGTAAGTGGTTCGCAGCAGATAGTTCAGATGAGTTTCTAGGGCTAATAGTAATTCTGAAAGGGGCTAAGGTAAAGCTTTGTTTTTGTTTTGCTACATTTTGCTACTAAAAACTTCTAGGAAAAGCTGAAATTGGCACAAAAATCTCAAAATAGCAAAAAAGTTATGATTTGCAAATTTTCCTTTGTATTTTTCTGTTAATTAATTGTTTCTAAAAAAGTTTAGTGTATTTGACACATCGATGATGTTAAAGGTTCAGTACAAATAATCTCTTGTAATAGAAAATTGTCAACGATTATTTTTTTTTAGTTAAACAAAACGTGCCCATTACAGGAACAAGCAGGTGCTCACTACTGAAAATTCCCTGCCCACTACCGATGCGTTTCATGACCTTCAAAAATGATTTTTTTTTCTATTTTTTATAAATGCAATCAAGTATTTTAACACAACATGAGTAAATAAGGTCAATAAAAGTCAGAAAACTTGAAGTCGCCGAAACAATTAAACTTTTAAGAGTTATACACAAAACAGTAAAAATTCGCCCTTAAAGTGCCTATTACCGGTGCATTTACCTTAAGTCCTAATTTTAAGAAAAAGAAGAAGAAAAGAAGATGTTTAAAATCAAAATTTGAGAAAAAAAAGATGAAAGCGTAGATACAAGATTTTGAGAATAAACTCGACATTTATGGAAAAGAGTAAAAAATCAAAATACAAATCCGATCGCTTTTTTTGTATTAATTTTGAGTTTTTCTCAAAAATTTTCATTTTTTCTTAAAATTCTTAGTTTACATTTAAAAATTCTTACTATTTTTGATACTAAACTTGGAAAAAATCGAATTTTAAAAAATGTTTTTTTAAATTTCGAGAAAGTCTAAAATTCGGGATTAAATAAATTTAAAGAAAACGAACAATATTTCTAGAAAACTGAAGATTTCAAGTTTGAAGTCTAAATTAATGAAAAACCTGAACATTAAAATTGAAAAGCCGAAATTTGGAGAAAAAAGATTAGATTGAGAATACTCGCAATTTCGAGAAAAACGCTGAATCTGGAAGAAAAAGAACAAAATCAAATTTAAAAAAGTTTGTGATTTTTTTTATACATTTTGGATTTTTTTAATTAAGATCTAGATTTTTCGTCTAAACATTTATCTGTATTTATACTTACGCTTTCAATTTTTATTATTTTCAAATTTTTAAGAATGAAGTCAACATTTCGAAAAAAATATGCCTGAATTAAAAAAAATGTTCTCGTATAGCTGAGAAAAGTCGTTTCGAATTTAAGGCCAAAATTTGAGAAAAAAAGTCAAATTTGAAATTTTCTGACATGGAATTTGAAATTTACTACGAACTACTTATCACATTTTCTAGTTTCTGTTGGAGGTTTCGAAAACAAAAAAGTTAAACTTTATGGAAAAATAAACAAAAACTTTGAATTCTTAGTTATCTTCATTTCAATATCAAAATCCCATTTTTTTTTACTTTCTGACCCAAAAATTAACCACCGATGCTGTTAACCTAGAATTTTTTATTTTTAACTTGAATCTTTGAGTTTAATCTCCAAATTTGGACTTACAAATTGTGTTTGAATTTTTTTTCTGCAAGTCCTTAGCGCTAAGTTGCAGGCGACGAATCTGCTCTAAGCAAATCATCTTATGAGAAAAAAAAAGTTTAAATTTTTTGTTGATAATACCGTCCTTATGCAAATTTAAATTTAGATCTACTACATAAAAAAAAACCGTTCCCCGATTTGGAAGGCTTAATAAAGACTAATATAATCAAGATGTAAAAAAAACTTTATTTCTTAATAAGCATACATAATGCCATTTTAAATCAATGGGTTTTAAAAATTACATCACTCAGGTGTGCGCTTCTATTGTTGATGCACTGAGTGAGCTTCTCCCGATAATATTCCATCACTCTGAGGATTATTTCAGGCGGAATGGCAGTAATTTTCTGGATTATCGTCTTATTAAGAGTTTCCAGCGCTTTCAACATCGTCCCCAAAATCTGGAAGCTCTTAGGGAGACGATAATCCAGGAAATTGCTGCCATTCCGCCTGAAATGATCCGCAGAGTGATGAAAAAGTATCGCGAGAGGATCACTCAGTGTGTCAACAATGGAGGCGAACACTTCAATGATGTAATTTTTAAAACCCATTGATTTAAAATGGCATTATGTATTCTTATTAAGGAATCAAGTTTTTTCTTACATTTTGATTAGCGTTTATTAGCTTTCCAAGTCGGGAAACTCTTTCTGCCCCACCCTTTACAAAGCTGATCGATGTTTTAAACTGAAACGATTTAAAATAACAATTTAAAGTCCTGCTTGTAATAATTAAGAAGGAAATGTGGACTTTTTCACGGTTTTTAATATAATACATTTATTGACATTTCCAACCCTTACTTCGCGAAATTCTTTAATATTCATAACTATTAAACTTTATTTTTGAACATATGTTGCTTTTTAAACGTTAATAAAGTTTAATAGTTATGAATAATACACTTATGGCTTAGAAACTCATGGGAGGGAGACTGATCCTGTCTTACTTATGTTACTGTTCCAGAAAATGTATTCTAGGCAAAAAAAATAATTTACTTAGTAACGAGTTAGTAACGATACTTGTGGACATGTAGTGACATACTTAGTTCGATTTCAAAATTTTGAAATTGGACAAAATAAAGTACTTCGGTTGTGTCAGTGGGGGAGGGGAATTGCACCCATTGCCCCTTCTCTGTATTCGCACCATGGAAGAAAGGAACAGTGAAGAAACTAATTCTTAATTTTAATTTTCTATATTTCCATGTAAGCTCCAAGTAGTGATAACATTAGTCAACTAAAATTTTATAGTTGTTCTGATTTGTTTCATTTTTGAGACGTATACATTTAAACTCATTGACCCACATAATTTGGTTTTCGTTTTTCTTTGAAGGCTTGTAATCCTTCGATTCTGTCTTTCGTAGGAACAACCTGACTGTAACAGAACTCTTCCACAGACAAGCCAGAATTCAAATCTAATTCAACGCCCTTGTCAATTGCAGCTTTTGCCATTCTAAGGGCCACCGGACCATTCGGTACAATTTCTTCTGCGATTTCCAACGATTTTAGGAAGGCCGCATCCCCGTTTGCGTTTTGTTGTACAGCATGATTGCAAATACCTTAAATGATCGTCAGATCGTTAGATGTACCTATACATTTTTGAATTTTTATCTAACCTAGTTCTTTAGCTTTCTCTCCTGGGAAAACTTTGGCTGTAAAAATCAGTTCCTTTGCTATGGAAGGGTTGATTAATCTGGGCAATCTCTGTGTACCACCGGCGCCTGGTATAATCGCTAATTTGGTCTCTACCAAACCCATTTTTGCATCGGACGATGCCACCCTGATGTCACCGGCTAAAGCCAGTTCTAGACCACCACCTGCAAGACCGATTTAATTTACATTTTAGTAAAGTAATAATTGATATCTCATTAATAAATGAAAAAATAAAAGGTCCAATTTAGTGAAATACTTTAATAAGTCATTTAGAACTGTTGAATTACTGCAAGTTAGTATAAAAACAGAAGAAACAACCTAACTGTAGGAAAGCAGCGGTGTTTAGAAGCTTACATTATAAAGTATGTGCCTTTAAACAGCCTATTTTCTAGTGCAACAACGGGATCTTAGTTAAAATGTAATTGAATTACCCAATGCAGCGCCATCTATGGCCATGACTACTGGTATTCTAACTTCGTAAACCCTCTGTAACGTTCTTCTTAATTCAGCGACGAATTTCGGGACATCATTCTCAGTCATTTGGGAACGTTCTTTTAAGTCAGCCCCTAGAAATAATAAGAGTGCAATAAGTTTTTCATTTTAAAAACTGATCTTTTCAACTATTTCTGTGAGATCAGTATCCTACATCATATAAAAAAGACAAATACCACTCACTCATCACGAAATCTCCGAAACTATGAAACTTACAAATCTGAAATTTGGCAAATGAGTTTTCTTTATAGAAAGTACGTGTACGATAAGAAAAAAAACCCATAAGGGGTATTAGATTTTACATATGATGCATCTGTCTTAATGTAGCATGCTTTAAACAACTTTCTATGTACAGAGGTAATTTGTGAATTCACATGTATATAATATGAAATATGATACGAATACCGCAGAGTTACTATAAAAAAATAAATAAGAGTAAACGAAACACACAGCAAATATGTATATGGGCGATTATGAGAGATATAATCGAAATATTTCGATTATGGACCGTATAATCGACCATTCGATGATTGCAAATGAGAATTTTGGTAGAATTGATAAGTCCTTGGTTATCTTCAAAAATTGAAATACAAAACTTTGTCCCCTGAAACCAAGAAATATTAAAAAAAACACAACAAAGGTTGCTCTAACGCGTTTCGACAGCCAAGATAGATACTGAACTTTTGTTGAGCACTTTTTTCAGCCCACTTAACATTTTACTCAAAGGGTTCTTCTGTAATTTTTGATAGGGAATCAGTACTAATGAGTTTGTCCACTCGTTCGTAATCGTCCTTTTTATCTAGAATGACAACTTTATTACCTTTATCTGCCTTTACATAAAAAACAATCTTTCTCTCGCAGTCTTTTGACAATATTTCTGCTCTTTACGTGTGATGGTTTTACGTTTTTTAAATTCCTAGAAAGCTTTTGTCTGCAAGCTTCCCTCACATAGTTTTTAGTGTCATCCGGCATGGAACTCAAAGAGCTCTCAGTGGATACAACAACATCTTCCAAACCGGTGCGGGAGGATGGCAGAGCGTAAGTAAGCCCTTTGTTCAAAAGGCTTAATTCAGCTTTGTCAAAATGCTGCGAAGAGAGGTTTTCTACAATATTAATATTTTTCTGAAAAGAATGTTCTTTAAAGGCACCTAAATTGCATAATTTCTTTTGAGAATGTTCGACTTTTGTCTAAACTTCTCAGACATGGCACAGAACATTTTCTTCTTAAATTCACAAAATTCTACAAATTCATATTCACTTAAATTACTGGTTAATTGTAAGTAAAGTCCATAAGATTGCATCTAAAGCTTACTTCGTTTACTGTACTGACGATCTAGTTCCAAATCAAGCCATTTTTGTTTAGCGGTGTACGCAACTTCGTTCGCCACTGGACAATTAATAGGTAAACTAATGTTGATAAAATTTGTGAAAACTTTATTTTTTCGGCATGTTTTAAGGAAGTAGATGTCAGCAGATATTAATCTAATTTTAGTAGTTACCTTAAGGTAGAGATTCCGTTTTGTAGACCGGAAAGCCATAATTTTGGTGGAACGGACTGGTCCTTGGTTATCTTCAAAAATTGAAATACAAAACTTGTCCCCTGACACCAGTATCTCTCTGAAGACGATAGCTTGGCTGTCGAAGCGCGTTAAAGCAACTTTTGTTGTGTTTTTTAGTCTTTCTTGGTTACAGGGGACAAGTTTTGTATTTCAATTTTTGCAAATATGAACGACTAAGTAGTGATCGGCCTCAAGTACCCAATCAAATTTTACAATAGATATGTGCATTGTTACGTATAAATTTAAAAAAATTGAATAATATATTATCAAATTTTCCAGTTAAAACAAAATTTTTAAACTCCAACGTTTAAGAATTTTTTGTAAATGTTAATATTTTATCGAAATTTTCATTTTTTCTCAAAAGTTCCTGGTAAAATTAAAATTTTGTATTGAAAAATTTTGAACTTTTTAAGGAAATTATAATTGTTGTACTGAAATTTGAAGAAACATTTAGCTTAAAAGTTTTCTATTTATATTTTAACTTTAAACAAAATTTCTAAAAAGTCAGAAATTTATACAGTTCGAAATTAAATTTTTGGCTTCAAGTTCGACAATAATTTTAAAGGTAAAAATGGAGATTTTGATAACAAAAATTAGTTTAATTTCAAATTCGTCTCAACTTTTTTGTCGAAGTTTACATTTTAAACTCTAAATTTAATCCTTATTTTGAAGGTGGAAAGTATCAAAAATCAAAATTTTCAAAGGAATCGAAATTGTTAAAAAAAAAACAAAATTTTAAAAAAGACGAATTTGGAAATTCGGAGCTTTCTAAAAAAGTACAACATTTACAATACCTACAGTCGACATTTACCAGAAAATGAATAATTAAAAAAAAATATATATATTTTGAATAGTCAAAATTTTGAAGAACAAAACTTCAAAAAACCTAAATTTGAGAAAAAGCAAGTTTAAAAAAAAATGAGGAAGATTTCAAAGAAATTTCCAAAAGGTCAAATTCTTGAAAGAGACGAAATTTTAAAAAGTCAATTTTGAAAACAGTCGAGATTTTGAAATAACTGAAAATTTTGAAAAACTTTCCACCGAAAATTTCAAATAAGGCAAAATAATAAAATAAATTGAAATTCACAAAAACGTTCAGATATTCAAAAAGAAGAGACTATAAAAAAACTGCATCTTTTTAGAAGTGAAATTTTTGAGGAAGTCTAAATTTTGCAAAAAATTAGAAATTTTCTAAAAAATTCAAAACTTCGCTAAAAGCCAACACTTAGAAAAAGGTCGATTTCTGAAAAAGTGAAAACTTTGAAAAAAGGTAGATAGACCTTTTCAAAGAATTATAATAATGAACATATCAAAATTTTCAAAAAATAAATAAATAAATAAAAACTCTTAGAAAAGTTAATTTTTTCAAAAAAAGTCTAAATTTCGAGAGAAAAAATAATCCCCTGAAAAAACAAGTCCAAATTTTCAAAACGTAGAAATTTTGGAAAAGGTAGAAATTTTGAAATTCCACATTTAAAAAAAAATCCAAACTTTCAAAATCAAAACATTCTATTTTATCAAAATTCTCAAAGAGTGAAATTTTACAAAGAGGCAGTTTAGGAATCGAAATTTTTAAAAAAGTCGGGAAGCCAAAATTTTAAATTTTATGGCAAAATTTGCAAAGAAGTTAAAATTTTGATAAAAATCCAAAATGCAGAAAAATTGAAAGCTTTCTTTAAGTCAAAATTTTGAAAGAGAAGAAATTTTATAAAGCCAATTTTGAAAAAGTCGAGATTTTGAAATAACTGAAAATTTTGAGAAAATTTCAACCGAAAATTTCAAATAAGGGACACTAATAAAACAAATTGATATTTACAAAAACGTTCAGATTTTCAAAAAGAATAGACAATCAAAAAACTGCATCTTTTTAAAAGTCGAATTTTTAAGGAAGTCTAAATTTTGCAAAAAAAATTAGAAATGTTCTAAAAAATGTTTACTGTTTTTAAAAGCTTTTTTGAAAATTCGACTTTCAAAATTTCGACCTCCCAAAATGTTCACTCTTTTCAGAGTCTTTTCAAAATTTTGATTTAAAGAAAGCTTTCTCTTTTTCTGTATTTTGGGTTCTTATCGAAATTGTGACTTTTTTGCAAATTTTGCCATAAAATTTAAAATTGCTTCCCGACTTCTTAAAAAATTTCGATTCCTAAAATTTTAACTTTTTTTCAAAACTGCCTCCTGTAAAATTCCACTTTTCTGAGAATTTTGATAAAATCAGCTAAAAGCCAAAACTTAAAAAAGGTCGATTTCTGAGAAAGTAAAAATTTTAAAAAAAGGTAGATAGACCTTTTCAAAGAATTATAATAATGAACATATCAACATTTTCAAAAAAAAATAAATAAAGAAACTCTTAGAGAAGCTCATTTTTTTCAAAAAAAGTCTAAATTTCGAGAGAAAAAATAATCCTCTGAAAAAACAAGTCCAAATTTTCAAAACGTAGAAATTTTGGAAAAGGTAGAAATTTTGGAACTCGAAATTTAAGAAAAAACCGAAATAAAATCAAAATATTCCTATTTTATCAAAATTTTTAAGTTTTGGCTTTTAGCGATTTTATCAAAATTCTCAGAAAAGTGGAATTTTACAAAGAGGCAGTTTTAAAAAAAATTAAAATTTTAGGAATCGAAATTTTTAAAAACGTTGGGGAGCCAAAATTTTAAATTCTATGGCCAAATTTGCAAAAAAGTCACAATTTCGATAAGAACCCAAAATACAGAAAAAGAGAAAGCTTTCTTTAAGTCAAAATTTTGAAAAGAGTCTGGAAAGAGTCAACATTTTGGAATGTCGAAATTTTGAAAGCCGAATTTTCAAAAAATCTTTTAAAAACAGTAAAATTTTTTTATAAAAGTCAAATCCTTTTAAAAAACAATTTGAAACTTTATAAAATCAAAGCATCGAAATAGGTTGAAATATGTTACAGTCAAACCACTTTATAGCGAATCCTACAAAAAATTCGTTATAGAGAGGTTTTCGTTATAGGCAGGTAAAATAAAAATATACAAATCATATGTACAAAATCATATGTTTGCAGGGATTCAAAAGTTGTTGGCGATTTGGCGATGTCTTTTTTTTAACCCTTATTATACCACTATTTATCACTTGAACTTTTTCGCTGAGCATTAAAGCTTTTTCTTCGACATTTTTTTTGCAATTTTACATTTCTTACTCTTCTGGTACAAGAAATCAGCTTTTTGTGCAAACAGGCAAACAATGCCATTAGCTTGGGATATTCCAAAAATTAAGAACTTTCTCTTAACCGAATGCAATTAAAAGGTAATTAAACCATTGGAAAGTCATTAGTGTAGGTATCTCAAAAGTTAAGAAATGTTTCTGAACGGAATCATTTAAAAACTAATTAAACCTTGGAAAATCTTGGTTCAAAGATTCGCTGTATGGAGGCATTGCGTTCGTTAAATGGAAGTAATTTTATGTGTAAATTTACTTAAAATGCAACGTTCCGTGAAAAAGTTAGTTATATAGAGAAATTAGGTATATGGAGATTCGTTGTATGGAGGTTGACTGTATTTCAAACGGATCGAAATTTTCAAAAAAAGAAAGTCGACATTTTCTGAAAGTAAGTAGATTTTTTTTAAAAAAATCAACATTTAAAAAAAAGCATTTTAAAAAAAATTGATTTGTCAAAAAAAAGTTGGAATTTTCAAAATAGTCAAAATTTCAAGAAAAAGTGGAAATTAAAAAAAAATCGAAATCAGCTGATCAGAAAATTTGAACTTCAAAAGAGAACATTTTCGCTTTCGAGATCATTAAAGAAGAAGAAGAAAAAGTAAGACGAGAACAAGAAATTCACGAAACAGTAAAATCGATTCTAATCCTAAAATTTCCAAAATGGTTTTACACCAAGAAATGGGGTTTCTTCACTCATATTACGGTTTAGGAGTGGGGGAACTTTACCCACCACCCGAATTAAAAGTGTTTCACCGGCCCCCATGAGAACAAACGTCGTTGATGAATGTACGAACGAATTTATCAAAGTTTTTGTTTGTAATCTGTGCATATTTCTACTTTTTAAGAGTTCTTTTGTTTGTTTTTTATTTTTCACTAATATTAATAAAAAATTACATCACAGGCGAGAAAAAATTCAAAATTTGAAGATAAAAGTCGAAATTTCGAGATAGTAAAAATTAATGTTCAATCTTGAAATTGTAATTTTTCTTATCGTTTTATGCGATAGTAGCGAAGTGTAGCTTGCAAAAAATTATCAAACATTTTTCGAAATAAACTAGGTCTAAAATAAGTTACCTGCGCAAAAAATACCAGGGACTAAACTTCTCACAACGAGTACCCTAGCCACAGAGTCGTATTGAAGTCGATCGAGTGCATTATTTAGTTCTTTGACTAGGTTGACACTGAAGGCATTTTTCTGTTTTGGTCTGTTAAGCCCGATCACTGCTACGCCACTGTGTTTGCCGTCCAAATAACTGAAAATTAAATCGTTGCCCGAAGCCTGAGAGGCATTTCGCCTTAAAACTACTTTAAAATGTTCGACGTGTTTTCCAAAAATTTTTAATACATTTCGCGGACAATACATTTTGTTTTCGCTGGGTAGAATCCGTTTTGTTGCACAAAACATACAAGTTTTTATAGGTTAGTTTTATGTTAACAAAGGTTATCGTTCGTGATCTCTCCATAAAACTCATTGTTGTATATTAAGTTGCTTGAGACTTGCCTAATCTTTAAATTGATAATTTAAATGTGGTTGCGTCGGAATTTTTCCGCATGGGTCAGCAGTGGCGCACCCAGAAAATTGCTATGGGGCGGGGCTATTAATCTCTCAAATTACGATAGTGAAAAATTGTAATTTTCCACTTGCAGCAAAATTTTTAAATTTTCAGGAATTTCATAAAAAAACGTGTATACCGGGACGGACTGGGTCAAAGTTCTGTGGCGGACCACCTAAATCAGCGTCCCCTTACTGAGGCCGTTGATTGAATACATATTCAATCAACGCTGAGGCGTTATTATTCCATTATTGGCCTTAGAATCCAACTCTATATGCAGTTCACCTACTATACTGAATACCTTGAAGTTCTCAATAACCGAATATAGTAGAAGATCTGCATTTTAATTCTCACGGCTGAAATAGATAATGTAGATTACTTTTACAGAAAAGTTATCAAATTTTTGCTTGTAGAGCAAATATCTTTAACATTTCACTGTTTTCGATTTTGAGCAAAGTATTTATTTCAAGAGCCATGAGCGTAGGTGCCTCAATATTATTTTGATTTAAATAATTTCTTAGTCTATTTGGTTGTATATTTTAATTTAGAAAATAATCTTTTGAAAGAAACTTGGTTAATGGGAAACAGTATTTCAGAAAAGATAAAAATTGTAAGAATAGACTTAAAATTATAGAAGAGTCTAAGGAAAAATATTTGACTTTTCAAGTTTAAAGTCGAAATCTTGAGAGCAAGGCGAATACTTCAAGATTAGGGTCACAAATTAAAAAAAAGTGAAAATGGCTAAACAGTGTCAACATTCCGAGTTCAGTAAAAGTCAGAGTCAGAAGAAAGTGACAATAGAAAGTAACAATTTTAAAAAAATATTTCAAAATGTCAAAAATGTTTTAGAAACCTTGAAACAAATGTCAACATTACGAGGTTAAAGATGAAACTTTGCACCAAAAAATCATTTAGAGTCAAGATTTTGAATAAATAGTTTGAGTTTTAGAAAAAAAAATCTAGATTAGATTGGAAATTTAAAAAATACAAAGCCAAACTCGAGAAATTGTTGAAATTTTTATTGGTTTAAGGAATAAGAATAAAAAGTGAAGTTTGAATTTTGAGATTTTAAAATTCATGGAAACCCTTTATAACAAAAATGTTCCTTAAATTTCGAAAAATTAATTGATATCTCTAAATTGGCATTAAAATTTCGAGGAAAAACCTTGGATTTTCGAGTTTATATTCATAATTTAAAGAAAGATACCAACATTTGGAGAATAATATCAAAATTTCGAAAAGAAAAAAATTTTAGACTGAATTTATTGCTTCGAAGTCGAAATTTTGCACAAAACTTAAAAATTAGCGGTTTGGGGAAAATAAATAAAAATTGAGAGGTTAAACGTGGAATGTTTTGAAAAAAGTCAAAATTTTGAGAAAATACTCCAAATTTGTTTTTTTTTAAATGCGAAATCTTGGGTTAAATTCGAGAGATTAATGTTTAAATTTCGAGAAATAAAAATCAAAATTTCTATAAAGAGATAAAATGTTGAAGGAAATTTGAATTTTCAGATTGCAGCTGAAATTTAAAAAAGTCAATTTTCGATATTAAAGTCAAAGTTTAAGAAAAAGTTTCTAGAGAAAGTCCAAAATTTGAGTTTGTAATTAAAATTTTGGGAACATAAAGGAAAAACAAAGTACAAATGCATAATTTGGCGAAGAAAAGGAAAAATTTGGAGAGAGTCCTACAAATTTATTTTTTAAAACTTCTTGACATTTTGAATTTAACTTTAGAGATGGATCTTTAAGTTAGGTCATAATGCTAAAGGGCATCGGCCATACAAAGTGCTCTGGAGAGCGGCCAGTCCGTCGCTGTGTGCATAAACTCGAATTTTAGTAATAAAGTAGAAATCAAAAGTCTAATCTTGGAATGACGGAAAAATATTAACATTTCAAATAAAAAAACTTAGAATATGTTGTACAAAAACAAGTTTAAGCAAAATTTATAATTTCTAAAAAAACATGGAAATTTTGAAAGTAAGAATTTTTAAAAATAAAATAAGAAATTCCAGAAAAAGTCTAAAATAGAGTTTGTAAACGTGCTTTTAAGAAAAATAAATAATAAAAACTAGAAGCGCAAATCAGAACTGTTGAGCAAAAAATGTAAATTTCCAGAAAATATAATTTGCATTTTTTCCTTCAAATTCCAAGTTTATAATCGAAATCTGTGATGAAAATTGTCGATTATAAGGAAAATGTTTTTTTTGTGGAACGGACTGGTCCTTGGTTATCTTGTCCCCTCAAACCAAGAAAGATTAAAAACACAACAAATATTGCTCTAACGCGTTTCGATAGCCAAGCTCTCATTATCAGAAAGATGGTCTGATTAAAAAACACAAAAAAGGTTGCATTAACGCGTTTCGATAGCCATCGAAAATTTTAAAATCAAATTTTTTAAAGCAATCGAAATTTTGAAAAATGTTAAGATTTTCATAGAAAGTTAAAATTTCCAAAAAAAGTTAGAATTTTCTAAAAAGTCAAAATTTAAACATTCTTGAAAAAATTCGAGTATTTTAAAAAATGACGAAACTTTTTATAAAATTCGAAATTTTTTATAAAATTTTAAATTTTTCAAAAACTTAATATTTTGAGAAATAATCTAAAATTTCAGAGTCAAAATTTTAAAAAAGTTTTGCAAAATTTAAGAAGTTTTAATCTGCTTTTCAAAAACCCTAAATTTTCAAAAGGTTCACTTTACTTAGGAAAAAACAAAATTATCAGTAAAGTTGAACTATTTTTAAAATCGCAATCTAAAAAGAAAATTTCAAAATAAAAAAAAAACAGTGGAAATTTGAAAAAAATGTTTGTTTCCATTAGGTCGAATTTCAAATAAAGTCAAAATAGTCGAAGTCTGAATATTGAAGAAAAGCCAAAATTATCAGAAAAGTCGAAATTTTCAAAAAAGACCAAATTTTGAAGAATTAATACTTTGAAAAAGGTTAAGTTTTGAATAGTTAAAGTTTTGAAATAACAGTCAAACACTTTTTAAAATTTGATGGAACGGACTGGCCCTTGGTTACCTTCAAAAATTGAAATACTCAGAATTTCCAAAAAATTAAAATTCTGAAAAATGATCGAAATTTTTTAAAAAGTCAAAACTTTCAAGTCACAATTTAAAAAAAAATGACATTTTGGAAAAAAAAATAGAAAAATTCAAAATTCTGCAAAATAATCGAAAATTTCAAAAAAATTTCGCATTTAAAAAAATGTTACGTTTAAAAAAAAGCAAAAGAGCAAAGAAAAAATCAAAAGTTTGCAAAAAGTCGAAATTTTGAAAAATAATATAAATTTAAAAAATAGTCGACATTTTTAAGAATCATAATGCTCAAAAAGTAACAATTTTTTAAAAAATTCAAATTTTGAAAAAATCGACAATTTTAAAAGTTGACACTTTGAACAGTTTAGCTTTCAAAAATTCTACATTTATAAAAAATTACGAATTACGAGTGGAAATTTTTCAAAAATAACAAAATTTTCCAAAAAAGCCAAGAATTTAAAAAGGCTAAATTTTAGAGAAAAATTGAAACCTTAAAAAATCGAAATTTTCAAAAAATAGGAATTTTTGGAAAAGACGGTCAAAACGTAAACAAAAAACGAAATTAAAAAAATGAAAAAATCCAAAAATGCAAGTCTTGAAAAAATGTCGAAATTTTGGAAAAAATCCAAGAAAAGTCAAAATGTAAATAAAAGTTGAAATTTATAAAAAACGAAATTTTTTCCAATAATGCATTCTTGAAAAAAGGTCGACATTTTGAAAAAAAGTAAAAATTTGAAAAAAGTCGAAAATATGAGGAAAATTGAAAATCTTTAAGAAAAAGTTCAAATTTTGATAAAAGTCGATTTTTGTACAAAAAAAATAGAAATTTTAATATATCAATATTTTGAAAAAAAAAATGAAATTACCAGAAAAATTGAAAATTTCGAACCTTTTTTGAAAAATTAAACTTTTTTGGTAGTTTCCATTTTTCAAAATATTTGCTTTTGGAAAATTTCGGGTTAAAATTTGGAAAAATGCCAACATTCTTAATAACGTTGAAATTTTTAAAAGTCAAACGTTTAATGACGAAAGTCGTAATTTTGAAATAACGATATTTTGAGAAAAATTCAACCATTTGAACAATTCGACATTATTTTCACAAACAGCCGAAATGTTTAAAAAAATGAAATTTTGAAAAAAATATGAAATTTTCACAAGGCAAATTTTTTAAAAAGCCGAAGTTGAAGGTTCAATAGTGTTTGCAAAATAATTTTAGAAAATTTTGAAAATTTCAAACAAAAAAATGTTTGAAAAATGTCGAAATTTAAAAAAAAATCGATTCATAGAACACGTTAACGAAAGAAGTGGTTGTGGTAATAATGAGTGGGATTGGATGAAATATTAACTAGTAAAACTATGAAACGTAAAAAGAAATGATCTAGAATTGCAATCGAAAATAACCTATCTAGATTATTTTGTTGATTTAAGGAACCTCAAGTTTGAAAGTTTGATCGAAATCGTTAAAGCTATTTCGAAGAAAATTCAAAAATAGAAAATATATTTCAAAATTACGCGCCTTTCTATTTCTCCGAACGATGCCGATTACATACGCGTCATGCGTCATGCTCGTCTCGTGACGTCACGATTACCATAATCGGCGGTGCTCGTCAAATGAGTATAATCGGACGATGCCATCCGTACCATATATGTAATACTTCTATATGGCGTGTTTTGTACCTTCGATTGTGTTTTTTTTTTTTTTTTTGTTAAAGTAGGGGAAAATGCTTTACGCACATCTGGGAAGATAACCCAGATAGTGTCGGACTTCCGCTCAAACTACGGGTACCCACTAAAAACCCCTACTTCTTCGGGCCGGGCCCTTGGACCCCAAGCCCTCCGTCGGAACAGTACAATAGTGCTGGAGCACTGCTGTAAGCTGTTTTGCCTGAAACATAAGAACAAACAAAACACAAAATTTTCACGATGAAAGTCTTAGCCTAGAGGACCATCCTTGGTCTTCTAATCCTGGTTGGGATGTCTGGATCGTAATCCACTGCCTATCGAACTAGTTCGTTGGGATGCGTTTCCGCTCTCACCATCGCCCTGGAATTAATTTCCCTAAGAAAATCTCATACCAAAGGTAGTTCAGCTTCTCTATGGAGCTGATTGTTTCTCGCAAACCATGGAGCGTCCATGGCTTGTCTTAGGAAGACGTTCTGGAACACCTGGAGTTTCTTCATCTGATTATCCGTCGCTTGTGACCAAGCTACAGATGCGTAGGTCATTGCTGGTCTTATGATTGATTTGTATAGTAACGCTTTAAATCCAATGGACAGGTTACTATTTCTTCAGCATTTTGGCTCTGAACACTGCATAATCGATGTGTGCCTGGAATGTTAGTCTTTTGTCTAGAATGACACCTAGATACCTTGCCTGAAGTCTCCAGTCGACGTTTTGCCCATGAACATTTATATGTCCATATGGTTGGAGTCTTCTTCGAGTGAAAAAGTCTGCTTGGGTCTTGTCTGCGTTGACTTGGATCTCCATTGGCCAAAGTAATCTAGTAGACTGTCTGTTGCCTCCTGAAGTCGTCTGGTGACCACCTCTGGGCTGAAAGAGTACGCCACTAAAGCTGTGTCATCTGCGTAAGTTGCCAATAAGGTGTTGTCGGTTGTTGGATTGGTTCTCGGAATGTCTGCTGTGAACAGAGAATACAGCAGAGATGACAAGGCCGAACCTTGAGCCACCCTATACTGTAACCTAAACTGGTTTGATAGTTCCTGTCCCACCTTTGCTCTGAAAGAGCGCTGGTCCAGGAACGAGCTTACCATTTAAACCATTGTTAGAGGTATTCCAAACTGGTGCATCTTGAAGACTAATCCTTGATGCCAAACTGTGTCAAATGCCTTGGAAATATCGAAGAAAATAGCTCCAACTACCTGGTTCCAGTTCATGCGTTGAGTGATTGTTTCAACCACTCTCAGCAGTTGGTCTGAGGTAGAGGACATAGGTTGGAACCCAAATTGTTCCTTAGGAATGATGTCACTATCGCTGATGATATTCTGCAGACGCTTCCTCAAAATCCTTTCCGCCACCTTACCCAGGTTGGATAAGAGGCTGATTGGCCTGTAATTTTGGGAGAATTTCCCATCCTTACCTGACTTAGGAATGAAGATAACGTTGGCAGTCTTCCACCTGGTTGGAAAATACCGGAATTTAAACATGGAATTGACTATTGCTCCAAAGTATTTGACAACTTGGTCCGGAAGAGACTTCAAAGCTTGGTTTGGAATTCCGTCTGGACCTGGAGACTTTTTTTTAGCTTGAGCAGAAAGCTTTGGATTTCCTCCTCATTAGTTGGCTGGATGACGTCGTCTTCTTCTGGCACTTCCTCCTGAAGAAGAACTTGTACCTCTTCTTCCACCTCGTCTACGAAGTCTAAGTCCACTTCTTCAAGTGTGGCCTGACAGTGTCGTTCAAAGGTCTCAGCAAAAGCTGCGGCCTTTTCCTGATCTGACTAAGCCATTCCTTGAGGTCCATGTATCGGAGGGATAGGTTTCCTAACTCCTCTTAGAGCTTTGGCTATGCGCCAGAGATCTGATATAGTTTCGAGGTTGCAACTTCTTAGGTGTTCCTGAAACTTAGAAATTTTGTGCTCTCTGAGTTCATACCTGAGCTCGTGGATGAGCCTGTTGACTTCCGCCTTATCTGCTTGCAGATTGGTCCGTCTTGCTCTCTTCCTGGCACGATTCTTCCTTCTAATCAGCTCCACCAAGTGATTTGGCAGTGGTTCCCTTCCTTCTATACGCCGGAAAGTTTTGGTCGCAGCCAGAATTGAATCTGTTATGGTGATTTCCAGTCTTTCCACCGCTGTGTTGATGTCATCGTTTGTATTGATCTCTCCAGGCTCTTCCAGGTTTGCTGCCAGATACTCTCTGAACTGTGTCCAGTTTGTTTTCTTGCAGGTTTCTGGAGGCTTGGGTCCACGATCATCTCCGATGGTCATCATCACTGGGATTGTGTTCAAAAGGCGCGATGGATATATATGTTTGTTTTTTTGGAGGACAGAATTTATTAACCAATCCCGCTTCTCGTCAGTTATCTTTATTGTCATTCATTTATTAGTGTTCTCGCCCATCTTGTCATCTATTCCCGCTATAAATGAATGAATGCTTGTCCTCCAAAGAGTACGACATATACTTTTCATCTCACCTTTCTGACAACGCATTTTGTAGTGGCGATTATACACAACACGCCATATAGAAGTATTACATATATGGTCCGTACTCACTCATTCGGGTATCTACTTGTTACACTTAATATACCTAAGAAATGTAAAATTTTGACATAAAAATGACATTCCTACTGGTGTCACCTTCGCTGAAACTGAGGGTAAATTTGGATTTTTAAATGGAACACCTATATATATTATTACCATTTTGGAATATTTTCTTAAAAGCTGTTTTTTTTCCTGAAATATTATTTAATTTGAATTCGGTTTGAAATTTTAAACAAGGATTTCATGTTAGTGCAACAATTTCGAGATAACACTTACTCTTTTGAATTTAGAATAAAATTAGGAAACAATATTTGTAGAAATTGTGTATTACTTTTTTTGCAAATTATGATTGAAACTGTTGAAAAAAATATAAGGTTATGCCCAATTTAATTTATTTATTTGTTGGAAATTTAAACTTTGATTTGGATTATGAAATATTTTACATGCTAATGATTTATATGAATAAAAAACTATTTTAATTTTTATAAGAAATAGTTTTCTCCAAATTTCGAGTTTTTTCCAAATTTCGAAGTTTTCTTTAAATTTCGAGTTTTATTTGCAATTTTTTTCAAAATAAATGTTATAGAAATTGTAAATTTTTTCTCCAGCTTACAAATTAAAAATAACTGAAAAGAATATTTTTAGAAATTTGAAATTTTTCTCAAAATTTTCAATTTTTTTACAAAAGTGATTTTGGTATTTTCGATATTTTTTAATTGTAATGTATTAAAATTTCGAGTTTTTTTTTAAAATTTGTTTTGTAGAAATTTCGAATTTTTCCTCAAACTTTTGACTGGGTTTTAGGGGAAAATTGTTTTCACCTTTTTATGAAAAAAAATTAAGTTTAAATTCGAAATTTTGATTTATTTTTAAAAGTTTTGACTTCAAATTTTACGAATTTCATGTATAAAACTTAAGATGTTGAAATAATACTTAAAATTACCAGTTTTTCTAAAATAAAAATGGAGAAAAGACGAATTTAAAGAATTTTTACCTTTTTTTATGGAAATTATGACGAAAAAAAATTAAATTTAAACAAAATTTTAATTTTTGTCAAAACTTCAGCTCTATTTATTGTAGGTCAAGTTTAAACTTAAAATTATTAATTTGGTAGAAAAATAATTTAAACAATTTAGAAAAATTTAAATTTTTTTTTTGAAAATTAAACATTTTCTGAGATGAAGTTTTGTAACAAATTTTTGATTTTTTTTAATAACCTTTTCCGAATTTTTTTTTAGAGCAATTTGAGTATTTTTCTCGGAATTTCGAGTTTTCTCAAAAAATGTAACCATTTAAAAGTGGAAAATTATTCTACGTTGGGTTGGGTTAAAAGAAATGTGCTTTAAACAAAATAAATTTAATACTTTAATGTGTCAACAAAATAAACTTAATACCATAGAATCTTCAGCAAAGTCGAATTATCACAAACTAAAGATTAAAACTATAGAAACTGAAAACTTATCCGAAAAAGGTTCTTAGGGCAACTCAAACGCCTTCTAACAATGTAAACTAAAAATGCTATAAAATAAATAAATCTAACAAAATAAACTTAACATTTCAAAAGATAATCCTGACGTAATTTTTACGCAGAAACGATTTTAGTTAATTTTGGAAATGCAGCTTGTTTTAATCAGTTTTGGAAGTGCAGCTGCATATGATGTACATATTCGTAGAAATACATCTCTCTGCAACATAATTTACAAAAACTTTTCGCATATGGATTCCGATTTATGTTGTAGTCAGTATCACTCAAATACGAAACCAAATTACCAATCACCGCATTTCTCCCCATTTTTTCCAAGTTCGCCGTATAATGCGGATACTCTAGTTCCATCTCCAAAACGTTCTTTAGCATCTCTTGCTGGAGGTGGTAGTTCAAATGGGCCAACAGCAGTTCTTTCTGGACAAATTCGAAGTCGCATACATGACAAACGTACAATTTTAACAAATGCGTCTTAATATGTTCTCTATAATCGACAATGGAATCGAAAACCATGTTACACGAGACGCACTGTATATTGTGTAATTTCATATGCTCGGCCAATTTATGGGGGGTTTTGTAACCGTTACCGCAGCGGCTACAGTACGATTTTTTGTCTATGATAGGGTAAAACGAGTGTTTACCCGCATCTGATGATGATTCTGTGTCTGATGCCAGTTCTGCTTCGAAATTCTCAACTTTTTCATCTTTTAAGCCGCTTTCAATTTGGCCGTAATCGCATGGAGGGGTGTTCCTGTCACTAATTTTCACCTCGTCGGATTTTTGGAAATCGAGTCGAAAATATTTAAACTGGGGCATACTTGATACTTGATCACTAAAATCGCGGTTGGTGTCGCGGCCCGGATTGTCACAAATTGAAATAACTACTTTATCATCGCAGACTTTGGAGGGTTTTAGAGGTGAACTAACCTCAGCAGTCGGGGTATTTTTCTTGAAATTTAGCGAAGTGCCATCGATGCTCACTTCAATGGAATCCTCGTTATCATCGCTTTTTTCAATAATTATCTTTTTATTCCCGTAGGAAATATGCAAATCTTGCTTTATATGCAATGTTTCTACGTTCCCGGCATTACACCTTTTTCGCGTTCGCACCTTATTCCTAATAAGTCCGGTGTTTTTTCGAAAAGAACGGAACTTCATAAGGCATCGTGTAAGTTGTAATTTTGAATGTTTACTTTTATAGTGTTGTTGTAATTTTTTTAAAGTTAACAACTTTTCAAGACATATAAGGCAGCTAACTTTATACATCGCGACTTAATTCACGCTGATACGAACGATACGAATACTACCATGTGCTTGTAATTTTTTGTTTCAAAATTTAACTCACAGAACTTATTTAAATCTCTGCCACTCAGTGTTGCCAATACCGCCATGGAATAAATATACTGCACATCACCGTAAGAAGACCTTTGGACAGTGGCGGCTCGTAGCTAAAATTAGTGGGGGTGCTGCTCTAGCAAATATTCAACTTTTGTTTTAAAATCAGGGCTTCGCAACGTTACTTTTTCTATTTTGGTTTCCTTTCCGGTTCATTTAAATAAAAATTATATCGATTCAGAGCCGGTATTCGTTCCGACAAAAATGACAAATTTTTTTGCTTTTCAGTTCACTTCATACAGTGGCGTAGCGAGAGGGGACAGAGGGGACCATAACCCTGGGCGACACATATGTGGGGGGCGGCATTTTTTTATATTTAATTTAAAAACTTTTTTAATCACCAGATTTTTATTTAGTTTAAATTTTCTTTTCTTATTTGATTCTTTTTGTTATGTCATCCTTACCGTACATTATTTATAAAATTTGACATATCTTTTCCAAGTCCAAAGTAAATTTAACATTTTTTTTTAATGTCTAACAATTCCAACTTTGTATCAAAATTTTGACGTTTTATACGAAATTTATAAAAAAGTCAAGATTTATATAAAAAGTCAAAACGAAAAAAACTACGAAATCAGAATTTTAAACTCGAAATAGATACCCAAAATATATGTATCAATTGAAGTATTTTTTCTAAATTTACACGTTTTTGCAATATTCTGAATTTAACTAAAATGTTTGTACTCTTTTTTTTTCTAAAGCTCTCGAACTTTAGATATTTTTTTTAGTAAATGTATCTTTTCTCTCAACATTTCTAATGTCCTTTCGAAGTTTCAAGATCTTTCCAAATATCGAAATTTAAACTTAAAACGAAATTTCGATACAAAATTAGAGATTAAAGTTCATAACTATTAAACTTTATTAACGATTAAAAACCAACAGATATTCAAAAAGTTCACAATGTTTCGATAAATATTTGCCAACACCGGACCAGGTTTCGCATTACTCCATCATCGGCGGTTATACCAGCAATTTGTTTAGCCGTTGTTATGCTAACAAGCTCCATGGATCATAGACCGTCTAATCATGGGTGTAGGCAGGATTTCGTTCAGGGAGGGGCAAGAATCATTTTAAAAAATTGATAAAAAAAAAGAAACCGGAAAACGTTCCGTTTGAGTATATGTAATTTTCATTTAACTACATGAACTGAGGAATCGAACTTTCAGATTAATTTTGAAATTTGGAAACAGAGTCGAACTTCGCGAAATAAGTCAGAAAATTGAATCTAGACTAAAAATCGAACCTTTCGGAAAACTTCAAAAACTATCAAAATTTCGAAAAATAAGGATTTTAAAAAAATACCGTCGAAATGTCGAGAGAAAGCATAAGGAGAAGAAGAAGAAGAAGAAGAAGAAGAAGAAGAAAAAGAAGAAGAAGAAGAAGAAGTAGAAGGAGAAGAAGAAGAAGAAGAAGAAGGAGAAGAAGAAGAAGAAGGAGAAGAAGAAGAAGAAGAAGGAGAAGAAGAAGAAGAAGAAGAAGGAGAAGAAGAAGGAGAAGAAGAAGGAGAAGAAGAAGAAGAAGGAGAAGAAGAAGAAGAAGAAGGAGAAGAAGAAGGATAAGGATAAGGATAAGGATAAGGATAAGGATAAGGATAAGGATAAGGATAAGGATAAGGAGAAGGAGAAGGAGAAGGAGAAGGAGAAGGAGAAGGAGAAGGAGAAGGAGAAGGAGAAGGAGAAGGAGAAGGAGAAGGAGAAGGAGAAGGAGAAGGAAAGGAAAAGGAGAAGGAGAAGGAGAAGGAGAAGGAGAAAAAAGTGAACACTTTCAAGAGAAAGTTTAATTTTGAGAGAGACAAATTTCGAGGAAAAAACGAATTTTTGGGAAAAAGTTGGAATGTTTAGAAAATCGTCGTGTTTAAAATAAAATCCTGACCTTTCGAAAAATCTCAAAAAATGTTGAAAATTCGAAAAAAAATATATTTTTAAAGGTGGAGTTTTGTAAAGAAAAGGCGTAATTTTCAGGAAAAGCTGAAATTTTGAGAAAAAATTTTCACTGTAAGTGGAGATTTCCAGAAGCATAAAACATGCCTTTTTGAAGTACGAGTCAAAACTTCTAGAATAAGACAAATTTTGAGAAACGTGAAATTTTCGGTAATTTAAATTTTAAAAAAATCAGAAAAACCGAATATTAAAAAAATGAAAGTTCAATTTTGAGAGAAAACAGTAGAATAAAGTCGTAATGCGAAAGCTACGAATTTTGAGAAAAAACCCTATCTTGGGAAAGGATTTTTTAGAAAACTAAAATTGAATAAAAACCCAACCTTTCGGAAGAACTCCAAAAATGCTGAAAATTCTAAAAATTCCAAAACATTTCCAAAGGTCAAATGTTGTAAAAAAATTCGGATTTTCCAAAAACACTTTTCTCGAAAGTTTCATACTCTAATTTTGCTGCAATATTTAAATTTCAATAAAGAAATTAGGTGTACAAGAATTCTTTTTCTCGAAATTACCCAAAAATATTTTTCCCAACAATTTTAATTTTCGATAACATGCCGATCTAATTTAGAGAAAACAGACGAATTTCGAGAAAACCGAAATTTAAAGGAAAAGCTAATTTCGAGGAAAAAGTCTAGAAAGTTTCAGAAACTAAAACATCGCATTTTGAAATAAAAGTCAAAATTTCGAAAATAAGGCGAAATATGAAGTTGAAATTTCTGGAGTCAAATTTAAAAAAAAGACAAACTTTTAGAAAAGTGGCAGAATTTTGATAGAAAAAATGAAGAAGAGTCCAAAAAGTATAATTTTAAAAATAAAGTCGAAAAAGACGAATTTCAACTAATTTTAAGAAAAAAATTCAAAATTTTTAGTAAAGTTGAATATCGAATTTTGATATAAAAATATCAAAAAAAGGCAAATTTTAAGATACCTGTCAAAAGTTATGAAAAATTAAATTCTAAAACCAGTTTTAACAAAAATAAAGGATTTAAAAAAAAACGAAATCTCTGAAAAACAGTCGACATTTCTAGAAAAACTACCAAATGAAATATCAAAGATCGAAATTTTCCAGAAAAAAAATCAAAGTTTAAGAAAAAGTACAATTTTGAGAATAGCCATTTATGAAAAAAACGAATCTTGAAAAAAGTCAAAATTTCAAGAAAGATACGAATTTTCAGGAAAAATATTCAGATTTCCGGAAACATACATGATGAGATTTTAGAATAAATTTCAAATTTGTGAAAAAGGACGGATTTTAGAAAAATATCCCATTTTTTTTAAATTCGTGTTTTTCTGGAAATTTCGATTTTTTTCCCTTGAAAAACAAAAAAAAGGGGTCCCATTCTAGCTAAGCTTATGTGTCTAATCGAAACATTATGGAATTTTTGAATGTCTGTTGCTTTTTAATCGTTAATAAAATTTAATAGTTATGAATATTAAAGAATTCCACGAAGTAAGGACTGGAAATGTCAATTATTTAGAGGTTAAAGATAAAGCTTATTATTTTATTTTCACTGTAAGTGAAGATTTTCATCAGCGCATTTTGAAATACAAGTTAAAATTTCGAGAATGAGAAAATTAGCGTCAAAATGTCGAAAAAAAAGGTCAACATTTTTAGAAGAAAACTTAGAATTTCCAAGACAATGTTCAATTTTGAGATAAACATGTAGAATTTTCAAGAATAAATCGGTGCTTTGAAGGCGTTATAGGGCTGCCCTTTGCGAGTAGATTGAACATTAAAAAAAATCGAAACCGACGAATTTAAAGAAAAAAACCCAATACTGGGAAAGTCGAAATTTTTAGAAAACCAAATTTAAAAAAAAAACCCAACCTTTCGGAAAAGCTCGAAAAATATTTGAACATTCTAAAAATGTCAAAGTATTTCTAAAGATCGAATATTGTGAAAAAAGTCGTAATTTTTAGAAAAAGCCGTACAATTTTGAGAAACAAAAACCTCAATTTTTGGAAAACACTTTTCTTCTTTACTTTTCTATTTCAATCTTTTTTCAGTTATGAATTTACAAGAAAATTTTTTGCTAGAAATTTTTAAAAAATATTCTCAACATTTTCACTTTTTCATCACATACCAATCAAATTTAGAAAAAACAACGAACATAGAAAATCGAAATATCAAGAAAAAATCAATTTCGGTAAAAAAGTCGACATTTCCAGAAACTAAAACGTCGTATTTTGAGTCTTTTGAAAATAAGGCAAATTTTGAGATACAAGTTAAAATTTCCGCAATCAAATTTAATAAATTGAAATTTGAATTTTTGAATGTCTCTTGCTTTTTAATCGTTAATAAAATTTAATAGTTATGAATATTTAAGAACTCCACGAAGTAAGGATTGGAAATGTCAATTATTTAGAGGTTAAAGATAAAGTTTATTATTTTTGCGAAATTTTGCTAGAAAATTAAAAATTAAGGATAAAGCTTATCCCTTTTATGGTTTTTACTGAAATTTTGAATTTTTCTTCCAAATCTCGTCTTCAATATAGAAAATTTAACATTTTTAACTTCCAATTTCGTCTAAAGATTTCGAAAAAGACGTCGAAATTTAGATTTTAAAATCAAAATTGCAAAGAAATTGGGGATTTTGTAAATTTTTTCTGAATATTTTAGCCGAAACTCTTTTATTTTTGCTTCATGTTAGAATTTAAAAATTTCGACTTTCATCTTAAAATTAAGATTTTTTCGCGAATTTAAAATTCACATAGAATTTTGACGGACAACTAGAAAATTCAATAAATTTTAATTTATAAAATTAGAAATCTTTCTCGACTTTTCTCAAAATATTCAATGTAGATTTGAATTTTTTAAAATTCAATTAATGTTAAAGACAGAGGAAAGATTTAGATCATCAGTATTTTGACTGCAAACTCTATTTTATGACTTTTTTCAAATTTCAACTATTTTTTTTAGAAAATTTAAAAAATGTGTTTTATAAATCTCAATTTTTTCGTTTTGTTATTTGATCCAAGTTAATACATTTTTATTTTTAAGAAAAAGATCGCACTTTTCAGATTAAATTTCAAATTGCGAGAAAATAATTGAATTTAAAAGTCTAAATTTCTTAATATACATTGAAATTTGGATTTAAAATTTAGTTTTAGATTTTCAAAAAACATTAAATCTAAACTGAAAATTTTTGATGATTAACTTAAAATTTAGATCAAAAAGGCCTAGTGATAGATTATTAAGAGAGTTAAATTTTAATTCAACAGGAGGGTATGGCTTAAGGGGTAGAACCATTGTTTCTTGCTTGCGTGTTAAGTCTACAGTTCAACCCCACTGCTGATCATGCTTTTTTTAATTCAGTTGCGCGTCCTACTCATAACTGCATAATATTGTTAATATTAGAGCATGTTGGTAACGAAAATTAGCGTGATGGTCACGCGAATTAGAGTGATGGTCATCCCAAACCATAAATTTTTCCCCTATCAAAAGTGGTTCAAAGAAGTTTTCATTTCAAAAACCTAATTTTCAAAAGAAATCAGGATCTTCAAAATAATTCGAATGTTAAAAAAATAGCAACATTTTTTAAAACATTAAAAATTTTGGAAGAAAATCAAAATTAAAAAAAAATCAAAGCTTGCAAAAAAGTAAAAATTTTGAAAGATATCTGAAATCTTCAAAAGCGCTTAAATTTCTAAAGAAATTAGAAAAAAAGGATGAGCTTTGAAAAAAGTCGAAAACTTTAAGAGCTAAAATTTTGAAAAAATCCAGTTTTTCAAAAAAAGTAAAAATTTGAATCAAAATTTTGGAAAAATTTTGCAATTTTCGAAAAAGTCGATAATTTCAAAAAGTCGAAATTATAAAAAAAAGTCAACTTGTAAAAGTCGATATTTTTTAGAAAAATTGAAAATTTGAAAAAATGGCGAATTTTAAAAAATACACAACGAAAATAGAAATTTTAAAAATCTCGAGATTTAAAAAAATGAAGTTTTTGAGTCGAAATTTTGAAGAAAATTAAAATTTTCAAAACTTCAAAAAGTGGACAGTTTGAGAAATTGTTAAATTTTCTTAAAAAACTTTAAACTTACTGATATTTTCGAAAAAATGTGACCTTGAAATGTCTAAATTTTCAATGACAATTTTCAATAAAGTAAAATTTTTTACTTAGAAATAAACTAGTTCCAGAAAATAACTAACAACTTTAAAACGATTAAGAAAAATCGAAATTTTCATAAACAAAATTAAAAAAAACTTCAAACATTTTAAAATATAACGATATTGTTTTAAAAATTCCTAATTTTTAACAATAGTCGACAAAAGTAGTCGAAAATTATTAAAAATATGTCGAAATTTATCAACATCAAGAAAATCGAAATTAAAAAAATTTAAAAATTTAAAAAAATGACGAAATTTTTGAAACCACTCAAAATTTTCAAAAAGGTCAAATATTTTAAGAAATTAAAAAATCCAGCTTTCAAAAAACGTAGGAATTTTTAAAGAGTACAAATTTTTAGTCAATTTTAGTTTTTAATAACATTAAGAAATTCGAAAAAATCGAAATTAGGAAAATAAAATTCTACAATTTGCAAAAATTCGACATTTTCAAGAAAGTCGGAATATTTGAAAAATAGGCGAATTTTGAAAAATAATTGACGAAAATAATCGGAAATTTAAAAAAAATGTCGAGATTTAAAAAAATCGTTTTTTTAAAAAAAATTAAAGTTTTGAACAAAGTAGAAATTTTCAAAAAATAAAAAAAATTGAAAGTCGGGAAAAGGAAAGAAAAGAAGCCAAAAACAGGTACAATTTAAGAATTAAAACTAACGTCTTAAAAAAATCGAGTTTTCCAGAAGCTCGATATTTTTCAAATAATTTCATTCATTATTTAAAAAAAATCAAAATTTTCAAAAAACTGTGCTATTCATGACACTCAATATGAAAGGTCGCAATTTTCAAAAAAGCAGAAATTTTCCGAAAAGTCGAAACTCTTAAGAATCGAAATTTTTTAAAAAGTAAACATTTTGAAAAAGTCGAATTTTTTGAAAAAGATCCAACTCAAAATTTGAACAAGATTTTGAAAAATAGTATAAATTTTGAAATAAGATTCCGAATCTTTCAAAAAAACTCGATTTTATCATGATTGTTGAAATTTGAAAAAAAATCGTAATTGTCAGTCAAATTTTCAAAAGTGATGCAAACTTTTCGAAAGAAAAATCAACGTCAGAAAAGCCAAAACTTACAAATAAGTTGAAATTACCAAAAAAGTTAAGTTTTTGAAAAAAAACCGAAATTACTCATTCTATTAAATGCTAGCTATAATATCAATTGGAAATTAAGGATGCTGCAGTACCATAGTGTCTATGCGCGAGCCGCCAATGATTTTATAAAATTTAATTCACAAAAATATTTCCCTCATAATTTTTAGTTTATTTAAATTTTGTCATAATCCCAAAAAATCTTTTTCTCGAAGCTTGCGAAAGCTAATATTCTCAGAATACTTATTTTTTCTTGTTGGATCGGACTGGTCCTTGGTGATCTTCAAAAATTGAAATACAAATCTTGTCCCCTGAAACCAAGAAAGATCTCTCTGAAGATGATAGCTAGGTTATCGAAACGCGTTAGAGCAACCTCTGTTGTGTTTTTTAATCTTTCTTGGTTTCAGGGGACAAGATTTGTATTTCAGTTTCAGAATACTTAGATTTTTATTAAAATATCGATTCAATTTTATAAAATTAAAGAATTTTGAAAGGTCGAAATTTTGAGAAAATGTTCCATTGTAAGTAGAAATTTCCAGACACATCGTATTTTGAAGTACAAATCAAAATTTCTAAAATAAGACAAATTTTGTTCGCCAATTGCTTCTCCAGACGTTTAAATTTACAGTTACCTTTTTTCTTTAAGGAATGGCAATCTTTTATATGTAGATTGTCCCAAACAGCGATTGTGTTAGATCTTGATTTGTCAATCGTGTGACAGCACTCACCGAACTTCGCAAAGAAGATACAGAGAATATCTATGACAAATTTTGGAAAATATTAAAGTTTCGGAAAGCCAAGCTAAAAAAAATAAAAAATTTTCAGAAAATACTAAATATTAAAAAAAATAATTTCGAAAAAAATAATGATTTTGGAAAAATACCGTCGAAATGTCGAGAAAAAGATAGAAATTTCTCGAAAAAACTTCAAAATATCCAAGAAAAAATTCAATTTTAAAAAGAAAAAAAAGAATTTTTGAAAATAATTTCGAAAGAGTCGAATTTCAAAAAAAAAACAATTTTGGGAGAAAGTTGGAATTTTTAGAAAATCAAATAATAAAAATGTAGCTTTTAGAAAACCCAGACAAATTTTGAAAATTTCTATATATATTTCCAAAAAATAAATTTTGTGAAAAAGTTTCAATTTACAGAAAAAGTCAAAATTTTGAGAAACTGTTCCACTGTAAGTGAAATTTTCATCATCGGATCTTGAAGTACAAGTTAAAATTTCGAGAATGGGACGAATTTCGAGAAATATGAAATTTTTAGAAAACTGAATTTAAAAAAAAATAGAAAAAGCCGAATATTAATAAAACAAATTAAAAAAATAATGATTTTTGAAAATTGCCGTCAAAATGTAGAAAAAAAGGTTAAAATTTCTGGACCAAAACTTAGAATTTCCAAGACTTAGAATTTTGAGAGAAAAATGTAGAATTTTCAAGAAAAAATCGGTGCTTTGAAGGCGTTATAGGGCAGTCCTTTGGGAGTGGATTGAAAATTAAAAAATATCGAAACCAACGAATTTAGAGAAAAAAACTCAATACTGGGAAAGTCGAAATTTTTCGAAAACCAAATTTAAAATAAAAACCCAACCTTTAGGAAAAGCTCGAAAAATATTTTAAAAATCTAAAAATGTCAAAATATTTCTAAAGATCGAATTTTGTGAAAAAAGTCGTAATTTTTAGATAAAGTCGTCGAATTTTGAGGAAAACAAACCTCAATTACCAAAAACAATTTTCTTCTCCACTTTTCTATTCCAATCTTTTTTCAGTACTAAACTTACAAGAACATTTTTTCTCGAAATTTTCCAAAAATATTGTTCTCTACATTTTTACTTTTAAATCACATACCGATCTAAATTAGAAAAAACAGCGAATTTATAGAAAATCGAAATTTCAAGAAGAAGCAATTTCGGGGAAAAACTCGACATTCCCACAAATTACAACGTCGTATTTTGAGTCTTTCGAAAATAAGGCGAATTTTGAGATACAAGTTAAAATTTCCGGAATCAAATTTAAAAAATTGAAATTTTTGAGAACAGTGGTGACATTTTGAAAATAAAAATGGTTTTAAAAGAAAAGAGTTCAAAAAATAGAATTTAGAGGATAAAGTCGAAATTTCGAAAAAGATGAATTTAAATTAATTTTAAGAGAAGTCCAAATCATCAGAAAAGTTAAATATTGAATTTTGGAATAAAAATAAAAATTTTCAGAAAAGACGAACTTTAAGAAAGAAGAATGAGAAGAACAGAAAGAGAAGAAGAAATGTAAAAGATTGTAAAAGATCAAAATCTGCAGAAAAACCCAATATCGAAAAAAATATCGGAATTTCGAGAAAAACTACGAAACGGAGCAAAAGATCGATATTTTCCGGAAAAAGTTAAATTTTAAGAAAATGTACAATTTTGAGAATAGTCGTTTATCAAAAAAACCAATTTTGGAAAAAATTTAAATTTAAAAAAAGACAAATTGAGAGGAAAGATATTTCGATTTTCAGGAACATACAGGATCGGTTTTTGTGATAAAACTCAAATGAAAAAGGACTAATTTTGAGACAAATATAAAATTTTGGATTTTTTTAAATTCGTTTTTATTTCTGGATATTTAGATTTTTTCTCGGATTTTTGAAAAACAAGGACAGATTTTAAAAACATTTGAAATTTTAAGCAAAAAGTTAGTTTTTAGTAAACACTAGAAATTTCCCAAAACGAGTCAATTTTATCGAAATTTCGAAAAACCGCCGAACTGAGAAAAATGAGATTTCTCCAATTTTTTCTTGACTGCTCGAATCAGAGGTAGGCCCCGATCCGCCCCACCGTAGGTCAGAAAATGTTCAATATTGAGATAAACGTCAAAATTTTGAAAAAAAAACAAGTTAGACCAGAAAATTGTATTTTAACTATAAACAGTTAGAATGTTGTACCACATTTTCTCAACATTCTTGTCTTTTTACAAAATTTTCACAAAATCATTATCAAAATTTCCAGATAATTATTTTTAGTTTTTTATCAAAAGTCGACCGAAATTCAAGGAAAAAGATGAATCATGGTAAATCAGTCGAAATTTGTATAAAACTAAAATTTAAAGAAAAGTCGAAATTTTCGGGAAAAAACACATTTTTAGAAATGGTGATATTTCGAAAAAAAAAAAACGATGAATTTTGAGATAAAAATTCGTAATTTTAAGAAAGTCGGATTTTGATAAGAGAAGTTAATTTGAAAGAAAAAGACAAATTTGGGGAAAAAAAGACGAATTTTGAGAAGTAAGTCGAAATTTCGAGAGAATTTCGATATCTCAAGGAGAGTACGAATTTTGAAGAAATTGATATTTTTTAGAAAGTGTTCTCAGGGGGGTGGGGGGCAGGTGCCCAGCCTTGCCCTATTCTAGCTACGCCTATGGACAACAATGCAAAATAACTACATATGTGGCATAGCCTATGCTTGAATGCCATATAAAAATGCGTCAACTAAACAATGAATAAGTTTGGTTAGGTTCACAAATGACAACTGTAGATGACATATATGTAATACTTTTATATGGCCAGCTCCCTATTCTCTTCACGAGTTTGTTCCAACCAAATCCGATAAAGATGGAAGATGGATAAATGGCAAGTATTGCGCATGAATTGAACGAAATGAACCAATCGCTACGCGCTGGTTAAACGGGTGTTTATGTTTGGCCGTGCACAGCTGATTTTGGCCATGCACAGATGATTTGTAACACCTGCGCATTGCGACTCATTAATGCGTGTGAAGGTCAGCAAGAAAGAGAAGTCTTTCCCATAGGAAACGAGGAACTGGCCATATAGAAGTATTACATATATGGTAGATGACAAATATTTTTGAAAATTCAGGTCATGCCACACCTTATTATATAAACTAAAAATTACTAAAATTTAGAAATATTTCGTCTTTATAGGTTTGCAAGTCTTCCCTCTGACAGAGTGTCCGACTGACTGCATTAATGTAAATGTTAAAAAAATCTTACCCAATGCTTCCTAGAGCATAACAAGGGTAAACAACTGTAGATCTGAGATATTAAACTAAAAACTGAGATGACTTGGAAATAGTTTAAATCTACTGTTAAAACTGTAGGTGCGTAGACGTCACTGCAGGGCCGTAGCAAGGGGTCCTTTTGAAGGAGATTAGGATTTTAAAAAAATTAAAGAAAATTTCTTGAAATTTTGACATTTCAAGAAGAGGTGAAAATTTCGGAACAAAATTTAAATTTTTAAGAGTAACCTGAATTTTGAATTTTTGCCGTTACCGTCAAAATTTTGTAAAAAACCAAAATTTTTAAGTTTACCATTGAAATGTAGAGAAAAGGCAAAAATTTTGGGAAAAAGTCAAAATTCTTAGACATGTCCAAATTTTTAAGTTTACAATTGAAGTTTTAGAAAAAATTAGCATGGAAAGTGTTATCTTAAAATTCTTGAAAAATTCGAAATTTAGAATTTTTTTTTAAAACTCCAGTGGCGTGTCGTGACTTTTATGAATGGGGAAGCTGACCGAAAACCCTTTTAAAATATGTTTTGCTTTCAAAAAGTAATCAATCTTTCTATCCTGGTTTGATTTGTCGAAATGGCGATTTAAATTCAGGATTTCAAAATTCAAATTTCGAGATTATCGAAATGTGGGAAAAAAGTAAAAAATTTTAATCTAAATCTAGTTTGTCCAAGTTTATTTTAAAGCAATCCAGATTTGCAAAATTCAAGTTAAATTTTGAATATTAATTCTCTAATGTTCGATTTGGTTTTTGGACTATTTTATATTTTGAAATTTTTTCTTTAAATTTGGACCTTGACTCAAAATTTCGAATTAAAATTCTAAATTTAATAACAAATACCCAAATTAATTTCAAAATTTATGTTAAAAAATTACAATATAATCACAAAATGAAACTTCTTTTTTCCTGAGATTTTCTTTGAAACTTTAGCACTTAAAGTAAATCTAAATTTAAAAAAAAATATAAATATATTTTTCGACATGGTCGATATTTTTAAAAAGTCCAAATTATCAAAAAGTCGAAAATTTTAAGTCAATATTTCAAAAAAGTCGAAATTTCCACAAAAAGTTGAAATCTCGAAAAAATTTTAATTTTTAAAAAAAATTCAAGATGTTGGGGAAAACTCTAAATTCTAGAAAAAATTAAATTTTCAGAAAATCAAAATTTTCCACATAATAATTCAAGAAACATTCAAAATTTTTAAAAAAGTCAAAATTTTCAAAAATAAATCAAAATTTTGATAAAATGTTAATTTATTTTTCGACAGTCGAGATTTTCAAAAAGTCCAAATTATCAAAAAGTCGGAATTTTTAGGTCAATGTTTAAAAAAAATCATAATTTCCATATACAGTTGAAATCTCGAAAAAAATTGACATTTTTTTTAAGAAATAGACAACATTTTGGGAAAAAGATCTAAATAAATTGTAGGAAAAACCAAATTTTCAGAAAAGTCGTAATTTTCAACATAATTATTCAAGAACCGTTCAAAATTTTTAAAAAAGTCTAAATTTAAAAAATTGTAATTTCCAATCAAAAATGTCCACATTATGACAAAATTTTGAAGAAAAGTCGAAATTTTTGATCATGAAAGCTCGAAATTTTGAAAAGGTAATATGTTGAAATGTTTAAGTAATAGATAAAGTCGAAATTTTCAATGCTAAAGAGAACAAAAAAGTTTTTAAAAAGTTAAAATTTTTAACAAAAGTAAATTTTTTCAAAAAATAAAAGAAATGTTGAGCAAAAGTCGAATTTTTTGCAAAGTCTAATTTTTCGAAAGAAAGCCCAATTTTCAAAAAATTCGAATTGTCTAGATCAATATTTTCAAAAATAATACAAAATTGCAGACAAAGGTGAATTAAAAAAAAATTAGATATTTTATTTTTGATGGAACGGACTGGTCCTTGGTAATCTTCAAAAATTGAAATACAGAACTTGTCCCCTGAAACCAAGAAAGATTAAAAACACAACAAAGGTTGCTCTAACGCGTTTCGACAGCCAAGCTGTCATCTTCAGAGATATTTTAAAAAAATATTACGAAAAAAAGTAGATTTTAGAAAAAAAATCAAATTTTCAAAGATGATTTTTTTAACATAAGTAAAAATTTTGAACAAAAATGTTAAGTTTCTTTAAAAAAGACGAGATACTGTAAACTGTATTAAAATTTTGGCTAAAATTTTCAGTCGCAATTTCAAAAGAAGCCAAGATTTTGGATAGTTTCAATTTTTTGGTTTCAATTTACAAAAAAGTTGAAATTTTAGTAAAAAGGTTTCAAAAATGTTTATATATTTTTGAGAAAAAGTTGATATTTTAAAAAATCTTGATTTTTTCAAATAAAAAGTTTAAATTTTCAGCAAAGAATAATATTTCAAAAAAAAAGTTAATTCACAAAAAGTCGAATTTGGAGAAAAAGTCGAACTTTAAAAAAAGTCAATAATTTGAAAAGAATACAAATATTCAGTCAGAATTTCAAGACAAGGCCTACATTTTGAAAAAGTGTCAATTTTGTTATCTGCATTTGCAAAAAAGTCGAAATTTTTAAAAGAAATTTACAATTTTTAAAATATTCCAAATGTTCAAAAAAAAGTATTTTTGTGATTTTTTGAGAAATAGTTAACATTTTTAATAAATTCGAATTTTTGAACAAAAATTTTTCAGCAGAAATCGAACTTAAAAGAAGTCGAATTTTACAAAAAATCGAAAAATGTTGGTAAAAATCATAATTTTGAAAGGTATAGGGGAGAGTGTTGTACCTTGGATACGTTTGTACCTCGGACCAATGAAATATTAAAAGAGATCTGTAATGTTATTTTGTGACTGGCGGTAAAATTCTAGTGGTCTTTTCCATGCAATACATGGCAGTTAGTGCAAACTAAAGTACAGTAAGCACATGGAGAGTTAATATGGTTTCTGTGTTTTTATATCTGTGAAGTAAATATTTTATATAGTCATTATCTGCTGTCATCTAATTTGTTGGTAAGTACCATTGCTTTCTTAGGATATGTTCTGAAAGGCACATTCCTAGGTTCTTTAAATATGCATGTATTTTATTTGTAATGGATACCATAACCTAGAAAATTATATTAATCTTTCCGGTGACACACGCGTGTACTTCGGGTCGGTAATATATGTGGTACCTTGGACCGGACCAAGGTACACCTACTGGATGGACCAAGGTCCAACAAAGCAATGTTTAGGATTTTTTTTTGTAGTCTCTCTAGATGAAGTAAAATAAATATATTTTTTTCAGACTTATGTTTAAGAACATGCCGCGAAGTAAATCTGGTGTTAAGAGAGCTGCGGTAAATGTTGAAAATTTGACCACAGCGGCAAAACGGTGTCTTAGTGGAGATATGTCTATTCGAGAAGCAGCTAGGCGTTATAATATATCCAAAACAACATTAATCAGACATATTAAGTCGTTCAAAAATTCAGGAACCTTAATTTTCAAATATAAATCAAATAATAATACTAACCAAGTCTTCACAAAAGATGAAGAAGTAGCTTTAGAGGAATACCTAATTACAGCATCACGTCACCATTAGATACGGTTTAACGAAAAAAGAAGTTAGATGTTTGGCATATCAATATGCCACTGCAAATAAGAAAAAATATCCCGTATCGTGGGACAAAGAAAAAGCTGCTGGTAAAGAATGGTTACGATATTTTCGTAAGAGACATACTAATTTGTCGCTTCGAAAGCCTGAATCCACGAGTTTAGCACGATCAACGTCGTTTAACAAAACCAATGTGTCTAATTTTTTTAAAAACTATAAAGACATTTTATCTCGTGGAAACTTCCCTCCAGAAAAAAATATGGAATTGTGATGAAACGGGTGTCACAACCGTCCACGTTCCATCAAAGATTTTAGGTCCAAGGGGTATAAAACAAATTGGACAAATGACCAGTGGTGAAAGAGGAGCCAACGTAACAATTATTGCGGCTATTAACGCGATCGGTAACCATATCCCACCTATGATGGTATTTCAACGCGTCAATTTTAAGACACATATGCTTAAGGGAGCCCCTCGAGGAACTGTCGGGGGAGCTAATCCAAGTGGTTGGTCTAACGAAAATTTATTTTTACAGTTTCTAGCACATTTTACGAATCATGTTAACCTACAGTCGATGATCCAGTGATTTTAATTCTTGATAACCATGATAGTCATGTCAATATCAACGTAATCGACTTCTGTAAAAGTAATGGTATCGTTATGTTAAATTTCCATCCTCATACAAGCCACAAAATGCAACCTCTCGATAGGACAATATTCGGACCCTTGAAAACATATTATAACGTGGCTTGTGGTGAATGGATGGTTATGAATCCAGCACGGCCCATAAGTATTTATGAGATAGCTGAACTTATTGGCAAAGCCTTTTCGAAAGCATTTACAATTTCCAATATTCAAAACGGTTTTGAAGTAACAGGAATTTATCCAGTGAACGAAAACGTTTTTGAAGATCATGAATTTTTGACGGCGTATGTGACTGATCGTCCTTTGGATAAAATCGCTTCAGGTGAGCAACAAGAAGAAAGTGGAACTCCGATTGTCACAAGTAGCAGTGAAAATAATTTTCCTTCCTCGTCACATAGCAACAATCATGTTACACCCGAAATGATACGTCCATACCCAAAGGCCCCTGAACGCAAATCTAAAGGGGGTAGACCAAGAGGAAAATCACCTATTCTGACTGATACTCCGGAAAAAGAAGAAATAGCCGCTAAGAAAAAAATACGTTATTCAAAAGATGTTAAGAGAGTTACTAAACGACTAGTACCAGGCGAAATACCAAAAGAAATATCACTCGAGAAATCTGACTCTGAAGTTTCCTCACTCCATTCTAGTGGCAGCGATTGTGAAACATTTGCTGATATAGTAGCGAGTGAGAAGAAAAACCTAAGAGATCTAGAATCTTTAATTGAAAATAGTAACATTAATAATGGTGATTTTGTATTAACAAAAGTCCCCGGAAAAAAAAATGTAAGTTACTATGTTGCAGAAATAATTAGCTGTCAAAATAATAACAACGAACTAAAATACTTACGTCGTATTGGCAATTCCAATAAATTTTTAAATGATGCCACAGAAACCTTTGACTTCTTAGAAGAAGACATTTTGTTCAAGCTTCCAACCCCCTGCAATGTGGTAGGAACAGCACGTCACGCTGCAGCGCTACAATTTTCGGTAGACTTTAGTAGTTACAACGTTAAATAAATGATTATAATTGTAGCACTATGTGTTATTTTGTTATTATTAAACAATTAATAAAAATTTATTTTGAGAGTTCAATTTATTTTTAATTTTTTTTAACTGGTCCAAGGTTCAACACCAACTGGTCCCAGGTACAGTGCTAGCTTGCACCTTGGACCACCCTGCAAGGGTTTCATAGAAACCTGTTTTACAGAAACTACTAACAATAAAATAGATTTTGAAATCATAATTGGTAATCTAAATAGTTTCTATATCGATTAGCATTATTAGTTGTTTGCAACTAAATCGAGAAACTGTTTAAATTCAAAGGAAGTTAAAATTGACCCAAGGTACAACACTCTCCCCTACCTTTTTTTTTTAAATCGTTGAGTCTTTTTTTTAAAAAGGTCAAAATTTTCAATGGAGTAAATTAGAATTTCGGGAAAAAGTCAAAAATTTTGAAAAAAATAGATTATCTTTGAAATGTTGCCAGATTAAAAAACATGAAATTTAACTTTAAAAAATGGTGAAATATTGAAAAGGTTAAAATTTTTAAAAAGTTAACATTTCGAAAAAAAGGTTAAAATTTTAAGAAAAACGTTAACATTCTAAAAGGAATTTTAGAAAGTGTTTTGAAATGTCTAAATTTTCAAGAGTCGAAAATTTCAATAATAATTTAAATTTAAAAAGTTAAATTATTAAAAAAATGTCTTCATGATGGACTCTTATTGGTCGGAAACATTATGTTTATTAATTTAACTTTTATTAATAAACATTTAATTATTTCCAAACTGGTTCGCAGAAATATTAAATAGAATTAATAAAAAATAAAATTTTGAAAACACTCGAAAGTTACAAAACCAATTTTGAAATAAATTGACATTTTCAATGAATGAATTTGTACACAAATAAATTAATTATGTCAAAAATAAATTGAATTTGTTACTCTACAGACATAATTGGTAAATTTCGATCATAAGCGTTACTAATATCAGTAAATAGTGGTTGCAGCTGATATGTGAAAAAAATAGGTTTGAAATAGCTTCCACACCACTATTAAATTCAATCCACTCGCAAATAGCAACCCCATTATGCTTTTAGACACCTCGAGTAGGATGCGAAAATAAGGATAGATGGCGATGAACCGCCTTCTTGAACAGGGATCGGTTGTAAGTTCGTTTGAACTCAAAAAGTCAGAAAAAAATTGACCTCGAAAACATAATCTTCGAATTTTGAGAACAAATACTTGAATCTCAAAAACATACAGACCTAGCATTGATAAGAAATCTTAAGGTGTTAAACTTAATGAATTTCGAAAAAAAAACTTATTTCAATAAAATATTCAAAATCTCCCACCAAGGCAGTTAGGTTTAAAAATTAGAATGAAATAAAAAAGTTACAACTGAAATGTTAAATCTGGATTTTTAAGAAAAAAAACTAGAAAAAAAAAAGTGTAGACAAATTTTGAATTTAGAAGAAACTTCCGGAAAAAGTAGAGTGTTTCAAGATTGCAGTTGCAATCGAGAAAGAAATTTACAATAATTTTTCTCAAAATATCTAAAAATTAAATAGTTATTTAGACCCTCAAGTGAAAAAATTCAATATTTCCAGAATGAAATCAGAATTTTGTGATTGTCGTTATATTAAAAAAAAAAAGCTCGAAAATGTTGAGAATAAACTTGGAAAAATATTCCAGAAGAAGTCCAATTAATAATTAATGAGATTAAATGTGGAATTTCGTAAAGAATTCAAAGGTTATAAAAAGCCACAAATATTCAAATTTAATTTTTGAGGAAAAAGTCAACATTACGAGTTTGCAGTTTTTTGGAAAGAAAATTCAAAATAACTAGAATCTAGAAAACGTCGTAATGTGCAGTCCAACGTTTAACTTTTAAGAAATAAGTAATAATGAAACATTTTACACTGAAATTTTGGCAAAAAGGCCCAAATTTCGAAAGAAACTCTGAAATAAAACATACCTTATTTCTGACAATATTTATTTATTGACAATATTTTGACTTTAAACTAGAGAAATTATAATCAACGTTTGAGGAATAAAAATTTCTAGAACATATTAAAATTTTTGTTTAAAATCAACGCTACTAAAGTCGAAATTTGGAAAAAACTAGAAATTTGTAAATTTTTTTTCGAAAACTAAATCGAGGTTTCTTTTAAATTCGAGCTTTCAAATTTTAATTAGCACATTGCAAAAAAAAATAGAAACTTGAAAATTTAAATCAAAATGTTTAATAAATAGTACATTTTATCTTTTGTTTTTTTCCCATGTAGCCGAAGACCCCTTAGGCCGTCCCTGCTTACGTGCTTGAATAGTTGTCAAAAACGCGACAATCCAACAGCGTGAAATTCCCTAGTAAGATGACCAAATCTATTTATAATTTTCGCTTTAGAAAACGCATACGTTCATTAATTTATCTCTCTCCTACGCTCGTAAACGTTGGCGAAATTCGACAACCGCCTGTGTATTCTCACAATGTTTCCAGATGATTCTTTGATTATCCGTAGAAATATTCTAAAAATCTGCAGTTTCGGATATTAACTGCTCATTAATTTTAACAAAACGTGTGACATTGTGCTAATAATTTTAACTTACGGTCGTGATTAGTGCCCCCGTTATTTTATTATGTCTTTTCCCAGGTCATTTGTAAGTATTAACGAAGTTTTCCCTAACTAACCTATTTTTACATTCGCTGGCCCATTTTAATTGGACTGGTGTTGGGTTTTCCGCTATTTTTCTTTACTTTCTCTATTGTGGTGAAAACTTACGACTTTATTTTTCATTTAACACGTTTGGATATTTATGAATCTCAGAAGTACGATGCTTTAAAAATTCGATTTTCGGCAGTGGGGTTTAACGAAATATTTAATGGACAGATGCAAAAAATCGGACTTTTGGCGTTATTCCAGGAGGAATATTATCGAGTCATTGTGTATAATTGTCCATCGATAGATTGGTACTTGCGGATTGGTGTAGAAATTTGAATATAGAAAGTTATACCTGAGCAGCTGCCCCCGTTTTTATTAACTACTGCAGAAGTTTATTTCCGTTGATAACAACGTAAAATATGTACCTGAGTATTACCTGTTTGCATGCCAAAATTCCTTATTGAAAACAGTCTGTCGCATTGCCTTTATGTCATGCGGTGATTGGAAAATTGTTATGATTATTTGGGCTCGCTTTAAAGCAGGTTGATTTTGAAGGATGATTTTGTGGTTAGGTTATTCCTCCGAGGTAAACAAAAAGTGGTTTGTGCCTTAATTGGTGAATTTTGATTTTAGGCAGTTGGTCAAATTTAGCCTTATTTAATTGACCATAGAAATTTAAATCCTTTCTCAACCATTGAAATATTCTATTTTAAAACGTTTTTCCCATTTTAAGCATTGGATGGTCAGTTATTAATTCATTCCTATTATGCGTTCCGGTCATTGAGGTATTGTTTGTAAAGTTTATTTTTTATATTTATTAGACCTGTCTAGCTAATGAGATGTTTTATTGATATATAGATCATAGAATTTGATTGTCTTAAGTCTAACCTTGGATTATAGAAGGTCTAACAATAAGAGTTAACTGTCGCGCAAACAGATAAAGTTTAAAATTGTTTTGAGTGATGTTAAATAATAGTGTAATATACTTCATTGTGGGCATCAAATATTTCTACTAATTTATTTTGCATGTTAATGTTATTAGTTAATTCGATATAATTATTGTAATTTCGTTCCATTTCAATATTATTAATACCGTGTGTACAAAAAATTTTCTAATCTAGTGTGCTGTTGTCATTTTTTGTCATGTCAACGTGTTTCTTACTTGATTGGTATTTTAAACTTGAAAGGTGAACAAACATAACCTTAAAAAATATTTTATTGATTTGATGTTACCATAGAAGTAAAGTCTTTTATTGTAGAATTCTACTTTCGAAAATTCCAAAAAAGCGATCGTGAATGTATCTCTTCTATTCCTGATAATACCGCAGAATTTTTGTCCAGGTTAAATGTCAATTTGTGTTAAAAAATGACAGCAGCACACTAGATTAGAAAACTTTTTTACACTTGATATATCAGGCGTTCAAGTGAAAAAGTCAAAGTTGGCTGAAAATTTCTTCTGTTTTTAACAAATGTCAGTGATTGACACGTGCAAGGCTTTAATACGTAGTAGGTTGAACTACGATTGTACTATAATAAGAAAACTACCGTGGAAAACCTCAATAAACACTGACTTTTTGTAAACAATTACTCAAAGACCTTAAAGCGGCTCACCATTTTGTGAATTCGTGTAGCATTCAAATCAAAGAAAATAACTTATTAAAGGATTCTCTTTTGTCTTAGAACATTCTAACCTCTGCACAAATTAAACGTCAAAGTGACATTTGACAGATTAACCCATGGACGTGGCAGGATTTCGTTCAGGGGAGGGGGGCAAAGGTTATTTTGAAAAATTGATGAAAAAAACAACCGGAAAACCGAATATACATATGTCTATTTTTACTTAAATACATCAACTGGGGGATCGAATTTCCAGATTAAATTTGAAATTTCGAAATTGAGCCGAACTTACCTTAGGAAAAATCAGAAAATCGAATCTTAAACACCGAACCTTTCGGAAAACTTCGAAAAATGTCGAAATTTCTAAGAAAAAAAAGTCCGAATTACCAAAAGTCAAATTTTGCGAAATAAAGTGGCGATTTCCAGATTAATTGAAAATTGAAATTAGACCAAAAAATTTCCATCCTCAAAAATATTTCTCTCAGAATTTTTTACTTTGTTTCAATTTTGTTATAATATGTAATTCACAAGAAATCTTTTTTTATGAAGTTTCCTAAAAATATTCTCAGAATGGTTAAATTGTAATCGAAATGTCAATCCGATTTTTAAAAAGTAAAGAATTTTGAAAAATAGTTGAAATTTTGAGAAAATGTTCCATTGTAAGTAGAAATTTCCAGAAACATCGCATTTTAAAGTAAAGTCAAAATTTTGAGACTAACAGGACAAATTTTGAGAAATATTTTTGCAAAGTCAAATTTAAAAAAATGAAAACTTCATAAAAAGCCGAATATTATAAAAAAAATGAATTTCGAAAAAACGAAATGTCGAGAAAAGGTCGAAATTTCATGGAAGAAAATTGAACATTTCCATGTGTAAATTCAATTTTAAGAGAACAAAGTGGAATTTTTATGACTAATTTGGAAAGAGACGAATTTTGAGGAAAAATCAATTTTGGCAGTCGGAATTTAAAAAAATCAAATTAAAATAAAAATGCGGCCTTTCTGAAAAATTCGAAAAATGTTAAAAATTCCTAAAAAACCAAAATATTTCCTGACTTCTTTACTTCAATTTTGACATAATTTTTAAATATCTGTAAAGAAATTGAATTTACAAGAATTAATTTTCTCGGAAATTTCCAAAAAAAAAATCCTCAACATTTTTACTTTTTGAGAAAAACCTAATTTAGAGGAAACATACGAATTTAGAGAAAACTGAGTTTTCAAGGAAAAACCAATTGCGAGGAAAAGTCAACCTTTTAAGAAACTAAAACATCGCATTTTGAGGTAAAAGTCGAAAATAAGGCGAATTTTGAGATAAAAGTTGAAATTTCCTGAGTCACATTTAAAAAAGTCAAAATTTAAAAAAAATTGACAAAAATTAAGAAAAGTGTCGGAGTTTTGAAAGAAAAAATGATTTTTGAAAGAAAAGTGCAAAAAGTAGAATTTTGAGGATAAAGTCGAAATTTCGAAAAAGACGAATTTACCTAATTTAATTTAAGAGAAATAGTCGGAAAGTTCCAGAAAAATTAAATGTCGAATTTTGAGATATAAATAAAAATGTCTAGAAAAAGGCAAACTTTAGGAAGTCGAGTTACAGAAAAGTTAAATATCGATTTTTGAGGTAAAAATAAAAATTTCGAGAAAAAGGTAAACTTTAGGAAACCATTCAAAATTTCTGAAGTCAGATTCTTAAGGATCAAAATCTTCAGAAAAATCCGACATTATAAAAACTAACATAATTTCTAAAAAAATAACGAAATTGGAAGACGAGAAAAACTTCGAATTTGAGAAAAAGGATCGAAATTTTGCGGAGCAAATCAAATTTTAAGAAAAAAGTACAATTTTGAGAATAGTTAAATGAAAAAAAAACGAATTTTGAAAAAATCAGAATTTTAAGAAAAAGACGAATGTCGAAAAAAAATTCCCAGATTTCCAGGAACATACGGATTTGAAATAAAATTGAAATAAAAAAAACGGATTTTCAGAAACATATTAGAATTTCCGTTTTTTTTTTAATTCTTTTTTATTTCTGGAAATTTAGATTTTTTTCCTCCGAGTTGGAATATAAATGTATTTGTTTCCTGAAATGTTGACTCAAATTCCAAATTTCTAGGAAACATTCCATTCGAAACAGCAAGATTGTACCGTCGAAAATTTTGAGAAAAAGACAAATCCTGGAATTTTGGGAAGTTTTATAAGTCGCCATCGTAAAAAAATAATTAAAATTGAAATTTGGGATTTGGAAAAAAATGGAATGTTGAAATTTAAGTGCAAGTTGAAGGAAAAAATTTAGGAAAAAGCAAAATATTGATTCATAACTTCAAAAAATACGAGTAGCAGATCATGAAAGGAAAAATTGAAGATTCTTGGAAAAATGTAAATTTGGAGGGTTCTGAAAAAAATTTAAATTTCCAGAAAAATTCTAATTTGCAAAAAAAAATGTAAGGAAGCTCGTTTAATAAAAAAAGACGCCACTGCTTTAGTCTAAATTTACAACAGGGCACAACAATTTTAAACTCAAACTTTTAGAAAAAGAATAGAAATATTTCGAGTCATTTCGAAAAAAAGTTCAAATTTCAAGATAGAACTGGAAATTTTGAAGAAAAAAATTGAAATTGTAAAATTTAAAACTTCAAATTGGCTTGAAATTTTGAGAACAAAGTCAATATTTTCTTAAAAAATATGGAAATTGTGAGTTTCTAATCTTAACTTTTAGAAAAAAATGAGATTAAAAGTAAATTCGTAATTTTGAGATGAAAGTTGCATGAATGTGTGTAAAATTTTAGAAAAAAAAATCGAAATTTCAAAAAAAATCCCAAACTTTAGAGTAAAGTAAAAATTATTTTAAGTATATACAAATTCAACGAACTGAAATAAATCGTTATTTTATGGTTTTGTTCCGGTTTTCGTTCTGACAGAAATTATGATATGACAAAAATAATAGTTTTTTTCAGTTTCTGGTTTTCGGTTTAGTTCCAGATCGAATCCCTCCTAAAACCGGTAAAGGTAAAATTGAAATTGATCGTTAGGAGAAAGATTTTGAAAAATCTTGAAAAGGCGCAACAAAATTATTTCAAAATCTAAACTTCACGATTTGAATCAAAATTCTAACCAATGGCTACGTAAATCAGCCTGTATATGCTTCCGGCCTTATGAGGAATTTTGACGTCATGGGTAATTTGATTTCATAGCATTTTTGTTGTTTCAATGACAGTATAATATATAACCCAGTAAAATCAGTAAAACACGTTGAGGACTTCTGTTTATGGACACTTTTTTTCCTAAAGAATGTCCAAACTCTAGAATTCGTTAACGAATGGAATTTTTCCCGGCACTTACAATTTATTCTCATTTAGAAGGAATGTTTATCGCCATCTATCTTTATTTTCACATCCTACTCGCATTGCCCTCAGGTTTTAACCTTTGCGAGTGGATTTAACTTAAAAAAAGTATTTAGGATAATTACCGCTCATCTGTTTACTGTTACTGTTTAAATGAAAGCTTAACGTAAGAGGGTATTTCCTGATCGTACTTCTGAGATTGATTTTCTCTCTATCAGTAGTGGTGCCAATGTTCTATAAATTCTTCGATTTTTCTTCTAATTAAAGTGGTGCCAATGTTCGATAAATTTCCTTAGTGTTTGCAGCTAATAGCACTTAAAATACTAATTGATTTAATGTACGGCTAATTATAGAATTTATGGAGTATTTGGTGTGAAGTGTGGCATTTATTTTTTTCACAGGAGGCTGCTTAAACTCAGCTGTTGAATCCGAATTGCGGCAATTTTGTGAGTATTTAACAAGTTATTATCGATAACGCATCTCCACGCTGTTGCACCTTACTTTTGCTTTGTAGTTGTGTGGTTTAGGTTGCCTAATGCTTTTTATTCATCTTGATCTAACGCTTTTTTCATTTCAATTGAGTAACCCACATCTGCTGTCATTTTAGAAGCTTTATTTGACTTACGGAAGTAAGGCCGTGGGGAACAATATCTAACCTACAATCTGATAAGATTTACCTGTATACAATGCGATAAGTAATTTGTATTATTATTAATATTGCTCAGTATACTGCATTTTTGTAATACTTGTAATAGGTTCAAAATGTATAGACTTTCAGCCTCCCCTAACCCCAACAGTTCAACATGCAATTTCGAAAATTTATACTAATTATTATTTAACTAAACTTTTAAACAAATCTTACCACCTAATATACTTTTATAATACGAAAATAATTAACAAAAAGGATAGATTCAATCGATGTTTTCTACTTTTGTGCTTTTCCCAAAATTTTTCGTGTTTTCTTTTGTAAATTCCACTAGCGTTGTTAGGGATATGCATATACTTATTAAGTATATGGGGATATGATATTTCGGAAATAAATACGGATAATATTGGGAGAAAAGATCTAGTGCTAGTTTGTAACTTGGAATAAATTCAGTAAATCAGTTTTTTTTCGGAAATATGCTTGAACACGTCGATTAATATTTTAATTTGCGCTCTTTTTGATGTAGGAACATTTTATACAGAATGTCCCAAATTTAAGATATGACGTCATCGACAATTTTTTTTTAAATGGCAATCCTATTTTTTCTTGACTATTCTTAAAGGTTATATCAAGTTACACATGCGTACCAAATTTCAATTTTTTATTTCTTGTCATTTAAAAGATATTTAGCAAATATTAACTAATTTGAAAAATCAAGGAATCTGATTCAACTCAATAATCTTTTTTCAATAAATGTTCAAAATATTATCCATTTATTTACCCTAAACGGAACAAACTCGTTTTGAACATTTCTAATTACTTTGGGGGAATTTAGTCTACATTCCAGTCTTATTCGTCCTTTCAACTCCTCAATATTTGCAGGTTTGTTTTTAAAAACTTTGCCCCCATAAATAGTCCATAGGTGTTAAGTCCGGAGACCTGGATGGCCATTCAAAAGGTCCTCTGTCTGGAAATACATTATTCAGATACTCAAGAACAGGTCTTGCAAAATGAGGAGGGGCGCCGTCTTGTTGAAATTCGGACATCAGCTTCGACCGGATCAGGAAACAAAATAGTTAAATCAGGAATTGCTCTTCCTGCAAGAATTCTAAATATCCTGCCTCACTGAGATTTCCTTGGAAGAAAATTGTCCTATAACTCGGATCATCGACAATCCCTGCTCAAATATTGACTTTCTCTGGATGTTGGATGTGGCCTTCCTTCATTCAGAATGAGTTTTCCTTCATTCAGAATGAGTTGTTGTCTGCCCAGTAACGTCAATTTAACATAAACGTTGATTAATCTGAAAACAGGATATTTTCTGTACTTCGGACATTTATGTCCTGCAAATTCATCATTTGTTCGCAAAACTGGAGTCTTCTATTCGGATCATCTTCTAAAAGTTCATGGAGGATTGTCATTTTAGAAGGTTGAAATTTTTGCATTTTCAGAATTCTTGCAACTGAAGACTGGCTAATTTCGAGTTCCCTACCTGTCTGACTAGTGGGGACATGAGGATTTTCTTTGACAGAGAGAAGTACATTAATTTTGACATCTTCATTGACGGGAATTACTTGTTTTTCTTAAATGCCCATTTTCCTGAAACTGTTTTTTAATCTTGCTTACGGTACTTTGCGCTTTGGGTGGTAAATCAGAATACTTCTCTCTGAATAAACGAATAACTTCATTTTGTGTTCTTGTTTTATCTCCGTAGCCAATCATTATTAAAATTTCAGTCTTGTGGGTTTCAGTTAAGTACGGCATTTTGGTCGATTTTTTAATAAATGGTGTTTCTCACTAAACGACAAACTAATAACCTCTTCGATCAATACGATACTTCTCTTCTTCTTATTTGTTTTTATTAATTTTTTTTATAAGATTGTGATAAGACGTCAACCCATTTGACAAAAGATATCAAATGAATACCTTCTGATACGCGATTTTTAAACTTTATGAGAATTGTATTGAATTGAATCAGATTTCTTGATTTTTCGAATTAGTTACTAAATTTGTAAATATCTTTTAAACGACAATCAATAAAAAATTGAAATTTGGTGCACATATTTAACTTGATATACCCTTTAAGAATAGTCAAGAAAAAATAGTTGCAATTTAAAAAAAATGTAAATGACGTCATATCTTAAATTTGGGACATGCTGTATAAAATTTTCCTACATCCAAAAGCGCGCAAAAAAACTGTCTCTGATTTACTGAATTTATTCAAAGTTACCGACTAGCACTGTATATCCATATTATAAAACTGTAAACACTGACAGACAACACATAGCCTAAACTGATCGGTTTGGAAGCATGAAATTTCGCACCAAGAAAGGATTTTTGAAAATTCATCTCGTAAGAGTGTTAAATGGGTGATAAAAATTGGTATGATTATATGAAAGTTCCTCATTTTTGAAATGAAATATAGGGAAGTATGAAAATTGGTGTTTAGACTTCAATTTAGGGGTAACAGTTAGTTGTGTCAGCGTTTTTTGGCAGTTTGTCACCTTGAAGTAATATATCGAACTTAGGTAATACACCGAATTCGTATTTGAGAGTACAAAATTTGCAGTACCGATGTCGATTTGTAGAAGAAAATTAATTTTAAATTACGAACAATGCGGAATATTTTGAAAAGAAACCATGATTAATTATTAAATACAAATGTCTTGAGTTTTGTAAATCTATGAGGGAAACAAGTAAGTTGTCGAAATTTTTTTAAAGAAGTGGTGTTTATCATCGAAACATTTTTTTTTCTTCCTAAGCGCAACAACTCGCAGATAATTCGGTATTGGTCTAAGGAAAATAAGCATTTAGGTACTCCTCCAAATACACATGTAAAATTTTGAAAAGTAGTAGTCATGATTTTCCAAAACATATCGATATTAAAAAAAATCTCGAAAATTTGAAATTTCAAAAAAAATGGGTATTTTCAAAAAGAGTCGAAAAGTTCAAAAAGTCGACATTAAAAAAGGTCAAAATTTTGAAAAATAGAAATTCTTTAAACGATTATATTTTATAAATGTTAAAATAAAAAAAACGATATTTTTAAAATGAATTAATATGCAAAAATACGCCAAATTTCAAATTTTTAAAACAAATCGAAATTTTGAAAAATAGACTTTAATTTTGGAAATCTATATTTTCAAAAAAAAATTAGAAACTTTAAAAAGTGGCAAATTTTGAAAAAACTTGAAAACAATAGAAAACGTTAAAATTTTGGAAGTTATAATTTTCAAAAAAATTGAAATTTTGTTGCAGTTTATATGGAAAGTTACAATTTTTAAAGAAGTCAAGATTTTCAAAAAAAAATGTTAAAATTTTGAAAAAGGACGAAACTGTCAAGAATTACTAATTTTGAAAAAATTAAATTTCGAAAAAAAGTTGAGATTTTTAAAAAGAGCCTAATTTTGACAAGAAATCAAATTTTTGCAAAAAGTTCAAATTTTTAAATAAAATTGCAATTTTGGAAAAATTCACCCCTTCAAAAAACTCGACATTATCAAAATTTTTATTGTCAAGTTTTCGACGCAATCTGAAATCGAAAGTTTAGAAAAATGTCGAAATTGTCAAAAAGGCGAAATTTTGGAAAGCCAAATATTTGAAAATCAAACGTTTAAAAAAACCACAATTTTGAAAAGAGTCCAAATTTTGATAAAAAAGTTCGAACTTTGAAATAAAGTCGAAATTTTCGGAAAAAATCATATCTTTACCAAAAATCAAAACAGCTAAAAAAACCTTGACATTACCAAAAAATTTTATTGACAATTTTTCAAAGAAATCTAAACTTCTCGAAACGTAAAAGTTTTCAAAAATGTCGAAATTTAGATAAAAAAATTAAAATTTTGAAACGAAGTCGAAATTTTGCGAAAAATTCATATCTTTACAAAAAGCCAAAAACCTCGGTCGACATTATCAACCATTTTTATTGCCAAGTTTTCAAGGAAATCTGAAATTCTTGAAAAGTAGAAGTTTTGAAAAATATCGAAATTTCAAAAAAGGCACAATTTTGAAAAGCTAAAATTTGGAAAACTCAAACATTCAAACAACCAAAATTTTGAAAAAAGCCGAAATTTTGATAAAAATTCCTATCTTCACAAAAAGCCAAAATTAAATAACATGGAAAAACTAAAGAGGTGAGAATTTCAAAATAATCGAAATTTTGGAAAAATGTCGAAATTAAAAAACATCGATTCATTTAACAATTAAAGAAAGTAGTGGCCATGATAATAGTGAGTGGGGTCTGGAGATAAGTTCGTCTCATAATGTTAATCGACCAAAAAAAAATCGGCGTCGGAATTAGCAAAAATTATTTGAAATAACATTCGAAATTATCCGAAGCATGTATATAAGTTTCGGTTATGGATTCGGCTATTTTTTTTTATTTCGGATATCCGACAGTTTCGGTTACGGCTACGGAGCTCCATAACATCCCTAAATTCGACTTATTTTCAAAATTAGTCTTTTTCCTCAAAATTTGGTCTTCTTTAGGAAATCTCAACAATCTTCTAAACTCCAACTTATTCTTTAAAAATTGTCCATTTTTCTTCAAAATTCACAAATACTTCTGAAAATTCGGTTTTTTTGGAAATTGTACTTTTTTTCAATTCGAAGTTTCTGAAAGTTTAGATTCGTAAATCTAAAATTCGCATTTTGCTCGAGCTGTAACCCATGCTTTAATAAAGGAGTAAAAAAAACAATAATTTAAAAATTTTGAGAAAAATATTCTAAGGCTTTTTCTACTTTTTCTTAAAATTTGTGTTTTCTTTTTTCAAAATTTCGACCTATTCCCAAAACCAGATCTTTTGTTAATAAATGACTCTTTTCAACTCTTTCAACTGCGACTTTTTCCTCGAAATGTTCTTTTTCTCGAAATTTCGATCTTATTTTCAAAATTCTATTTTTCCGAATTTCGCCACTTTTCTCAACTATCGACTTTTTCTGAAAATTTTGACTTTTATTTAATTTCAACTTCCTGCAATTTTTACTTGTTTTTTCAAAATTTGAGGTTTTATATTTTTGCAAATTTAGACTTTTCTCTCGAAATTTATCTTTTTCTCGTAAGCTTGACTTTATTCATAAAGTTTAATTTCTTTTTTGACTTTAATTATTCATAAAGTTTAATTTCTTTTTTGACTTTAATTGGAAAATTTCCAGTTATCATATAGTTCAAAATGTCTAGTTATTTTTTTCGAAATTATTTTTCTCAAAATTCACCTTTTTTTTGAAAATTTCGATTTTTTTTTGAATTCGTTTTGTTCTCGAAATTTTGAACATGTTTTAATTTCTTCCTTTTTCACAGCCCAAGATTATTTTCTTTAAAATTGCACTTTTTCTCTGGAAATTCAATTTTTTTTAAAGTGTAGACTATTTTGAAAGTTTATTTTTTTGGGTAAAATTTGCACTCTAGAAAATTTTGACTTTCTTCAAGTTTTACATTTCCAAAATTTATTTTCCAAATTGATCGTTTCTTTCAAAGTTATACCATTTTCCCCAAATTTAGATTTTTTCGAAAATTTAGATTTTTAAATTCTTTTTGTTCTCGTTCAAATTCATTCTCAAAATTCAATTTTTTTTATCAAAATGGGAAATTCTAGCTTTTTCCCGAACTGCTTCTCGAAATTTCCAAGTCTTTTTTTTCTCAAAATACAATTTTTTAAAATTTTTTCGTATTTCTCAAAATTTTTGGCGCGAGTTTTTTTGAGTTTCATTTTCTTCTAAAAAAATAACTTTTTTCATTAGAATTTGTTTTCATCTGAAAAATTTGACAATTTTCGTAACTTCGACTTTTTTTTAAATTGTAAGTTTTTTCAATTTGCCGTATTCTCGAAATTCCAATCTTTTTAAAGTCCAACAATCTCAAAGTTTCGAGTTTATTTTCAAAATTTGTCCTTTCTTTCGAAATTAGCATTTGTCACAAACTTTGGTTTTCTTTTACATTTAAAGTTTCGTGTTTAATTGTCCTTTTCTCTCAAATTAGCGGTTTTTTAAATCAAAATTTAAATTCCATTGGGACAGCGTTCCTCAAATAGTGGGTCTTGACCCGGCACCGGGCAGTGAAAATTAAAACGGGTTGCAGAATTATCGCCATACTGTTCAATCATATTTATAAAATTGATGAGAACAAGAGATAACATTGCTAGTGCCTATTGTAACCCTATAAATGTAAAGTAAACATTTTTTTTTAAAGGATTGGCTTTTTTCAAAATTTTTGTTAATAAATTTAGCTTTTTCCCTATTATTTTTTTTGTTCGGAAAGTTTTATACTGCTAAAAATATGGCTTGTTCTTCTCAAAATTTAAAGTTTAACACCTTGACGACGTGCCGCACTATTTTATGCTTTGGTTTAACGGGAGGCGTTTTCAAGCTATCAGCTAATCAACTTTTTTAAAATTTTCAATATTCTTCTTAACTTTTGTTTAAAAAAACTGATTGTTAAAACGATTTTTTCTAAACCTAATTTTTTGTTGTTGAAAATTGCCACTTGTTTAATAATTGAAATTTTTGTAAAAATTAATTTTTTTCCTCTTTTTTTGAACCTTTTGACATTTTTTGAATATTTTGACTTTTGTTTTTTTGAAAATTTCTTTTGCCTGCCAATCAATCTCAGCCTTTTTCAAAATTGTTACCTTTTTTGAAAATTCTGACTGAACATTTCGATCTTTAAAAATATTTACTATAAAAAAATCCATGTTGATTGAAGATTTCCGCTTTCTGAAAATTTTGAATTTAAAGAAAAACCTTTTTTTTTTTAGAAAATCTCGTGTTCCTAGTTTTTTATTGAAAATTTCGACACTTTTTGAAACTTCGACATTAAAAATTTGCACTATTTCAAAATTTCAATTTTTTGTCAAAATGTTGGCTTTTTCAAACTTTGAGAATTTCTGTAGTTCAAAATTTCGAGTTTTTCGTAATTATTTGACTTATATTAAAATAGTCTGCCTTTTTCAAAATTTTATTTTATTTTTGAAAACTTTGACTTAAAATTTTGACTTTTTCTCGAAGTTTTCATTTTATTTTTGGAAAATTCGAGTTTATTCGTACTCTGCTTTGAAATTTCGACTTTCCTTGAAATTTTTCTGACACATTCGACTTTTTTTAAAAGGTGGATTTACTTATGACATTTCAACATTTACATTATTTCAAAATTTTGACTTTTTTTTACAAGAATTTCGACTTCAAATTTTCGCTTTTTTATCGAAATTTTGATCTTTTCCTAGATATCGATTTATGAAAAAAATTCCACTTACAAAATCCACTTTTTTCAAGTTCCCAATTTTATCAACATTTTGACTTTTTCTCGAAACTTTTACTTCCGATTTTCTACTTTTTTTCGAAATCTTTTGATAAATTTGTCTTAAAAAAACCGGTTTTTCAAAATGTTGAGTTTTTTGAAAATTTCGACAGACTTTTTTGTATATTTTTGCTTTCTCCAATTTGACTTTTTGCAATTTCGGTATTTCAAAATATTTATTTCTATTTTTAAAATTTCCACCTTTTTTAAAATTTCTACTCTTTCAAAATATTGCCTAATTTTCAAAATGTCAATTTTTTATTAAATTTTCGACCTTTTTTTAAGTATGGTTTATAGTTTTTTTTTGGCGCAACGGACTTGTCCTTGGTTATCTTCAAAAGTTGATATACAAATCATGACATGACTATAGTGAAGATTTCCACTTTTTTGTTAAAATTTTGACTTTCTTTAAAAAGCAGATATTTATTTTTTGAAAATATTAAATGTTGATATTTTTTTTTAAATTGCATGGTTTAATCTCACAGAAACTGAAATTTGAAATTTCCATTTCTTACTAGAGATCGACTTTGTTAACTAAAATGGAAATTTTAAAAGAAATGGCGAAAAATTCTAAAAAAAACAATTATAACTTCCAGTTTATAAATTTTAAAAAAGTCCAAATTTCTCTTTAAAGTCGTAGGTTTAAAAAATCATCAATTTTTACTAAAAGTTTTTAAAAAGTCAATGTCAATTTTAGTGTTAAAAAAAATCTAGCTAAAATTGGCTTTAGAAAAAAGACGAGTTTGAATTCAGACCAGAAATCTCGAAAAAATCAACGTTTGTGTTGGAAAAACGTGTCATTTTAATTCTAATTAACGAAAAATTAGATTTAAAAAGCCAACGATATTGAAAGTCAAAATCTTTAGAAGAAAGTCGAAATAAAAAAATTACCAATTCATGTTTCCTATCCAAATTATTTTCAAAATTTTTTATATTTTTCCTTACAATTTTTACTTTGAATTTTAAAATAGGAAGATTTCAAGTAAAATGTTGAGAAAATAGTCTCTATTTAACGTTGAATTTTTACACAAACATAAACTAGAAAAAGTATCGAAATTAAAAAAAAACTCAACATGATGAAAAAAACTACTTTTACGATTAAAGAGAAAATAGGTGGAACTTTGAAATTCGAGGCAACATTTTGGGATCAATGTCGAAATTTTTAGAAAAAAATTAAAAATTTTAGAAAAAAAAGACGATTTCTAACCTCAAAATGTGGTCAAAATTTTGAGAAGAAAAACGAAGTTTGAAGATAATTTACGAAGGGGTCACGAAGGGGAAGCATAAAAAATAACCGGGCCATGACAGTAAAAGTTTTCTGCTTTAGGAAATATCGGAGCTTCTAAAATTTTAATTCTTTTCACAAAATTCGATTTCTTACCGGTTTTGATTTTTTGTTGAAATTAACTTTTTTTTTTCAAAATTTTATGTTCTAAAAATTAACTTTTCTTAAAATCTAACTTCCTTTAATAAACTTCGACTTTTTCTAAAGTTTGACAGTGTTCTCAAAGCTTCGAGTTTAAGAAAATTCAAAACTCGTCGTTTCCTTCAAAATGTTACAACCCTTCTCAAAATTCATTATCGAAAAATTTCAAATTTCGGGGTTTATTTTCTGAAAATTTGACTTCCAGAATAAATTCGATTTTTTTTTAAAATTTCGATTTGTTTTTAAATTTCATTCTTTTCTAGATTGCTCCAGTTTTCTCAAAATTTCGTATTGCTTAAAAAAAACATCGAAATATTGTTAAATGTTTTAAAAATTTTGACTTTTTTGTCGAAATTAAATCGAAAGTTTGGATTTTAAACTCTAAATGTTCATTTTTTTTTCAAGATGGTAAGTTTCAAAAGTCAAAATTTTCAAAAAAAATCGAAATTTTAAAAAAAAAGGTCAATTCTGAATTTTCCACAAAAAAAACAATTTTTATAAAAGACAAAGTTTTGGAAATTCGAAGCTTTCTAAAAAAAGTACAAAATTCCTTAATGGAGTTGACATTTACGAGAAAGTCAAAATTTTGAAGAACATAACTTCAAAAAAAGCTAAATTCAGAAAAAAGAAATTTTAAAAAAAGGAGGATGATTTCAAGAACATTGTCAAACGGTCAAAATTTTGAAAGAGTAGAGATTTTCAAAAAATCAATTTTGAAAAAAGTCGAGACTTGGAAATAATCGACAATTTCAAAAAAGTCGATATTTTCAATAGTCGAAATTTTTAAAAGAAGTCATAATTTCTTAAATCGAAAATTTCAAAAGAAGTTAAATTTCTTTAAGAAAAGGTTTAGAAAAGATCAAAACATTAAGGAAGGTCAAAATCTTAAAAAAATGTAAATAAGGCAAAATAATAAAACAAATTGAAATTTCCAAAAACGTTCAGATTTTCAAAAAGAACAGGCAATCAAAATGCTGATTTTTTTTGAAGTCAAATTTTTACGAAAGTTGGAATTTTCCAAAAAGTCAAAACTTCGATAAAAAGCCAAAACTTTAAAATAATCGATATTTAAAAAAAGGTAGATAACCCTTTTCAAAGAATAACAATTCTGAAAATATCGAAATTTTCAAAAAAAGAAATAAACATTTTTAGAAATCTAATGGTTAAACAAAAATGATTTTTTCAAAATAAATCCACATTTCGAGGGAAAAAATGATCCTCTAAAAAAATAAATCCAAATTTTGGAAGAGGAAGAAATTTTGGAAGTCAAATTTTTTTAAAAAATCGAAACTTAAAATCACAATATTCTGTTTTATACAAAGTGTCAGAACAATGGAATCACACAAAAAGGTAAAGTTTTGAAAAAAGTAAAAATTTTAGGAATCGAAATTTTTAAAAAAGTCGAAAAGTCAAAATTTGAAATTTTATGATAAAATTTACAAAAAAGGCAAAATTCCGAAAAAAACTCCAAATTCGCAAAAAGTGAGAGCTTTCTTTGAATGAAAATTTTGAACAGTGCTGAAAAGAATAGACATTTTAGGATGTCGAAATTTTCAAAGTCGAATTTTCAAAAAATATTTTACAAAAGTAAACATTTTTTGTAAGTTAAATCTTTTAAAAAACAATGTAAACTGAAAATCGAAATATTTAAATAAGTTAAAATATTTAAAATGGATCGAAATTTGAAAAAAAAAGTCTAACTTTTTTGAAAGTAGGTAGAATTAAAAAAAAATCAAAATTTTCAGAAAGGGCATTTTTTTAAAAAAGCTGATCTGTCTGAAAAAACTCTAAACTTCAAGACAAAAATGACCCTCTGAAAAAATAAATCACTATTTTTAAAAAGTCAACATTTTGGAAATTAAAAAAATCGAAACCGTCAAATTTTGCCAACATTTTCAGAAAAGTGAAATTTTACAAAAAGATGCAAAATTTTGAAAAAAGTAAGAATTTTAGGAATCGAAATTTTTAAAAAAGTTGAAAAGTCAAAATTTTTAGTTTTGAGGCGAAATTAACAAAAAATTCAAAATTTCGATCTAAACTCATGATTCGGAAAAATTGAAACCTTTTTTTGAGTCAAAATTTGAAAAAAGTCTGAAAAAGGTGGAAATTTTAGGATAAGGAGTCGAATTTTTAAAAAGGTCAAATTTTTAAAAAAGTATTTTTTTTTTATAAAATTCCAATTCTTTTAAAAATCAATTTGAAACTTAAAACGATCGTAATATTTAAATAAGATAAAATATTTAAAACGGATCAAAATTTAAAAAAAAAAGTCGAAAGTTTCTGAAAGTAAGTTAGTTTGGACTTACATCTGTCCAACTATTTAAAAGCATCGCAAGCAAAATCAGAATTGCTATGATGATAGCCAACGCCCGTAACGGATAAGGTACATGATCATGATGAAGTAGAATATTTAAAAAAGTCAAAATTTTCAGAAAAGGCAAAATTTTAAAAAAGGCTAATTCTTGAAAAATGTCTAAATTTTCAAAGAAGTCAAAATTTCGAGAGAAAGCGGAAATTCTAAAAAAAAAATCGAAATCGGGTGATCAGAAAATTTGAACTTCAAAGGAAAACATGTTTGCTTTCGAGATCATTGATAGCGGAATTTCGTTTGATGACAAAAAAAAGCTCATCAGCTTCTAAATAAATTGTAAATACGGAAATGACTAAAAAAGTCACCATTTTGCTCTTCGCAAATTCGTCGAAAATCTAAAAGTACAGAAGCTCGAAATAGCAAGATATCTTTTTTTCCCAAACAATTGTACCCATTCTAAAAATATGGTGTTGTATAGTGCTCTCCCAGTTTCGATAGGTTGGCGCCGTCACTGGGATGCTGAATTGTTAAAGTCGCCCAAACAGGGGTCTAATAATTTTTTTCGTAGATTATTTACACAAAAGTTTGGGTTTTAAAAGGCATTATGAAGTCTGTTTCATGCCAATTTCGAAACTCCATTTTTATCCTTTTATTGTTAGAGGATGAATTTCCAAAAATCCCTTCTTATTGCTTATCTACACCAAGAAAGGAATTTCATGTTTCTGACTCCAGTAGTTACTGTTGTGCATTGATGATTAGGTTCTTTAGTAGATCAGAAGTTCTCTCTTTATAATATTAGTAGAGATATTATCTAATTTATTATTTTTTTTTGATACTGATTGGCTAATTATAAAGTCAATCAACATTCACATCGAACTATTTATTACAGGGTCAAATCAAGAAAGAATATTTTCCAATTTCATAACACATCTATAATAGAAATATTTTTAAAAATATTTGTGTATAATGCGAAATGCTTTTTTCTGGTTGATTGCTTCGAGCTTCGAACTATACTTACTATTTCCGGAGGTAAGGCACGCGGATTAAGATTACATTTTTTAATTTATCAGACGCCAGACTTCTTCACTTTCAGACTGACGTATAAAGGAGATCAAGAAATATTAATTATGCGGTAGCATATGGAAAGATCACGGTCCATGTTCCTTATTTCCCAGTAATTTTACAACATAACACCTTCAAGTTGTTTTTTTTTGCTTATGCATACAACTTTCTCGAAATGTAGGAGAAACGTGGGCGAATCAAATTTGCAATAACTTTCTCGACTTGATGAAATGTAGAACTTCTTTAAAATCAATTAAAATCTGCCAGGGGCGCGCCCGTGTTTATCCTGACTGATCAAATAGGAAAATAAACGCCAGGAACGCGTGTTGCAATATTTCATCATGTGTAACATTCGATGAAAAAATTAAAATTAGAATCACGATTTGATTAAACTAATTTCGGTGGCCAACCTCATTTTTAAACGTCTTCATTTTGATAAAACTGTAAAGCTCTGAAAACTGAACCTTTGAAGTATCCGCATCACGTTGGCGTAATCTACCATGACAATCCATTGTTACGTATCCCTGAGATTGCATCATCCCATGAATATTTAGATAAAGTGAATTACTTTCATGTGATTAATTACTTCGGTGTGAGAACTAACCGCTTAAAAAAATGCCTTGTTTTGGCACGTGCAAGTGTACGACGAATGCTGAGAATACTCCTAGTTGGCCCTGCAACTGAAACACATTTCATTCGCTGACCTTCGTACAGGAGTAAAGTCGATATTTCTTTATAAGACCGCAGCATTACCTTATAAGGTTACGCCAACTTACCTGAGAATTTCTACAGTGACGAGCACAATTACCATACGTAAATTCGTAAACAAGGCAATTTTCTACAATATATTCTACAAAATACTGATAAAATTGATGGGAGTCATAGTTTGGAATTTTAATTTAATTGTCATTTATATTTTGGAGTTCACTTCGTTTCTTTTCCTCTTTTATTTATTGAATTTTTTCGGCGCACGCGAAACAATAAATAACAACACTTAACAATGTAGGAGCATGAGTCAAACCCCTCGTGAGATTCTCTTTTTAGCTTTTTTTCCAACTGATCTCCAATTTTAGCTTATTGTGGGCGTCTTCCCACGATTTCTCGCTTTGTTATGATTTTCCTTAACCGCAATTCGTGTACACAGCTGAGTTTTAACTCCGGTGTAGTAGTGAAAATCCCATCAAATTTGTTTATATCGTCCATTCATGCTGTCAGATTAGTGACGTCACAACTTGCCACGTTGAGTGCTCTTTTTTTATGACTCTTAACTGCGGTTTGATTTCAGATGAGTTTTACCAGCAGCGTACTAGGATAAATTCCATCAGACGTAGTTTTTTATCCAGGGTCTCAAAAGTTCCATCCAATTTGTTTATATCGTCCATTCATTCTTTCAGATTACTGACGTCACAACTTGCCATGTTGAGTGCACTTTGTTATGATTCTTGTTAATCACGGTTCGTGTACAAATGAGCTTTACCAGCAGCGTACTAGAGCAAATTCCATCAGACGTAGTTTTTTATGCAGTGTCTCAAAAGTTCCATCACATCTGTTTATATCGTCCATTGATGCTGGCAGATTACACTGGTCAACACTGATTTTCTCACGTAGGTAGGTTATTGGGTTTGAATTACCTATCCCCATCATAAAACCGTACTTATTTTTTCCCATCGCCCTCAGTTTTCTTGTGACAAGGTAAAATTTATTTTTGGAAACGTAGTCTTCCCAAATACTGTTCGTTTTTATTTAGGTCCATATATTATTTACATCTTCAGAAATTTTACCAGAAATGAAACATAATATCATGATCATATTAATTCTCATTTGAAGTCTTTTTATCATTCAAATGTGAGTGCTGTCGGCGCAATGGGTGCCCCGTTTGCTCACTCCGGACAACAAGCGCAACCGTGAGACCACTTCAGAGCAGTGTGTGACGCTGTTTAAGCGCAATCCAAAGGAGTTTCTGCGTCGTTTCGTAACCGTCGACAACACATGGATCCACTGGTACACGCCAGAGACCAAGGCACAGTCGAAACAGTGGACTTTCACCCGGTGAACGTGCTCCGAAGAAGGTGAAGACTGTCCTATCGGCCGGAAAGGTGATGGCCACTTTTTTCTGGGATTCACAACGTGTTATCTACACCGACTACTTGGAGAAGGGCAAAACGATCGCAGGGCTATACTATGCCGAATTATTGGGCCTATTCGACGCCTAATTGCAGAAAAAACGACCCCATTTAGCGAAGAAAAAAGTGCTCTTTCACTATGATAACGCACCGGCTCATACCCTCGCCACGGCCAAATTGGTCGAATTGAACTACGAACCCCCATCCACCGTATACTCCAGATTTGGCCTCGTGCGACTTCTATTTATTTCCAAACTTGAAAAAGTCACTCGCCGGGCAAAAATTGGAGTCGAATGAGGAGTCATCGCGGATGCCTACTTTGTAGACCTCGAGAAAACGTATTTTTCAGACGGGTTAAAGAAGTTGGAGCATTGCTGGGTCAAGGGTATCGAGTTAAAGGAGACTACGTTGAGAAATAAATCGCCACTTTTCCAAAATTTTCGTTTTTATTTTGTAGGCTAAGTACTTCTCAGACGACCCTCGCATATAAGGTTCTTTTACTCCTTTTCGGAGCATAGGGCGTCCACAAAACTCCTCCATTCCACTTTGTTCTTAGCCAATCTATTTATTTCCAGGTTCCGGCTGTTCCCCTTCTTCTTTAATTCTTCATTTGTTATTCTTTTCCAAGTGCTATTTTTTAGGAGTTTTGTTTCTGTTTTTGTGATGCTAATGGTTAAGGTGGGTAGGTCCTCTCCCTTCCGCACCCGAGAGTCCTTTCGTTCTTCTGTTGCTCTATCACCTTTCGTGTTAGTTTTTAAACTGAGCTTTTATATGGAATAATAAAAAAACATCTTTATCCTCCTCCCGCCTCTACTGGTTACAATTCCGATAATTCAACTTCCCGCACCCCGCAAAAAAAGCAAAATTGACTTGTCTGAACGATTTTTTTAAAATTTGCCAGTTTCCGAAATGACCTCATGGGCCCAACTGGGTGAGGGTTAAGGGGACTCAGCCCCTCAAAAGTTGGAGTTATCCACCTCCCCTTTTTTCAAAATTTAATTTTTTCACAATTTTGCTATTTATAGAACTTTCAAGTTTATTCGTTTCGATTTTTTTCAAAATTTTTATTTTGCTGTAAATTTCAAATTTTTTTTGAAAAATTTTGCTTTTTTGAAATTTTGTTTTTTTTTTGAAAATTTCGTTACTTTTCCAAATCTTTAACTTTTGAAATCTGTTTTTGAAAAAAGTTGTGTCGAAAAAAGATTTTTTATTTTTTAAAAATTGCAATTTTTCAAAATCTTCATTTAAAAAAAATCGACTGACTTTTAATTTCTACTTTGTTGGGAAGTTTTGAAATGTTTTTGAAAAAATCTAATAGCTTAAGATTTTAATTTTTTTAAATTTTGGCTTTTTTCAAAATGTTGACTTTCAGAATTTGACTTTTTTGAAAAATGCGGCTCTTTTAAAAATTTTTCCTGAACATTTTCACCTCTTGAAAATTTCTTGTTTAAATTTCTTGTTTAATATTTTCTATTTTTTTCAAAATGTCGACTTTTTTCAAGACTTCAATTTTTACTCGAAATTTTGACTTGAAGCCTTCGAATTAATTGAAAATTTTGACTTCATTTGAAAATCTCCAAGTTTACAGTTTCTCAAAATTTTCATTTTTTTCTTCAATTTTTTTACTTTTTCGAGCGATTTTTCCAAAGTTTGCCAGTTTCTGAAATGACACCCATGGGCCCAGCTGGGTGAAGGTTAAGGGGGCTCAGCCTCTCAAAAATTGGGGTTAGCAACCCCCCTCCTATTTCAAAATTTCTTTTTTCACGATATTGCTAATTACAGAAGTTTAAAGTTTTTACAAAATTTCGACTTTTTCTCAAAATTTTTATTTTGTTGTAAATTTTGACTTATTTTTGAAAAATTTTGCAATTTTGAAAATTTCGTTACTCTTTCAAATTTTTAACTTTTTGAGTTCTTTATTTGAAAAATTCTACATTTTGTTTTAAATGATTACTTTAAAAAAAAATTAACGACTCGACATTTTTTTTAAATTGCAAGCTTTCAAAATTTTCATTATAAAAAAATCGACTTTCTTTTTTAATTTTTACCTTTGAAATTTTTTTGAAAAAATTTAAGACATGAGTTATATTTTTTTCAAAATTTTAACTTTATGAAAATTTTGGTTTTTTAAAAATGTTAGCTTTTTTGAAAATTTTGGTTTTTTTAAAAATTTTGGATTTTTTGAAAATTTCGACTTTTTTGAAAAGAGCGGCTTTTTTAACAATTTTGCTTAAGCATTTTCACCTCTTGAAAATTTCTTGTTTAATATTTTCGATTTCTTTCAAAATGACTGCTTTTTTCAAGACCATTCGATTTTTACTCGAAATTTTGACCATTTTGGATTTGACATTTTTTAAAAATTTTGACTTGAAGTCTTTGAATTTATTGAAAATTTTGACTTCATTTGAGAATTTCACTGTCCAGTTTCCCAAAATTTTCATTTTTTTCCATTTCGGGTTTTTCTCAAAATTTTCACTGATTCTAAAAATGTTTGATGGAACGGACTGGTCCTTGGTTATCTTCAAAAATTGAAATACAGAACTTGTCCCCTAAAACCAAGAAAGATTACAAAACACAACAAAGGTTGCTCTAACGCGTTTCGACAGCCAAGCTGTCATCTTCAGAGAAACTCAGTTTCTCTCTCAGAGAAACTCAGTTTCTCTCTGAAGAAGAGAGCTTGGCTGTTAGAGCAACCTTTGTTGTATTTTTTAATCTTTAGGGGACAAGTTCTGTATTTCAATTTTCTAAAAATGTTGATCCTTTTAACATTTTCACTTCTTTCTAATCTTGTACCCAGTTATTTTCTTCAAAATTTTTACTTTTTATTGACATTTAATTTTTTTTAAATTTTAATATTTGAAAAATATTATTTTGAAAATTTCCACTTTGTTGAAAATTGTTATTTATATACTGACTTTAAACATTTTTACTTTTTTTTTTTGTAAATTTTGACTCAAAATTTATTTTTTCAGATTTTTGATTTTTTTTAAATATTAACTTTTTTCAGAATTACGTCTTTTCCTCGAAATGTTAAATTTTGTGAATATAAACTTCGAATTCTAAAGTTTTAGTTTATTTTTCGAAATTTCTTCAAAATTTCGACCTTTTTTCAAAATGTTAACTTTTTCCATATTTTCACATTTTTGTCTGTTCACTTTCTTAAAAAATTCTTATTTTTAATTTTTTTTATTAAAGTTGCTTACTTTTTGTGAAAATTCTGATTTTTTTTTAGTCAGGTCTGTCAAAATTTCGACTTTTGTTCAGAATTTTGCCTTTTCCTCGAAATTTTTTTTTGGGGAGGAGGGTTAATTTTGCTTATTTTTAATTTTTTTATTTTATTGCCAATCCTCGATTATAAAAATTTCGATTATTTTTGTATAATTTTCGCTTTTTATGAACATTTCGACCATTTTTTTTTTAAATTTTACTTTCTTTTGAACATTTTTACTTCTTTGAAAAATTCTTTTATGTTAAAAACTTCTATCTTATAAAGTTTTTGTAAAAATTTTAGCTTTTTTAAAATTTAGAATTTTTAAAATTTTGACTTCGAAATTTTGAATTTTTTCGGTTTTTTTCTCCAAATTTCGACCTTTTTCAGTTTTTTTTTAACATTTGATCCTTTTTTTGAAATTCCGTCTTGTTTTGAAAATTCCCTTTTTTCTAGTTTTTTAAAGTTTTTTTTAGAATTTCCATTTTCTTTCTGAAGTTTTTGACAATTTTTGAAAATTTTGACTTTTAAAACTTTCGCCTTGTTCGAACGAAATTGTTTTTGAAAACCTAATTTTTGGTTTTTAAAAGAAAATATTAATTGTTTTCAATATTCAGTTAAATATCCTTTTTCACTCTGCTTAGGGCTTAAATTTTTGAAATCGAGTAAATACATGTTTAGTTTTTTCTTTCATGCTTTCATTCTTTACACAGAGTTTAAGATTACGAAAAACAGTTTTAAATTTTTGTGCACTTAAATTTTGATACCCCCTTTCCGTCATTTAGATATTAAACATTTAAATCGCCCAAGTATATGTTTTAATAACTTTATTACAAAATTTTGGTTGATAAAATCATTTTTTTTTAACTTTTTTCCTTACCAACTTTTGATACCCCTTTTTACTCCCTTAGAATTTGGAGTATTAAAATCGGGGAAACAAGGATTTCATTATTTCTTTCATACACTCTTTACGCAAATTTTCAGTTAATGCAATTCATTATTAACTTTGTTCCGTACCAAACTCCAAATTTAATTTTACCCCCCTCTAGGCCTTTAGGGGCTGAATTGTTAAAATCGATCAAACACGGGTCTACTAATTTTTTTCGTAAATTATTTATTCAAAGTTGAGGTTTTAAAATGCATTATTAACTCTGTTCCATGCTAAGTTGGGAACTTCATTTCACCCAGTGGCGTGCATACAATGAAGGCAAAAAGGCATTGCCTACCCTAGCAAAATCAGAAAAGAAAATATAAAAGCACTCCTACTTCCAAATAAAATTAATTTTTCAGCAGAGACAGTATTTCGCTTTATTAATACTTTGTTTCTCTTTTCGATCATTAAAAGAGGGTACAAACTTTTAAAATTAATTCAAGGTTATTGCAAAGAATACGGTAATATTCCAGTGAACACTAACACTCCATCACAATATTCCCCTATAGGCGCTCCATAAGCCAAAGGCATAGGCACATTACAACAATACCATAGCGCTTATATGGAGATATAAAGGCAGCGCCTTTTATTTGCTAATGTGTATATTGCAGCGACATCTTTGTTACAGTGGACGTACATTACATTAGAACTTTCCATTTCGGTAAATCCCCTAGATGTTGCCTTATAATGCAATTTGTTAGTCCTGTTGTCAACTCCTACGTTCCTTGTGTGTTTTGTAGTGTTTATTTAGTACAAACAAGCTTTATTCAAGACATTTAATATGTACATAGTGTTGAACTGATCTGTTACTGTTAGTTTATTGGACTGTTAGTGACGAAAATGCAGTGAAAATGCGATTATGGTAAAAACTGCTTATAGTGGCTAAAAAACTTTTATTGGTGTTCATAAATACGAAATTACCGCGACAGGACGTGTTATTTCTCTACTTAAACTTGTGTTTGAATATTTTGGTAAAACAAATATATGTATGATAATTACAAATGGATTATTATTTTCAAAAGAAAAAAATACGTGGACTGAAAAGTTTAATAATTCATAAAGTTTAGTTCCACTTGCGAACAGGATTCCTGCAACGACTTTCTGCTCTGTAAGTACACGATAATTTTTGTTACATTACATTTACTCCAACGTTTACTCTTGTCTGTATCGGAATGATCGGATAACTATTTGCCTACCCTGTCTCAAATGGCACTGCACGCCACTGATTTCACCTCCTTTCTACCTCCTTAGAGGACGAATTTCCAAAAATCTTTTTTTATTGCTCATGTGCACCATGAAAGGAATCTTCTCCCCTAATTGCATGTCTCCGACTTCATTAGTTACACGATTAGGTTTTTCAGTCGATTAGAAGTTCTCTTTATAATATTACTATCGTGTGTACAAAAAGTTTCTAATCTAGTGTGCTGCTGTTATTTTTTGTCATGATAAAATATGTTCCTTACTTGATCGGTATTTTAAACAGACAGGCGAACAAACATAACCTTAAAAAATAGTTTATTGATTTGATGTTACAATAGAAGAAAAATCTTTTATTGTTGAATCCTACTTTCGAAAATCCCAAAAAAGCAATTGTGAATGGACCTCTTCTATTCCTGATAGTACTGCAGAATTTTTATGTCAAGGTTAAATGTCAATTTGTCGAGTACGCATTTGTTTCCATTGTAACAGCAAATCAATAAAATATTTTTTAAGGTTATGTTTGTTCACCTGTCTGTTTAAAATACAGATCAAGTAAGGAACACACGTTAACGTGACAAAAAAATAACAGCAGCCCACTAGATTAGAAAATTTTGTACACACGGTAGATAAAGACTGAAGATCCTGAAGTCAAAAGACCCCTTTGCTATAAGATGTGTCAACCCTATTAAAAAAAAACCTAAGTAATTAGATCGTAAATTATTTATTAATAAATAGTCAGTTAAAGTGTAAATATCTGCCAGACCCCAATAGTACCGACTGTGCCTGATTTTAACTTAAATAACCAAAATTTACCCTCAGACCATTAAAACAAAATTCCGTTATTATTTTATAGTACTAATAATTTTTAATTTATATTATTCACTTCGAGTACTCGACAATGTTAATAATGTGGATGTTACATGTTTTTTAGTCGTATTTAAATTCTATGGCCACTTATCTCCTACCGAGTTATTAATTTTTAATAACATCCTTCACCTTCAAATAAACCTAAAGAATATTATATTTACAACCTCGGACAAGTTGTGTGGAACAGGTTACGAGCGCTGCAATCTACTTGAAAATTAGGTTAACAATAATGTGAATCATAAGTATGAGTGCACTTTCGGACAGATACATTTCAAAAATAAACAATATTCGCCTAATAGTATAAACAAATCTGACGTAATGCGCGTTTTAAACTTTATTTTGATTAGCGAGTAACAGGTACATCATCGGCAGACGTACAAATTTTAACATTTAAACATTAATAGAGGTGACTCACGATGCTTTATTTCCAGTGACGGATTTGCATAGCGAATTTGGAATTTTTTACTTATTACCAACACTTGGAGCGTGACATTATTTTGGTTCTGTTGTCGCTAAAATTACAAACATTCGAACACTAAGCTCGGAGAAATTTTAACGACCTCATATTTCAGCACGTCAAAAGTAACATTTCTGATCGATTAATGTGAAGACATCGAGTAGAAAAGACAGGCTTATGTTTAGATGGAAGTCCGTTTGGCACAAAATAAGCGAATTATTCAGATTAGAAGTGTTTTTACACAGTAGACATTTAAGAATTTCACGAAATTACATAAAATATTCCCACTCGATCGTCCTAAATTAATAGAATGAGCCGTTTTATTAATTTCGAACGATAATCACTTTGGTACTGCATTAAACATTCGAAATGACTCAAAATAAACTGTTGTGGTAAATAACATCCATAATATTTACCTTATTATCTAAATGCCCCGGAAAAAACAAAATAACCCTAATCATCAGTGACATTTAAGTTGAAAATTTGATATACAAACAGGTATGAAGTGTTTGAAAGTACATGTATGAATTGTCCGTCGCATTTAAAACGTCAAAAGCCCGGTTTTGCGTTTCTGATCTGAATATTGTAAAATTGTAAACGTCCGAAACATTTTGTTACTCGGTAAGCGAAAACAAAAATAAACTTGACAATGACTCTTTAAATTAACAACTAATAAAATAAAGTTGACAATATTGTACCTACACTCTAATTGCTGATAATAATTTAATCGCGATGCTGAATTAATTTGAATGTAAAGAAAACGTAATTTCGTAATTCGTCGCCGGCTTTTAAACAACCGGCAAAGTACAAACATTTCGCCGAAATTATTCGATTTAAAACGGGATTGAATTCGATTGTAACGCTAGCGAAAACTCCCGAATGTTCTAGCGGCAGCTTCGGAACCAATCGATGCGTAGAACTCTGGAACTTCTCTCGCCGTTTCGCGAAGTTTCTAGAGCCGATTCTTACCGTGCTTTGACTTCGTATAAATACGGGTGGGATTGGCGCGGAGCATCAGATAATTTGAAATCGCGAGAGAGTAAGTTTACGTGTTTACAAGCGTTCGCGTTTATCGATTAATAAATTGTTTTAACACGGTGTCTTTTATTGGTGAAAGATTTGATCGTTCTATAGAAGTTTTGCATTAAGACGTGATAATGACATCCCCTATGGTGGACAGGGTTAGAGATATTCCACTGTTTGTGGAAAGTGATTATAATAATCCGGATATGGTCGATGTAAGTAATTTTACTTGTGACTAAATATTTCTATGTTCGGTTTTCGCTTGTTAAACTTTCAATTTAGTTCTTCTTTAATAAAACTTCAGTAAAAACCGCATAACTGTGCTTTTCAGATTTTTGTTTGCTTTCGTGTAGAATAAAACATTTTAGAATCGTCGCATTTTCGAAAAATTGTTTTTTTTTTTGGATTCTATTCAGTATGCGGCGTACTTTTTAAGCACAAAATTTATGAAACGGGAAATTTGGCACTCACTTTTAAACTATAAAGTAGTCATTCCTTCATGAAGTAAATAAAGTAATAGCGACGTGTTTTAACACAAACTACGCTGTTTTGGGTTGTGTTAGGGATAATAATCAAAGTTAATTTCAGTATACCTAACTTTAAAAATTTGTTAATTATCCCAAATATTGAATGAACTGTTTTTACTGGGGGTTAGCTTAAACTTTGATTTCAAAAAGTCGCGATTCTATAGCTTTCCTTAACTTCTTCAGCTGTTTCTTTTCCTTTTATCGAACATTTCGGGTTGATTTCGGGCTTATTTATTTTATATTTATTGACACCTTCAGACCAATTTTTTTGTAGAATTTAATAAAGTCGCAGATGCACTTAATTGAATCGTATCGTCTGTTATTGGAATTGCTTCTTTAATTATTCTTAATACTTCTTGTAGATAATCCTTATTTAATTTTGAAAAAAATCATTTTACAATTTTTCTTCTTCTCATTTTCTTTCACATCCAAATTGATGACTTTTTTATTTGAACACCCGATAAAATTGTTAAATATTTCACTTGTTTTTAATTTTCCTAGAGAAAACTACATGTTGTAGACAACACTATCATAGAGAGAACTTTTATGTCATAGAGAAAACTTCAGTTGTAAGAAAACTAACAATTCGGATCGATAGCTTTTGCTTTGTTTTGATTGTCAAGATTGCCAAATAAGGCGAATGGGAATATCCAGTCGTTTCTTAGAATTTCTTTCAACCTACTCATTTTCTTCCGAACCCACATTCGAAAAATTACGATGTTAATTATGTATTTCCGTATTTAGCCGGTAATAATTTCAGCAAAAGAAACAGTTTACTGTTAAACGTATTAAACTTGATTAATTGACGTCTTTCTTTCTTAGTTATTTTTATCTATCCATTCATGTGAAATAAAAAATGTTAATTCCTACCCTTTTGTTTTTCTCAAGAATTAAAATATCTTGTGGAAAAAAAACTAAATTTCCAAAAAGTCTGTGACCTCCAAATTTTCGGATCAAATTCAAAATTTCAAATACAAGTTGAAATTTGGGGAAAGATTTTAAAATTTCCAAAAAATTGCTTAGAACCTTGTTAGAATTGAAAGTCGGCTATCATATGAAAGGGCTTAGCTTGCACGTCCTGCGGACGCTTATTTTTGATTTGAGACCACATAGTTTTTAAATTATGATTAAAAATGTCTAAAATTAACCATTTTATCAAGTCAAAAGATTGTTGCTTGTGTGGTCGAAACTTAAACTAAGCTAAGCCTAATCATTTTGCTTACCCCAATAAAATGCAATATTAAATCGACGTTATTTCTTTGCAGAGTGGGTTTCCATTCGAGGGCGATTTTGACAACAACGACGGCCACTTCAGATCTCAATTGGACGACTTAGCACAACGTCATCCGGAATTCGCCAAACATTTAGAAGGCTTCCGAACCCGCGGTGATAGAACCCGAACTCCGGAACCACGCACACGATTCACAGACCGCCCGTTCGGTACTAGATTTGAAAGATTCGGCTTTCCCTTTGACGAGGAGGAATCCTTCCCCCAAGAATCTCAGGAGCAACCTTACTATCAGCGGATATCCGCGGTATTACTCACAGTCTCAAGACAGGTCAGGAACCTCCACAGGCTCCCCCGACGCAGCAAAGTTGCAGTAGCAGCACTAACACACCCGAACAGTGCGAAGCTGATACAACACAACCTGATAACGCCCAGGATAGAGGGAGGAAGCCAAAAAATATCCAACAGAGCAACACAGCGGATTTGACGCAAAAACAGGAACCCGTTGATGAAAGAAATCAAAGATCGATGTCAGCCCCGCCAGATGGTCGACAACGCTTCACCAGCAGCATCAATATCCCCGTTCAAGCAGCCGGAGCCAGCAGCATGGGTAGCACCCAAAGCTCTCAAACGACACAATCTCAACAACCCACCGAAAGGGTGATACCGATTCACGTGGAGGGCAGAGATGAGCCAGTTGTTACCAAAATCATTCGCGCACCAAACGTCTAGTCAGCAACAGCAGCAGCAACCGCCACGATCGCAAGAGCAACCTCAGTCTGACAGATTCTTTGGTTACAGACCTAGTCACTTCACCCAGTTTTTGAATAGAGACCACCCTAGAGGGTTCAGAGGTGACTGGCCTCCATCCGACAGCTTCCACGCCAAACCGGGTGTGCCGCCCCAGCAACAACCACCACAGCCGCAGCCATCGCACCAGCAGCAGGCGCATCAGCAATCTCACCAGCAGCAGGCGCATCAGCAGCCCCACCAGCAGCCGCAGCCCCAGCAGCACCCTCATCCACAACAACCCGAACAGAAGCCAGCTCAAGCTCCATCACAAGAACCGCCTCATCAAGAACCACCGAAGGCCCAACCCGCGTCGCCCATTGATCAAATCAAATCGATACAGAAAGACGTCTCGGAGCTGATGAAACAAGTGGAGCAGTTTAGCGGGAAACCAAAGGATAAGCAGTACCTCTATTTGGACGAGATGCTTACCAGAAATTTAATCAAATTAGACAATATTGATACACAAGGGCAGGAAAATATTCGGCAAGCGAGGAAAGAGGCGATTAAATGCATAGAAAGTTGTATCGGGGTTCTAGAGAGCAAAGCGCAGGCCAACGCGGAAAATGAAAAGATGATGGAGGTCGTTCCAGCGCAAGAACCACAAGAACAGACTGAAGTTGCCCCAGAAACGAACGAAATGGAGGTGGAGAAACCGGAAGAGGTTAACCTGGAGGTGGTGCAACCTATGGAAGTGGAGGCGGTTAAATCAGCCGCTGATAGTACCACTGGGATGGAAGGTGAAATAAAAGAGGGGGAAGGTGAAATAAAGGGAAGAGGAGAGTAAAAGGCCAGAGGTGATAGCGTTGCCTCCACCCTGTACTGAGGCGATTGCGCTTCCCGCGGCGGAAGTCGAGGCACCAGTTACGAGCGATAATAAGAGCGAGGAAGTAAAGAGTGAGAACTCTGACAAAAAGGAGAAAAAGAAAATAAAGAAGAAGGCGGAGAAAAAGTAGAACATTTTTTAGCTTTCTTCACTGGTTTTTAAGTATTAATTTGCAATTAGCGTCGTAACTGAGACTGATTTTTCTCTCAGTTGTATACTTTTGTAAATACTTAACCTCGTTTGTTAACTGTGATTGTATTTTATTTTCTGTTGGTTAACCGTCCTTCTCCTTTATTTATTGTAAATAAAACAATTAGTATTTAATTGTGCCATGCATAATATGTATAGACTAAGTTATAAGATTGTTTTATTTAGTTTTTGTAAATAAAGCGCTATATTTAATACTCTCAATTTTCTTTCTTTGTTTTTTTGAAAACTAGTCTCTAGATTTTACTACTTAAAAACTGGTACGATACGATTGCCTTTTTACACCACATAATTAAATTGTAGCACTGCTTGAGTGTTCAGTTGAGAAATGTGTAAATTAGCTGTTACTTGTTATATATTTTGAGTCAATAAAAGGTTTTCTACCAAATTCGAGTTTTATTTGGGACAAGGCAAATCAGGAGTATAATGTTAATTTTGAGGTAAATAAATACACGTTGTGTGCAGAAGTAATTTATTATATCATTATAATGTTAAGGCTTGGTCTTAGTGTAACACCTGATGTTATATTTTTACAATGTAACTGTACAATTCTTCATCAAGTCAATTTTCAGTCGAATGATATACAAAATGCAACGCCTGCCATAAATCTTCTAAAAAAAAACTTAACAAATATTAAACAAAACAACTCAAGTAGTAAAAATATAACAATAAGTCAATGTCATTTAAGTAAGTACATCAGCATTCAAATTAAATTAAGGATCATCAGATGAAGTAACCTCAAAGAATGACAATTTTACATAATTAAGCCAAAGGTTATAAAAATATGTTATTTACCTGTTGTACAATTGCAGTGTATTTTGATATTTAAACATTACTTATCAGTCCAAATATTAAAAAATAATTAACCATATTACTACACAAATATAAATAGCTACATTATATATATAAAATTGATTTACAATAGGTGTTTCTATAATAAAATGGACAAAACAGTTCCAGTTAAAAAATTTCCGCCATAACTCAAATTTATCTTAAGACTTGATCCGAGGTTTGGAATTGTTACATAAAACAAACCAATTATTAAATCAGTCGATTTTTAGGGCAAACCTCGAAGTTCAGTCCACCAGAAGAAACAGAATTACTACACTTGCTTACGTAAGTAAGACAAGGCAAGAACACTTCGGGCGTAATTTTTTAGCTAGTAAATTAGGGGGCAACACAATTCTATACAGACGTTACTCAACGGTGATATCAGTTGAACGAATCGAACTTTGGCCTTTGCGTCGCCTGTCAACGTGCCAACGTCGAGAAAATAATACAGTTTTGGCTGAGTGGCGAAATAAAGAACGGTGGCCGCTTCCTAAACAATTCATTCGAAAATCGTGCGTAATTCTACCTCATATGTAACCGAAATCTCTTATTGAAATTATTGGTTTTTTGAAAGATAGACAAAGTGATTGCAAATAAACAGGAACAGTGTGACGTTATACAATAGAGTAAATTAAAATACAAGCTCAACCTTATAAAACGTGGTTTTTGTACTTTTTTTTTGCCCAATTTTATATTGACAATTTCAACATGAAAATACCTCAATGTCAAATCATATTTTAGGTCTTTTGAATTAATTGTTTTCAAGTTACCTTCTAGTCTTTGGGTTAAATTTCAACTTTTTTTTCTTAAAATTTCGATTTTTTTTTAATTTTCGACTTTCAATTCAAAATATCCTCAAAAATCTATTTTGACAATCTAGAACTTTGTCCATTTTCATTTCTACATTTTAACTTTGAACTTGTAATTTCGCATTTAATATCAAAATTTCGACTATAATCCGTAAATACATTTAAATTTGAAATAATTTTACCCTCGAAATTTCAATCTTAACCTTGAAATATTGTAGGCTTTGAATTTCGATTTCCTTAAAGGACTTAAATAACAGAATTTTTACTGTAAATTCAAAATGTTTCTGATTTGAATAACAAAATTTAGACTGTAAAACCAAAATTTTAAATCTTTTTTTAAAATTTTGATTTTTTTTCTTTTCGTAATTTCATCTGTAATTAGAAAATCCTAAATCTCCTGTTAAATTTATAATGGAAAGTCAAAATTTCAACTTTTTCTACAAATGTAAATTCTCGATTTTCACAAAGAATTTTAATGTCGAAATTCTAACTTTAAATTCAGACTTTGGATTTTAATTTCAAGATGAACACTTTAAAACACAGTTTCACTTCTTTCATTGAAATTTCAACTATTTCTTGAAATTTACACTTTTTATTGAAATTTCGACTCTTCAGATTGCCGTAGCTTCAAAATTTCAATTTTTTTTCGAGAAATCTAAGACTTGAATCCTAAGCTCAAAATTTTGACCATTTTAATAGAAATGTCGACTTTTTTTTTAAAATTTCGATTTTAATATTTTAAATTTTCGAATTGAAACCTACGTTTTTCAACATTTTGTGGGTGTAAACTTGAAGTTCAATTTCCGAAAGAGCTTTAATCACGTAATTCTATAAATTCGGAATTTAGACTAAAGAGCCAAAAGTTCAACTTCTCGAAATTTCTGTCTTTTCTCAAAATTTTAACTCTCATTTGGAAACTTCAACTTTAATGTTAAAATTTAGAACTGAAATTAAAAATTCTAATTTCTCCATAAATACCTACTGTTTTCTAAAATGTTTGACTTTAGCTCAAAATTTCGTCTTTAATCTCCAAATCTCGATTTCAAACCTAAATGTTTGAAACGAATTTATGTTAAAAATACTCCTTTCGGTCATATTGGAATAAACTGGAAATTTCGAATTTTTCTTCGAAATAACTTTTTAAATTGAAATAGCAATATTGAATTCGAAATATCAATTTTAACATTAAAATTTCGTTTTTTCAAAGTCTAGGTTTTGGGCAACTACCTATGCAAAAGATTTTAAAAACAAAATTCAATCTTAATCTCAAAAATTTAGTTTAAAGGTTTAACCTCAAACTTAGATTTCAGATTCAAAAGCTCAACTACTTTTTTGCAGTGAATTCATTTTAGCTTCAATTTTTTTCTTGAAATTCCGACTCCTACCTCGAGACTTCAATATAATAACAACTTGGAAAAAAAATCTGTTTTTTTTATTTCAAGCTTTTTTCGACTTTAAACCTCCATATTTTAATTTTGGTCTAGGAGTTTTGACTTTCTACTCGAAGTTTTTTTTTTATTGAAACGAACTTATATTTCGGTATCACTAAAGAATTTACACAAGATATTTTCCATTCTAAGCTTGAAATTTGCTCGTCAAACAAACGCAATTAAAGCTTAAAACTTATTTTTTTTTAAATGTAAACTTTTTTCATTGTAATCTCCACATTTTCATTAAACTCGATTTTTTATCTTTAATATCGAAATTTCGACTTTCCATTCGTATTTTTTTCTTTTCCTTCGAACTTTTGATTTTGAACTTAAAATTTCGATATCAAAATCAAAATTTCAACTTTAAAGATTTAATTTCAACCCGAAATATTTAATTAAAACTTGAAATCTGCGCTTCAGCTCGCAATTTAAACTTTAAATATTTTTTTTGACAGTTTTTAATTTTTAAAACTTATTTCGATTTTGAACTCAAAATTTTATCTTTAACAACGAAATTTGGACCTTAATTTTAAAACTTCGACTTTTTACTGGCAATGTATTCTTAAAAGTCGAAATTTCGAATTCATTAAAATACTTTCAATTAACAATCTCGAAATATCTATTTAAAATTCGAAATTTGGACTTTAAACTAGCAATTTCAACTTTAAACCCAAAATGTCAAGTTTTTTAAATTTAGAACTCATTTCGGTTTTAATCTTCATATTTCAATTTTGAACACTGCATTTAATATCGAAATTTCGACATTCCATTCATTTTTTTTTTCTTTAAACTGGAAATTTCGATTTGAAACAAAATTTCGATATCACCAAAGACATTTAAATTCAAAATCTGGACTCTGAACTAGCAATTTAAATTTTAATATCGAAACGTCAACTTTATTAAAAAAAATTGATTTTTCCATTCAAATATTTTATTTAACTTCGAAAAAACTCAAAATTTCTTCTTAGAGTTTCACTTTTTTCTCAACATTTCGGCTTTCAAAACTTTTTTTTTAATTCTACATTTTTTTAATTTTCGAGATTCTATCTGAAATTGCCCCCTTTAACTCGAAAATTCAATTTTAAATTCGAAATATGGATTTCAAACTCGCAATTTAGACTTTAACCTTTAGCATTTTTTTTAATGTAAATTTTTCTCGAAATTTCGAGTTTCAATCCAAAATTTCGAGAACGATTTTTTAAATTTTAAAACTATTTTAAATTTTATCCCTTTATTTCAATTTTCAACTAGATATTTTGAATTTAATATCAAAATTTCATCTTTTAAAAACTTCCATTTTACAATTTCGATCTCTCTAAAGGACCTACTGAAACATTTTAGTGAAGTCAAAATGATTTAAAACTTTGGGTTTAAATTCGAAATTTTATTTTTGAACTTGAAATTTCGATTTTAAGCTTGAAATAATTTTGAACTCAAAAAATTTCTTTGCTGGAGACTAATTTCGAACTTAAAAGACAAATTTTTCGACTCTAATCAATTTTGAAGCGTCAGTTATTTATCGAAATTCTCACTTGAATCGAGACAATTTCTCGAACGTTTCAGCTTTCTTCCGAAACTTCGATTTAAGATTCGAAATTTCGGTTTTAAATCTGGAATTTGAAAAAGAATGTTATTGGAACCAATTGGGAATCTTTTCTAAAATTTCGAATTTCTAAACGGAACCTCGAACTTAAAAGTCAGAAATTGTGAAAAAAATAAATGTTTTATCAAGTGTCAATTGAAATTATTAAAAAAAAATTCTTATTTTTCCTGCATTCCGCTTTATTTTTAAAGCGAAATGCAGGAAAAATAAGGATTTTTTTAATAAGATCAATCTACAATGAAGTAGAATTACGCACTAGAGTTACATGAGTAAAAAACGAAATGGCACGTAAGTAAAACACCGTCATACTGATTTTATATATACACCCATTCATGCTTTACTTTACACAGTTCCTAGTAATAAAAATATCTCCAAATAATTGGCAAATACACGTAAAAAGAAGATGCTATGGCAAAATTTACGATATAACTATTGTTTCAACAGGCTTTCTCCATGATGGTCACTCGAATGAAACTGTTCCTAAACTCAAAACGAGGAAAATTTAATAATTAGGTGTTACATCTTTTCCGCTCCAAACGAGTGACCATTGCTATAAATATTGTATATCAAGATGGGTAACAACCAAGCTGAAGTCGGTGAACGCCGTCCCGAAATCGAGCGCAGTCAGCGAAAGGATTTTTCATTGTAATTCGTTGCCGAAAAATAAACAAACATCATTGCACATCATTTTAAAACGAAAGTCTCAGGGAATATCGAGATATAGTCGTTATCACATGATTTTAAAGATCAGTTTTCATATATATTTATATGTATACACCGTCCTTTTTAATTTTTTTCTCTGGAAAATTTACATTAGTGCTAAAGTATTTAAGTATCACAAATCTAACACGTCTTTGTACATTCTCCCGCGGTTACTCCTCAATGGTAAATGCAGCGTAAATTCGTCAATGTTAGGAATTCGCCTGTCTTCCCGGTTCGGCTCAAGGGTTAAGGTATTTTCTTCTAAGTTTTTCAACTAGGATTTCTGGGTTTATCAGAGGCAAAGGATTTCCGAGTCAGCCCAGGATTTCTGGGCTGACTCGGAAAGGAATAAAAGGAATAAAATTAAATAACTGGAAACTAAACCACAATTGGCGAAAATTCTGAATGCACCAGTTAATTTTTTTAATTGCCCATCAGTCTCATCGGTGTTGTGCGCCTTTGAGAATTTTAACGCTAAAAAATCTTTCTTTAGTACTCATCTTGGGACGCACTGTATACAAATTTCAAGTTTTCTTTCGCAATTTCGTCCGTTTTCTCAAAATTCCGAATCTGACCTTGAAATTTTTATTTTCTCTTAATTTCAAGTTTTAATTCAAATTTCGAGAAAAAATGTCCAAAAAAGGTCGAAATTTAGAGAAAAGAAAATCAGAAATTGAAGCAAAAGTCAAAAATCCAAGTCACTCAAAATTTAGAAAAAAACAAATTTTGAGACACCTTTTGTTCATGGATTATTTTTCGATATTTAAAAATGTCTCTATTTTTCAACTTTAATCCCAACATTTTTCGAAATTGTAAATTTTGACGCAACAAGTTTTTGTTAAAATTCCCACTTTAAAAAACTTTTCAGTTTTCAAAAATCGATATCAAACTCGATATCCAAATAAAGTTGAAATTTTGGGATTAAAGTTTAAATTTCTAGAATAAAAGTCAATTTATAAATCTTAAGCTTGAAGCCAAAGTTTTAGAAAAAAAACTATGGACATTCTAAATTTAGATTAAACATTTTGAGAAAGAAGTCAACATTTCGATTAACAAAAACTTTCTTGAGAAATTGTCGAGTTTAAATTTGAACTTTTAATTTTTAACAGAAAAAAATTTAAATTTGGTGAGAAAATATATTTCTAGAACTCTAAAATTGCCAGTGCAAGTGAAAACATTGAGAAAACTACAAAAGTAAATTCTTAAAATTTCGACTTTAATCACGAACCGTACTTTTTTTTTTAAATCGTTGAATTTCTGGGCAAAACGTTGAATATTTGAATATTTGTCAAATTTCAAATTGACACTTAAAATTTGTAAACTGGAAAAGTTGTGGTTTTTTTTTTAAATAAGTTTCAAGTTTTTCTTTAAATTTCATCACTAAAGAGGCAAAACCTTCTTTGGACTTAATCATGAGCTTCAGTATTGTTAACCAATTTCTCTTATAAAACTAATTCAATCAAAATCAGATATTAATATTAGTCAAAGTTTACTAAAAATTTTAAAGTTTCAACTTTTTAAATTTAAATTTTTCGTTTTTTATTTTTCGCAAAATTGACTTGTCTTTTTTATTTGTTAGTTTTTCTTGCGACATTTAAAGTTAACTGTTGACTTCGACAAGAAAGTTGGACATTCCAATTTTAACTTTGACATTTTGATTTTTATTTCAAAATTTTGATCTCAATTTTTTATTTTTTAAACTCGAACTTTTATCTCAAAATTTCGCCTTTCATTCCCAAATTATTATTAAAGCTGGAAATATTGATTTTATTTTCAATATGTCGATTTGACGTTAAAATTAATATTCTTTTAAAAAGTTTCAATACCAAATTGTAACTTTTTTCTAAATGTTAACTTTAAAATTTTTGCTTTTACTATCACTCTAAATTTGATCTTTTTTGTTGATCATTCCAACAAAAAAACTATAAATTTATAAAAAAATTTTGGAATTTCAATATTTCCCTTGATAATTCAAGGTTGAGTTGAAATATAAACAAAATTGAAAATTTGATTTTAAATTTGTAGTTTTCAGCTAAGACTTTAAGTAAAATTTTGAGAAAAAGTTACCACTGATTAAAAAAATATCAAAAAAAATCGAGAAGACATATTTCTTTGGAAATTTCGAGTTCTTAATATTTACATTTGAATGTCAAAATTTTAATTGATTTCAAAACTGCAAGTAAAATTTAGAAGAAAATTTAAAACTGATTAGGAAAATTTTAAAAAAGTATAAAATTCTAAGTGAAACTGGAGATTTTCGGAAAAAAATCAATTATTCCGAGAACCAACGTGTTTTTTCAATTCTGAGTTTCTTAAATAATTTCTCCTTTTTTTTTGCAAATTTTAAATTCCCATTAAATATTTTTTACTTAATTTTTTGACTTTAGATTCAAACTTGTTATTTTGTTCCTGAAATGTATTTAAAAAAATATTTTCTGAAATTTGGGGCTTACATTCAAACTTTTCGAATTAAAAATTGCAGTTTCAAAATCCTTATTTGGTTAAAACACTGGAAACTGGAAAAAATCAATTTTTAGAAAAATCTGAGCAGCAAATTAACTTGATTATTACTATTCGGAGCGTTGTTGTTAATTTAAAGTCTAAAGAGATTAACGATGAATATTTGAGATAAACTCAACACTTCTTTAAAAAAAGTCAGAGTTGTATTTTTAAGAAAAAGTCGAAATTTTGAGTTGAATTTCCAACTTTTTCTTTGAAAATTGAACAACTCAAATTTTGAAATTAAATTTAAAGTTTTGTGATTGAAGTTCTTTTAAACTGAAACATCGAGATATCAGGAATTTTCGACATTAAAATAAAAAATTGAAGAAAAACCCGAAATTTTTGGAAAAATCAAAATTGTGATTTATTTTTTCAAATAATCCCAAGAAACAACCCGAAATTGTATTTTTTAGAAATTTAATGATTTTCGTTTTTCTTGAAATACGAAGACGTTGCAATGTAAAATAATGTAACATTTCTGATTTTTATTATTCATAAATCTTCGACTTTTAATAGCGATGTTTCAGTTTGGATTAATATTGATCAAAGATGTTCAGTTATCAATGTTTTTGTCAAAAGGCTCATTCAATCTATATTTAACCAAATCTATGTTCAAAAGATGTCTATGTCGTTGAAATTCTATGATAACGGAGAAGCCACACCCCTAATTTTTCCCACCGCGTGCGTCGTTTCTACGCGACGATTCTTAATCCTAGTGGCGATCGAATGCCTACTGATTGATGAACCCCAGCCCAAATTGGTCCAAATTAAAGCACTCTAATTTAGTTCAAATATCCAAAATTAACCTTCTGCCCAACCTCTAGTACTACCTTTGGACTTAAATTTACGGAATGTAATTTTTTGAGCAATTACTAAACTAGAGAAATATTAAATTTCTTGCCTCCATATCTGATATTTCATTAATCATTCCACTTGAAAGTAGCTGCCCAATTTTTAAATTATCTTTCACAGCTAGTCAAGAAATCTTAATATTAATCAATCTTAGGACAAGTCCATGAATTTAACCACCACCATTCAGAATTCCTCGCTGTGAATATTAAAAATAATCAATATCTTTTGTGAACAGCGCAACCCCCAAGGACGTAATAAAACGTTACGGCGGACCACCGTAACACTTTATGTCATACTATGGGCTCCTCCCGTTTGAAATTAATATTTTGGGAGGCGCAAAAGCTGCCAGTCAGCGGGATACAATTGAAATAGGAGCAAATTTTGCAATCGTACACTGGAATAATATAGAACAAAAGGACTAAGGAGATGAAAAGGACGCCGGCGGATAGAAGACAGACCCATATCAGTACCACCTTTTTGCTTCTGTCGTACTTCCCGAAGGAGATGAAAGGCAACAAAGCGTAGGAGAGGAGGAAGCCGAACACGAAACCGAACAGATGGGCGTAGTTGTCGACCCACGGTAGAAGACCGACCAGGAAGAGGAACGATGTGATGGCCAGCAGTTTGCAGAGGGCCTTCGTCGGGTGCTTCAGCATCGGCCACGCGTTCAGCACCTCCACGATGAGGCACGCCAGGAGGCCGAATTGGGAACCGGCGGGACCCACCTAAATAAACAAAAAACAAGTGATAATTAAAAAACTTGATCCCACCTCGCGCATACGCACGGAGTTCTGCTTAGGTTTCCGAATCAGAAACTCAGATTCAAAAGTTCGTCGTTGGCCGCACTCGCACGAACTCCTGATTAGTGTTCATTTCGATGCTCGAATCTTAATTCCTGACCAGGATTCCGCTTGTGCGTCTTTACGTGTAATTTATGGATATGTAATACTTACGTCAGCTCGATAAGGAACGAAAATGGCGCTAGCTAAGTTCCCCGCCATTCCGGAACCGATATAGATGATTCCTATCCTCAGGCTCCCCGTCAGTTTTTCCAGATCCCTCATGAGAAAATACTGTATTACCAAAGTGATGGCAAGCTGTAGAACACCAGCATGTAAAAACAAAGATGTCCATAGCCGATAAAACTGATCGGGCGTTTCCGGAAAATAAAACGGCAGCATGCCGCACACGTCGTTCAAACATGAAACCTACAAAAGCAACGTTGTTATACCATCTCGGTAAGAGTTAAATTGTGGTAAAACCTGTGAACACAGTGACGCTTCCTCGTGGAATGTTCCCTGGACGAAATCGCAGTATTCCTTAGTTGTAATTTTACATTTCCCGTGGATGCCGATGCAGCAAGGATGACCGATGATTTCGCAAACCATGTGCTCGTTCAGCTTGTCCCTGCCACCCTTCTTTCTGATTTTTCTGCATATAGGCCACTTTGTGATGTCATCCGGCCATTTGTACGGGGCCACGCTGGCAGGCGCGTCGCAGAATCTAACACGAATTAAAAAAAAATGAATATTCTAAAATATACAGGGCATTACGAAGAATAGGAAATTTTGAAACTGGGGATAATAAAGAATAAGTTATCCTAGTTGATGGGAAAAAATCTTCTATGTGCTGAAATGTAAAGTTTAAAGGAGAGCAGAAAAACATATTTATTTGCAAGGGAAGATACATTCAATTCCGATCAGATTACGAAAAAAACCTGTTTTTATAAAAAGGTGCACATAGAAATTTTTTCCACGGCAACGACGATATGTTTTTTGCTCTCCTGTATAATTTGCATTTCAGCACATAAAAGATTTTTTTACAACGACGTTATGCTGATTGAACCATATGCTTTATACAATTATTCAAATGTTGATGCTTTATAAGAGACGTGAGTTAAAAGAATTTCATTTTCAAATTTGGCTATAATTTCTCACAATACCAAAAAAAACTTTTCTTTAATATATTAAACACGACCTAACGCTCGTAGGAGCATTTTGCAAAGACTTTCAAAGAGTTCCAGTTCTTTTTTAAAGAGTTTAGATTTTTAACAATCTTAGAAGTTTTTCGAGGATCCTAGAAGCTTTTTAAAGTGCCCCAAAAATTTCTATAAAGATTCCTAAAAACAGAACCTTCTTAAGAGTTTTAAAAGTTTCTCGCGGGAACTTCTTAACTTGAGACTCTTTATAAGCTTCGACGTATTGTTGAAAGTTCTAAAAACTAATTAACATCCCTTAAAGTTCCTTGAGAGTCCTAAAATCTTCTTAAAAAGCCCTAAAAGCTTCTTTGAAAGTTCTGAGAGCTATTTAAAAGACCTAAAAGTGCTTCATTAAAGTCCTAAAAGTTTATTGAAGTCCTAAAAGCTTTTTAAGTCATAAAAAGTTTTGTAGACCTAAACGTTACTAGATGATAGTCCTCAAAGTTTATTGACAGTTCTAAAAGACAACAATATATATATTTTAAATTAATGCTGCTTTTAATAAAATTTTGGCTTAATTTTTAGGAAATAAACGAATTTTGAGGAAAATGAAATTAAATGACATGAATTTTCACTTTTTTAATTAAATTCTGACATACTTTCGAAAGTTCAAGAAAATAGTTGAAATTTCTAAGAAACGTTTCCCCAAATTTTACTATTTTAATAACATTTCTGTTAAAAAAAACTGAAAATATCGAAAATTCAAGAAACAGAAAATACTGGATTTTAAGATAAAAGGCAACAAATCCAGAAAAAAGTTAAATTATGAGAAAAATTAAAGGAACCAAGACAAATCCTGAAAAAGTAATTTTGAGAAAAATTTTAATTTGCCAGTAGAAAATAAATTTTTGAGAAAAAAGTCAAATTTTGAGAATAAAATTGAACTTATGAAAAAAGATGAATTTTGAAAATAAACTGAAGTTTCGAGAAAAAATTAAATACAAATCTAGAACAAAATTTTCATCATTTTCAAAGAAAACGAATTTTGAATAAGGACGAATACTGATAAAAAAAAATGTTAAAATTTAAATAAAAAGGCGAATCTCGAGGAAAAAGAAATTTGTAGAAGTACAAATGGTTAAATTTTGGAAAAACAACCGAAATTTAGGGATAAACTTTTAACCTAAAGTAGGTTATAAAATATAGAATTTCGACTTGATTTCGAAAAAAAAAAAAAAAATAAAATAGTGAAACTTCGGAAAGAAAAACTAATTTCGAGGAAAATAACGAAATGTCGAGAAGTTGTCGAATTTTAACATAAAAGTCGACATTCGCGGAAAAACCTAAGCTCTGAGAAATATTAAGAAAGAAATAGAAATTCTAAAAAAGCCTGTATTTTAAGTAAGAGGTGGGCGTTTTCAGAAAACATTAGTTTTTCCCACAAAAGTAAAATTTTGAAGAAAAAGTCAAATTATGAGGAAAAATTTAAATTTTGGGAAGAATCGAAATTTTGTTCAAAAGAGCATTTTGAGCATACATTAAAAATTTGAGAACTCGAGAAGGAAACTAATTTGAAAATAGTCGAATTAAAAAAAATCTCCAAATTTTCATAAAAAGACAGTTTAAAAAAAAGAAAATTTTGAAAGAAGACAAATTTTTGAGATAAATCGACAGTGTTAAAACAATTTCAACTATGGACAGGAAAAAGGTTTATTTAAATTTAAAAAAATTACATTTTTAAAAAATTTCCAAAATTTGAAAGAGTAGAAATTTTCAAAAATTTTCAGAAAATTTAAAAATTTTGAAAGAAATACAAAATTATCAGAAAAGCCGAAATATCAGAAAAAAAAGGTAAACTTGAATTTTCTCGACAAAAGTGAGATTTTAAGAAAAAAAGTGGAATTTGAGAATAAGTCGAACTTAAAAAAAGATAAACATTTGGATCAAATGTCGAAATTTTCATGCAAAAATAAATTTCAAGGAAAAAGCCAAAATGTGCAGAAACAACACTTTGAGAGAAAATTTGGATTTTCGGTAGAAATTTTTAACCTTTCCAATAAAATTTGGATCTAATTTCGAAAATAAAAAGTCAAAATTTTGAAAAAAAAGACGAATTTCGTATCGAAAATGAAATTTCTAGAGACAAAAGTCTGATTTTGAGATAAAACTCAACACTGAGAGAGAGAAAAAAGAGAAACATGTTATCAAAGTTTAAACTTTGTTATTATATTCGTTATTTAAATAACGAGCAAATGATAAAGCTTTGAGAAAAAAATCAGATTTCCCACTAAAAAGTCAAACTTTGGAGCAAAAGTTGAAATTGGGGAATGAAGTACATTTTCAAAAAAAAAATATGAATTTTGAGTAGTTGACATTTCGAGAGGACCAATTTAAAAAAGTCAAATTTGGGAAGAAACTCTTAAATTTCTCTTAAAAAATGTATAATATCCGACATAAAGTAAAATTCAAAAAAAGTGCAGTTTTGAGAAGTTAAAAAAAGGAGAAATATTGAAAAAAAGTCGAATTTCGATAAAAGACGAATTTCGAGGCAAAAGTTCAAAAAACGAAACCACAAAATGTTGAACTTTGAAATTTTGGGAGACATGTTTACCCCTTTTTTATAACATTTGGAACTAATTCCAAGGAAAAAAGTCGAAATTTGACCAAAAATAAATTTCGAGGAAAATTTCGAAACACAAAATCTCAAATTTCCAGAAAAAGCCAAATTTCGAGAGAAATGAAGAAAAAAAGGCAAATACCAAAACAGTCGAAATTCGACCAAAAATAAATTTCGAAGAAAACATTGAAATTTCGAAAGAAAATGTCAAACTTTGAGATAAAAACCTGTATTTCCAGAAAAAGCCAAATTTCGAGAAAAATGAAGAAAAAAAGGCAAATTGGAAACAAGTCCAATTTTTTGGTAAAAGGTCAGTGTCCTGAATACCTGGGTCTGATGTTCTTTTAAAAAATCAATTTGTGAGAAAACAGGCACAGACTAGAAATTCTGGAAAAAGGACGAATTTCAAGAATAAATTGAAATCCCAAAATAAGACCAATTTAAAAAAAATCGATTTTAGAAAAAGAAAACCTCTAAATTTACAGAAAAAGATTGCACTTTAAAAAACACGAAATTCTTTAGAGAAATTTAAATTAAAAAAGAAGTTCCAATACTGGGGATAAAATCGTACTTAACAAAGAAGAATTGGGAAAAAAAGTCGACTTTTCGACAAGCCGACTTTTTGATAAAAAGACGAATTTCGAGGAAAAACTCATTTCCAGAAATATACATTTTGTTGGAAATAATTTTAAGAGAAAATTTGGAAGAATAACCAAATTCAAGAAACAAAACGTTTTCAGAAATTGGAATTTAATAAAATCGATTTTCAGAAATGGTCGAATTTCTAGAAAAATGAAAACTTTGAAAAAAGACGAATTTTGGATGGAAAGTCGAAATTTATAACAATAAAACTTTCGAGAAAAAGTGGAAATTTAGAAAGAGGTTAAGAGAAAGTCAGGTTTTGAAAAAAAGGTGCATTTTTAAAAAAGGACGACTCTGATAATAAAACTAAAATTTCAAACAGACAAATTCGGAATAAATTTAACATTTCAAAAAAGGTTCAATCCATCCCTAAAGGGCAACCCGATTATGCATTCAAAGTACCGCGAGTAGGATGCGGAAACAAGGCTAGATGGCGATGAACCGCCTTCTTAAACAAGGATAGGTTGTAATTTCTGGGGAAAATTCTGTTTGGTAACGGATTCCATAGCTTGGAAGTTCTATAGAAAAAAGTCTCCGTAAACAGAAGTCCTCACTGCGTCAAGCTGGACCGCACAGGAATTTGCTGTCTCCGACTGGCTTGTATACCTTAAAAATCTTGCCTTTGGGGAGATCAATTCTATTAGTTCCTGCGCGCATGTCCCATGAAAATACTTGAAGAAAAGAGACAAGTCACCAACTATCCGCCTGTGCTCTAGTGTTTCGAGACAATCGGTCAAACTCCCATCATCAATTAGGCGAATCGTTCTTCTTTGAATTGAATCCAAAAGAGCCAAAGCATGCTTTGGGGCTGAACTCCAAACATGAGAACAGTATTCTAGTGTTGGTCTAACTTGAGTTTTGTATAGAGTGAGTAGCTGATGAGATGTGAAGTACTTTTTAGATGTAAAAAGAAAACCTAGCTTCTGAGAGGCGAACTTGGCAATGGCGCGCACATGAATGTCCCAAGAGAATTTGGTGCTCGCATTCACGCCTAGGATAGACAAATTAAATCTCATTGGGAGGATCTTACCGCCCCATGAGTATGTTTGTTACATAGTCCCTTTATGTTTTCTTAGAGAAAACCGCGGTCTTGAGTTTTTGAAGCGTTGAAGTCGACCAGAGATTTCTTACCCCCGTTCCAGAATGATTTCGAGATCTCGATTAATCATATGAATCTGCTGTTCCCTTAGCCGATCTGAAGCAGCGACGGATAATGGTTTGTAGAGAAAAAAGATGACACCAGGCTACTATCTTCTGCGTAGCTGTATATCGGATTGGAAGTTGAAGCTAAGAGAATCGTTTATGTGTAACAGAAACAGAGTAGGAGACAGGACAGACTCCATGAGGTACCCCTGCATTAATCGCAAATGTCTCGGATGAGATGACCTGAAGTGATCTGGATATCAAATGATATAATATCGAAATTTCTACAACTCAAAGGGTGTGCATTCTTGGTTTTACCAAAGATTTTTCATCCGACCAGCGTCATAATGTGAAATTTTTATTTGGCCCCTTGACAAATAATGTTGCCCACCTCTGCTCTTGATTCTTGTGTCGAAAAACTGATTACTTATATTTGGTAAAAATGACGGCTAATGCAGCTTTTGGTGGATCACATAAGTGACTGACGGTGAAATATGACTTACTTTGGATCTAGGCCGCATACAGATCCGGAAATCCTTCCGCCGGGACCAACGTTCTTTTCCGACCACTTGTTCCACGTCGAGATGGTTTCCTGTGGAAAGGTTACGCCCTTATTTAACAACATTCGAGTTAAAAACTAAAATATTGAGCTGGATCCACATGAATAAAAAATTGTGTTGTGCGTCGTATTTGTCAAGAAAGTTAGGTTATATCCATGGTTTTTGCGCTATATTTGGACGCAAACACGGATTCGGTGATATAACACAAATAGGTTGCCACATGCAACCTTCGAATTTACGGGAGATAGACATATAAAAAATGGGTTTTACGGAAGATTATTAAAAAAGAAAGAATTTCGTCGTTCGAAAACATTTGATGACCAAAAAAAGGGTCTTCTCCAAATAATAGTTCAATTACAGTTGCTAACATAAATTGATGAGTAAAACAAAGTTTTAGTTTCTCTTTCAAAACATGGGAGATTTCAAATACGGGTTTACGAGAAACAGCATTTTATGGCCCAAAATATGGGAGAACCCGTAAAATACGCGAGATCTGGCAGCCCTAAACACAAAATAACTATTTACACAACACTTGCATAAAAAATATGTCTTTTTAAATTCCAACATACAAGACCAAACACAAATTGATGTGGATCCAGCTTTTGGGATATAAAATTAAAAAAAATTATTAATCCTTGCTAAAAAAAAACAATACAAATGATCAAGATTAAATAATGGGATTGTTTACTTACGGTTGGCCTTAATCCTCTCAGCTTGAAAAATGTTCGTTAATATTAGGAATTAGTTTTAAAATTCAAACAGCTCACTTTAGTGGTAATTCAACATTTAAATGTAAGTAGTTGAAGTGACGGAAATATTTTAGTAAAAGTCACTTTTATAATTTGGAAAGTATATAAAAACTGTCAGTAATTTTTTAATACGGTCCTTAATTACAAATCGGTTCTGGCGAACGGTTCAAATATTAATAATTTAGTTGTATAATGCAAAAAAGGGAAATTGTGTGCGCAACTTGGGCTCCGGATTAGAAGCTCTAAGTGTAACTCTGGGAGAATCCACGAAGCAGGTTTTTAAATCTTAACCCCATCCCCTTGAATCATGTAATAACTTGGAATTAATGTCATGAGGTTTGAAAGTTCCAACTTTTTTTAGAAAACAGATTTTTTAGAATTGTGACTTTTTCTGAAATTTAAACTTTTTTGAAAAATACGAATTTTCTTTGAATAATTCGGCTTGTGTTAAAATTTCGACTCTTAAAAATTTCAACATTTTCAGATGTCCACTTTTTCTTTTCAAGTTCGACTGTGATCAAATGTCCTTTTTTTATAAGATTTCGATTTATTTTGAATGTATCGACTTTTACTGAAAATGTCGACAAATTGATTTGTTTATAAAATTCATCTTTTTTGAAATATTTTAGATTTTTTGAGTATTTAGATCTTATTTCAAAACTTCTTTTTTCGAATATTTCAAATTTTTCTCGAAATTTCCATCTTTTTAAAAATTTGTGTTTTTTTTGAAAAATTCGACTTTAAAACATTTTGATTATTTCAAGTTTCTGAGTGTTGAAAATATCAATTTGAAAGTTTAGATTTTTTAAGTTTTTGACGCTTTTTGCAGATTGTGGATTTTCCGAAGCATCAGCTCTTTCAAAATTTTGCCTTTATTCAAAATTTTGATCTTTCTTTAAAAAATTAGATTTTTCTTTCATTTTGGAGGAATAGACTTAATCTTGGTTATCTTCAAACATTGACATACAAATCAGCGAGATACCCTCTGAAGATAATAGCTTGGCTATCGAAACGCGTTAGAGCAACTTTTGTTGTATTTTTTAATCTTTCTTGGTTTCACGGGACAAGATTTGTACATCAATTTTTCAATATCAATATCAAAATTTTGATATTCTCAAAATTTCAACCTTATAGTAAATCTTGTAATTTCTTTTTTTTTAATGTTACGACTTAAAAATTTAAGAGTTTTGTACATTTTTACTTTTCATTGTTAATTTTGAATCAAAATTTCAAGGTTTTTGTATATTTAATTTTTTTGAAAATTTCTACTCTTGAAAATTTCGATTTATTTGACAATTTTGAATCTTTAAAAGTTCGACTTTTTTTTTAGAAATTTTGACTTTCCCGAAAATTTCAACAGTTTTTGAAGATTTTGATTTGGATTTTACAATTTCGGTTTTTTAATATTCACTTTCAAAAATGTCGACTTTTTTGAAAATATCGATTTTTTTTAAGTATCTATACTATGTCTCCATTTCAAAATTTTCACTTTTATCAAAATTTTGACGTTTTCTCAAAACTTTCAATTATTTTAAAATTTCAAGTCTCAAAATTTCGACTTCCGAGAAAATTTCCATTTTTTTGTTCAAAATGTTGATTTATCTCAGTATTTATATACAAGTTTTCGAGAAAAATGTTACTTATTTTAAAAAATTCGACTCTTTTTTTAGGTTTTTACTCTTTCAAATATTTACTTTTAGAAAATTTCAGCTTTTTCGTCCATTATTCAAAATTTTGCTTTCTTTCTGTTAATTTAGATTTTCGAAACTTTTTTAAAAATTTTGTTTCTGACAATTTTGAATTTTTTCAAAACTTAACCTTTTTTTAGAATTTCGACTATTTCAAAATTTCAGACTTTTTTTAAAACGTACAATTTTTTTGAAACTTCGGACTTTTTCCAAAATGTTGTCTTTCACGAAGTTTTGATTTTTTTTTGAAAATTTCGACTCTTTTTTTCTAAATTTCAATTTGAATTTAATGATTTAATTAATTTGTAAATTTGCCTTTTTTAAAAAATTCAACTTTTGAATCATTGAAAATATGAAACTTTTTAAGAACTTGGGACTACTTTGGAAATTTTCACATTTTTTTGAAATTGTATTTTCTTTTGCAGATTTGATGTTTTTAAAAACCTTGACTTTTTCCAAATTTCAACGTTTTTTTGAAAATTTCGACATATTTTCATATTTGGACTTTTTCAAAGAATTTTAACAACCTTTTTTCAAAATTTAGACCTTGGGTCAAGCCTTCAATTTTTTCTCGAAATTTTGACTTTTTTTTTTAGAGAATTCGAAATTTTTTAGGAAATTTTGACTTCCCCCTCCTCAAATTTCTGGATCCGTCACTGGTACAACTACTCTATTAATCCGGTCCTGCTCTCCAGAATCACAGTTGCTGTATTTTCAATAATTTATCTTCTGAGTTATGACCCACTAAGTACAAAATTACAATTAACGCCTCTTGTTTAATTACTTACCGAACAGTCTGCCTTCGACGACTGAACGCACCCAGAGTCATCATTACGAATGCAGCATGCTGTTTCCCGCTCTATGGTTCTGATTTTTTCGATTTCCTGGCCGATTTTGTCATCAATTCTCATACAAGGGGCGAATTTCGCTCCTAAGTGGATAAGATCGGCAGCCCTTGGTCCAAGCCTGAAAAAAGTTGTAGGCCAAAATTACCGATCTGATCAGGCTATGTATAAGGAAAAAGCAAATATAAAATGGATTCTTTTAAAATTAGTTTTAAAGTGAAATTGTGTTTTTCCATCAAATATGTTGAACTTTAAAAAATTAAATATAACTCTACTTTTTTACTTCGAGCGAAGCAATCAGATTTCCGCATCCGTTCCGCTGGAACGTTTGGTCACAAAATAAGAAACAACCAGAAGGTTAACTCTCGCCTTATCTCTTTATGGTCGATGCAGACAACATGAAACTCGAATTGTCATTAACGGCTTTTTTACATAGGCGTACCGCACATTATTTCAATTATTATGTTTTGATAATATTTAAGTAATTCTAGGAAATTCTTTCAAGAATTAAATCCTTAGTAGAACAAAATATGATACTTCAATTCTAAAGAAAAGGGTCCAAGGGTTGGATTGGTCGATTCGTTTAAAATCTCGGATCTTGCCATTTCTACTGCACTGACATTTTCGACATAGATGGGCTTGAAGGTCACGGGACTCAAACGGTCATGTGATGCGAGTTGCCTTCTGGTTGTTATTTATTTTGTGGTTTGGTGGTGGCAACCCACGACTGCGTCCAGACGCTACGACTGTTTTAATACGATTCTGTATGTTTGGTTCCGCTGGAGCGTTTTAGTCGTTGGCGAGCTAGTCGCAGCACCTACGACTAGACTGCTAGGTGGACCAGCTTAGAACCTTTGTGGTGCGATTTGAAAAAATGGTGAAGTCTACATTCAAACAAAAAAACACTCTGAAAATTTACTTATCTTTCTTTAAATGGTCAATAAGTAATTTAAAATATCCTGCTTCAGTACTAATTCAAAACATTTTGTAAAACTTGATGAAGTAATATCTGTTCTTCGTCTTGTAATAAAATTAATTTTAACAAATTTCCGTCACAAGACATAGTCTTTTTAAAAAAATACATCGACAATTAGCGTGCTAGTTTTGATAGTCTGGTCGTAGCAGCTCAAATATGAGAATCGGGCGCGCCTAACCAAACCACCTGACACAGCGACCAGCAGCTGCGTCTCTTAGATTGAAAGAGACGTCACGACCAGTCGCCAGACGTTCCAGTGAAACCATACCTTTAAAGGGCTATTTGTGGTTTCTATTTGACTTATCATCGTCTATTAATTATTATAAGAGTAATGTAATTATTAGGGTCTATTCCCTATCTACTGTAACAATTAAAAAAATGGGTACCAAAAATTTGCAGGCTCCATGTAGTCCACTTGTTGAAGAGACAAACTTGTAACTAGAACTTGACCGGATCTGGACTTCAAATCGATACCGAACGGCCCAAACCCATAGCATATCAACGAGATAAACAGCACTAGGACCTGAACGATTGTGACCCAATAAGTAAACATTGGCCTGTGATCCTCCAAGTCATCCAACTGCTCCTGAATGATCTCATCTTCAGTAACCGACCTCCGAATGGACCTCCTGCAGAAGAAACATTTTAGAACTATCTCCTCGACAAAAGCAGAACTAAAACAAACCCAAACACTTTCCCAAACCAACCCATCCCGAACTGTCTCCGATTAGAATTATCTAGCAAATTATCCAAAAACTTCGACGATATTCTGCTGCCGCCGACGCCATCGCTAGTTGGGTGACGCGCCTTCCCAGGAGGACGTTGCCAACCTCGTTGTACGGGAGGTTTGAAAGACGTTCGCTCTCTATAAGCTGGAGGTTGCGATTCTTGAATGGCCCCCTGGTCGAGCACGTCGCCGGCTTCTAGTATTCGGGGCGATGTGGGCGGTGGGCTCACGCCTGCTGGTTGATCGAAGAATTTCACCTCTTCGGGGGCCGTGGCGTCACTTATTCTCGGACTAACGTCTTCTGGTGGGTAGCTTCGGGACCAGGTGGCTTGCTGGGATCTAGGCCTACTTCGATGGCTTGTGAGCGTCTGGAACAATTCACAGTTTGTATAGAACTAGTCGACTTTTTTTGGTTAAACCTAAATTTTTTTGGTTTTTTAACGCTTAAAATTAAAGTGCGCCATATTAAATAACGCCATTTTCGTAATTGTGGTAGCAAGTTTATTTGCTATAATTTTTAAATAGGGCCATTTTGACAACTTCTTAGTACTATATTAATTGAAAAGTCGCTCCCTATAATTTAACACGTAGGGATTTGCAACAGTTTAAAGCTTCTCTTAGTATAACGTCCATTGTTGGTCGTGATCACTAATATTTTCAATCGATTGACAAATCAAATTAAAATTTTAGCGATTATTTTAGTTTTAATTGAATTAGACATGTTTGAAACATTTGTGTAAGTTATGACGGAAAATGAGTTACTCATCTTTACTTAAAAATTTGATTGAAATTTTAAGTAAATATTTGTATCGTCAACCTTATAATAGGATATTAGAAGATATCAGAAGGTTATTTAGCCAATTTCCTAGATAGGTTTTATAAAAGTGACGTTCAACACATTATTTTTTTTTGTAAGATTTCGATTTTAACGTCAAATTTTTAACTTTCTATCCAACATGCTACCCATAAACTTGAAATTTACATTTTGTTTTACAAAAAAATTAGAGTAAGTTGGAATTTTCAACGCTTTTTTATTTCTAAAATTTTGATGTTTAAACTGAAACTTATATGATAACTTTTTACGATATTAAAATTTTGACCTTTTTGAATAAATTTTGAACTTCCAGCAGAAAGTTCATTGCTGTCGAAACAAAATTCGAATATTCGAGGTTCAAGTCCAAATTTCGAAATTAAAGTCGAAAATTCGAAAATAAACTCCAAATTTTAAGAATTTCTTTTATACAAATTACTAAATTTTCAGTTGAAATTCCCAGCTCGCAACTTTTAATATCTTTATCTGAAGTTTTTTAAAATTTCTATAAAAGGACAAAAATTACGAAAATATTTTCTTTGTAAATTTAATCCAAATTTCTGGAAATTTCAACTTGTTTGACAAAATTTTGATGGGTATCATAATACTGGCCATTTTCTGACGCCAGCTTGTAGCAACTAGGACACCTGTCTTCCTCTGACTCGAGCAATTAACAGAAAATAAATATCTTTAAAATTTCAATTTTCCTTAAAAATTTGCCTTTTTTTCTAAATTTCGATAAAAACTGACTCTTTCTGGAAAATTTCGAATTTTTACTAATAAGATTAAGCGCTTTTTCTCAAAATTTAGATCTTTTTCCCATATTTTCGATCATTTTCTCGTAATTTCGCCTTTTTCTCGGAGTTTTGACAATTCTTTTCAAAATTTCGACTTGTTTTTCTTAAAATTTAACTTTCTCTGAAAAATGTTGAATATTTGTTCATTTAGAAGTGTTCTCAAAATTTCGCTTTATTCCAAATTCCGATGCAACATTTAGCTTTTTCTGAAAATTTCGATCTTATAGATTTTGATTTTTTAGAAATTTAGTCTGATTTCTTAGTTTGTCCTTTTCACGAAATTTTGATTTTTATGTCAGTATCTGATATTTAATATTTCTAAAAATTGTGTCTCTTTCCGGGTAAATTCGTCTTTTTTCTGAAAATTTTGTCTTTTTCCTCTTAAAATAGTCGTTTTACTAAAATTCGCCTTTTCCTCAAAATTTGTCTTTTCCAAATTTCGATTTTATTTTCAAAAGCCTCCTTTTTTGACTTTTGTTTCAATAATCGTCTAGGTACTTATATCAAAAATTTTGCCATTCTCTCTAAATCTTTGTTTTTTTTTCAACAAATTAAGACGGAATGTTGATAAAAATGCTGAGAAAAATATTTTTGGAGATTTCGAGAAAAAGATTACATCTTTACTGAATGTGAAATTTTGACTTAAAATTCGGCTTTTTCTGAAAATTACATTTTTTTCACAGAATATTTTGGAAATGTTTTTTATGTTTAATATGGTTTATTAAAATTCCGACTTTTCCGAATTTTGTTCAAATTTGTTTTTTCGAAATTACTACTTTATTGCCAGAATTTCAGTGTTCTTCTTAAAATTGAAGATTCTCTTGAAAATTTAGAATATTTTTTAAAAAGTTCGATCTTTTTCTCGAAATTGCAATATATTTTTCAAAAATCGTGAATTTTTTTCGAAATCCGCTTTCTTGAAAATTGATTGTTTCCTAAAACCAAGAAATATTAATAATGAGTATCTTTCTTAAGATGTTAGCTTGCCTATCGAAACGCGTTAAGGGAACTGTTATTGTGTTTTTTAATATTTCTTGGTTTCATATTTGTATATCAATTTTTGAAGATAACCAAGGACCAGTTCGTTCCACCAAAAAAATGTCTTTTCTGAATTTACTTTTTAAATTTGATTATCTGTAATTTCAACGCGTTGTTCAAAATATCTTATTCCCCAAATTTGGCTTTTATCTCAAAATACGATATTTTCGGTTTTTGAACTTTCCCATTTAAAACTGAATTATTTCTAAATATTTCGATTTTTTATAGAATTCGTTCATTTTTCTAAAATTAGATCGATTTTTTAATAAAAAACTAAAAATCTGAAAATAATACTTTTAGAAAATTTTGAGAAACAGATTTCTTGTAATTTTCAAGAATATGACAAAATTTAAAAATTGTGAGAGAAATATTTTTGAAGGTTGCAATTTTTTTAACTAAATTCGACTTGTTCTGGAAATTACCACTTTTTTTCACAAAAGCCGACTTGGAAATTTTGTATTTTTTTAACATTTCCACTTCTTCGAAATTTCGGCAATTCTTGAAGTTCTCCGAATGTTTTTTTTTTAAAGTTTGGGTCTTTTTCGAAACTTCAACTTTAATGTGGAAATTCTATCTGCTCAGTTTATGTAGTTTTTAAGTGAAAATACAGACTACACAGCCGGAAGGTTTTTTTGCCCATAAATTTTGTAGAATGATTGTTGCCCCCCACCTCTTGAAGAAAATACTGCCTACGCCCATGTCATTAGATGTGCATTTTTATCAGGTCATCGAATGTTTGATCTCATTTCAGCCTCAATATTTCAAGTTTTTTGCAAATCTAACTGGTTTTAAATTCAATTTTTTTCAAAACATTTCAATATTTTTTTTTAAATTGTAAATATGTCGAGTGTTTGTTTTTTTTATTCGACTTTTTATCAAAATTTTGACTGTTTTCAAAAATTCTAATTTTCTAAAAATGATTAATTTTTGAAAAGTCTCCTTCAATTTTTATTGAAAATTCTTAAACATTTTTCGTCTTCTTTAAAGCATTTAGTCGTTATATATTGAAAACCTTGAAATTTAAATGTTCTTTTTTTAGCTTCCACTTTTTTCAAATGTTTTTTTTATTTTATTATTCGCAAGACTTTTTCAGTTTGGCCTTTCTTTAGGATTTCAATTTATTTGACAAATTCTGATTTTTTTTGAAAATGTTACACATAATTTCGATCTTTTTCAAAATTGTTATTTCTTTTTTCAAAATCTTGAATTTTTCTGAAAATTTAATGATGCTGAAAAATTGACTTTTGCAAACTTCTACCATGTTTTTTAAATTTTCACCTTGGTCCAACCTTTGACAATTTATCAACGTTTTGAATTTTTTTGAAATTAGTTTTTTTTTTAAATTTCGACCTTTTCTCGAGGTTTCGACTTTCATGTAGTAAACTGAACTTTTATTTGAAAAATTAGATTTTCCCTTACTTTTCGTTTTTTTTGAAAAATTAGTTTTTTTCAAAATTTCGACATTTTAAATATTTTCGAACCTTCTTCAGAATTTAGAATTTTTTTGAATATTTCGACCTTTTATCATCAAAATTTCGACTTTTTCGCGAAGCTGTAACTTTTTCAGAATTTGATTTTTTTTTGGAAAATTTCCCCCTTTTTTCAAAATTTCGACTTCTTGTCAAAAAATTGGCACAACGTTTTTTTTTTCAAAATTTCGATTTTTTTCAAAATTTTGGTTTTTTATAATAAAAACATTTACCTTTTTTTTTGAAAATTTCCACTTTAGCTAAAACTTTTTACATTTTCAAGAAGTTTTAACTTTTTTTTGAGAATTCCGATTCTTTCGCGAAAATTTTCACTTTTTTGAAATATTTGAATTTTTTCAGTACCTTAACCTTTTTTGAAAATTTTTACCTTTTAGGATTAAAATTTGGACTTTTTTCAAGGCTTCAATCAAAATTGGAAGTTTTTTTCCGAAATTTTGTTTTTTTTTAAAAGTTTGACTTTTTTTGAAAACTTCGAAATTTTTTCAATATTTGCTCGTTCCAGAAATGTTCTAATTTTTATGATGAATCTATTTTTCCAACTTACGAATTTTTAAATATTGAACGAATTCTACATAACGAATTCAAGATTTAATTATATTTCGATTTTAAAGCTGTCTAAATTCAAAACAATCTGCAAAAAAATTGCAGCTTAGAGGCCAAACTCAAAATTTTAAGAAAGAAGTCAAATATAGCATAAAGATAAAAATTGGAAGTTTAAGTTGGACATGTCACCGTTTCAAGTTTACTCTCAAAATTTCGACCTCAATTTCAAGATCCCGGCTTTAAATTAAATGTTGTATTTTTCTATTGAAATTTTGATTGAAATTTCCAATTTTTAGGAAAAATTAGAAATAGCGAAATTTTATCGAAAATTTTAAGAAAAAAAGCGAAATCCTGGAGTTTTGGGAAGTTTTAGGAAGTAGGCATCGTAAAAAAATCATTAGAATTTGAGATTTCGAGAAAAAATGCCCATGTTGAAATTAAAGTGAAATTTGAAGGAAAAAATCCAAGAAAACTCGAAATTTTTATTAGTAACTTAAAAAAAATAGAGGTATCAGATCGTAAACGGGAAAATCCAAGTTTAAGAAAAAAAAACAAATTTTGAGTGTTTGTTCCTGAAGAAAAAATTGGATTTTTTAGAAAAATTCGAATTTGCAAATAAAACTGCCAGAAAACTGTGCTTCAATGAAAAAGACTCCACTGCTTTAGTCCAATTTATAATAGAACATAAAAGTTTTTTCTTAAACTCGAAATTTTAGAAAAAGAAAAGAAATATTTCGAGAAAAAGGTCCAAATTTCAAGAAAAGAGCCGAAAATCTTGAAAAAGGAACATTCAAGTTATACAACATAAAATTCAATTTGAGAATAAAAATCAACATTTTCTTAGAAAATGTGGAACTTGTAAATTTCTAATCCAATTTTCAAAAAAAAATGTTTTTTAAAAGTAAACTCGTAATTTTAAGATCAACGTTACATAAATTTATGATTAAATTTTGAAAAGGAAGTTTCTAAAAAATCCCAAACTTTAGGGTAAAGTAAAAATTATTTTAAGAACATACAAATTCAACGAACCGAAATAAATAGTTATTTTTTCTTGGTTCTGTTCCGGTTTTCGTTTCCACAGAAATAACGGTTTTTTCGGTTTCCGGTTTTCGGTTTAGTTCCGGTTCGAAGCCCTGATTTTTATGACAATATGATAAGGGGTCAATCGTCACTAACAACAATTTTGACAACCTTTTTTTTTTTAACTGTTAACCAATATCGCCCTTCTTTGGGTTTTAGTGGGCGGTGGAATCGATTCATTTCCAAAATCGATTCAAAAGTGGGCGACAGAATAAAAACGTTAACAACTCCTGCGATAGATCATGTGCTCCCGGCACTCATGATATGTCCTCAGAAACTAAAAATATTTCGTTAGGTATCCCTTCATGGACACACTTTTTAGGTTGAAATGTTATTATCTTCTCTATATCGCGTGGCGAATAGTTTTTTATTTAAGACATTTTTACATCTTTGAGATGTGTGAGTGAAGTTCTCAGCCCAGGCAACGTTGTGCAATGTATTAAAATTTTATGGTGTCCGTTAAAGGGAAATGTTGGTACATTCTGTATAATAACATCGTGTCCGCGTCCGCCTAAAAGTCTGCTCAATAGAGATTCACTTATATGGAACTTTCCATTACACAGTTCCGGACTATGAAAAACTGTCCGTGTAATAGAGTTGTGCATTCACTGGAATTGTCCGTTATTTCACTATAATTGTGAATTTAAAGTTAACATCTTGAAAAATGCTTATTAATAAACTAGCTGCTCGCCCCGTCTTCGACCGGGGATTTTAAACTTATTTAAACAGAATAATTATCGCTGCTAAAATGAAATGACATATGATGACATTGAATGTGTTTGACAGAACTAAGGTCACTTTGTCTTCGATTGTTTTGCCTTCCCGAAATCTCTTCACTAATACCTACTTGAACTTTACTGTATGGTATTAAGGTTCAAATTGGCTTTTAAGTATTAGTACAAACTGGTTGTATATGGGAGTATAAAGATGTTGATTTTGCACTTTATCAAGATTTTTTAAAATTATCTCTCCGTAAGAACCTCCCCTGGACTTCCACGAATAATTCAAGACCAAAATTAGCCAAATCGGTCAAGCCGTTTTTATGTGATGTCGTGACAACGGAAAACGGGTTTCATTTTTATATATATAGATAACTGACCCGACAGACTTCGTCCTGTCAAAAAGATTTGTAACCAAATCAAAATGTGTGCATGTGGCAATCCTCGTTTCTGCCACTCCACAGAATACATCCAGCAGCGTGTCTCACCAAACACATTATGTTTTACGATGAAATCCATTAAAGATTTCAACTTTTGTCTAAAGACTCTGGCTGTAATATCATGACGATCAATGGGTGATTGCCCAGGGAATAACTCCTGCTTGATTTCTATCCATTGCGGATTGCATGTAAATGTGATGAACAAATCTGCTGTACCATAATGACGAACATACGACATGGCATCTTGAGCATATTCGTGCATATGCCGAGGGCTTCCGATGTATGTTGCTGGAAGAATAGTCATCCGACCGACATTCTGTGCATTTCCCTCAGTATTAATCGCATCTCGAAGGTGAATATACTCTTCAGATCGGAGTTTGGTTTGATTCAACCTGATGAATGTTAATCTCTCCATTTCAATTTTAACATACATGTCAACAACATATTTGTGATATAATCGCCGACATTTCAATATGTGATTATCTTCATTTTCCCGGTTTTTCCAGCAATAATTCTAATTTTTCTCGCTGTAAAAACCATCCTTGAACTTCAACGAACATTTTAAAAAAAGATTTGGCCAAATTGGTCCAGGCGTTGTTGAGTTATGCGCTTACCAACACATTTTGCGATTCATTTTTATATTATTATATTCAACTTGTGTTTTTAAACATTTAAATTTTTTTCTAAACATTTAATTTTTTCTCCAACATTTGCACATTTTTTTGTAAAAATCAGAATTTTGAAAATAAGAACTGGGGAATCAGCTCCCCATTTCAGGTTTACTCTCAAAATTTCGACTTTAAACTAAAATAGGCAACTTTTTTGAAATTTCGATTTTACTTTCAAATTTTCGTAGTGTGGAGTCAAAATTTCTATAAACATTAAAATTTTTAGATTATTTTGCCCATTTCCTGAATTTTTCCGTATTTCACAATTTATCTTCTCTAAACGTACAATTTTCTTTTTAAGTTTTTTTTATATCAGTTTTTTAAATTTAACTTTGTCTTTTTCAAAACAAGCATTAAATCAGCTCAGATTCCGTCGGAAAACATTCAACAGCATAATTTACTTCTGTTAAAATGAACAGTTGCATTAAACATTAACCGTTACATCAAAAACTGTTCAACCAAATGTAAACAAATAAAATGTTATCTAGTTTTGCGAATGCCATATCTGTTTTAGATTCGCAAAACTGTCACACCTCAAATTAATTATAATTTTTAGTCACGACTAAAAAAGCTTACGTCAAAACAATCGTCACACAATTTTAATGCAATTGCCGATCATTAATAATTCAAAGTTTTAGTTTTTAATAGTCAACAAGACTAAATTTTTGCTAATTCTCGTGAGGTCACACTTCCGCTCCAGAATTGCCCTAGTTTAGCTACTCGTTTAGACACAATCTCTCCCTCAAATGCAAACAAAAAAATAAGTTAAATAAAAAAACTTTTTAATTTAACACGTTTTTTAAAACGAACCAAAAAGTATTATATAATTTCTGGCTTTTATGAGATCGCATCGGATAGAAATGAAACAGATTTCAATAATTGCGAAACAAATTATGAACATTGAACACTGCAAAAAAGTAATCAGAAATGTCGAATTACAATAAACCTGCAAAATGAAAGAATAGCTAAAAAACAATAAATTAATTAAAAAATTATATTTTTCCTGTTGTTTAGTAAAAACGTTGGAATAGGTCACAAACTGGAATCTTATTCGGGTAGGATTCCGGTGGCGATTTCGGAATGTACCTCTTTGGGAATTAAAATGCCCGTTTAGCCTTTGCAGTGAATTAGGGAGAACTGGAAATATATCGCATAAAACGCGTCCTAATTCGGCATAAATTTTAGTAATACTTCGGGACATCCGTACATGGAAACTTTTTCATCTCGCCCCCATTGTAGTTGGGATTTATCACGTAAAAGCGAACAATAAGGGAAATGGAAACTTGGCCGCGGGCGCTCAAGTGTAGTTCCAAAGTCACTATGTAGGGCCACGTACGGGCCAACTTTACAAAAGATAGGATTTTATTAAAACTAAAATATTATTTACGACTTTCAGGCCGTAACATAAACCTCGGGGGCGAAGAAGGTGAAGAAGCTTAACAAAAAATGGGGACTTTATGACTCGCGTTTCTAACGATTGCCGGGTTTCGATTAAATAAGTAGGTTAAACTACAGGGGGCCTAATCAGGTCCTTATCGGGATCAATTTATTTAGAGTTCTCCTAAATTTGCAGCCGCAGAAGCATCTCTGGGCGTTATCGATTATAAATCGGCGACAATTCGAACTGTAGCTCCGAGATTAATTTATTTAATCCGCTTTAGCCTAAATTTCCTTCGGAATAATTAATGGACTTTCGAGCTTTAACTAATAAAAAATATTGGCGATTGTCTAATTGTTCTTCTCATTTAACATGGTAAATAAGTTCCAAGTAGAGTCGGGCGGTCGGACGCACTCATAAATATTAATTAACTGAAGTCAAACAATTGCGGCTTTTCAGTGTTTTTTCTCTAGGACCGTGTATTACAATAGACCGCTTTTAAACTCCCCCGAGTTCTTTTTCAGGCGTTTCCTTTTTCTTCTCCTAATTACCGGAGGAAAAAGGTAGGGTAATATCTTTTATTATGTTAGTCGGGCGCTCAGTAAAATCTAATTATTTTTATATCAGAAACAGCCGAACCTACTCGTCGCTTTTAATAAATTTCGAGGCGATTACATTTTTTGCACTTGCGATTCCAATTGCGATAAACGGTGGCGTGCCGATGTTTGCTCCGGTATCGGAGGTCGGTTCTGTTTCGCCTGAAAGCCGTTGACCCATTTTTATGGTCTGCCGTGGTGATAGTGGAAAATGTTCGCCCTTAGTTGCGCCAGAAGTCTATTTCAAAGAACTTATAGCAAAATTCACTTCAGCTAGGTAGTTCAATATCGTCTGGAAACGTTAAATGTTTGTAAGTTGCTGACAATAATTATATCAAAGGCTATTTCGGTTAGTGACATATGCAAGGAGAGCGCTTAAGATTTTTCCTTTTTTTCTGATGGCGAGAATGTGCCTTAAGAACTTCAGAATCGAGTAGATACGCTAAGAGAATTCTGGGACGAATTATAACGTCTCACTCAGAACTACTACGCAACAAGTATTTGAAAATACCTTTGAAAATTTCGTCCTTTTTTATTTGATTTTTCTCGTCAAGATGTTCAGTTTGACATTTCAATTTTTACTTTTTTTCCCCAAAATTTCAACTTTAGGCTTTAGGCGAATACGTTTATGTGCATCCTAAACTCTTCAAATACAATGCAAATAGCTGTGGATATAACCTAACTTTTTGTGACAAATACAACCACAACACAAACTTTTATTATATGGATTCAGCTTAAGGTTGATGTATTACATGCAAGATGAACGACCCTCGTATAACATCCGCGATAATTAAAAATCGCAATTAGTTATAAATCCGGGTTGCGCCGATTCTCTCGTAGTAATTGATGTTGAAAATTTGCAAAACAACTGATAAATTCGGCCGGCGTTGAAAACAGAAACAAACAAAAAACCGAACCGTAACAAATGAACCTCGGACATTGTGTCGAACGACAGACCGATAAATTATCGCAACTGGGGACCATTTCATTCGCACGCGTTGGTTAAATGTGTCGAACGTGCACGCGAGCGATTGATTTCAAAACAAAATGCCACTTCTAGGTTTTATTTCATCAGCTTGAGAAGTAGCGTTCTTCTAGAGTTGACGAAAGAGAACGATGGTAATATGATGGGAAGGACCACGAGAAAACGACTGCGAAAAATAAGGAAAATACGACCGAAATGACGGCGAGAAAATGAAAAGGGCGACTAGAAGTAGGCAATAACGACTAGAAAAAAAAATGGGAATAATGACGAGAAGAGGATGGGAATAATGAGAGAAAACAATGGGAAGAGCGACGAGTAGAAGGGACAGCAAAAGTAACGAGAAGAGAATGACGTCTATAAAACAATTAGGAAGACGAAGAGAAGATAATGTGAAGGATAAGAAGAGGAGAATATGGAAAGACAGAGAAAATATGGGAAGACAACAAGAATACGATAAGACTGGTCGGGAAGCCGATAGGAAGTGGCGGTGGAAACGAGAAGAACACGGGACGAGAAGACATGGATGATATAGGGACCATGAGAAGGAAATGGAAAGGACGATAAGAAAACAATTAGAAGGACGAGCGAAAATAAAATGGAAAGATAGAGAAAATGAAGCAAAAATCACGAAAATAGAACGAGAAGGAAGGCGAACAAGAAAAACATAGGAATAAAGAGAGAATGGGAAAATACCTAAGAAACGGTGGGAAGTATAATGAGAAGAGAATAGAAAAAATGACGAGAAGGCGATTGGAAGAATGATGAAAAGAGGATAGGAATAACTATGAGATGACAAGAACAAGAAGATGATGTGAAAGATCAAGAGGACGGAATGGGAAGGACAACGAGAAAAAAATCAAGAAAACCACGACAAGACGACTTGTAGGGCAAGAAGATGATGGGAAGTACGATGAGAAGAGAATATGAAACAACGATATGACCATTCGAGTTTTTATTCGTAATCTTTTTAGAAATTCGATTTTTCAGAAAGTTTAGACTTCCCCAAAATTTTAACTTCTTTGGAGTTTTCTTTTAAAACTTTTACACTTCGAGAAAGATGACAAAATTTCGAAGAACAGTATACTCCCTCTTAACCGGCTTCCGCATTAACCGGCTGATGGATTAACTGGGCTCTTTAAAGAAGTGTACATATTTTTGGGTTTCATCAAATTTATTTTTTACTAGTTGCTATATATTACCCGTCCGAACTCACTATGGTCATGGCAATTATTTTCTTTAACATTTTAAATGAAGTCAATTTTTTTATTTTGACATTTTCCAAAATTTGGAATTTTATTGAAATTTTGGCGTTCGTTCTATTTTTTAAATTTTCAATTTTTTCAAATGTCCAACTTCATTTTACCAATTTCTTACTTTACCAACAATTTCGGCTTTTCAAAAAATTTGACTACAATTTTTTTCAAAATTTTTCATTAATTTTGACATTTTGTGACAATGTCGAATTATTGAAAATTTTGTTTTTTTAAAGTGTCTTTTAAAAATATTGTAAAATTTGAGCTTTTTAAAAGCTCTTTTTGAAAATTTCGACTTTTAAAAATTCTGACTTGTCGAAAATTTCAGATTTCTTTGAAAACTTGATGTCAAGTTTTTTGAAAGGTCGGATTTTTTCCAAATTTTGATTTTGTTTCAAAATTTAGCACTAACTTATGTACTTATTCAAAACTTCGACTTCTTGTCAAAATTTGGATTTTTTCAAGACTTTGGATCTTTTCTCAAAATTTCGACTTTTCCTCAAAATTTTTAATTTTCGATTCTTAGGAAGATAATATACTTTTTTGAAAATTTAGATTTTTTCGTGAATATTTCGAACTTTCAAAATTTATGCTTTGTTTGAAAAGGTTTTTGTAAATTTCAACATTTTTTGAAATGTCTATTAATTTTATTTAACATTTCTGCGACCCAGCTTGGAAATATTTAATTTTTTAGTAATGAAAGTTGACTTTATTCTGAAACATTTTTTTGAAATATGACTACGTAATATCTAAATTTTTAAAATGTCATCTCATGACAGCTGACAAAGAATAGGAAAAAGAATGAAATATGGAAGGCCAAAATTAGGCATGATTTTTTTTTTTTAATTATAAAAATATAAAAAAATTAGATATCACGTAGTCCTATTTTAAAAAATGTTTGAGAATATTGTCAACTTTTATTACTAAAAATTTAAATATTTCCAAACTGGTTGTAGAAATGTTAAATAAAATTAATAAACATAATGTTTCCGACCAATAAGAGTTACCATGAAGAATTTTTTATCAAAATTTTGACTTTTTTGAATTTTCGACTTTTTACAAAATATTATCGTTTTATAAAAATTTATTTTTTCTTCAATTAAAGCTTTTATTGAAAAATTCGATTCTTAATAATTTCGTTTATTTTTTTTTAATTTCGACTTCTTTAAAATTTTGACATTTTTTACAATTTTTTTATAAAACGACACATTTTTTAAAAATATTTTCTTTTTGGAATTTTTGAGCTTTCTTGCAATATTTCGAATTTTTCTTGAAAATTTCTTCATTTTTTTAATTTTAAGATTTTTTCAATCTCTTAATATTTTTTAAACAATTTCGACTTTTTTTTTGAAAATCTTGACCTTTTTGAAAATTGCCGCTCTTTTCAAAATTTAATTTTTTTGAAAATTGCTATCAAAAATGTTGACTATTCTGGAAAATTGTCCAACTATTGCTTCAAAATTTCAACTCTCCGAAACAACTTCTCCCAAAATTTCGACTTCTTTTGAAAATGTGGACTTTTTTGATAAATTTTTTTACAATTCGGCTTTTAAAATTTCGGCTGAACTTTGATTGAAATTTATTGCATTTTTGAAATCTTATACAATTTTTGCAAAATTTCAACCTTTCTGAAAATTTAGATTTTTATGAAAAATTTTGCCTTTTTCTTGTCCTAAAATTTTTTAAAAATATCGACTTTTTGAAAATTTCGAAAACTCTAAAATGTTGACTTTGTTTTAAATTTCTGCTTTTTCAAAATGTTGCTTCTTTTGGAATTATTTGAAGTTGGTCTTATTTTCAAATTTTCAGTTTATTTTTGAATATTTTGTCTCTTGTTAAAAATTTTAAAAATATCAAAAGTTTAACTAACCTTTAATACTTCGACGGTCTCTTAAAAATGTTAACCTTTTTTAAATGTAGACTTTTTCCAAATGTTTTTTTAAAAATTTAGCTTTTATTAAATTTTTGTAAAGTATCACCTTTTTTCAGAATTTAAATATTTTTAGATCACATTTCCTACAATATCGATTTAAATCCAAGTCCATTATTTTAAAAAAAATCGATTTTTTTTAAATTCGACTTTTCAAAAGACTTTTTTTAAGTTTTATTTATTTGTTTGAAAATGTCCAGTTAAATTATCGACTTTTTAACTAAATATTCGACTTGTGTGATAATGAATTTTAACTATTCAAAATATCGACTTTTTCTCAATTTTACTTATAAACTTAAAACTTCAAGGTGAAAGTCGAAATGTAAGGATTAGGGTCAAAAATACATTTCTCGAAATCTGAATTTTTTCTTCACTTGCAATTTTGATTTTAATTAAAAAATCTATATAAATATTTAGGAATGTTTAAGTTTAAAAATTTCAGAATTAAAATTTGAATTTGAAATAAAAGTTGAAATTTTGAGAATCACAAAATTTGGGTTGGACACTAGAATTTAAGAAAGTCTCGAAAAAAAGATGGTCAAAATTTCGAAAAAAATTTGGAACTGAAAACAAATTTCAGAATTTCTGAATTTAAAAATTTTGTTTTGCTAATAAAATATCTAATACTTCAAAAATTGAAATACAGAACTTGTCCGTTGAAACCAAGAAAGATTAAAAAACACAACAAACGTTGCAGTATCTCTCTGAAGATGGCAGCTTGGCTGTCGAAACGCGTTAGAGCAATGTTTGTTGTGTTTTTTAATCTTTCTTGGTTTCAGGGGACAAGTTCTGTATTTCAGTTTTTGAAGATAACCAAGGACCAGTCCGTTCCACCATATCTAATACTTATTTAATATTTTGCAGGAAAGTTTCAACCTTTTATAAAAATGTCAAAATTTCGAAAATATACTGAAAATGTTTTTTTTTTAATAAATTTACTTTTTCTTTCGTGGTTTTCATTTCGATTTGAAATATGGACTTGTTTTAAAAAATTAAATTTTCTCTTGCCAAGTAAAATTCGTAATAATAAATAGCAACTTCAAGTTTAAAGGAATTTTGAGAAAATCAAATTTCAAAGGAAAACTGGAGCAGTTTAAATTCCAAATTTCGAGAAAAAAACGAAATATCTTGAAAAATTAGAAACCTCTAAAAAAGTATTTTGTCACACGATCTTTTCTTCATTTCTCTAAGCAAGCCCTACTTGGAAAATTGAAGAGATCCAAATATCTTCTCTTTTGGCGTTTTGCTTTCCCCATTTTCACTTTTAAAATAAAAACTACGTAGCCTTTTACTCCTACTTGCATAGATATTCTACGCTTAATTCATATTTCTACAATAGAAATACATTTTTCTACGTGAAAAAACATGTTGGTAGCAACTACATGTTGAATTAACCGGTCAAAACGACAACCGGCCACTTGTCTAGACCCGAGGTGGCCCGTTAAGAGGGCAAATTTAAAAATGTTGAGATTGAGTATTAGTCGCAATTTCAAAAAAAAAAGGTTAAACTTTTGATATAACCATTGAAAGCATAGCAAGAAGAGGATGAGATAATTATGGGAAATATAATGAGAAAAGAATGAGAAAAATGACAACAAGATCGTTGAAAGGATGACGAGAAGAAAATGGGAAGGAAGATGAGAAGATGTAAGAACGAAAATACGATATTAAAGATGACGAGAAGAGAATGGGAAGGAGGATGAGAAGATGAGAGGGACAAAAATACGATATTAGAGACTATGAGAAGAGAATGGGAGGGACGACGAAAAGATAATTAGAAGGATAATGAGAAAGGAATGGAAAAGACGATGAGGGTAAAAAAAATAAAAAAAGAATCACGACAAATGAGGAGAAGACAATGGATGAAAAACTTACATTCACGACGTAGGAGAGTCCATCCCACGTCATTCTAGCGACGGAATCCTTCCGCCTAAGAGTCGAGGGACCTCTAAGACGTTCTTGCGTGTCCGGTACGTCGCTAGGGCCAGGAAGGACGTCGGGTCTATCGGCCATAAGCTGGCCAGACATAGACCTTGGTGCCATCTCGGAAACAACCCGTCGATGTGTTCTTGGGCTTAGCGTCCGGTACTCTTCCTTTAAAGGGCCATACCTCCTAAAAAATAACAATCGTTGAATTCCTAGAACAGGTAAACGTGAAATTTTGAAGAGATCCATAATTAAATACAATTTAAATAGATCAATATTCAAATTCATCACGGAACCTTAAATGACAGTTACAAAAAAGCGCCGGAATGCCATTTTAAACCAGAATCCTAAACAAAAAAACGTTACAAAAGAAAATCTAGATAAAACAACATACAAAAAAGCGTCGGAATGCCATTTTAAACCATAATCCGAAAAAGAAAGGTTATAAAATCCAATCTAGATTAATTTATCTTGTGATGACAAATCACATTTTAACGACGTATACAAGGGGCCACCAATTTATTCTCGCAGCACGATAATTCATTAAATAAATTGATCTCCCCTCGTATATTTCGCCAAAATAGGCTTTGCCGCAACGCAGTTAAAATTTCATCAAACGCTTTTGACACATTAGCAGCTTAAACTGTCCAGCGAAACAATTTACCTCGACGCCATTCTCTTTCGCCTCTCCAGCCACTTTTCCTGTTGTTCCTTTTCGTTGCCTTCGTCCACGCCGAAGAAAGTCGCCGTCTCCCTCTTGATATAGTTCTTGATCACCTCCTTCTTCGACATGGATCTGCCCAAATTGGGTTTTCTGGGCGCTCGTTCGCTTTGCGTGTACTGCACTCTACTGCCTCCGTGAGGCCTCCTTTCTCGTTGAGGGGACGAGCTCGTCGCCGGCAAGGAAATGGCTCGAGTGTGCGATGGTGGTGGAGGTTGTTGCGATCGAAGAACCGGCGGCGAAGGTGGCGGCGTCACCGTTTCTTGTGTTGGGGAAGCTTCCGTGGATTCGCTTGGTTGATCCATGGCTGGGGTCGTGTTGTTGGTGATCGGCGTTGAGGCTCTTGGTGTTTGGTCGTTGGAAGGCGACGGTTGCATGGACTGGGGCGGCTGCGGGGTCTGTTGCTGTTGCTGCGTCGGCGTTGAACGCCTGCAAGAAAAACTTCATTAGTTATATGTAAACAGATCGCCCGCGATTTCGAGCTGCGAATTTAGTTAAATTAGATATTTTAAAAACATTGCTTCCTGTGCCTGTTCAGGAAGATTACAAATTATAGTACAAGACACGAAGAGTAAATTCTCTTAAACTTTTCTCAAAATTTCTAGTTAGAGTAAAATGTTCTCGATTTTTACGACAACTAGAAATTTTGTTTACTTTGGGATTCAAATGAAAATGACGAAATTTAAAATTTTCTAGAAATCTTTATTTTACAGTCAAAATCTCTAACTAAAAAAAAATTTTAAAATGATATTTCAAGTAAAAAGTTAAAATTTATTTACTTCAGCCATGAATACAAAATTTCACCTTCAAAGATATTTTAGAAAAAGTTAGCTATTTCTCGTTTTGAAATTAAGTCAACTTTTTTAGGAACAGTTGAAATGTCGAGATTTAAATTGTGAATATAATTTTTTTATTATTTTTTTTATAGGAAACAATTATTAATTAATGTTAAATATAGTTCTCCATATCCAATTTTCAAAAATAAATGTTAAATATTGACTTTCTAATTTAATTCTAATACCCAATAGTTTTCGTTAATTAAAAAAAATTAAATATTTTTTAAAAAACTTGATACGAAAAATATTATTTAATATTGTTACGTGTTAAGTTAGACTGTAAATAAATATGCTACAAAATTAAACACATTATTTAGACCAAGAAATAGGACGTAATATAGCGAGGAATAACATGAAGCAATTACTAAATACTGAATAAGTCGCAGTAGAGGAACGCTTATATTTATACCCTACACGTGCTTCCGTGAGCTTCCATCTTGGGAAAATCTCTAGTATATTCTAGACTTTGTGTACACCTGCACATGAGTCATTTTGCGATAATAACTATAAAGAAGTCAAGAGGTTTCCAACACACCAATACGGTGTGTTTACACTAAACACTTTATTCCGTACATTTCTCTCTGACATAACATATATTGAAGTGTCAATGATCTCGAGAGAAGCTATCCGAGATTCTCAGCTATGTAAGTAAGTCTCGTCTAGTCTAGTGTAAACGAACCCTTACAATATTACAGTAGACTTCCGCAAAGGTTGCGCTCACCGTACTGGAGCGATCGTTAAAGTTGTTACTCCCCGTAATCCCTAACATTATCGATAAACATACAGTATGTTTCTAAATTCATGCGACAAAATTCAGGAGGTGATTGCTCGTATGAAATTAAGATGGGTCTTTCCTATAACAAAATTTCCTCAGCCCACCCCTTTCCGAGATATCACCCTTAAAAGATGGTGACTAAAATTGAGCTTTTATTTTTTTTTCTAAAATTGCAGTAAAGCTAGAAACTTGAAATTCTGTAATTTTCGTGCACTCGCAAAGGACTAACCACGGGTATTTTTTCAATATTCCTGTTACATTATACGGGGGTGAAATTAGCAACCCTTACTTTATTTCATATCAAAACTTTAGTGGTTAGTTCTTTGCGAGTGCACGAAAGCTACAGAATTTTAAGTTTCTAGCTTTACTCAAATTTAAATTCAAAAAGATTAAAATTTTGACTTTCATAAAATTTCGAATATTTAAACATATTTTTTCAAAATTCACGAATGTCTGTTCATTATTAATTTTAAATGAATTAACTTGATTCAAATTTCAACAATAAAGTTAAAATTTTGATTTTTAAAGACTTGAGGTTTAGCAAAAAAAATTCCAAGTCCGTCATTTTTTTCAAATGATCAAATTTAAAGTTGTCGAAAAAAATGTTAACATTACAAAATTTTCTAACAATTTCCAGTATAACTTCCAGGCCTAATCCAAATTATAAATTTCAAAAAAATGTTGACATATTCCGTGGCTTATTTTTTTTAACATCGAGTTAGGAAAATAGCAATTTCGATATTGAAATTTAAGGCTTTATTTTTAGAAATTTGGCCTCTTCTTCACATTCTTACTTTAAGATAGAAATTTCAGTAAAAATATCGAAATTTCTAGTTTGAATATTTTCATTGAATTTGACAACATTGAAATTAGAAATTAAAATTTCAAAATTTAATTCTTCCAAAAATTACGAATTTTTTTGAAACTCTAAGTAGGATTTGCAACATAAAAAAAGGTGAAATTTTGAGATTTCGGCCGTAAACTGAAAATTTCGTCATTAACTTTCAAATTTCAAGTTTAAACTCGACATTCTAAGATTGAAACCTAATTGTTTGAAAATTCAGTTCTTTTTCGAAATATCGACCTTTGTTCCAAATTTCGACCGTACAAAGTTTCCAAAATATTTGTCAATCTTTGGAAAATTTAAAAATTTCGAGTTTTGATATTTTTCTTTACTTTAAATTTAAAAGAGATATATAGAGAGAAATGTTAAAATTTCAAAATTTTTAAAGCAATTTTCTTTGCATTATTCTTAAAACCGCAAATTTTAAATTGTAATTTCCAGAAAAAAGTTGAAATTTGGATGAAATTCAACAAAATCCGCGGTCGAAATTGAGATTCGAAATTGAGATTCGAAATTGAGATTCGAAATTTCGGTTTAGCAGTTGCAATCCCAAAATTGAAACTTGTTTTTTTTAATTACGTGTTGCCTTAGCTTTTTTGAAACTAATAAATTTTTTGGATTTTGAATAAAAATACGAAATCAAAATTTCAACAGAAAATATGAAATATCAAGAAACTGAAATTTTTTAAAAATTGAAATCTCACGAAATAAGACGAAATTTCGATCTACATCTCAAAATTAGGAATTTTTTTTAGAAATTTTCAGCAATTTTCTTGAAAGATTAAGTTTAAAACCGGAAACTTGAGAAAAATGTTACAATTTCGTTATTTCGATTGTAAACTCGAAATTTTGAGGAAAAAGTTGAATTTTTAAATTTGATCCGACTATTTAAGATTTGAATTGAAATTTTTTGCGTATTTTTGTCCACAATATCATTTTCTGAAATTTTCGTTTATAGTGCATATTTTCAAAATTTCAATTTTCCCAATACTATTTGGTAATTAGCAATAAATCTCTAATTGCAGATTTGTGGTGTTTTGTTGCTTACAGTTTTTTGGCGAATTGCAGATTTTAAACTTGAAAGGAGAAAATTGATATTTCGTTGACATTTTTTTGAAATTACATATTTCAGTGGAAATTTCGATAAAACAAATCATCAGTAATTAGAAGCATTTTCTTGTTTTCGTGATTTTAGTTACATTCAGTCACAACATATCCTTGATTGAATAATATATTCAGTCGGGGCTGATACTGACTTTTTAAATGGCACCCAGTTGGACATGGGAATCGAACCCACAACATCTGTAGCCAATGGAGAGCACCTAAACAACTGCTCCATCACACTGATGACCTATATGCAAGGATTTACGAAAAATTAAGTGACACATTTTAATTTTTCAATGGGCATAGTCAAGCGACATAATGGGTGCTCCAAAGACAAATAACTGCAATCATTTAAACGAAATGGCAGCGACAAATTTTCCTCTCGTTGCCAAAATGAAAAATTCGATTAGCTCTCGAGTCAAATTAAACCCACCCTCCATTTTAATATAGAAAGCGGGATTTCACGTTTTGGTGATTCATTAGGGCCCCAATTTTTTTCAAATATATAACAAATCGCTCCGACGTAACCCTAAAATTATATATTTTTTCCAACAGTCGGTCGGAAAATTCGCAAAGGGTCGCGACGAATTAGCGTCTCGGTTACAAATGACGCGTGCTAGGCTGTTGGAGAAAGAAGGGGTTGGGGGGTGTTTAATGTCGGCGAGAAGCAGCTGCAAAAGGGGGATTTAGGCAGATTAAGCGTCGGTCAGGCCGTAAAACCGTACCGCAAAGCTGACGAATCCGACGACGTGCCCTGAGTCCGGCCCATCTCCCACGTCCTTAAGGAGAGGCTTTCCAACCAACTTGACCTAATGCTTTGACGATCAGTGGTCGTTTTTATTTCGGGCCAACTTGACTCATGTGGCGTTGGCAAATATTACCAACGTTTCTACACAGTAGGCCAAATTAGGCATTGAGACATATCGGGTGTAACAGGATTATGGTACTCCCCCTATTTTTTTTATTTATGAAGATAACATTTTCAAACTTGCTACATTTGATGTACTTAAGAAATGTCAAATTTTGACATAAAAATGATATTCCTACTGCTGTCATTTTCACTATATTTTTGAAATAGCTGAAATATCTAAATTTATATCAAAATTTCGAGTGTTAAAAAATTTAATTTTTCCGAAATTTTGAGTTTATTCTTAAAATTTTAAAATCTCAAAAATTTCGATATTTTTTTTGAAACTTAAAATTAAAACGAATTATTAGAAAATTATGAGAACAGGTTTCCTTTTGTTTTTTTCTTTTGAATTGCAGAAATTCCTGTTAAAAATTTTAAAAAAAAATCAAAATAAAAACCGTTACAAATTTTGAGAAATATGTATCTAAATTTTGACATGCGACTGATACGATAAAAAAATCTATCAAACATTACATTTTTTGATTAATTGTATTGAACATTTTATATTCATTTATCATAAATTTTGAAAATGTTTAGTTTTTCAAAAAATAGTCGAAACTTTCAAAACTAATCAAAGGTAAAAGAAATCGAAATTACAAAAAATTATTAATTTTGAAAAAAGTCGAAAAGTTGAAAATTGTCAAAAGAATAAATTTTCGAAAATTTCAAAATTTTCAAATGGTTATGTTTTTCAAAAAGTCAATATTTTCAAAAAAAGTTAAAATTTCCAAAAAAAATCGAAATATTGAAAAAACTAATTCGATATTTTTAAAAGTCAAAATATTCCAAAGTTTAATTTCCCCAAAAAAGAAATTTTGAAAAAATGATTTTTTCAAAAAAGTAAAATAAACACAAAAGTCTAAATTTCGAAAAAAGCCAAAGATTTCAAAAAAGTTTAAATTTATAAAAACATCGAAATTGTGCAGTCAAATTTTTCAAATAAAGGCCAATCTACCAAAAAGTCAAAATTTCAAAAAGAGCTAAAATTTTCAAAAGAATCCAAATTAAAAAAAAATTTGAAGTCAAAATTGAAAGAAAGTGAGCGTTTCAAAAATACTTATATTTTGAAAAGGAAGTCGAAATTTTGAAGTTAAAATATTTAAAATAAAACTTTTTACAAAGCCAACATTTTAAAAAAATTACAAGTTTTTAAAAAAGTTCAATGAAACAAAAAAATGAAATTATGAAAAAAATGGTAAATTGTTCCAAAAAATAAAATTTACAAAAAGGTTCAATTTTCAAAAATATCGAAATTTTGAAAAAAAAAGAATTTTTCAAAAAAAGTCCAAACTTTGAAAAACATTAAAATGTTCAAAAAAGTGCAAATTTTAAGAAAAATTTTAAAATCAAAATTGCAAAAAGTAAACTTTTTAAAAAGACCAATATTTTAAAAAGAATTCAAAATTTTGAAGTCATAATTCTTAAAAAATAAACTTTTCAAAAAGTCAACATTTTTAAAAAAGTACAAATTTTCAAAACATGTAATTTTCAAAAAGTCGAAGTTTTCAAAATGGTCAAAATATTCAAAAAAGTTCAATTTTCAAAAAATGAAATTATGAAAAAATGCCAAATTTTTCAACTGGAAAATTTTCAAAAAAAGTAGAAATTTTGAGAAAAAGTCAAAATTGAAAAAACCAAAGTTTTCAAAAAAGTTCAAATTTTCGAAAACATTGAAATTTTGAAAAAAAAGTCGAAAATTTTAAATAAAGCCAATACTACAAAAAAGTCAAAACATTGAAAAAGGTCAACATTTTCAAAAAAAAAGTCAGAATTTTAGAAAAAAATCAGTAAAGATCGAAATTTCCTATAACTAAAAATTCTTACGTCAAAATTTCAGTTTTTAAATAAATTAGAATTTTTGAAAAATATTTGATTTTACAAAAAACTCAAAATCTCGAAAAAAAGTACCTTTAAAAACAAGACGAAATTTTGAAATCAAAATTTTTAAAAAATAATTTTTTCAAAAATGCCAACATATTCAAAAAAGTATTTTCAGAATAACGAAATTTCCACAAAAGGTTGAATTCTTGAAAAAATGGAGTTGCCAATCAAATAAATCGAAATTTTCAAAAGACAAAAATATTAAAAAAAGTTCAATTTTCAAAAAAAAGTAAAATTTATAAAAGTCGAAATTTTGAAAAAGAGTTGAAATTCAAAAAAACCAAAGTCATCAAAAAGCTGAAATTTTTAAAAACATCGAAATTTAAAAAGTCGAAATTTTCAAGTAAAGCCAAGACTTCAAAAAGTAAAAACATTGAAAAAGGTTAACATTTTCAAAAAAAAGGAAGATTTTAGAAAAATTCAAAAAAGATCCAAATTTTCAGAAAAAGTCGAAACCTTAAAACAATCGAAATTTTCAATAATTGGAAATTTTTACGTCAAAATTTTTAAAAGCTCAGTTTTCAATAAATTAGAATTCTTGAAAAAATTGTGACTTAACAAAAAATTCGAAATCTCGAAAAAAAAGTAATTTTGAAAAACAAGACGAAATTTTGAAATCAAAATTTAAAAAAAAAAATAAACTTTTCAAAAATGCCAACATATTCAAAAAAGTAAGTATTTTCCGAATAGTGAAATTTCCACAAAAGCCGAAATCTTCAATTGGAGTTGTCAATCAAATAAATCGAAATTTTGAAAAGTCAAAAATATTAAAAAAAGTTCAATTTTCAAAAAAAAAATGACTGAAATTTTGAAAGAAGGCAAATTTTTCAAAAAAAAGTAAAATTTATAAAAAAGTCGAAATTTTGAAAAATAGTCGAAATTGAAAAAAACCAAAGTTTTCAAAAAAGCTGAAATTTCCAAAAACATCGAAATTAAAAAAAAAAGTCGAAATTTTTAAATAAAGCCAGTATTACAAAGAAGTAAAAACATTGAAAAAGGTTAACATTTTCAAAAAAAAAGGAAGATAGATTAGAAAAACTCAGAAAAGATCGAAATTTTCAGAAAGTGAAAATTTCCAGAAAGTGTCGAAATCTTGAAATAATCAAAATTTCCAATAATTCGAAATTTTCACGTCAAAATTTTCAAAAGCTTAGTTTTCAATAAATTAGAATTTTGGAAAAATATTTGACTACAAAAAATTCGAAATCTCGAAAAAAAAGTAATTTTGAAAAAACAAGACGAAATTTTGAAATAAAAATTTTTAAAAAATACTTCTCAAAAATTCCAACATATTTAAAAGAGTAAGTACAAAATTTCAAAAAGTCGACATTTCCAAAAATATTCGAAATAATTTTCAAAAAGTCAAAATTTTCAGAATGGTCAAATTTCCACAAAAGGTCGAAATCTTGAAAAAATTGGAATTGTCAATTAAAGAGATCGAAATTTTCAAAAGTCAAAAATATTAAAAAAGTTTAATCCAAAAGAAATGCGTGAAATTTTGAAAAAAGGCAAATTTTTCAAAAAAAAATTAAAATTTACAAAAAAGTTGTAATCTTAAACTAATTCGAAATTTTCGAGTCAAAATTCTAAAAAGTTCAACTTTGAAATTAAAAAAGTAAAATTTTCAAAAAAGACAAAACTTTAAAAAAGAAGTCGAAATTTTAAAGCCACATTTTCAAAAAAGCGACTTTTGCAATAAGGCCGGCATTTTCAAAAGATGTAGACATTTTCAAATATATTCGAAATTTCAAAAGCCGGTTTTTTTTAAAGTAGAATTTTTCAGAATAAGTCAAAATTTCTAGGGAAAGCAGAATTGTAGGAAAAAAATCGAAGTTTTTAAATAACTCTAATTGTCAAAAAAGTTGAAAATTTTAAAACATCTATATTTCTATAAAATCGAAATTTAAAATGTTAGTTAAATTTAAAAGAAATCAAATTCACAAATAAGTTAACATAAAAAAAAGGTTAAGGTTTTCAAAGAAGTGTAAATTTTGAAAAATGGCCAAAATTGAAAAAGTCAAAATTTTCAAGAGTCGTTTAAAGAACCAGAATTTTAAAAAGGTGAAATTTTTCAAAAAAAAAATGAATAGAAATTTGCAAAAAAACAAAAGCCAAAATTTTCAGAAAAACACGAACTTCTGAAAAAAAGTCAGTTTTTCAAAAGGTCGAAATTTACAAAGAGTGGAAATTCAGAAAGTCGAAACTTTCAAAAGGTAAAAATTTTTAATAAAGTCAAAATTTCAAATAAAAAAGTAGAATTAAGTATGTATTCCAAAAGCAGTCAAAACTTACAAAAAATATGATCTCTTTTTAAAAGTCGATATTTTCAAAGAAAGTCCATATTCTAAAAAAACTGCAAATTTTTAGAAAGCTCGACAGTAAAAGAAACTTCTACTAGAAGTTAAAATTAATAAAAAATCGAATTTTTTATGCCCACTCCTTTTCTTAATTGATTACGTAAAAAATTCGTTACTTTGCAGGCATAATTTTGATAGAATTTCGACCACAAGTTATGTTAGTTTAAGACTAAAATTCGAAAGTTAAAGTAAAATAAAAATTGGATTCCTAAATTAGAAACAAATCAAAATTTAAAATTAAAACTAGAGAATTGTAAAATATAAAGGTTAATAATTTGAGGTTAGGTTCTAACAAAACCATTAAAATTCTAAATTAAAGGTAAGAAATTTACAACTATTAAACTTTATTAACAATTAAAATTCCACGCTATTACTATAAATATTTATTGCGACCGGACCAAGTTTTGTTTTACAAAATTTACGAAAGGAAACAAGAAAGTGCGTAAAATTGGAAAATTCAAGAATCTAAAAATGAGATTCAAATAGGACCTTCTAAGAACAAAATTAATACAGCACAAATGAAACAAAAATTTCGGAAGAGCGTAGTTTCAGCGCATTAAATCGCAGGCCATGACAGTGTTTCTACATTGGACAAACAGGACGAACATTACACATTAAACTTTTATGAACATCGTGCTTTTAAATATTTATTCCTCCAGTCGTTGCGTAAGCACAACTATGGGATTATTAAGTAGAAAAGAAAAGTAATTTACCGAATTTTAATATATATTTTTGGGACGAAGTCGCGTTAAACCATGGAGTTGCTCTTTTATCCGGACGTTGCCCGAAAACTGCCGATATCGCCGCGGTTATGTTTGCACCTTATCTCCTTTTTTTTCCGGCGGGAGATCCCTCTGATTACATTTCATTCCATTCCGAAGCGATTCCGGCGGAATAAATCCGAGCCTTCACGGTAAATTCCGGTCAGTTTTTCCCATTAACTGGATTTTCTTTCTGCGAACCTGCCAGCGTTGCGTAAAAAAGGGAGTGTTGTTTCACAAGACGAGAAACAAATCTCGGGATTTCGAAGGTATGTTATTGGAGAAAAATTCGGGTAACGTCCAAACCCCCATTCGATATTTCGGGACATTTGTAGAAAAAAAAAACGTTAACGCTCGTTAAATTTCATTGAATGTTTAGGACTGACATTATCTTTTGTCGGAAAAGTTTAACGAAATTTCATCATCATCAATCAAAATTTTACCAGAACAAGCTAGCATTTTAAAACTTAAATTAACATTTTGCCTGTGAAACGCGAAATTTTGAGTTTTTTGTTATTGACTTTTTTAAAACTGTTGACTTTTTTTTGAAATCATATATTTTTCATATTTTCGAGTTTTCAGCATCTGTTTAAATTATTAAATCTTTTAAGAAGTTTAACTTTTTCAAATTACGACTTGTTTTTGGAAATTTCGATTTTTGAAATCTCAAGATTTTTTCAAAATTTCGCTTTTTTTGAAATATTTGACTATTTTTTAAAATTTCGGTTTTCTTCAAAATTTCAGCTTTTTTTTGGTAGAACGGATTTGTCTTTGGTTATATTCAAATTGAAACACAAATCTTGTTCCCTGAAACCAAGAAAGATTAAAAAATACAATAAAAATTGTTCTAACGCGTTTCCATATCCAAGCTATCATTTTTAAGGCGGCGGTCTGGTACTCTTAAAACGTCGAAATTCTTCGCTTGCCATTTTACAAACTACGTCAATACTATCTCTTAGAATTTAATGAAATTTGGTAAAAATGTTTAGAAACGTTGGGGAAATCCGGCTTTGGAAGCAGATTTTTGATTTTTATCTTAGTATTCCCACAAATGGGCGTACAATTTGTCTCTTTTTTGCGGGTTTTCGGAAGCGAATATCTCGGAAACTAAACGGAATTTGAAAAAGGTACTTCCAAAGCGGGAATTCGACATCCTTGCTTCATAGTTTCTCCAAATTAGAAACAAAATGTTGAAAAATAAAGGCACCATTTGTAAAATGGAAGAGCGGTATTTGGCATAAAAATTGCGCTTAGATTTTGGTTGCCCTTACTCAGATCAGGCAGGGTACGGAGACGGACGTGATGCGGAGCAGAGAAATTTTTGCCTCTTCCCCAATACGTCATCAACGAACGAAGTATCTTCGGCTTCCACAGCTCATATTTCTTTATCTAAGCACGGCGGATATATCATAATAATAATAAACAATTTTAAAACATTTGTTCTACCAAAGTTTGAGAGTAAAATGAATTGTTTAGTATTTGTAGCTTACAATCATTTACTAAATATTTAGTGGTTTTTGTTTTGATATGTTTATAAGAATTTTTTTCTTTCCTAATTAACATTTTTATATTACTCATTGGAAAAATATAAATTGTTTAGGTAAATAAATGCTATGACAGATTTAAGTAAAAAAAAAGAAAAATTCATTTTATATCATTTAAATTGGAAATGTTAAATTCTACTAGCATCACTTGTAATCGAAAATCGACCAATTATATCTGCAAAGAACAAAATTGTTTTTCACGTAATTAATTAATAGGTATTTATATGCAGATTTTGCAGATATTTAGTTCTTACCTAGACGATAGGACAAAATGCGTGGGAAAATAAAAATTTCAGCTCTTTGAAACTTTCGAATTCTTCGAAAATTTTGGCTTTTTTCAAAATTTCGATAGTTTTTTGAAAATCTACTTTTTTTTTAAAAATCTCAACTTTTTTCACAATTTCGACATCTTGAAACTTTGGATTGTTTTTGAAAATTATGAATTTTTTTGAGGAATATGATTTTTATGATAATTTCGACTTTTCCTTATTTAGTTTTGAAAATTTCGACCACTTACTAAATATTTCGGCTTTTCTTGAGAATTCCTATTTTTGGATGCTTATTTTCAACGTTTTTTCGATACCTCTAGTTTTTCTTGAAGAATTTGACATTTTTAATTTCTACTTTTTTAATGATTTCGACTTGGACATTTTAAAATTTTCACTTATTTCAAATTCTCATTTAAAAAAACAAAATTTTGACTTAATTAGAAAATTGTAACCATTTCAAAATTTTCCCTTTTTCTAAAATAGTGCTATTTTTGGAACTTCCTAATTTCTCAAATTTTCAACTTTTTCAGGAAATTTTTATTTTATTGTATTCTGCTTTTTTTGATAATTTCGGCATTTTAAAAGGGTGAACAAACGAATATTTCCGACCAGGTCAACATTTTCGAAAATTCAAATTGTTAGAAAAAAAGTCGAAATTATTAGAAAACCAAAGTTTAAAAAAATGGCAACATTCCAAAAGACACGAATTAAAAGAAAAATGGTAAACATTTTGTGGAAATTTAAAAAAAACTTGTATCAAAGTCGAATATTTCGAAAAAAGTTGAATTTTGAGAGTAAAGCCGAAGTGCCAACAAAGAAGAATTTTCAGAGAAAATTCATAATTTCAAAAAAATACTGTGCTTCCGTATCTTTGTAGAAAAGTATATGTTCATTTGAAAGGAATTAATAGGAAACAAAAATGGTAAAAGGAAGCATTTTTAAGTCACCTATTTCTAACTAACAAACAAGAACTAACTAACTAACAAAGAAGAATTTTCAGAGAAAATTCATAATTTCGAAATAATTCTGTGCTTTCGTATCTTTGTAGAAAATTATATGTTTATTTGAAAGGAATTAACAGGAAACAAAAATGGTAAAAGGAAGCATTTTTAAGTCACCTATTTCTAACTATGTACTTTACCTGCTTAGAGAACTGAAAGAAGGAATACGTGTCAAAGGATTTTTTTATAAGTTTGCAATTCGTTAGCCCAATTTCAAGCTTTTCTGTCGAAATTTTGAATTTAAAGTTTAAACTATTCGAATTTTCCTAAAGATTTCGAAATTTCATGGAAAAGGTCGATAAAAATTTCGAATATTTTAATTTAAAATCAAAGTTCCTTACATAAATCTCATTTTTTTAAATCTGTTGCTAATTTTCAAAAATTTCAATTCAAATATAAAATCTTTTTTTTTCATAATTAAGGTGCAACTCCAAAGAGAACAGTTAGAATTTTTAAAAAATGTTGGCTATTTTTTCAAAATTTTTAATATAAATCTGAAATTGTTTTTTTTATTTGGAATGGCAAGTCTAGAAAGAAAAATTAAATTTTCAACCTTTACTTTCCAGTCAAAATGAAAATATCAAAAGAAAAACTTATTTTTTAAATTTTAAAGTAACCTAACATTTCAGGTAAAAAATTCGAATGAAAATTGTTTGGAAAAAATTCAAGCAACGTCTTTTTTAATTTCAAAATTCCGTGAAAAATTTTTAAATTTCTGACAATTTTGTTCAAAGCTTTTTCCAGAATTTTGACTTTAATCTCAAATTCCGGATCCTAAATTAGAGTTTAAGAAAATATGGATTATAAATTCTAGCTTAAGAAAATAAATAAATAAAAGTAAAAATGAATAACAATTGACATTTGTAAAATGGAAATTTTAGAAATCTTGTAATTTCGACTTTTTTTTTCTAGAAATTCTATTTCAAAGTGTAAGTTTTAAGAAAATAATTTGAAATTTCCAATTTAAACTTTTTGACTTTTTTTCAGAATTTATTTAAATATATCCTTTTTTAAGTTTACGATTTTAACTCGTTTCTCGAAATTTTGTTTTTAAAAGTCTAAATTTTAACAAACTCTTTAAATAACATAAAATTTTGACATTTTAGTCGAAGTTTGCATTTTTTCTCAATTTTGGTGGTTCTTGGTTATTTTCAAAATTTGAAATACAAAAATTGTCCCCTGAAACCAAGAAAGATTAAAAAACACAACAAAGGTTGCTCTAACGCGTTTCGACAGTCAAGCTATCATCTTCAGAGAGATACTGACTGAAACGAAGAAAGATTAAAAAACACAACAAAGGTTGCTCTAACGCGTTTCGACAGCCAAGCTATCATTTTCAGAGAGATACTGAAGATTATAGCTTGGCTGTCGAAACGCGTTAGAGCAAACTTTGTTGTGTTTTTAATCTTTCTTGGTTTCAGGGGACAATTTTTGTATTTCAATTTTTCTCAAACTCTCGACTTCATAATCTCAACATTTTGAACTTGTTTCTTGGAATTTTGATTTTATTCTCAAAATTTTGACTTTATTCTCCACATTTTGTTTCTGAAGTCGAAATTAAAAAATAGTTTTTATTTTTTTGAAAAATTTAAAAAGTTTCTAAACAAAATCCAATTTTAAGAAATGTTGACTATCTTTTTGAAATTTTAATTTGTAATTTTAAACTCGAAATTTTCACTTCTTTCACAAAATGTTGGTCTTAAAATTGAATAGTCGAATAAGTCTTAAAATATCATAAAGTTGTTTACTGAAATTTCGACCTAAATAACGAAATTTCAATTGTAATGTCTAAAATTAAGAAAAAAATAGTAATTACAGTGAAAACTTAAAACTCTGTAGATTTCGAAAAAGTTTCCAATTATAAAAAATGTGATAGTTTTTGAATTATTTTATAAATCTTAATATTTCACCTTTTCCAATTTTCAAGTTTAATCCCCAAAATTAAATCTTAAGCTTTCACCTTATTCTCAAATTCCGTATTTAATTAAAAAATAAATACTTTTTTGTAACTGTGGAATAACAAAATTAGAATTATGAGTTCTGAAAAAAGTCTACAACTCTTTACGGACAAAATTTCGAATTTAAACTTGCGATTTTGTTAAAATAATTCAAAATTTCGATAAAATGGAAGTTAGTAGATACACAGTTGAGAATGTTCAAAAAATCTTCTCGGAATTTTAAAAAAAGGTGGTTATAGAAAAAAAATTGGGCAATTAAGACTCAATTTCACACAAAAAATAAAAAAAGACCCTTTCAGCAAAATTAAAAAAAGAAAAATAAAAGTTAAATGCCTAAATACAAAATTAAGTTACATCATACTAAGAAAATCTACCGCACGGGTCTGAAGCCGAATTGGAAAAGTCAAATTTCGATAAATAAATAAAAAATATCCGAAGAAAATGTTTTTCGAGAAACTTTCGTTTTTTTTTTTGTTAAAATTTCAACAATCCAAATATCAAAAAAAAAATTGAAATTTTCAAAAAATATTTATCAATTGTTTTAATTGTTTATCAAAGCGCGACAAAAAAATACTAATTGAAAAAAAAGGTCAAAATCTCCACTTGCAAGTTTACAAACAAATATGAATACTAAACCAACTGCTATCAGCAACATGCACACTTCCTTAAGGTATCCAAATGGATCGAGTTACAGAAAAGTGACGATATGAAAGATTGCGAATTCGAACGACGTAAACCGAACTTCTTACTCAATTCCCCTCCATAAACCCTTCCGTCTCTGTTCTCCTAACCCCCCTCAACATGGCATTTAAATCCGAGAGCCAAATCGTACTTAGCCATTTACCAGACCCCAGCCTTAAAGAAATACTGACCCCCATTTGAGGGGACAAAATTTGAATATCAATTTTTCAGCCTTTTGGAAAATCTTTGTTTTTTCAAAATCACAGAATTTTTGTAAGTTAAATTAGTACGACTTCTCAAAAATTACTTTTTTTAAAAATTTGGATTTTTTAAAAATCGATATTTTTTCAAAATTTCTTTTTTTTTGACTTTTTCAGAATTCTAACTCTTTCTAGAAATTTGTGTTTATTCAAAATTTCAACTTATTTTGAATTTCCAGTCCAGACTTTTTATAGAAAATTTAAAGTTTTTGTAACATTTTTGAAAATTTCGACTTTTTTCAAAAAGCTCGAATTTTTTTTATAAATTCATATTTACATATACTTCTAAAAAATTCGAATCTTTTGGAAATTTAAAATTATTTGAAAGTTTCGGTTTTTCAACAATGTCGAATTTTACTTTGAATTTTTTTTCTAATTTTAAATTTTTTATTGAAAATTTACACTTTAAAATTTCGACTTTTTTTTATATCGACATTTTTCAAAATTCTGCCTTTTTGAAATGTTTGACTATTATTCAATATTTCAACTTTTTTTAAAAATAACGGATTTCTTTCAAAATCTGAACTTTTTTTGAAAATCCTGTTGATTATTTAATTATTTTTAGGCGTGAATAGCAAATTTTTCATTTATTTGATTATGTTTGTAAGTGAGAAATAAAACTGGTGATTTTTTCTATTATAATAATGAAAAATTTTAAAGGGAGGTATGAATATACTTTTCATAATCCGGGGAGGCTCAACACAAAAACGATTTAACGGTTGTTTAAACCCTCCCCCAAACAAGATGTAACTATGGCAATATTGCAGGTATTGCGAAATGTAAATTTAGAGAGGATATGACGTAAGTTTATAATCCTAATTATACACCGAATAACTCTAATCTATGTTCAGTAATGACAACAAATTTCTTCCACATTGATGGATTTGCAGTGTTATTGTTCATATTAGATACTGTGCTTGCACGTTTACCAGCTTAAAGCGAGATTACTTCTCGCAATCCTATTGGAATCTTGGCTTAAATTAAGCTGCTGTCATTTTTTTCTAACCTAACTGCTTGTTTCCAGTCCTGTGTTAATTCCAACTTTCTCTTGAAACATTTGATTTTTTAAATATTTCACCTTTTTTGAAAAAGTTCAACTTTTTCTAAATTTGAAGCTTTATATCTTTCTTTAAAACTACGATATTTTACGGAAAATTTTAACTTTTTTTAATTCGTCTTTTAAAAAAATATCATTTTCAGTTCCCATTTTTATTTAAAATTTTCAAATTTCAATCATTTCAAATTTTAAAGAAATTTTGACTTGTTGAAGTTTACAATTTTTTAAATTATGAATCTTTTTGAAATGTTTGATCTTTTTCAATATTTCAATCTGTTTTAAATATTTCGAATTTCGAAATGTTTTCCAAAGTTTCCACTTTTAATTTTTTCAATCCTACTTTTTAAAAAATTTAAATTGCTTCATTTTTTTTCAAAATGTCGAACTTTTTTTTTTAATTTGAAGCTTGACTGAAAATTTCTTTCTTTATTATAACGAATTTACTAAAAATCCCAATTTATTTTTTAAATTCGATTATTATTTACAATTTTATTTTTTTCAGAATTCTCATCACTCATCACATTTTTCAAATTTCAAAATTTTGACTTTTTCTAAATTGTTACTTTTCGACAATGTTGATTTTTATTCCAACCTTTTTTTGTCAGCTGTCATGAAGTGACGTTTTAAGAATAGTCATATTTCAAAAAATATCAGCTTTTATTACTAAAAATTTAAATATTTTCAAACTGGGTCGCAGAAATGTTAAATAAAATTAAGAAACATAATGTTGGCTTTTGTTAAAAACTATGACTTTTTGGATTTAGACTTTTTTTTGGAAATTTTTCAATATGTGTACCCGTTTAAAATAATCGGAATTTTTCTTGAACATTTTAACTCTAAAATGTCGACAGTTTCAAATGTTCACCTTTTTCCAAAATTTACGTTTAAATTTTTTTAAATTCTTTTTTGAAACATTTTAACTCTTTCAATTTGTTTAAAAATTTAATTTTTTTTTTAAATTTCGACCTTTTGACTTTTTTCAAAGCTTGAACTTTAATGTTAACTTCTCTAAAAATTTCGACTTTTTAAAAATGTTTAATTTGAAAATGTCGATCCTTTTTGAATATTTCGATTTTTTTTGAAAATTTATACATTATCAGATAACCGCTTTTTTAAAATTATTTCAAGAAAGGCATATTTTTTCAAAAAAAGTAGAAAATTTCAAAAAAAGTCAAGATTTCGAGAAAAGTTAAAATATTACTGTTTTGACTTACATATCTGAAATTTTTCGCTTTTTCTTAAAATGTTGCCCTTTTTGCAAATTTCAGATTTGTTGAAAAACTTGAAGTTCCTTTTCAAATTTTGCCACTTTTAAAAATTTATACCCTTTTCAAAATTCCTACCCATTTAAATATTTTCCCTTTTTGTAAATTTAACTTTTCTCACTTTTTTGAATTTTTAAATTTTTTTTTATAAATTTCAACAAATCTTAAACTTTATTAAAAACCTGGACCCTTTTTAAATATTTCAACCTTTTATTAAAAATTTCGACTTCATTAAAAAGGATTTCAAAATTTATTTTTTCCAAATTTTAACTGTTTTAAAAATTCCCACTTTTTCCAAAATTTCCACTTTTTTCAAAATTTCGTCTTGTTTTGACAATTTTCCCCTGTTTTGTAAATTTAAATCATTAAAAAAATGTTTACTGAAAATTCAACCATTCTTATAAATTTCAACTTTTTTCGAAAATTTTGACCCAAAATTTTTTACTCCTCAAAAATTTGTATATTTTCAGATATCCACATTTTTCAAAATGTTTTTGAGAAAAGCATAAAAAGTAGAAATTTTTAAAAAAGTCAAAATTATAAGAAAAATTAAAATATGAGTTTTTTGGCCTATATGAAATTTTCAGTTTTTTGCAATTTCAGATTTTAAAAAAAAATGCAGTTTCTTTTCAAATTGTGTCATTGTTAAAAATCCAAAGTTTTTTTAAAACTTTTACTCTAAAAAATTGGCCCTTTTTTAAAATTTCGACTTTTTTCAAAGTTTTCTGAATTTTGGAAGTTTTGAATATTTTTTTGTAAGTTTCAACAAATTTAATTTTATTAAAATCTTCGTCCCTTTTTAAATATTTCGACCTTTTTTGAAAATTCTAGATTTCACAATTTAGTTTTTCCAGAATTCATTTCCTGAGAAAAGCGCGTAACTAGAAATTTTCAAAAACGTCTAAATTCCAAGAAGATGTTAAAATATGACTTTTTGGCTTATTTGAAATTTTCAGCTTTTTGCAAATTTCGGATTCTTTTAAAAATTGTGGTTTCTTTTTAAATTCTGTCATTGTTAAAAATCCAAAGTTTCTTCAAAACTTCTACTCTTAGAAATTGGCCCTTTTCTAAAATTTCGACTTTTTTCAAAGTTTTCTAAATTTTGGAATTTTTGAAATTTTTTTTTGTAAATTTCAACAAATTTTGTATTTTATTAAAAACTTCGTTCCTTTTTAAATATTTCGACCTTATTTGAAAATTCTAGATTTCAAAATTTAGTTTTTCCAGAATTCATTTCTTGACAAAAGCACAAAAAGTAAAAATTTTCAGCTTTTTGCAAATATCAGATTTTTAAAAAAATTGCAATTTCTTTTTAAATTGTGTCATTGTTAAAAATTGGCCCTTTTTTAAAATTTCGACTTCTTGAATTTTGCAATTTTTGAATTTTTTTTTGTAAATTTCAACAAATTTTATATTTTATTAAAAACTTCGTCCCTTTTTAAATATTTCGACCTTTTTTGAAAATTCAAGATTTCAAAATTTAAATTTTCCAGAATTCATTTCTTCAAAATTTGTATTTCATTAAAAACTTGGGTCTCTTTATTTCGATCTTTTTTGAAAATTTTGAGATTTTAAAATTTAGTCTTTTCCAAAAGTCAACTTTTCAAAATTTCCACTTTTTGCAAGATTTCCATTTTTCTAAAAATTTTGACTTATTTTGACAATTTTCACTTCTTTTGTAAATTTGTCGATTCAATTGAAAATTCAAACATTCTTTGAAAATTTCACCACACAATTCTCAAAACTGTGTGCTATTTTCAAAAATGTCCACTATTTTTCAAAAATTATTTTTTTTTTAAATATGGACATTATTGACAACTTAAAATTGTTTAAAAATTGAGGCTTTCTGAAAATATCGTTCTTTTTTTCAAAATTTACGACTTTTTCTAGGAGTTTTCACTCTTTGGAAAATTTTGATTATTTCAGAATTTGGATTTTTTATCAAAATTTCGGTTTTGAAAATGCCAAATGTTTCGGAAGTTCAAAGTTTTTTCTCAACATTTCCAGTTCTACCTTTTTTGTCTAAAATTTGGATTTGAAACTCAAAATTCCACATTTTCCTCAATATTGGGGGATTTAGATCGAATTATTCTTTAATAATTTTGAGTTTTTCAGTCGATACTTAATTTTTTTTCTACTTTTATTTTTAATTTTCGCTTTAAACTTGAATTACGACTTTTGATAAGGGTTTCGATTAGTTCTTTGAAATTTTAATTTAAAATTCAATTCTTTCCTATGTTTTCGATAAATTTAAATTTTCCCTCGAAATAATGAATCTCGATTTAACTTCAAAATGTTAATGCTGTTTCCTAAAACATTTACTTTCAATTCTAAAATTTCTGATTCCTTTGCATAAATTTTTATTTTTTTCCAGATCTTTGGACTTACAATTATAGATTCAAATTTCTATTCCTAAAAATGTTTAATTTAATTCGAAATTTTGGACTAAAATTCAAAATTTTGTTAAAAATGGTTGAAATAACAATAAAAATAAAACTCAAGCTTCAGCGTTCTCAAAATTTTATTAAAAGTTGTAAGTTAAAAATTCGATGTTGAATTCGAAATATTAAACTCTTCTACTTAATCTCTACTCAATTCGCGACAAAATTACGAGGAATACTTGGAATTTCTGAAAAAATTTGAATTGTTGAAGATATATCTCAAAATTTTAAACGTGAATTTAAAGTATATTGAATTTCCTTGAAACTTTGAGAATGAGTCAATAAGTCAATAAGTTAAAGTAATGGACATATTGTAGTTACTTAGTTATTTTTTAATATTCTATGTGTTTTAAAAACTTCCTAAGTATGTGCGAAGGTGGTAGCGTGTAAGAACAGCATGATGATAGCATCAAATAATTACGGAGGGGGACTAATTCGGATTATGGGGGCTTGGGCTCCCAATCCCCCTCCTTAATAGCGCCCATGTTGATGTCAATATATTTACTTCAAGGTCAAAAGTTCTGCTATTTCGACTATTTCTGGCAAATGAACTCAAGTCTTAAATTTTATTTTTGTGGCAAACATTTTGTTCTACGTTCAAAAGTTCGATTTGGAATGAAATAACTTGACTTCCTGCTGACATTTTGACTTTAGGTTCGAAATCCGAACTCTGGTAAAGTTTTAACATTAAATTCGAAGTTTCTACTTTAAATTGAAAAGTCTCACCTTCGGGCACTTTTTTTTCTGAGAAATTCCAAATTCAAAAAGAACCGACTATTCACCCTCTTGCGAGTGGATCGTACTTGACAGCAAAAACAATAATTTCAAAGTTACTTTCTGGTACTTTTAAAATTGTAAGTTTTTTCTGGTAAAAAATAAATAAGCCCAAAATTTCTAAGACTTTTAACAAAAATCTTAATTATCAAAATTTCCACTTTTTCTGCGGAAGTTTTGATCCATTTTTGGTCTTTTTTAAAATGTGTTTTCAGTAAATTTGACATTTTTTGCTCAAATTTCAACTTTCCCAGTGTTCCCATAGGGGAACATAGATTTAATGTGTTATAACTTTGTAGACTGGAGATTTTCCATGAGAAACTGAGAGCTAATTTTGCATCATCAAGTTCCCAATTCAAATTGAGATTATGAAAGCGCATCAAAATCGGGTATTCCCCTAATTAGACGATCATTAAGACGATTACACTTCCCCAATCCGGAAATGTAAATAGACTTTCTCCGGCAATTAAGATTTCCATCTCGAGGCGATCAAATCGTTTGGTCCGGTCGTGTCATCTCGGCTGTCATAAAGGATGGCCGTTCGTGGACAATTATGGCGGAAATTCGACGGAAGCGTCGAAGTATGAGGACGTTTCCGGCCCGTCGATGTACAACGGAACTGGAATTGCGCCTTCGTTTGACGGATTGCCAGCTCGGCTGCACCGCCGGCGGGCGAGCCAGGCAATCGGGAGATTCGGCCCCACTTCCGGCAACGTGAACGTCCAGATACACACTTCGGTCGCAGCTTTTTTTATTCCGATGATTGCAGCAAAGAAAAGCTGTGAAGTTCGATTGCAATTAAGGGACTTTGGAGAGGGCGGAAGCTGGTTTATCGTTAGATTTCTCTAAAAGACCACTTGGACATTTTACTTGAAGTGACTCAGCTGACTTTCAGCTTTTTAATGTTAGATATTTTTATTTAATCAGTAATGATTAATTCTTTTTTGAAAAAAATGTTTTTGATTGAGTTTTAAACAAATTCACTTAAAAGATATTGTTATTGAGCCTTCCAAATTGCTTGAAACATTAAAAAAATAAATTCCTAGCTTTCTAGTGACAGTTTTCAGCAACATTTTTAATATTTTTTGATAATTTAAACGCCAATAACGGTAGCGACACAAAAATTATAAAAATAATACATACACGGGAACACAAATTTCAAAATGTTAATTGAACAAATGTTAAAACAGGTAACGATTTATCGATTAATTAAACAGAAATATCGAATCAACAATCCACTTCCGCCAGGCCGGAGTAACGCTGGGAGAGTATCCCCACAGACTGGACAAGCTGTGGTTAGATTTCTTTCCTGGTGATTGGCGCCACGAAACATAAACAATGTGGGCCAACCCCGGTTGCTTACACTAAATAAACAAAAGCAAACCTATAAATTACTCGATTTTTTGGCAAAATATTAACTGAGTATCAGAATTTTCAAAACTTTCTGACAAAATTTAAACTGCAAATTCGAAATTCCGACTTTACTGGTAAAGTTTCCACTTCAAGAAAGTTTTAATTCAACACAAGCAAACGTACAAATTACTTGATTTTTGGCAAAATGTTAAGTTTCTGTCAGAATTTTTAAAACCTTTTCTGGCAAAATTTAAACTGGAAACTCGAAATCCCGACTTTGCTAGCAAAATTTTCACTTAAAAAATTCCAACTAAACAAAAGCAAATTTATAAATTTCTCGCTTTTTGGTAACATTTTAACTTCAATTTCAAAATTATAACTTTTTCTGGCAAATAACCTCCAAATTCAAAATGTTTTGCTAGCAATATTTTTATTTCAGAAAAGTTCCAATTAAACAAAAATAAACGGTTTTTGGCAAAATTTTAACTTAGGCTTCAAAAGTGTGACCTTTTCTGGCAAAATTCAAACTTCAAACATGAAATTTCGACATTACTGGCAACATTTTCACTTTGGAAAAGTTCCAATTAGACAATATTAACTTGCGAATTTCTCGATTTTTGGCAAAATTTTAAGCTGGACTTCAAAAATGTAACCTTTCCCGACAAAATTAAAATACCAGACTCGAAATTCTGACATGGCTGGTAAAATTTTCTCTTCAGAAAAGATCCAATTTAGCAAAAGTAAACTTAAAAATCCCTAGTTTTTTGACAACATTTTATTTGAGTTGCAAAACTGCAACCTTTTCTGGTAAAATTTAAACTTCAAATTTGAAATTCCGACTTTGCTGACAAATTTTTCATTGTGGATAAGATCCATTAAACAAAATTAACTTACTAATTCGTCGCTTCTCGGTAAAATTTTGTGACGAAATTTTCACTTGTTAACAGAACAAGTTCAAAAAAACTTTTCTCACAAAAGGTTACCTTTACGTTTGAAATTGGCAAAATTTAATAAGTAAATTCAAAATTGTGAGATAAATCACTTTAAACTCTACATGCTTATTACTTCTGGCAAAAGTTAAAACTTGGAATTCCGAAGTTTCCTAACTTTAGTTTCGAATTTTCTATTTTTTTTCTGATTTTCTGATTATATTTCCATTTCAGTATTAAAAGATTAACTATTCATGAATAAATTAACCTCACATTGCTATGCTTCTACCAAAACATTAACTTGTCATCTTTCTCTAAAAATTGACTTTAAGTTCAAAGTTCTGACGTTTTCTGATAAAATAATAACTTTAAGTGTGAAATCTTAACTTTTGCTGGCAACATTTTAAGAATTATTTTCAAAAGATTTACTCCAAATGTGAAAATTTTCATTTCAGTTTTCAACTTTAAAACTGACCTTTTTGGTAAACTTCTTAAGCCTTCAAATTGTGAGTTTTTCCGACAAAAATTTTGACAAATATGGTAAAATTCCGATTTTTAAACTTATAATTCTCGTTACTAGTAAAATTTCAGGTTCAAATACTCGATGTTATTTAAAAAAACTTTCAAAATTTTACTTTTTAGCAGCCTCTGTCAAAATTTTTGACTTTAAATTCAGAATTCTTGGGGGTTTTTAACCTTTCAAATTCTAATTTGTGTGTTTTTTTTTTAATATCAACATTTTAATGCAAAATTTTAATTTTGGAGTAAAATTTCTTACTCTACCAGCTAATATTTTAACCAATCGCACTCACTATTGCCCCAGCCAGTATCTTCTTTACTGTGTTAAATGAATTGATTTTTTTAATTTCGAGATTGTGCCAAATTTCTACATTTTTTTAAAATTTCGTCTGCTTAAATTTACCTTTTTTTTCAAAAATTTCAAAAATTAGTTTGAAAATCGGATTATTTTTTTTCGAACCTTGGAATTTTTAAGAATTTCGGTTTTTTAAAGTTGATCTTTCGAAAATTTGGATTTTTTTTCAAAATTTCCATTTTTCTAAATTTCGAATTTTTGTTTCAAAATTTTGACTTTGATCTTTTTTCAAAAATTTCAGGGTTCTTTGAAAACTTGACAATGAAAATTTTTGATAATGTCGAGCTTTACGCTTTTTGAAAGGTTGTGTTTTCCCTAAATTTTGGATAACTTAGAAATCGTTGTCAATTTTTCAAAGAAATCTGAAATTTTCGGAAAATTTTTGAATAAAGATCGAATTTACGAGAAAAGTCAAAATCTTCAAACAATTTCAAATTTAAAAAATGGAAATTTTTAAACCAAATTCAAATTTTCAAAAGTTTTGGGCTCTTTTAACGCTCTTTATCATATTTCGACTTTTTTAAAATTTTTTGATATTCTCGTTTGTTTAAATTTTGTTTTTTTTTCTTCAAAACTTCGAAAATTATTTTGCAAACACATTATTGCAAATTTAATTTTTTTTCAAACCTTGAATTTTCGAGAAATTCATTTTTTTAAAGATTTTTCTAAAATCTGTTGGCAAAATTTCGGCTCTTTTTAACATTTTTTAACATTTCTCATATTTAGGACTTTTTCAAAATTTTTACTTTTTTGAAAATTTCCAACTTTTTTCCGATAATTTCAATTTTTGTAAAACTTCGATGTTTTTGAAATTTTAAATTTTTCAGGGTTTAAATTTTTTAAAATGATTTATTTTTTTTGAAAATCCAGTTTTTTTTGAAAATTTCGACATTTTTTTAGCATTTCCACTGATCGAAAATCTTACTTTTTTGAATATTTCACCTTTTTTATGTTTTCACTTTTTCAAACATCTCTAGTTTTGTGAAAATTTCGATTTCTTTTTGGAAAATTGTAATATTTCAAAGTTTAGATTTTTTCGAAAATCTTGACTTTTACAAAAAATTTGACATTTAAAAAAAACAATTTTCTGAAAAATTCTTATTTTTTTTGAAATGCAGTGTTTTAAAACCTAAGTTTTTAAAAAAATCCGGTTTGAAAATTTTTGACCTTTTCGATGTTTCACCTTATTTCAAAAGTTGAAATATTTTGGAAATAATAACTTTTTAAAAACTTTGATTCTTAACAATTTCGACGTTTTCATTATAAATTACGAGGTGATATGACAAAATTCTAACTTTGGGGTAAATAATGCAGATCTTTAATAAATTTCGATTATGAAAGTGATTTTTTCCAAAAATCATAATTCCAGAAAAATGTGTAAATTTTAACCTCACATGAATGCAGATTTTTCAGGTAAATTTAATAATTTAGAAGAATATGGTAAAACGTCTTTCTGGTAAAAAGTTTCAAAAATGTTATATTTGCTTACTAAAGCTAGTTTAGATATTTAAATTTTAGTTTCAATTTTTAAAGAAAAGAAAGTCATTGTTCTCAGCAATATGTCAATTGGTGAGAACTTTTAAATATGAAGAAAAAGGCAAAACTTGGAGATTAAAATAGAAATTTTTGATAAAAAACTGTTAAAAATGAAATATTTGACATTTTTAACCCTTTTCTGTGTGGAATTTTTCTACATTCATAACTATCAGACTCTATTAACAATAAATACAACAAGATATATTAAAAATTTCACGATGTGCCATGACCGGATCTGGTTTCTTTTTTTTCTGACGAAATGTAACAAACACGTTTTTTATTTTCTAAAAAATGTAGTTATATGCTAACGATCTCTAAAATAATATCAAATCAAATAACTTTAAAATTTTCGGTTACGTAAGCGATGCCCTTTATCGAAGCGAAAATCTATAGACGTTTCGTTATATTTCGACTGTTTTCAAAATTTCCAATTTTTTGAAATTCTCATTTGTTTAAATCCCTCTTTTTTTCAAAATCTCAAAAACTATTTTGCACACACATTATTAGAAGTTTCAATTCTTTTTAAACCTTGGATTTTTCGAAAATTTCCATTTTTTTAAAATTTGGTCTTTTAAAAATGTCTAATATTTTTTTATAAAACTTCATTTAAAAAAAAGACTGAAAATTTTGAGTTTTTTGATTGAATGTTGTTGAAAATTTATTTTCTATTTAAAAATTTCAACTTTTAAAATCTCGTCTTTTTTTTAATTTCGATTTCCCCAGTAAATTCGATTTTTGTTTCAAAATATTTACTTTTAGAAAATTTCAGGCTTCTCTAAAAGCTTGACAAAGAAAATTTTTGGTAATGTTGAATTTCGAATTTTTGTCAAAATTTCTGCTCTTTTTAACATTTTCGAACTTTTCTCATATTAACATTTTCAAAATTTTTACTTTTTAGAAAAATATTATTTTCCTTAAGTTTCGATTTTTCCGATAATTTCTGAAAAATTCGATTTTTTTTGAAAATCCTGTTTTTTTTAAGTTTCGGCATTTTTTTAGCGTTTCCGCTGTTCAAAAATTTTATTTTTTTTTTTTGAATATTTGGCCTTTTTTAAGTTTTGACTTTTTCAAACATCTCTGGTTTTTTGAAAATTTCGATTTTTATGGAAAATTCCGGCTTTTCAAAGTTTAGATTTTTTTTCGAAAATTCATCCTTGTTCGAAATATTGACTTTTAATTTGAAAATTTTGACATTTAAAAAATCCATTTTCTGCAAATTCTTATTTTTTAAAAAATGTAAAGTCCCTTAAACGCTAAACTGTTCAAAAAAATTGCAGTTTTTAAATTTAACTTTTCAGAATTTCACCTTGTTTTCAAAATTTGAAATCTTTTGGAAATTTAACTTTGAAAATTTTGATTGTTAAATATTTCGACGTTTTGATTATAAATTACGACTTGTTCTGGCAAAATTTTAACTTTGGGGTTATTATAATGTGATTTTTTCCAAAAATCATAATTCCAGAAAAATGTGCAAATTTTTAGAATAAATTTTGAAGAAAAGCTCAATTTTAACCTCCCATAAATGCAGTATTTTTAGGTATTTGATAATTTAAAAGAATATGGTAAAACGTATGGTAAACTTTCTGGTAAAAAGCCACAATTAACTAACAAAGCCTAATCAACTATAAAACGTCAATAAAACCCTTTAGTTTCAATTTTTAAACAAAAGAAAGTCTAAATTCTGAGTAATATGTCAAATGGTGATAAATTTTAATTATGAAGGAAAAGGCAAAACTTGGAGATTAAAATAGAAATTCTCGGAAAAGAGTCTCAAAAATAAAATATTGTGTGGAATTTTTCAATATTCATAACTATTAAGCTCTATTAACAATAAATTCAACAAGAGATACTATAAAATCTACGATGTTTTTATAACTATTTGCTATGACCGGACCTGTTTTTTTCTAACAAAACGTAACAATGAAGTTATTTATTTTAAAAAAAAATCTAGTTGTATGCTAATGATCGCTAAAATAATATCAAATCAAATAACTTTAAAATTTTCGGTCACGTAAGCACTGCACTTTATCGAAGCGAAAATCTGTTTTATTTTTTTGCAAGTCGGACTCGGGGCTCAGTTGTTATTTAAAACTGAAACGAGATACGACTCATATTGAATATTTTTATTTCAATAATTCATGTGTATTCTTCCGCGAACTGGGTCGATCCGAGCAAAAAAAAGGAAGAAAAAAACCCGAGAAAATACATTTTTCACCTCATCTGGAAGCGGTGACATCATCTGCCTTCTCCCTATGTGGGTCAAGTTGTGAAAACAATTCGCGTAACAGAGTCCACATTTTTATCGCATTCATTTTCGGCGCATTTTACGGTTTCAATTCGTATTCATTAGAATGTGGTTTAGAATTTTCCTTGGGAAATTACACAAATAAATGGTGTCTCGTTTAGTCTTAGACGAGCTTCGACTAAATTTTATTATTCGTTAAATTGTCCTTTGAAGCGAATTGAACTGACAAGCTTATTATTAAATGGCAAGACAAAAATTTTGGATTCATATTTCGTGGCATGCAACCGACAAAAGAAAATCTCAGTCGGTGAATGACTAGGATGGCAATGATATATCGATATATATTTAATATCGATAAATAAAGCAAAATAATCGATATTTTGGTATCGATATATTCTCGTCGATATATTGGAAATATATCGATATTATTTTGAATATATCGAAATGAAATTCACACAGACACAGGGAGGAAAAGTGGCAATATCTAGGTCAACAATTGTCGAATTATGTTTCTTACCATAAGAAACGCGTAGAAATAAAAAAAAAAGGTGTAAACCCAAAGGAAACATGGTTTCATGTAATTTTTATATTGATGAAACATGTTACACATAGAAAACCCCGTTTTACAGAGAAACATTATTTTTCCAATAATTATTTAATTTTTTAAGTTGTACCTCGTTGACATGACGGCATGGAAGCCAGGCAACACAGCTTCCACACAGCAAAGTGGAGAGCACAAACTATTTTTTGCTTTAAAAGTAAAAATCAAAAAACAGAAAACTTAACCTCAATTCTCCAAGTAAAAGAACTTCATGACAAAACAATTTTTTAGAAGTTAAACAGCTAGACTTTTTTCAGAAATGTTTCAGTTTCGCATGAAATTTCAAAAAAAAGGCTTAGAACTTAGATTTTATGATTGAAATGAACATTTTGAGATTTTTCCATATAAATTTGAAATTTTTACCATTTACTGCAATTTCTGGATTTAAACTTGAAATTGTTATTTTTTATTCCGAATTTTAATTCGAAACAGATAAGTTAAACTAAAAAAAATATATATTATTTTAACATTTAATTTTAGTTAATTTGTTTAAAACAATATGATTTAGAGTTATAATCTTGTTATTTCGACTTTTTCTAGAAATTTTGAAAAACTGCATTACATATAACAGCGTTTTCCAAACTTTTTTTACCATGGCTCGGTTATTTTTATACTTCCCCTTTGTGACCCACTAAAGGAATTTTTAACTATTTTAAAACTTCGTTTTACTTCTCAAAATTTCAACTACATTCTGAGGCTAGAAGTGAAACTTTCGTTTCTTTTTTCTAGGATTTTTTAATTTTCTCTTCCCAAAACTTCGCCTGGAAATCCCAAGTTGAAGTTTTTAATTTGGAGCTATTTCTCTTTAAACATTAAAACTGGGTGCAGAGTTTCTCTTAAACTTTCGGTACTTTTCTGAAACTTTTCTGAGTACGTTTAATTCTTTAACAGTCGAATTAAAATAGAAACTTTGTTTTTTACATTTCTTTGCTATTTTGAATTTCAAAGTTAAAATTTCAAAAAAAAGTAGAATGCCCTAATATTTTAGCTTAAAGCCAAAATTCTGAAAATAAGTTCAAATTTTTGAGAGGAAACATGTAATGGAAGCTTTTCAAAAAATTCCTAATATTAACTTCCAATTTTTAATGTTTAAGCTATTTTTTTTATTTCGACTTTTTTCTAAAGATTTCGACCTTAGAAGTCATTTTCTTTTCATTTTGTTTCTATTCAAACAATTTTGTTTGTCAGTTTTTTTCCGAAATTTCTGCTCTAAAATCGAACTCGTTTTTTTTTCCTAAAGTCAATTTCAGATAGGATTTTTGTCAACATTGAAACTGATTGGCATTAAATTTTTACACAATTTTAGTGGAAATTGAAAATCATTTAAACCTTTTTCTAAAATATGAATGGATGTTTTTTTGAAATTTAGAAATCAGAAATTATACTTGGGTAGTTTTCTAGAATTTTCACCATTTTGTCAAAATTTACATTTTAATTAAAAATATTGATTTCTACTTAAAAATGGAAATCTTAAAATAAAATACGAGCCTGAACCTGAAATTCTAATTGTTTTATTCAGAGTGTAATATTTTAATTCTTATCAATACTCCAAATTTAAATTTGTAATTTTCAGTTTCTATGAGTTTAATCTACCAATATTGAGAAAAATATCAAAATCTGAAATTTTCAAAAAAATTACTTTTTGAAGGAATTGAAAATTTCGAAATAAGTGGAACTTCTTAATCAAAATCATACTTTTAAAAAAGATGGAATTTCGAACAAAAAATCGAAATTTTAAAAATAAGTCGCAATTTTGAGAGAGTAAAAATTCTGTAAAACGTGGATATTTTGAAAATAAAAGTGGATATTTTGAAATGCTAGAATTTTCAAAAAGTCAACATTTTCAGAAAAAGTCGAAAGATTAAAAACGTGTCGAAATTTTGAGAGTCTTAACTCTTCAACAAAGCTGAAATTTCCAAAAAATATTAATAATATACAAAAATTAAATAAAGTAGAATTTTTTTAAGTCAAAATTTGCAAAAAGTAAATTTCGAGAAAGCCAAGATGTACAAAAAGTCAAAATTCTTAGTCTAAAATTTCAAAAAACCTAAAATTAAAATAAAAAACAAAATCTGAAAAAAATGAAAATTTTAAAATGCAGATTTTTTAAGATATTACAAATAAAGTCAAAATTTCGAAAAAAAAAATTGAAGTTAAAATTTTGAGAAAAAAGGTCAAAATGTTGATAAAAAAGAGAACTTGAAAACAGTTAAAATTTTATAATGTCGAACTTTTTTAATAAATCGATATTTATAAAATGGTCAAAATTTCGATAAAAAGGCAAAACTTTGAAATTGAAATTTTCACAGAAAAGTTAAAATTTAGAAATAGTGAACATTTTGAAATGTCTAAATTTTTAAAAGGTCAAACTTTTTAGAATGTCAAAATTTAAAAAAAAAATCGTACTTTTCAGAAAAATCGAATTTTTCAGAAAAGAGAAAAAATGGTGTCAGAAAGTCGTTACTTCGAGAAAAAATTAGAATTATGTTAGGAAAGTCCACGTTTTGAAAATGTTCAGCACACAAATTTTAAATAGTTTTTCAAAGATACAAAGAAGTCGACATTTTAAGAGAAAACACAAAATTTGAAAAACACCTCGAATTTTTTCAAAAATAAATTGGAATTTTCGAAAAAAGCCGAAATTTTGAAAAGAAGGATATTTTCAAAATACGTCAAAATTTTGCGAAAAAGTCGACATTTTAAAATAAATATGGAAATTCTGAGAATAAGTAAAATTTGAAAAAGAGCCAACATTTTGAAAAAAAATTGAAATTCTAAATGTTGAAATTTCACAAAAAAAAACAAAATATTCAACCAAAAATCTAGAAATGCGTGGATATTTTCTAAAGTTTTTTTTTTAATTGAAAATTTTCAAAAAAGCAAAATTCTTTAAAAAATTACAAACATTTTTAAAAAGTTTGAAAATTTTCAAAAATAGTAACAATTTTGAAAAAGGCTGAGATTTGCAGTCCGTCTAAATTTCAAAAAAAAAGTCAAAATATTCTAAAAAGTGAAAAGATCAGAAAAAGAGAAAAATGAAATTTTTGCTACAGAAATTGAGTAAAAAAGCCGAAATTTTCAAATAAATCTAAATTGAGAAAAAAGATTATTTTTAAAATCATTTTTTAGACAAAAGCGAAATTAAAAAAAATGATTTTTTCATAACTAGAAAACGGCCAAAAGCAAAGCATAAAATAGTATATGTTGTTAAGGTATTAAAGTTTAAATTTCCAAAAAAACAAGCCAAAATTTTGAGGAGTATACAAATTTTCTGAGAAAATGTACGAAAAAAATCTAAATTCATTAACAGAAATTATATAAAAAAACACCAATCTTCTTTTTTAAAAAGTTTATCCGAATTTTGGGTGTACACTAAAATTTAAACTAAAACCCGAATTTCATTTTTGTAAATGTTAGGATTTTTTTTAAAATTTGAATTTTTTATCAAAATTCGTCGTAGACAGTTTTTGAGCTTGAAACTTTTTGAATTAAAAATTTTGATGTATTAAAAAAATTCAAAATCTCTAATTTAACTTCAAAATGTTGAGGTTTTTTCTAATTTACAAATGAAATTACAAAATTTCAACTTTTTCTAAAAATTTTATGAATTTATTGCATACGATCTACAAACTTATTTAAAATGTTGAATTATTCTAAAAACCTTTTTAAAATGTTGATTTTAAACTCCAAATCCAAGCTTTTAAGAAATGCTTATCGGATTTTTAAATATTTAGATTTCAATAATAAAAAATGCCATTGAGTCATGAATATAAAAAAATGTACCTTATTTTTATTTTTCCTTATATGACAGAATATCTTCTATCCAATACATCGATAAATTGCATTTATCGATATATGTATTTCGATGAAATCTAGTATCGATATGTACTGCAAGATATATTGTTCGATATGATATATCGATATATTTATTTTTCCTCCCATCCCTATGAATGACTGATAATACGCCAGTTAGTCATTGGGAGTGTATTGTAAAATAGCTGAATCCTTAAAAGAGATCCTTTGCGAAACCGCCGCTGTGTTAGCTTAAAACCAAATTGTTCATGGCAGGCAACCGCATGTAAATATGTTACAGTCTAGTTGTGTCGTGACGTCATAAATGGTCCTGAAAGCTTACGACTCGCTACAGCAAACATGCAGTTAATTTATTAACGCCGAGGCTTCGCCGGCACAATAGGAATGCGGAAGCAGATATGAAATTACCCCCAACTAGTCTGATATTTAATGCCTAAATAATGCGCCCCCGTGAACGAGATGAAATATTCGGAATCCCACTTCTTTGAATTTATTACATCGACCGCGTCCTAATTAGCCAAATTCGAATCCGGTCTCTGTGGGATAAAATGCTTTTGACGTTACCCGTGTAGATTATTTGCGTTAATTGTGTATCGCCCAAAAATCCTCTGTAAATAAAAATCCCGCAATTTAATCGGTGGTACTTGTTTGATTATCTATTTCTAATTTTGTCGCAAATTTAGAAGCAGATACGCAAGGCAGATTCGAGAGCAGAAGTGAAGTCATACACTCCAGGGCACCTCGTCGACATCAGGAAATAACGAAATGTTGAACTTCTGGTGGAAATATTGCAAAAATAATAAAAAAATTTGAAATTAAACAGAATTTGAAAATGTCGAATTTAGTTAAAATGTCGCAACTAAAACGATTAAAAAATGTCAGGAACTAGGGCAGCCAATTTTTGATCGTTAGGTGTAAAAAAATCAAAAATGTGAAATTAAAAATGGAACAAAAACAAATCAAAAGGTCAAAAAAACTAATAATTTGAAAAGATACAAAGATGAAAATCGACTAGTGTCGAATCAAAATTTGAAATATTTTTGTTGTATAATTAGTACAATAAGCAGTATCGAATTAATTCCATTAGAGGCATAATACACCGATGCAAAGTCAAAAGTGTATCTATCGGAATTTACCCCGGTGGAGAGGGCTTTTGCGGCATTAGGGCATCTCTCCCACCCTGTTAGTGAAACCGCACCATTATTGCGATGTTATCAGCGTAATTATAGTGTACATTCCGTAACGTTTTCCGGGAAAGCTCATCTAACAACTAATTATCGATTGCGAACGCCATCATCTTCGCTGCCTCCCCCAAAATTGGGAGTACTAAGCTGCGGCGAATATAATGCGGTGACGGTCGATGTTTATCCACAAAATATGGCCATTTAATATTCAAATTAAAATTTCGAGCCTGCTGCCTAGTTAAATGCTAAATTAAAATCGAATCGATATCGGAGGAAACCCGCCGAGATGCGTTACTTAGTGGGAACACCAACACGAATAAATTAGGAAAATCGCTGTTAATCCGTAAGACGGAAATTCAGGATAAACGAATTCAAGAAGCTGGAAGAGTTTACAATGATTAATAAGTCGGATCACTACAATGAGATTCGAGAGTGAGGCGAGAAAATTGAATTTCTGGTAAAATTTTTACCAATAACAATGACTGTAAAAATGTAATTAAATGGATCACCCAATTTGTATTTGGTGTTTGTGGTTACCCTTTCGGTCACGAATTATTTTTTCTTTTTAGAAAAAATTGAGGATTTACTGCCCAGTTCTTTGAATTAAATAAGGATTTTTATCGAGGTGTAAGGGGTCTAAGAGGACTCCCATGCGTGCTACCGCGCATCCCAAAATGAGGACAATGTAATCGACGAAATTTGGATATAAGAACCATATGATAAAATATGATACGTCCTTATGTGAGGACGCCATGACCAAAAGGATTTGTTTGGTTTCTCTAATAACCTTCTAGTGCATGGTCACCTTTATTCATTTTTATGAATGACACGCAAATTAGGGCAATTAAACACTATCACTCAGGCTTGACGCACACAGAAAGGGCAAAGAGTTTTAGTCAAAAACGTTTTGTTTCATACAAAAGCGTTTTGCTTTTTCTCGGCGTCGAACAGCCTGATTATGACTAAATGAGCCTAAGAGTGTTTTAAGACATGCGACTAATCAGTGTGTGTCAGAAGGCCCGGATTTAAGACGATTGGAGCGATTGGGCCCAATCGGGTCCCACATCACCAACAAAACTAACAAAAAGTTAATCTTCGAAATTTACTTTTTTTTTGAAAAATCTATTCATTTTATCAAAATCCTAGAATTTTTTGAAAAGGTCGACTTTTAAAAGTATATTTTCAGAATGTTGACATCATTTTTCAAAAGTTTGATTTTTTTAAACTCCAATTTTCTAAATTTCGAAATTTCGTCATTTTTCAAAATGCTTACTTTTAAAAGTTTTCACTTTCTTTAAAATTTCGTCCTTATCTGAAAATGTCGATTTTTTTGAAATCGACTTTTGTTAAATGTTTGGATTATTTTCGATTTATTTCAAAATTTCAACTTTTAAGATTTCAGGTCGATTTTTAAATTAAATATTTCTGTAGAATTTCTACTATTTTTCAAATTTTCGTTATTAATAATTCGCGATTTTTTTAAATCGTCGAATTTTCCACAAATCTTCAATATATTTGTAGAATTTCCCCTTTGTTTGAAATTTTCGAATTTTTCATTTAGTTTTTTTTTAACTTCGATTTTTTTTCAAAATTTCTGATTTATTTGAAAGACTCTAAAATTTCAACTTTTAACTTTTTATGAACATTTCGACATTTATAGTGTTTTAAAACCTTCCACCTTTTAGAATGATTTAACCCTTTTTGAAAATTTCGGCTCTAATATCTCGAATTTTTAAAAATGCCGCAATTATCTCAAAATTAATCTATTTTTTAAAATTTTAGGTTTTTCCAAAATTTTGATATTTTTCAAATTCTTGACATTTTTTCAGACTTTGGCTTTTTTGGGATTTTCGCCTATTTTTTTTTTTAACAATTTTGATTTATTTGAAAATGTATCTTTCAAAATTACGATTTAAAAAAGACCTTGACTAAATCTGAAAATTTTACCTTTTTATGAAAATTTCGTCATTTTTTAAAATTATTAATTTTTCCAGTATTCCCATTTTTTCAAATCTCAGATTGTTATTGAAATCCTCGATATTTTTTCAGAAGTACACTTTTTTTAAATTTTCGAACATTTTTCCTAACTTCGCTTTTAATAATTTTAGATCTTTTTAAACCGTCGATTTTTCCTTAAATCTTCGACATTTTTTTAGAATTTCGCCTTTTTTTGTAATTTTCCACTATTTTTCAAAACCTCGTTTCTTTAACTTAAATTTTAAAATTTTAGATATATTTTAGAAAATTATAACTTAATGAAAATTTCGAAATTTTTCAAATTTTTAATTTTTTCGACATTTCGACTTTTAACGTTTTATAAACATTTTGACATTTCAGTGTTTTAAAACCTTTTTCGTTTTTCAACAGTTTAACATTTTTTTAAAATTTCGAACCCTAGAATCTTGAGTTTTTAAAAAATGCCACAATTTTCTCAAAATTAATCTATTTTTTAAAATTTGGATATTTTCGAAATTTCGATATTTTTTCAGAATTTGGCTTTTTAAAAATTTTCGACCATTTTTCAAAATGTCGCCTTCAAAAATATTGCATTTTCTTCAAAATTTCGACTTTTTTAAATTTTCTATTTTCTTTAAAGATTTTGCCATTTTTAGGCCTACGTCTTTTTGCAGCGTTTTCAAATTTTTCACCTAATTAAAAAAGTTTAATTTTTCTTTCAAAAAATTTCGGGAATTTTTTAAGATTCGTCTAATTCTGCTTTTTTCTAAATTTTCGAATCACAAGAGACGCCCCTTAATGAAATCAGTGGCTTATATCAGGGCTTCGAACCGTTATTTTTTTCGTTCTGGTTTCCGGTTTTCGTTCCAGCAAAAAATGTATATCGGTTCAGTTCCAGTTTTCATTCCGACAAAAATAACGGATTTTTTCCGGTTTTCGATTCAGTTCCGGGTAACACATTTTTTTTGATTTTTCAAAAGTTTTTCGAATTATAAATTGATTTTTGAACATAATTTTGGAAATGTAATGTCTTTTTTTTTCTGTAATATTACAATATGTAACTGCTGTGACCTTGCCTAAAATTTAAGAAAAATATTTTTTACCTTTCAAGTTAAATAATTTCAAGCTGAAACCCTGAATTTTGAGTTTGAGTTCAAATTTGAAGAAAAACCTGAACTTTATCAAAAACTAAATCGCAATTTCGGGTTTAGAAATTTTAAGTTTGAATTATTCTTCATTGTAGACTCTTACTAATCGGAAACATTATCATTATTAACTTTATTTAACATTTCTACGTTAAATATTTCCAAATTGGGTCGCAGAAATGTTAGATTCAAGTTTAAACTCGGAATTTTCATAAAAATCTTAAATTATATACCCAAGACTTAAAAAGTTATAGATTATACGAAATTTGGCGATTAAAATTGAAAATTTGAGATACTTTTCTTTCATAATTTTGGTTTTCTAGTGATGTTTTAACTTTGATTCGCTTTTTATAACAAAATTGATTTTTGTTGTTTTGATTTTGTTTTCTTTTGATTAAAAAGATCAAATTAAAAAAAATAAAAATAAAAGCGACCAAAAAATATAAAATGAAAAGTTTTAAATTGAGATTTTGATGAAACAATCAACATTTCGAGAAAACAACTTCAAAATTTAACAGAAGAATTTTCAAAATTTTTACCTTAATTTAGAAATATTGACCTTAAGCCCAAATATTCGATTTTTTTCTGGAAATGTCGCTAGAAAGTTTAGAATTTCTAAAAAAAAGTAAAATTTTTCAGAAAGTTTTGGTAAGTGTATTTACCTTCTTTCGATATTTTAACTTTTTTCTTTTGAAGTTTCAAATTTAAACCTGAATGTACTTTTTATTATTTTTTCTCTAAAATTTCGACTTTAAATAAAATATTAGTCTTTCCTTAGCAAGTATAACCATTTTTATCGACATGTTGGCTTTTATTCTTTAATTCTAGACATTTTTCTCAAAATTTTGAGTTAAAACTTAGACTATAAGTTTAGGTTAGGAACTTTCGACTTTTACCTTGAAAACTCAAAATTTTCAGGACTTGGAATTGTGAGATTAATTTTGAAAAATTGTTAATCATAAATTTAGTTGGCTTTTCCTCAAAATTTAGGCTTTTTCCAAGAACGTCAATTTTTTTCTTGAAATTTGGATATTCTTTCGAGATTTTGAATTAAGATTCAAAGTAAAAAATAACATAAAATATTCACACTCAAATTAGCACTTTTGCATTTGAAATCTAACTTCTGCTAATATTTTTAGCAATAATTCGAAATGTTTAATTTAAATGTATATTTTAAGAATAAAAATAAAGAATCCACAAAAAATGCAATTTCAATTATTTCTAAACTTCAATTTTCTATAGAAAAATGGATATTTCAAAATCAACGACAAATTTTCTGAAAAAAAGCGAATTTCAATTTTAAAGACGAAATTGTTGGAAAAATTTTAGCTGTATCTAAAAAGTTTGTGAAGATATTTAAGATTTTGAGATTCGATTTGTGACAAACGTTCAAGAAGTTTCGCAAAAATAATATTTAAAAAACACACAATTTTGTTTTCGAAATTCTAAACAATCTGAAAAAAATATCGCAATTTCGAGGCTCAAGTCGAAATCTTGAGAAATAAATCAAAGTTTTTAGAATAAAAATTACTATTTTAGCGTAAACAAAATCGTTGGAAGTCATCATTTAAAGTTTATTCTAAAAATGTCGACCCCAATTTCGATCCCAGCTTTAAATTGGAATATATTGTTGTATTTCTTCCTGAAATTTGTACAAAAAATTTAAAAATGTCAAGGTTAGATTTGAAATAGCAAGATTTCGGCGAAAATTTTAAGAAAAAAATTATATCTTAGAATTTTAGGAAGTTTTAGAAAGTCGGAAGTGCATAAATCATAAGAATTTAAATTTGGGATTTCGAAAAAAAATTGAAATACTAAAAGAGGTGGAATTTGAAAGAAAATATTGGCCAAAACTTAAAAATTTAACTAATAACTTCAAAAAATAGAGATATCAAATTAGGAAAGGAAAATCGAAGTTTAAGGAAATAAGTGAATTTGGAGTTTTCTAAAAAAGGTTCAAATTTCCAGAAAAACTCGAATTTGCAAATAAAATTGTAAGGAAAGCCGAGTTTCCCTAACTTGAATGAAAAACGTCCTACTGCTTCATTCTAAAGTTACAAAGAAGGATATATTTTTTTTATTTTGAACTCGAAATTTTAAGAGAAGAAATATTTTCGAGTAATTTACAGATAAAAGTCAAAATTTCAAAAAAATGTCGAAAATTTTGAAAAAAGATTCAAGTTAAAATTTAAAATTGTAATTTGGATTGAAATTTTGAGAATAAAGTCAATATTTCTAGAAAATGTGGAAATTGTTAGTTTCAATCTAATTTTTTAAACAGAAATGAGAGACTGAAAATAAACTCCTAATTTCGAGGTCAAAGTGGCACGGATTTGTGAAATATTTTGAATAAGAAAAAATTCCAAACTTAAGGGTAAAATAAAAACTGTTTTAAGTACATAAATTCAAGGAATCCAAATAAACTGATTTTTTTTTCCGGTTTCGCTCCGGTTTTTGTTCCGACGAAACTAACGGTTTTTTTCGGTCCCGGTTTTCGGTGAAGTTCCGGTTTGAAGCCCTGGTTTATATAATCAGCCGCTTAATAGAATAAAATTCTTTGTCAAAAAATCACGAGGCGCTACCGGGTTTCACTTAATAACTACCGCAGATTGGTTTAGATTAAATTGGGACATTTTTGATAAATGTTCGCCGGTTGCATTTAACTTGATATATTTTTAATCGTTATTTATCTAACTTTATAAAAGAAAAAGTGATCGGCAAAAAACAGCAAAGATCATTTTTTCAGATTTCAAGGTCAAATCGGTTCAAATAAGTAATTACAATGATTACAATTTTCTTCTGTTTCAAATTAAGGATCATCCTGTTTAATTTTGCAAATTTTAGTCGCGATTAATTGCAATTTCGACGTTAAAAGTGAGATTTTAATGCCAAAATGTTGGAAAAAAGCTTAAAATTTTAGGTTTAAACTGAAAAGTTTGGTACGAAAGTGGAAAATTTTAAATTTCAATTAAAACTCGGAATGTTAGAGAAAAAAGTACAGTACTGATAAAAATTCAATGAATAAATTTCAGATTTAACTGAAAAGGTTTTTTTTTAATTCCACTCGCAAAGGGTAACCTCATTATGCTTTCGAAGCACTGCGAGTAGAATGCGGAAACAAGGATAGATGGCGATGAACCGCCTTCTTAAACAAGGATAGGTTGTAATTTTTGGGGAAAATTCCTTTCGGTAAAGAATTCCATAGTTTGGAAGTTCTATAGAAAAAAGAGTCTCTGTAGACAGAAGTTCTCACTGTGTCAAGCAGGACCGTACAGGAATTTGCTGCCTCCGACTGTCTTGTATGCCTCAAGAATCTTGCCCTTGGGAGGATCAATCCTATTAGTTCCTGCGAGCATCTTCCATGATAGTACTTGTAGAAAAGAGACAATGTCACCAACTATACGCCTGTGCTCTAGTGTTTCGAGAGAATCGGTCAGATTCTCGTCATCAATTAGGCGAATTTTCTTTGAATTGAATCCCAAACATGAGAACAGTATTCTTGGCCTAACTTGAGTTTTGTATAGTGTTAATAGCTGATGAGATGTGAAGTACTTTTTAGCTCTAAAAAGAAAGCCTAGCTTCTGAGAGGCGGATTTGGCACATGATCGTCCCAAGAGAAGTTAGTGCCCGCATTCACTCCCAGGATAGATAGATTAGATCCCATCGGAAGGATTTTATCGCCCATTAGTATGTTTGTTGCATTATCCCTTGATGTTTTCTTAAAGAAAACCGCGGCCTGAGTTTTTGAAGCGTTGAAGTGGACCAAATTGTTCTTACCCCATTCCAGAATAATCTCGAGATCCCGATTAATCGTCTATATATGCTGTTCCCTTAGTCGATCTGAAGCAGCGATAGATAATGGTTTGTCGGAGAAAAAAGGTGACATAAGGTTACTATCATCCTGCGTAGCTGTATATAGGATTGGAAGTTGAAAGCTAAGAGATCGTTTATGTGTTAACAGAAATAGAGTAGGAGACAGAACATGACCCCTGAGGCACCCCTGCGTTAATCGCAAATATCTCGGATGAGATGCCATCATGAGATCTGTCAGCGAGAAAATTGGATATCAAATGACAGAGTCCAGGAGGAAGACCATAAGATGTTAATTTGGCGAGAAGAGATCGGTGCCAGACTCTGTCGAAAGCCTTTGAGATATCCAATGCCACAATCCTAGCCTCACCATGTTTTTCCATAGCTGAGTTACAGGATATGAGTAACATATGCCAGTAGATCGCCAGTGGAACGTTGTTGTCTAAAACCGTATTGCCTGTGGGAAGATGATTTTATTTTCCTCCAGATATTTGAGAATCTCGATGTTGATAACCTTTTCCATCACTTTAGATTCGATTTCTAACTCAATTTTAGGTTTTAGGAAGAAGTGTAAATTTTCAAATTTAAGAAAAGTGTTGAAATTTCAAGAAAAAATTCAGGAATAGACCAATTCTCGAGTTTAAACCTAAACAAGGAATTTTCAGAATAATCCAATTTGGAGAAAAAGTTTACTTTTGCCTAAAAAATCGTTCAGTAATAAAATACTTTAGATTTTAAGTAAAAATTTTCAACAAACTGTCTCTGATAAATTTAGTTCTTGCTTCAAAGTTATACACTCTTAACACGAAATTTATAATTTTTCTAAAATTTTGACTTTATCTCGAAATTTAGATTTCTCTTTAAAAAAAACTCAAAATTGTGTATGTTAACTTAGGAATTTGACAAAACAGAAATAATTTAGAAAAAAATCTCGAAATTTTTACTATTTTCGCTAGAATTGTTCCTAAGAAAAATTAAAATATTAATAAAGCTGTTAGTAGATTTCACTATTTTTCAATTCTAATATTTTTCTCAAAATTCAAAAATAAAACCGAAATTAACTTTTTCTAAAATTTCTTTTGCTCCAAATACCCTAATCTATAAATTTCCAATTTTTTTTTCGAACTTCGAGTTTAAATTTGAAGTAACATTCAACTAATTGCACAAAAGTTCGAAATGTTTAAGACTTTTTAGTAAAAGTCAAAATTTTGAGAAGTTCGTATTAATAAATAAGTTTGTTTATGGAAATTTTTACTTACTAACTCGAAATAAAAAAAATATTTCCAGTGATTTTGATTTTTTCTCTCCAAGTGCCAACATTTTTCTTGATATTTCGAATTAACTCGATATTAATATAAAAAGAGTAAAAACTCAAGAGTAAACTCGAAATTTAGAAAAAAATTTAAAATCTTTAAAATATTCGAAACTTATTTGAAAAATTTCCAACATTATTTTTTAATGAAAAAATTTTAATTTAAGCTAAAAAATTTTCACTTTCGGACATCTTGTTCAGTTAAAAATTGCAACAGTTACGATTTCTGATAACCTGTTCTATTTTTTTTTTTAAACATAACTTTATCTTAGAAATGCTTATTATTTGGGTAGGTTAAACATATTTTGTTTCTTTTTTTCAGAAAACTACTGAATTTTGAAGATCAAAACAAAATATTGGAAGAACATTTCAAAATGTCTAGCTTGAAGTTAAAATGTTATCAGGATTCGTCGAAAATTTGACCTTAAGGGTAAAATTTTTGTTAGGGAAAGTCGGAATTTCCAAAGTTTGGCAAAAAAGAAACGTCGGAAATTTAAGCTTAATCAAAATTTTGTTAGAAAACGTAAGAATTTTGTTAGTAGTCGAAATTTCCAATGAAACATTTTGAATTTTGAACGTTTCAATAAAAATTTTGGCAGCTAGAGTTAATATTTCTTCGGGAAAACGTTGACATTTTGCAGGCCAAATTTGGCCTAAAAAAGTAAAAATTACAAAGCTAAAAGGTGTAGCCACCTTTATTAAATTTTTAATATCAGTTAAGCAATTAAACACATAACGTCTTAAAAATTCGTTGGTGGCTATGGGTGTATTATTTTTTCTGCAACTATAAGTAATCACGAATTTCTACTCTACAACCTAAAATGCGTGGACATCTTTTTTAAATTTTTAGGGCGATCAACTAAACACACAATTAATGCAAATTAAATTCTGATGAGACTAATTTAGTAAAAACTCTTTTGGTGGATATATTGGAGTGACAAATTTACATCGTGGTTGCTCACATTTCACATTTCAACTATTTCTTTAATCCGAATAAAACGAAGTAGTGTTTCGTAATTAGTTAGGATCCATTTCGACCATTAAAACATTGTTCGTTGGATTAAATAAGTTACAGCCACAATTTATTTTATTGCATAATTCATCGCAGTTAATAAACCCCCTTTACGAGGCGAAAGCCCTACAACGCTAAATACTCTATTACAGCGAGGCTACCACTTACTTTATAAAGGACCATCTAATGCGAGAACTAAAAAAAAACCGTGGCACATTTGCTTATTCGCATGTTTTCTTTTCATCTAAAAAGGGCATCAACTCACAAAAGCAGCACGATAAATGGCTGCCCTTTTATGGTGTCTTAATGGGCAAATTTGATTTATCCGCATGATTTGGCGGCAGAACGCGCGCCAAAAGGGAGGATATACTCCCTAAAAGGCAAACTCGAAAGAGAAACTGGGCACTCAGCTAAAATGTAATAAGCTCCAACCCGGAAGAAGTTTAATCGAAAATGGGACAAAGTGAGACTAAGTTTAACATACTTGTTCGAAGGGAAGTTTTATTCCTTGACCTATTAGTAATTAGCAACAATTATATCATGGGATTTCGCCAGCTGAATTCGCATTGTTTAGCGAATTTAACGACTGGTATACCCTTAGGACATGTAATGAGAACCAGCAGTATTTTTGCTTTGTTCGTAGGCGTATCTTATAATACTTAGCTCTTTGACCTGACGGATCCCTTTCGCAGCCCCCCCTCCGCCCTCTTTATCATCACCTTTTAGCGTAATCATTGCAGTATGTGGTTGTCATGTAAAGCTTCTAAATAGTAAAAAACAACGAAGGTTGCTCTAACGCGTTTCGATAGCCAAGCTATCATTTTCAGAGAGATACTAGTATTAGTATCTCTCTGAATCTTTCTTGGTTTCAGGGGACAAGATTTGTATTTCAATTTTTGAAGATAACCAAGGACCAGTTCGTTCTACCAAAATCTACATTAATAAAATTGAAGTGTCTAGGTGTCCGAGCGTCTGTCTACTGATATTTTGTCCGGGATAATCTCGGAAACAGCTAAATCGATTTTAATGAAACTTTAACTAAAACGTAGTGTTTTAAGGTGTACCTTTTAAGCCACCTTCCACTTCTAAAAATTCAACTGTTTAATATTTGACGTTATAACAGAAAACATATAAAAGAGGAATCAAACCACAATGTTTATGGGTGATATAATATTGCGAGCCAGCTATGATCCTAGGGGGTACTACATTAATGAGCGTAAGCCTTTGAACCTATTATTTTGTTTAAATCAAATGAGAATTTATTTTATTTTGAAATATGACGTTATTGGATCTTATGCAAAGTCGCAGGGGTCAGCTAGTCTTCAATAAAGTAGATGTCGCCAATTGGCTCAATATGAAAATATTTGCGTCATATGTGATCGTGGGCTTTATTGGTAAGAGGCTTAGAGAAAAGTGGATATTACTTTTGCATTTCCGCGTCTTTTTACATTTTCACGTATGAAATGATTCGTCGAAAGTCATATTTCACCAGTAAAATATGCATCCGGTTTTCTTCTTTTCGAACATATTCTAAGTCTCTGGAGGAAATCGCTGACCAACGTTGTTGGCCCTTCGAATTTGTGTGCAACGTTGTATGAGCGCAATTTGAAACGTTTTACTGTTCGCAAGTAACGTTTCTGTTATTTATTGAGGTATTTACGGGTTTAGCTTGTGTAAATGTTGTATATTTTATCGGTTGGCCGTTATTTACGGCCCAATTCTGAAGCTGAATGCATCCTGTTTTTGGGATATGTATAAGTATATGTTTACTTGAAAAGGTCGATATCCATCAACGTATTATTCGCTCTATTATATCGAATTAATTTGAAAATGGTAAATTGAATCATGCCAACAATAGATTCCTTGACAAAGAAGGATTGTGTCCTCGTTTAAACTTCTCGTTACAAAATTATTAACCGCTTTGATGTGGGAAAACTAGCTCGCGGTGCAACGTCAGAACTAAAATAATGTCATTGAAATTTGTGACGTTGAAATGTTACATGTTACCGTAACAATCTCTCTCTTTTCCGTCTCCCTCCCATTTCTTTTTCCGGTTGTTCTACCCCCTCTATTCTTTCTGTCGCCCTATCTTCTCTGTCCACTCTCTCTCTCTCTCTCTCTCTCTCTCTCTCTCTCTCTCTCTCTCTCTCTCTCTCTCTCTCTCTCTCTCTCTCTCTCTCTCTCTCTCTCTCTCTCTCTCTCTCTCTCTCTCTCTCTCTCTCTCTCTCTCTCTCTCTCTCTCTCTCTCTCTCTCTCTCTCTCTCTCTCTCTCTCTCCTCTCCCTCTCCCTCTCTCTCCTCTCCCCCCCCTCTCTCCTCTCTCTTTCTTTCCTCTCTTTCTCTCCCCTCTCTCTCTCTCTACTCTCTCTCTCTCCTTTCTCTTCTCTCATCTCTCCTCTCTCTCTCTCCTGTCTCTGTGTTCTTTCCCTCTCTCTTCCTTCTCTCTCTTCCTTCTCTCTCTTCCTTCTCTCTCTTTCTTCTTTCTTCTCTCTCTCTCTCTCTCTTCTCTCTCTTCTCTCTCTTCTCGCTCTCTCTCTCTCTCTCTCTCTCTCTCTCTCTTCTCTCTCATCTTTCTTTTCTCTCTCTCTTTTCAATTTAAAAGAACACAAAAAAAACAAACCGAAAAACAGAAAAATTATAAGAATATTAAAAGATGAAAGCAAAACGATAGAAAAAGCTTTACCTTGCTAGCCATGTGTTCAATGTTATAAACGAAAATAAAAAGAAAACCGAAATGAGTTCCAAAAAAGAAAAAAAAACAACTTTTATTTCTCGTGCATCTTATTTTTGTTTGCTTTCTATTATTTTTCTTTTAATTCACTTTTGTTTATTTCTTTATGTTAAAAACGAAAACAAAAATTAAACGGGGAGAAGTTAAATAGAAAAAAAAAGAAAATACTGGCTGTTTTTTTCTTGGTTTGTTTCTTAATGCAAGAAACAAAAATAAAAGTACAAAAAAAGAAAAAATAATGCTAGAAAAACCTTTTGGTTTCTTTCCTTTGTTTCTGCTTTATTTTGTTTCTTTTTTCTTAATGTTAAAAAGCAAAATGAAGAAAAATAGAAAAAAGTTAATCAAAAAAAAAATTGTAGAAATATTTCTTTTGTTCCCTATGTTTGATTTGTCTAATTCTTTCACAAAAATTATTTAAAAAAAGTGTTTTGTGTCTTGTTTCAAAAGAAAATGAAAAAAACTAACAAACAAAATTTTTTCTTCCTTTTACCTTTCTGTTGTTTTCTTCTAAAAATTAAAAACGAAAATCAAACAGTGGAATAAATTCAAAAGGAAAAGACAGTAGAAAAGAAGTGAAAAATAGAATAGCGCATGAAAAAAGAGCTATAAAGAAAACACAAAATGAAATGAAAAGACAAAAACAAACCTTTTTTTACAGCCCTCATTGTCGTTTTTGTGTTTTTATTTTGTTTTCTTCTAATCTGAGGATAAAAAAAATAGATAGAAAAAAGATAAAGTAAAAAATAATAAAATAAACGAGCCAAAGAGAAACACAAAAGTGAAAGACAAACAAGAAAAAAAAAGAAATATGAAAGCGGAAAAAACAAAATTGAATTACGAGGTGAAAAAAAAAACACAAGTTTTTCCTTATTTTCCACCTTTTTTCTATTGTCTCCCCCTCCCTCTCCCTTCCCCCCCCCTCTCTCTGTTTTCCCGCCTTTTTTAGACCTCATTTACTCTTTATTAACAATACAGCCAAAAATAAAAATTAAGTAGAAGAAAAAAATTAGAAGTAGGAAAAAACTAAAAAATAGATGAAAAAACAATAACCAATTCCAGTTCTTTGATTTTCTTTTTTTACATTCTAGAGTTTTCCTGGTAAAGTCAAAAACGGAAATCACAAAAACATAAATAAGACAAAGCAAAAAAGGAAAAAGCTTCTTTCTGCTGCTGAAACGGAAATAGAAAAAGCGACAAAAAAGGAAATGCAGCGTACACAAGTAAAATACTGAAAAGAAATATAGTATCAGTATCCCGCTGAAGATGATAGCTTCGCTTTCGAAACGCGTTAGAGCAACTTTTGTTGTGTTTTTTTTATTCTTTCTTAGTTTCAGGGGACAAGATTTTTATTTCAATTTTTAAATATAACCAAGGACCAGTCCATTCCACCAAAATAAACAAAAGCAAACAACGTTTTTATCTTTCCAACGTTTTTTTATATTTCATTGTTTTCTTTGAATGCTGAGAATAAATGAAAAAATGCAAAACCTAAATAAAAGGAAACTAGGCAAAAACAAAATAAAAGCGAAAAGACAAAAAAAATTAACAGTAGAGGAAACAAGAAACACGAAGGATCAACATATGTAAATAAAATTTAAAATAGTAAAAATATTGTAACGCAATGTAAATAGATGGAATAGAATTTAGAATAGAATTATAGAATTTAGTACATAAGAAAAGTTTTTAGAATGATCTGATAAGGGAAAAGCGACCGCGATAACAAAGCGAACGGCAGATAAGCGTTCCCGAAATTTCGGCAAACGATAAGCCTTATCTGCCGGATTGTTCTAGAACCTGGGTGCCAAAACTATATAAGGCGGTCAGCTTTCTCTCGAGTCAGTCAGTTAGAATCAGTGTAATTAGTGAGTTAGTAGAAGTCAATAATAAGTGAGTTAATTGTTCAATTTTGGTGATCCAAGTTTAGTTTAGTGATAAAGTGGGTATTATTTTCAATTCACGTGTGAATCAATTCGAACCGATAAAGCGCGTAACAATATTTCTTTATTTTTCTGCTTAACTTTCTTTTTTTTCCTTTTTATCTTAATTTCTTTCTTTTATATCTCTTTTCTTTTTTTAATGTTAAGAATAAAGTAATTAAACGGAAAGAAGATAAAAAATAATTATAAACGAAACAATGAAAAATATGCTGCTTTTCTTTTGTTTTTATGTCACTATAAAAACGAACATAAAACGAAAATCCAAAATATCTGTAAAAAAAAAGAAAAAAAAATTAAAAACTTTTGGTTTCCTTGTTTAATGTTGTTTTTGTAGGTTTCTTTTTTCCCTTGATCTTAAAAAAGTAAATTTGATGAGAGTGTCAGAGAGATTCTGTCACGTTTTTGTTTATTGTCATGCCTTTTTTATGCTGTTTTTTGTTTTTTTTTAGGATATTTACTAACGTTTATAAAAAGGAGAACTGTCTATACTACGAAATTCCATATTTAAAGCTGCAGCCAAAGCAACGATTTCATTTTGTATTATGATTAATGTAGATATTTAGACACAAAAAAACCATTAAATTCTCAAAGGTATTGGATTTTTTTAGAATATTTTGAAGCGGAGAAAGAAATGAAGGCACTTTTATGTCTTTGTGTGCCATTCAAGAGGTAAAGAACTTGTACCTGGGTTCAGTTTGTAATTTTATTACATTTTAAAATTATTAATGAAATCGATACTTCTATGGCGTTTTATGACGTATTTCCGTATGTATTTTTAAATTATTTCAAAGTCAATCGGGCATATTCGTTATATTTCGGTTGTAGATTTCCTTTTTTGTTGGTGTGAAAGATTAAATCACTAAATTGACTCAGATATACTTACTTCATACGAATATTGCTTGTGGCGCAGTGGTAATTTTGGAACGAATCACCTACATATATGTAGATATGTAAACAAAAAACCTCTTAACATCTGAACAAAAGAAATCGGGAAACATAATGTCTGGCACTGAATTTATAGAACTAAAAACCATTTAGCGTCAGCGTCGCGTCGCAATTACTAATCAATAGTCGGGTGTCCTTTTTTGTTAAAAATATCAGACTTAAAAAAGAAAATTATTTAAACCGGCAACGAAATATAAGCTGCAGATTGACGTTGGCACAAAAACCGCTCCCGGAAAAACTACATAATCATTTTCGTGACCAAGTATATCGGAAAAGGGCCCAACACAGCTTGACGGAAGATTAACAATCACGATAATTTTCCTTTACAAGATGAAATATTTACTTATTCTAACATAATTTAAGTTCATGTTCTATCAGGCCCGAATCAGCCAAGGAATATACGAAATCCGCGATAAATATTAGGGCGGAATGACTATAAATTTGGGGACTTCGACAAGGCGGCCATATTTTACGTTACGTCTTCCGTCTATATAAATATTCCCGCATTAAGGTTGTTAACTTTAAAACGCCTTTGTTACAGTGACCCCTGGAACAAATAATTCGAGGTTATAAAACGAAATGTAAGCCTCGGACATTTTGATGTTCAAGACTTGGGGATCAAGGAGGCATTTTGGGCGAATTCCGGATCTATCTCATCCAAATTGCCATGTCAGGCGGATAAATAATTCAATGTTCTCGGAACAGACGGTAGGAATGTAAGTATTTTATTGAGATTGTTTCGGAATAGCGGGAAGAATTGTGGGCTGTCGATACGTGGTGTCTCACTTTTCTAGCGTCTGCGAGAGCTTTTACTGCCGCACAAATAAAACGGGACGGCGCACCATCGGGAAACGAAATGAAAATGGATATGACCAGACGATGACATGATTATGTTTCTAGATGCGAACTTGTATGGGGTGCATGCGCTAAATTATATACAAGCAGTTTGGTGGATGCGACGGACTATTAAGGCGCTTTAAACGTGTCCCCACGATTCAAATAAAAAAAAAAGGAATAGTGAAATACGTTTTCAGAAGTTGATAGGCAAATGCTCCCGGTTTAGATAACTTTTCAAATAAATGCTATTTGCATGCGTACTTAAGAGAACATTTTGATTACTTATCTGAGTTTATCCAGTTTAAAATAGAACAAATAGCCGCTTTGTTTACATTAACCCGTTTTACTGTCTGAACTTAGCTAATAAATTTTCAGTTGTTTTTCCCCGGAGACCGAACTGTTTTACCACAGCTGAAGATAAATTGAATTATTTCTCCGGGGCATTGAATAGTTCGAGAGACAGCTTTACGTTGAGAAAAGAGGGCATAATTCGTCGTGCGGAATTAAATTAGTAAGTTGAACTTTTTTAAAAAGATTAGAATAAAAATTATCGTCTTTGCAAATCTTCCATCAAATTCAACCTTTTTTCGAGATATTTATTCAAGAAAACGATTGACAGTTTTTATTCACAAAAATGATCGTAGGCGGCTTTATACCAAAGTCGAGGAACACTTTATATTTCGTACGCACGTAACATTTCGTTATTAAATATTAAAAAATCTTACGGAGGTTGTTTTTATTTTTTAATATGTTAAAAAGCAATCGAATTTGTTAATCGTAACGTTAACATCAATAATTCCCACGATTTCTAATTATGTAAATACATAACTTCTTTCACTGGCGTAGCGTGAGGGGGGCAAAGGAGTCCATGGCCCCAGGCTACACGTATGTGGGGGCGGCATTTTTTTTTATATTTAACTTAATAACTTCAACTTCAATCTCCAGAGTTTTATTTATTTTAAGTTTTCTTCTCTTTAATTCTTGCTGTTGTCATCCTTACCCATACCTTATCTTATAAAATTTGACATATCTCTTTAATTTCGAAGTAAATTTAAATTTTTTTAAAAAATGTCCAACAATTCCGACTTTTTATCAGCATTTTGACTTTTATTTGAAATTTATAAAAAAATGAAGATTTCTATAAAAAGGTAAAATGAGAAAAACTTTGAAATTAGAATTTTAAACTCGAACTACACACAAAAAAATATGTATCAATTTGAGTATTTTTTTCTAAAATTTGCACTTTTTTGCAATATTCTGAACTTAACCCGCAATTTATACTCTTTTTTTTTCTAAAATGTGTTTCTTATGCTCGAACTTTAGATATTCTTTTTAGTAAATGTATCTTTTCTCTCAAAATTTCTTACCTTCTCTCGAAACTGCAAGATCTTTCGAAATGTGGAATTTTAAAACGAAATCTTGGTACAAAATTAAAAATTAAAGATAAAGATTACCATTTTTGCGAAATTTCGATACAAAATTAAAAATTACAAATAAAGCATATCAGTTTTACGAAGTTTACTGAAATTTTGACTTTCTAAATTTAGGCTTTAATATACAAATTTTAACATTTTTGTCTTCCAATTTCGGTTTAAAATTTCAAAATAAAGTCGAAATTCAGATTTTAAAATCATTTCAAAGAAATTGGAGATTTTGTAAATTTTTTCTGAATATTTAGCTGAAATTTTTTAATTATTGCTTATTACCGGAATTTTAAAATTTCGACCTTTTAAGATTTTTTCGAAAATTTAAACCTCAAATAGAATTTTAACGGACAATTTTAAAATTGTGTTTTTTAATCTTTCTTGGTTTCAGAGGATAAGATTTGTATTTCAGTTTTTAAAGATAATCAAGGACCAGTCCGTTCCACCCAATTTGTACTTCTCCCCAACCGAGAGAAACCGCTGAATGTATGAAAAAATGTTTTTTTTGAAATAACTTGAAATTTGTTATATCATAGTTTTAAGTTTTCATTCCTGTCGGCAGTCTCCATAATTGCCCAATTTTTTGTTGTTATCTTATTTTTATTTATTTTTGTTGTCATTATTTTTATACGTTTTACAAATTTTCCTACTTTCTGTTTTTATTATTTCGCTAGGAATATTAACTACAATTTCTCAATTTGAAAGTTACATTGGAATTTTTGGAAACAAAATAGAAATTTTCAGATGAAAGATGAAATACAAAAAAATTTGATACGTATAAGAAAAGCTGGACATTTTCACAAATAGAGAAAATTTTGAATAAAAAATGTTCACAATTATAAAGAAAGACACAATTTTGAAACGAAACTCAAAATTTATTAAAAAAAACATTCGTGTTTAAACTTCAAATTTTGGAACATAAAAATCGTTTCTAAATTAAAGTTGAAACTTAAAAAAAAATCTCGAAATTAAAAAAATCGAGATTTAAAAACGCCTTTCCAGAAAAACTTCAAACTGGGTCTGTAACCGAAGTTTTAAGGAAAAAATAAAGTTGAAATACACCAGGAAGTTTTATTCCATACAGTAGTGTCAATAACCAGGAATTTCTTCTATACATTTTTAGTTTAAATTCAAAATGTTGAAAACAATATTCAGGTTTCTGGGGAAAAAGTCAAAATTTTGAGGCAAACTCGATATTATTTTTGAAAAAATAGAAAAATTCGAATTCAGCGTTCAAAATAGAAATAAAAGAAAAAACTCGTGAATTTTTAAATTTATGTTCGCAATTTTGAGATAAATGTCGAAATTTTTAAAGGCAAAATATGCATAAAGTGTTGAAATTTCGAATTTACCATCGAAAAACAAAAATAAAATTGGAAGGACATTTAAATAAGGTCGAAATTTTGAAAAAAGCTGAAACTTATTGAATCTTGATGTTTTAGATTTAATCGTGAAGAATTAATGTCAGGATTTCTAAAATTAAAAGACAATATTTCTAGGGAAAATTGTGGCGCATTGAAGGGAGAGGTTGGGGATTTAAGTCCATCTTCCTGGAGTCTTCCAGCTGACATCATTATTGCAAAGTTACATTAAGTCTCAACAAAATACAGGGCGAGTCAGAAAGAATGGGCCAATGCTAAATTGGAGATACTACACACCAAAATATTTAAAAAAATTATGAATTTTTTTGAGGAATATGATTTTTATGATAATTTCGACTTTTCTTTATTTAGTTTTGAAAATTTTGACCACTGACTAAATATTTGGACTTTTCTTAAAAATTTCCATTTTCTGATACATATTTTCAACTTTTTTTCAAAATCTCCAGTTTTTCTTGAAGAATTTGACATTTTTAATTTCTACTTTTTTAATGATTTCGACTTGGACATTTTAAAATTTCCACTTATTTCAAATTCTCATTTAAAAAAAAAACAAAATTTTGACTGAAGTAGAAAATTGTAACCATATTAAAATTTTCCCTTTTTTCTAAAATAGTGCTATTTTTGGAAGTTCCTAATTTTTCAAAATTTTAACTTTTTCAGGAAATTTTTATTTTGTTGTAGATCTCGACTTTCTTTAAAAAATTCTGCTTTTTATGACAATTTCGACATTTTAAAAAGGTGAACAAACGAATAATTCCGACCAGGTCAACATGGTTAGAACATCTCAGAAGGTACCTCTGAGAGTTGCCAACGTGTATCCAACAGCACGCTCAATCAAGAAGGGTAGTACTCTGGCAGTCTGTACCCCGGTAGCATTAATAAGCTCCTTGGGTGACAATTGTGCGCCAGTGCAGGAAGTGAAGATTGGGCAAGTCAAGTTGGAAGTGGACTTGAAACACTTGTCTAAGGAAGAAGCAGTTCTGGCTAGATCGTTTCTCAAGAAAAACCATGGCGTTTTTACCGATGGAAATCAAAATCTAGGAAGGACGGACGTAGTTCGACACAAAATTAACACCGACGATGCAACACCTATTCGTCAACCCCCTAGAAGATTACCGGTGGCCAAGCAAGAGGAAGTCGTGGGACTGGTTAAGAAGATGATGAAGAATGGAGTCATCGAGGAGTCCAATAGTCCATGGTCTTCCCCTGTAGTCTTGGTTACAAAGAAGGGCGGGTCAACAAGATTCTGTGTCGACTACCGGAAATTAAACGACGTCACTAGAAAGGACAGCTACCCCTTGCCAAGAATTGATGACACCCTATCAACCTTGTCTGGGTACACTTGGTTTTTAACTTTGGACTTGAAAAGTGGATATTGGCAAGTGAGCATAGACCCCGACGACAAGGAAAAGACGGCCTTTTCATCTGGGAGTGGATTATATCAGTTCACGGTTATGCCTTTTGGACTATGCAACGCACCGGCTACTTTCGAACGTCTAATCGAACTGGTACTTTGAGGACTCACTTGAAAAACCTGCTTGGTTTACCTAGATGACGTCATGGTGATGGGCAAGAGCTTTAAAGAACATCTGGAAAATCTTCAAGAAGTCTTCGATAGATTAAAGCAAGCTAACTTAAAGCTGAATCCGAAGAAGTGCTCTTTGTTCCAAAGGAAAGTAGAATTCTTGAGCCACACTGTATCAGTCGCAGGAGTAGAAACAAATATCAGCAAGACTCGAGTAATCCGTGACTGATCAAGACCCAAAGATAAACATAAACTGAGAAGTTTCCTGGGGTTATGCACTTATTATAGAAGATTTGTGAAAGGGTTTGCAAACATCGCTGCGCCGTTGCACTGACTAACGGAAGGAAGAACGCCGTACGTCTGGACTCCCGATTGTGATACCGCTTTCCGAAAACTGAAGTCCGCTTTGTGTACAAGCCCTATCTTGGCGTATCCTCAGCAGAATGGGAAGTTCGTGTTAGACACTGATGCCAACAACGTCGGCATTGGGGCTGTGCTGTCCCAAGTTCAACGCGGTGAAGAAAGAGTTATCGAATATTACAGCAAGATCCTGACGAAGCCAGAGAGGAACTATTGCACCACCAGGAAGGAACTTATTGCGATACTGAAGGCCATGGAACACTTCCACAAGTACTTGTATGGGCAAGAATTCCTCATCAGGACAGATCATTCGGCTCTTTCTTGGTTACTTCGAATGAAGAACGCAGAGGGGCAGACGGCTAGATGGTTGGAAAGGCTTCAGCAGTATCATTTCAAGGTGCATCATCGATCGGGACGACAGCATAACAACGCTGACGCTTTGTCCAGAAGACCTTGTGGGGATTGCAAACACTGAAAACGAGTAGAGGACCATGAGGACATGGTCTTCGGGAGCTACAGAAGAGCGACGCTGATATCTGACCCATATTGGAATGGAAAGAAGTTGGAGATAGACCTGAATGGCAAGAGGTTTCCGACAGAAGTCCAGCTCTTAAGAATTTGTGGGCCCAATGGAAATCCCTCCAGGTAGAGGACGGGGTGCTGAAGAGAGCATGGGAAAGCGCGGATGAAAAGCGCGTCATCTTGCAGTTGGTGATGCCTCAGGAGAAGATTTCACAGGTCTTGTGGGAGGTGCACAATGAAACATCTGGTGGACATCTAGGGATGAATAAGACCCTGGAGAAGGTACGAAAACCGTTCTATTGGGTTAACTGCCGGGAGGACGTCGAGCGGTGGTGTCGGAAATGTGTCACCTGCGCTGCATCCAAGGGTCCTCGTACAAGAACAAAAGGGGCCCTGAAGCAATACAATGCGGGAGCTCCTTTCGAAAGAATTGCAATCGATGTGGCAGGACCATTCCCAGCTTCAGACGATGGCAACAAGTACATCCTGGTGGCCATGGATTATTTCAGTAAATGGCCTGAAACTTATGCCATCCCGAACCAGGAAGCTACCACAGTCGCAAGGGTTCTTGTGGACAACTTCGTCTGTCGATTTGATGTTCCGTTGGAACTGCACTCGGACCAGGGAACGAACATTGAATCGGGGGTTTTCCAAGAGATGTGTCGTCTTCTTGGAATAAGGAAAACTCGAACAACATCTCTTCGTCCACAATCTGATGGAATGGTGGAGAGATTTAACAGGACCTTAGAGGAACATCTTTCGAAGGTGGTTTCCAAACATCAGACAGACTGGGACCGACATCTACCACTGTTTCTGATGGCCTATCGCGCGGCAGTTCATAAAACTACAGGTCAGACTCCGGCAAAAGTGATCTTCGGGAGGGAACTGCGGCTTCCATGTGACTTGGTGTTTGGATCACCAAGGGAGATCCTCAGGGAGGCGATGGGTTTCGTAGACGACTTGAGGGAAGCGATATTGGAGACGCATGCCCTGGTGCGGACGAAGATCAACTTGGCGACGGACCGGATGAAGACAAGATATGACGTGAATGCCAACCATGGTGGTTTCAGTGAGGGCGAATTGGTATGGCTATACAACCCTCAGCGAAAGAAAGGAGTTTCGCCGAAGTTTACGCCATCTTGGGAAGGGCCGACAAAGTGCTGAAGAGGATCAACCACTTGGTATACAGGATCCGGCGTAGCTTCAGGAGTAAAATGAAAGTGGTACACCTGAACAGACTAGGCAAGTATAGTGGCGCAGTGACTGATTGGAACTGATCGGGACGATCATTCCTAAGGGAAAGGAAGTGTAACGCAGTGTAAATAGATGAAATAGAATTTAGAATAGAATTGTAGAATTTAGTAAATAAAAAAAGTTTTTAGAAGGATCTGATAAGAGGAAAGCGGCCGCGATAACGAAACAAACGGCAGATAAGCGTTCCAGAAATTTCGGCAAACGATAAGCCTTATCTGCCGGATTGTTCTGGAACCTGGAGGCCAAAACTATAATATAAGGCGGTCAGCTTTCTCTCGAATCAGTCAGTTAGAATCAGTGTAATTAGTGAGTTAGTAAAAGTCAATAATAAGTGAGTTAATTGTTCAATTGTGGTGATCCAAGTTTAGTTTAGTAATAAAGTGGGTATTATTTTCAATTCACGTGTGAATCAATTCGAACCGATAAAGCTCGTAACAATATTAAGAAAATCTACCGCACGGCCTTGAAGCCGAATTGGAAAAAAGTCAAATTTCGATTAATAAATAAAAAACTTCCGAAGAAAATATTTTTCGGGAAACTTTCATTTTTTTTTTGTTAAAATTTCAACAATCCAAATATCAAAAAAAAAGTTGAAATTTTCCAAAAATATTTGTCAATTCTGTTTTAATTGTTTATCAAAGCGCGACAAAAAAATACTAATTTAAGAAACAGGTCAAAATCTTCACTTGCAAGTTACGAACAAATATGAATACTAAACCAACTGCAATCAGCAATATGCACAAGTTATCCAAATGGATCGAGTTACACAGTATCATATATCAGTAAAGTGACGATATGAAAGATTGCGAATTCGAACGACGTAAACCGAACTTCTTACTCAATTCCCCTCCGAAACCCCTTCCGTATCTGTTCTCCTAACCCCCCTCAACAGGTCATTTAAATCCGAGAGCAAAATCGTACTTAGCGATTTACCCAGAGGATTTATCAGACCCCCGCCTTAACATTTAACCAGAAATGCTCCAAATTTCGATACTAAAAATAAAATTTTGTCAGGATATGGAAAAATTTTGGAGTTTGTTTAAATTTTTGAAGAAAATCAACATTATGAATATAAGTCAAAATTGTTTCGAAAAATCAACAATCAACATTTTAAATTAATATAAAGTTAAAATTTTATCAGCAAAAGTCGAAATTTTGCTAGATAAGAAAAAAGAAATGTTAATGATTTAATTAAAATGTTGCCAGAAAACATTGAAATTTTAAACTTTGTTTAATTTTCAGAAAGTAAAACTCATGTTAAAATGTTGTCAATAAGGTCAAAATTTTAAATTGCAATTAACATTTTGCCAGAAACAGTCGAGCTTTCGAAGTCAAAAATAAAATTTTGGAAGGGTCTGTAAATAGTTTAAAATTCGTTAAAATCTTGTTAAAGTTAACATCTTGAACATAAAAATTTAAATTTTGCCAAAAAAAATTGAAACCTAAAGTTAATATTTTGCCTGAAGAAGTCAACATTTGCAACAAAGTAAAATTTTGCCAGATTGTGAGAAACCGTTAGAATTTTGCCAGAAGTCCAGAAGTCAAAAATTATACAAAAAAGGTTAAAATGTAGAGAGTCAAAATTTTAAATCAACAATTAACATTTTACCAGAATACAATCAGAATAAATATTTTGGACTTCCTTAATGTTTTGTCATAAAGTCACAAAGTCAAAATTTTAAACATAAACGTTATGATTATTCCAAAATTAATCTTTTGCCAGAAAGAGTCAACATTTTAAAGATGGTGTTAAAACTGAGCTAGCAACATCGAAATTTTGAACTTCATTTTACTAGAAAACCAAAATTCTACAATAAAATTTAAAATGTAGCCAAAAAACGTCGAAATTTTAAATCTAAAAAAGTTAACATTTTACCAGAAATAGTCCAGATTTCTAACCTACAAAAAATGTTGGGCTGTCCTACAATTTTTCCAAGAAGTTAACGTTTTTAACATAATACTTAAAATTTTGCCAAAATAAAAATTGAAATCTAAAATAGGTAAAAAAAGTAAAAATTTTAAACGTAAAGCTCAAATTTTACCGGAAATTTATCATTTTGAAAAAGCAGATGGAGCTCGTTAATTAAATTTGGACCCTCGTAACTGGTAGCTTAAGTGACCTTTACTGGCGACGACGATTTCGAAGGTTAAATATTAACGCGGTATAGCGACAATGCTCCGCCATTAGTTGTTATTGGACGTCCGTTCGTTTCGATTTTAACGGATTCCAATCTAGATGGCACCAGACTAATGGTCCTACTACATTAAGCCAATTTGCCCGGTGGCTTTAGCGTAACTTCATTAACACTGACATATGGGACAATCCGTTTAGCAAAAGGGCATTTGATGTCGACGGTCTTCGTTTGAAAGTTACGAAGGGACGCGGAAAACCACCAGATTGTAATTAATTTCCATCAATCAAACCATCAAATTTATGGGCCTTTCAAATCGACTGCGGTCTTGCGGTCAAGCGTTATGGGTCGACTTGCAATATTAAAAAAAAAGAAAAACTGACTTATAAATTCATAGGACTCAGAATCATCTTTTGGGAGCGTGAATATGCTCCAAAATAAAAACCCAAATCTTGGACAAAACCATTTGAATTCTGAATCGACTGTTTTTATCTCTTTCATAAAATTAATTGTAGGAATAAAAAAACAGTTGATTTCCATGATTTTGCCCAAAGGCAAACAATTTTAATTTCGACTTTCTGACAAGATTGTCGTTTCAATTGCATTTTAATTCTAAAATGGATATTTTTACACTTCAAGGCAAGATTTTACCTAAGCTTAAGAATTTGACGTTTTATAGAAACATTTTCATAAGTTTCAAAATATTGATTTTTTTTGCTAATTTCAGATTCCGAAATTTTTCATAATTTTCGAATTTCCTACTTTTATGGTTGAATTCTTGGATAATTGTTCAGCAAAATTCTAATTTCGGCTGAAAACTATTACTTTTGCTGGAAATAATTATCCTCGTAGCTCTGAAAAAATTTTCGACTCAAAATTTTTCTTTGGCAGTATTTAAAGAAAAACTAGAAGTTTTTACTACAGGTTTTCTGATAATTCAGAACTCATAAAATATGTTAACAATAACAATTGAAAATTTCATTATGTTTGAACAAATATTAGATATAATCGGACCAGGTTTCCCTTTTCAGCATCAATGGCGTAATATATCAATGATTTCTGTAGCTTCAAAAAATGATGTCTTTCTAACAATATTTTAAGTATAGTTTCTATCTGAATTTTAACTTTTTGGCAAAAATTGAATAGTAGATTCAGAAATTCGACGATAAATGGAATAAGAAACGCAACCGTTTGGTAAACGGGTGACCAGTACGTCAAGAAAAGAAAGAGAACCGTTGTTTTCGATTTCCATAGTGAAGCTAATGGAAGAATGTAAACTGTTTAGGTGTTCCAAAAATAAATTTAGTGAATCCTTGCCATGTGGCCATACAATAAATGTATCATCTACATAACGAAGCCAAACCTTGGGTTTTAAATCGGCAGTTTTTAACCATTCTTTCATTTTTGCATATTCCCTTATATTTCTGTTTTTATTTATTGTTTCTTTTCTTTGTTCCTGAAGAAACCCCCTACGATGATGGGCGAAACGTCGAACACTTTTAGTAGTTCTTTGACACGGTCCAATCCCGGAAGAAGTATATTCTGTATTCTAAGTTCAAATTTAAAATTTTTGAAAACGAAAATAAATTTCAGAATTTTTTTATAATTTTCCGGTTTCGTGTCACAATTTGAGTTTGTTTTTATAAATTTCAAGTTTTTCACGATCTAAGCTTTTTCCTCTAAATTCAGAATTTAAACAAAATATTTAGACATTAAAATTGTCGGTATTTAAACCAAAATTTAAGTCGACATTTTTTTCACAATATCGACTTTAATTTTAAAATTTCAAGGATCTTCTAGCAGGATAAGTAGGGCAAAGTGAACTTTAAATGAAAACCTATAATGGAATTTTCGCTAAATTATTATTATTAAATTATCAGATTATCACCTCGAAATATCAACAAAATTTATGTGCATTTGGGCTTGATATTTTAATGTGATTTACAAGATATTAAAAGATATTTTTGAAATTTTTTAACTACATAAATTAGAAAAAGGAAACTAATGGCATTTCTCAGTTAATGTTTCGTAGTATATTATGAATTTGTTATCGCAAATTTTAGTTGATTTTATACGCGAAAATCTATAGAAAATGTAGGAACAAATAAAAAAAATTAAAATTTGTAAAATATTCACTTTAACAAAAATAATAAAATATAAAAAGTACTGTGCATTCTGAATTTTATTTAACTTTACCACACTATGTTAAAATACGAATTGTACAAAAAAACAACTTTACTTTAAAAATAACAAAAATTTGTTATATTCTGAAGGGTAAAAACTTCAACTTAATTTTTTTTCAAAGCGTTGCACCAATTTTTATTGGTGAATTTTCTATATGTTATAGTACTTGATGGGTACTCTAACATATATTAATTTCGTGATTGTATCTCGGATAAAACTATTTAAAAAAATTAAATTATTTTTTTATGAATTTTTGGGATGGCTAGAAATAATAAAAATATATATAATATATTCCAAAATATTAGCTATAATATGCCGTTAGTTTCATCTTTTTAACTTATTTAGTTCAAAAGATATAAAAAAATTAAGAAATCTTCTTAAATTGACAATTTCTTTAATACATCGTAGTCACGGTGAAATATCGAGCCCAAATATACATAAATTTTGTTCATATGCCGAAGTGATAACTTTTTGAAAATATTACTATATGTTCCTATTTGGGGGCGACTTTATTATCTTTTTTGTATTTTTAAATTCAATTCAAATTCAAAGAAATCAAAGAAAAAATTGGAATATCAAGCTTAAAGTGGAAATTTAAGAAAAAAAAGTAAAAACCTCACATGGTGATAAATCGAAATGATTAAAAAATGAGACAAACTTTTATATTTTAACTTATTTTTGACTTAAAAACGAAAACCTGGACTTTTTTTAGAAGCTTTGAATTTTTTTCGTCATTTTGGGTTCAGGATTCGACAAAAATGTTTGTTTATATTTGATTTATTTTGTATGAAACTCCTTGAAGTGTCCATTTGGCTCAAGTTCCTGTTAACACTTCAAACATCAAAGTTCTTCATCAGCATCATCTCTTTTATACGAAGTTATTAGCACATTTTGCAGGAATGTAACCCGTAAGCAATGTAAGGAAAAGTCAATAATAGTATGATTAAATTTTTTATATTTAAAATGACATTTAAAAAATTTAATGTTTAAAACAAATAACACCACCGCCATCTGCGGTTAAACAATATAAAGATCCACTATAATTTATTTTTTCCCTCCACCTCTTCATCTAAATCAGGACTTCTAAAACTGTTTTTAGTCATTACCCTATTTTATGATTGTGATTTTTTTCGAAACCCTAAAAATATAAAATAAAGATAATTTATTGATTAGGCAACAATAAATATGAAAAAATACAGTTTTAGGAGTCATTTAGAAACATACTAAAATATTAAATTAAAAATGGCACGAAAAGCTAGAACTGTATTTTTACAAAAATAATAAAACTCAATTTTTGAACAAAACTCAATTTTTGAACAAAACTCATTTTTTTGCCAAGGACAGAAATCGTGAGAACTGGTACCTTGTTCGTAAGATCGTGAATTGTAATGCAAATCGTTTGATCTCAGGAATAATCGAGAGTTCTGGCAATCCTATTCACGCTATAGTCAGTGTTGCTGAATGGTAGTCTTGACCCATATTGCGCCATATTCAAACTCTCACAAATGTATTTAAATTATGTTACATTAAAATCTCTTGCTCCAAGACTTTGGTAAGCGACCTGATTTGGGGGGGTCTCGACCCATAAGAAGTCCTGATCTAAATCATCGTAAAAATTGTCTCTTGCCCAGTGGCCGTTCGTAGCCAAAACTAATGGGGGTGCTGCGACAATGCTTAGCGTTATAAAATTGTTAAGATTTCGACTGAAAATTTCGACATTTTGAAAACGTTACTTTTCGAAAATTTTAGATTTCTTTAAAAACAATGAAAACTTTTGATAATGTCGCGTTTTTTGAAAGGTCGGATTTTTCCAAATTTCGACTGTATTGCAAAACTTAGATTTTTTTGAAATCTCACCTTATTTTATTTTTAAGTACTGACTTTTCTGAAAAACTGTGAATACTCTTTTAAAAATGTCCGTATTTTCGTAAATATTTAGACCTCGGTGTCCTGTTTTTTTTTGTAATTTATTTTTGAAGATTAATTACATTTTTTTTCATTTTTACCATTTGAAAATTCTTATTTTTTCTGAAAATGTAGTTTGTCAAAACTGCACATTTGACGTTTTAAATTGTCGACTTTTTTCTAAATTTCATCTTTGTTTATATTTTTTTTTTTTGGAAAATTATAATTTTTTACTGAAAATTTCGATTTTTAATAATTTCGACTGGATTTTATTTAAATGTCAACTATTTTTTAAAATTTCGACTTTTTTTGTAGTTTCGATTATTTTTTGATTTTGTTTGTTGAAAATTTCGCTACTTCTAAATTTTCTAATTCTTTCAAAATTCAATTTACTGAAAATTTTGAAATTTTTGTTTGACATTTTTTCAAAATTTTAATTTTTTTGACTTAAAATTTCAACTTTTTTAAAAAATGTTCCACTTTAATTCAAAATTTCAACTAACAAAAATTTAAACTTTTTCCAAAATTTTAACTTCTCGATATTGCAACTTTTGAAAACCACGATCTATCTGATAATTTTCACTTGTTTTAAATATACCGGTTTCGAAAATTTTGATTTTTATTGAAAAGTTGAGTGCAACTTTCCCAACTATTTAAAATTTAAACTTTTTTAAAATTTCGAATTATTTCGTAAATTCGATAAAAATTCTCAAATCTTTGAAAATGTCGATATTTTTTTAATTTCGACCTTTTCTTTTTGAAAATTTCTTCTTTTGCAAAATTTTGACTTTTTTTGGAAATTTGAAAGATTTTGAAAATGTTTGCCTTGTCAACAAATTTCGATTTGATTTATTAAAAATTTTAACCTTTTCTTAAAACTGCACTTTTTTGAAATTATCGACATTTTATTTTAATTCCCACTTTGTTCAAAATTCCAGCCTTTTTCAAATGTTCGAACATGTTCGACAGTTTCCAAAATTTAAAATTTTTGGAAAATTTAAAACTTTTAACTATTTATTTCTTTTTAACTATTTTCAAAATTTTGACATTTTTTGCAATCTGTCGATCCTTTATTTAAAAATTGTGGTTTTTTTAAGTCCGACATTTCTTAAAACCTTTTATTGAAATTTTCGACTAATATTTTTTAAAATTTCGACTCTATTTTAAAACTTCGACTTTTTTCAAAAATTCGACTCTTTTAGAAAACTTGACTTTTTTTAAAAGTTCGAACTGTTTTTAAAGTTTTATTTACACGTTTTTTTAACACTTCCAATTGAATCTTCCATTTAAATTTTTTCAAAATTTTATCTTTTCAAAATTTCAACTTTTTTTTTAAGTTTTATTTGCACGTTTTTTTAAACATTTCCAATTGAATCTTCGATTTAAATTTTTTCAAAATTTTATCTTTTCAAAATTTCAAATTTTTTGATAATTACACATTTTTCGATAATTTTGAGTTTTCTCCAATATTTAAAAAAATTAGTTTCTTTGAAAATTTAATTAAAAACTCTGCAATTTATTTTAAATGTCGATATTTTTCTAAAAATTCGTCTGTTATTCACATTCCCAAAACTGTTGAAAATGTCGATCATTTTAAAAAGTGAAATCCTTTTTTTTTAAATATGACTTTCTATAAAAATTTCAAAATTTTTTAAGGTTTAACTTCTTTTTTTTAAACTCGTCGTGCTAATGATTTTCTTTTTAAATTTACATTTTTTGAGAAAAATTTCGAAATAACACTCGAATTTAAAAAAATTAATAATAAAATTTTCTACTTTTAAAATTGTGCAAAGTTTTGAAACAAATTTCCAAAAAAACTTGCATTTTATGTACAAATAATTTGCCAAAATTTAAATTTTATTCAGAATAAATTGGTTTCAAGCTGGATAATTTGATTTTTGAAATGTCTCAGGAACTTCAAAATTACTAGAAAAAAATTAAATTAGAACAGTAAATTGTCAATGAATATTGTTCAACATTTTGATTAATTTTAATTTCGAAATTTTCAGACTCTTCTAGAAATGTTGAGTCTTTTTCTCAAAAATTTCAATAATTCCCACTTTAAAAGTCGAAATTATAAAAATATTTTTGATAATTAATTTATTTGAAAAAAAATTCTTTTCTTTAATTCCGAAAATATTTTTGTTGTTGAAATATGTTGTTTACAAATAAGAAATTTCAACTTTTTCTAAAAATATGGTCTGCTTTCTCTCTTTTTTTCATCGAAATTCAAATTTTAAATTCACACTTGAGAATTTCAAGAATAAATTTAACATTTCTAGAAAAATTGGAAATTCCGATTCAGAATTTCCTTTGGTCCTACAGTAGTAGTAATTTTTTAGAGAAATATCAAATTGAAAAAAAAGTTGAAATTTACAAGGTTCATTTTTGCTTGAAATTTCAATATGTTTCCGAAAGTTTTCTTATTTTTATGCAGATTTGAAGTTTATTTTCCCTAAATTTATACTTAATAATTTTCAGTTTCTTATCAAAATTATAAAATAAAAAGGTCTTTAAAATATTAAAATTTCGTTAAAAAAACTCTTAAATTTCCAAAACAAAATCTCCAGGAAATATCGAAATTTCAAAAAAAAAAAAATCTTTGCTTAAAATGTTTAGAGAAAAACACAAATTTTATAGGAAAAAAAGCAAAATTTTTTAGGGAAAAAATCGAAATTTGAAAAAAGTTTGAAGTACCTTTACAAAAAAGTCGAAATTTTTTGTTTTTCCCAAAATGTTGAAATTTTTATACAGCTTTCAGGGTTTTTTCCAAACATTTTTTGTCAAAACTACAAAATAAAATGAACTTTAAATTTTCAAAGTGTCGTGAAAAAGCTTGACATTTTTAAAGCAAATTAGAGGAACATAAAGGGAAATCTGGAGAAGATGGAATTTCTAGAAGAAATTTTAAGAATAACACTTTTAGGAAAATGGAAATTTCAAGAAAATTTCTTTTTATAAAATATTTAGGAAAAATGGAAACTGCAGAAAAAATCAAAATTTCCTAAAAAAAATTGAAACAGCTGAAAAAAACGAAAAATTTTTATACAAAATGAGATTTGAGGTATAAATTCAAAGATACTTATTAACTTATTTTTTAGAGAAATAGTAAAATGCGAGATGAGTTGAATTTAGATTTTTTTCTTGAAATTGTAATTATTCTCTCAAAATATTAACATTTTTAAAGAAATTTGAGTTTCTTTCTTAAAATTTTAATTCCTGCTCGAAATATTGATTTTTTCCTCAAAACTTTTACAAAAATTAAGTATTGAAAATGTGATTTTGATCTACACAATTAAAAATAAAATAGGTTTTTTTTAAATGTCGTAACTTCGTGAAAGAAACTTAAAATTTGTCTAAAAAAGAAATCAGAGGAAATTTAAAGTTTCTACAAAAAATTGTGTAATGAAGTGTTCCGAAAATTTTGAGAAAAAAACTCCTAAGCGAAATTAGGGTGCTGCAGTTCCACAGTGCCTATACTCCAGTCGCCACTGCTCCTGCCTCTTACCAGTGACATAATAATTAACTCCTTGGTTAATTAATTGTTTAAAAATCTTCCAAAAAAAAGTATAACAAGGGTTGGCTGCTCGAACCCATAAGTGAGCCGAATCAGTATATCTGTGAGTGACCGACACATAAGTTGACCTGACCAGAGTGACCGTTCCATTAAATTAAAACTCGCAGACTTCGAACCCAGGAGCTCTCGAAGTTTCCCCTTAAAAGTTAAAGGTTGCACTGCCGATAATTGTTTATTAGAGTTTGCGGTCCCGGTAATGGAGTTTCACTTTGACTGGAAACACGCTTCCCGTATTAGAAAAGGGAAAATAAAAATGAAAATGGGCCACATATATCAAACTTTTCTTACGAATCGTGGCGCATTACAATCAATACTTTCCAAGTTGTTGAATACCGAAAATCTGCTTACGATCATATTGTAGCGAAAACTTTTTCCTCACCGATGATTTCAGACAAACCGGCTGGCTGTTTTTTCGCCCGTATTGATGTCGGAATAAATACGCTTCCAAGGCTCATGAATAATTTGGCCCATTTGTCTGTTGTCGGGCTTACGGTGTAATTTAAACTTTTACACAATATGGATCGCGTGATTGCCTTCTATTATTCGTGGATATTTTAAACAATTTAAATGACCGCCTGTCCGTTTACGTGATAACTTCATTTATTCTGAATAACAAACGGAAAAACGAGTTTTCCTTCGATTAGCGCTGTTTTTGTAAGCGTTAGCCTATCACTCGATTAAACACCGCATTATCCCAGAGTTATGTAATATTTTGTCGAACTGTGATGTTTTTATAGTAAACCAATACTAGATTGTGAGGTTAGATTTGAAGATGAAGGTCGAATACTTTCAGTAATTCCATGAACGATCCATTCTTGGAAAGCGGTCAATTAATTAAATAAAAAATTAATTTTGACTTTAACAGTTTTATAAGAACTGCTATGTACAAATAATTTTCTAAAAAATACAAAACCTGGATTTAGTTTAAAAAATCCAATCTAAAATTTTCCAATTGCGAATTTATTTATATTAATTTATATTTCATAACTTAATTTCGTCAGCTTATCGAAATGCTGTGTATGTACCACATATCAATTTTTACTTAGATGCACAAGTTACTCTAGGCCCCATACATTCGTCTATCAAATTTTTCAGGTTTTCGCATTACTATACCCACAAATTAAAGAGTTGATTGGAAAGCCAGTAGATCAAATTTTATAATAACGATACTGGGCAAAACCACACGAATTTAATTTAGGTAAATGTAGCTTGGGCAAAATCATTAGAATCGACTTTCTTCATCATCAAACGAAAGACAATTTTACCGAAGGTTTACTTTTTTTAAGCCTATTTACGCTTACGGTCTAAACAGAAACCGAATTTTGGCTTCTGCTCTTATTTCGGCCGAAAATGAAACCGAAACTTGTATTAGTATACACATACAATTAAAACAAAACACTAACAAGCAACAACAAATTAAATGTTTAGCTAATACGGGTACTTTTTAATGTTACTGCTAAATTAGCTACTTTTAGTTTAAATTTAAAGTTGATGTTTTTGAAGAGTTTAAACTCTTTAAATTTCGAGAAATAAATAAAATTTTAGAAATCAAAATTTAAATTTCGAAAACAAAAGGAGCCAATATCTCAAGTTTAAAGTACCAATATTTTAGAAAACAAAAAAGAAAGTTTTCGGATTTTTAAAACGAAAATTTGAAAACATAAACAAAAATGTTCTTAACACTTAAATTTTTTAAAAGAAATTTTAAAGTTTTGAAGGATATTTTGATTTTTAACCTTAAAATTTTCCTTTTCTAGAAACTTCTCAACAAAAAAAAGGTAATTTTATCAGAATTTTAGGTTATCTGATTTATCAAAATGTCATGTTAAACGCAAAATTTTATTTGTGTCAATTTTGAGATTCTCGCGAAATGGGAACTTTTTTCTCGAAATATGGTGTTAAAACTTAAAAATTTTAGCTAAATAATGTTACTTCTACTTAATTAATCTTTAAACACTGACTGGCAGACAATGCACAGACTAAATCGGTGCGTGTGGGAGCATGAAATCTCAGACAGGTGTTTTCTATAATACGTGGGTGAGCACTAAGAGAGAATTTTTCAAAATAAAGCCTCTAAGGTGGTAAAAATAAGCATTAAGAATCACTTAAAATGTATGCAGTGAATAATACACACCACTGAATTTAAAGTTTCCTATACGCGTTGAGAGCGGACGTGGTTGAATGTGTCTCCGCACGAATTTATCAAAATTTTTGCAGGTGGTCAGAGTTCTTTTTTTCATAACATATAAATTTCTAAACATTTGAATTTTTAACTCGAAAATTTTGGCTTTAATTTGGCACTCCCTTGAAAAACGTTTTTTTTTAGACATGTTGAAGTTTCTTCTCGAAATATCGATAGCATTTCCAAATTTTGCTTTGAATTCAAAATTTCGAGAAATAGTTTTGTAGACAATTTTAAATTAAAGCCAAAATTTTGCTTTGTGCTCTTTTCTTCGAAATTCCTTTCATATTTTGAACTCGTAAATTTTTCTAAAGTTGGACTTCTTTTAAAACTTTTCAGTTTAAAACTTCTCGAATTCGTTTTATATAGTTTTCAAAATTTTAAATCAGATTGTTCAAAGAAAAAAATAATCTACACCTTAAAAAATTAAAATTTTCAAAAAGGTTTGGAAGTCTCCGTAACTTTCAAAAAATCAAAGTTACAAAATTTCGAAGTTTCGAGAAAAAGGTCAACATTTTCAAAAAACTTTTAAAACATCGAAGTTTTCTCAAAAAGTCGAAATTTTGAAAAAAGTTTCACATTCCGGAAATAGTCATAATTTTCAGGAAAATTCGAAATTTAATAATAAAAAGTGGAATTTTTTAAAATTTTAATTTGTTTTAGATCTTCGAATTGTTCTCAAAATTGAGACTTATCAAGATTTTTCCATTTTTGTAAATTTCGACTTTTTGAAAGTTACGGAGACTTCCAAACCTTTTTGAAAATCTCAATTCTTTTGAAAATTTTAATTTTTCAAGGTGTAGATTTTTTCGAAAGTTTCGGATTTTTTTTCTCATAATTTTCACTCTTTGGCAATACCTACGTTTTCTGACAGTGTGAAATTTGTGAACGCTAGAATTTTTTCAAAACTTCGACTTATTTCGAAATTTTCAACTTTTTCCAAAGTGTCACCTTTTTCTTCAAAATTTCAACTTATTTCAAAATTCAAACCTATTGAAAAATTTAGACATTTTTGTAAATCATTTTTTTTACAAAATTTTAGCTATGCTTTAAAATTTCGACTTTTTTAAAATGTCAAATATTTTTCAAAATTTTAATTTTTTGCAAACACTCAATATTTTTTGGAAACTTCAACTTTATTCAAAATTTGGACATTTTTCATCGAAACTTTTTTACAGAATCTTAGCTACCCTACAAAAATTTCGACTTTTTTTTAAATTTCAACTACTTTTCAAAATTTAAGTTTTTTTGCAAATTTTCAATTGTTTTTAATTTTGACTCTCTTTAAAATCTCGACTTTTTTTTGAAAATTTTGTTTTTGTTTCAAGTCGAGACCTTTCTTGTAAACCTTTTTGGAAATATTCTACTATTTTTCAAGTTTTAGAATCATTTTAAAACTTTTTTCAAAATATTGATTTCTTTGTAAAATTTCTACTCTTGAAAATCGTTTCGACATTTTTTAAATTTTTTCCAAAGATTGCCATTTCAAAATTTGAACTTTTCCACATTCTTTTTTAAAATGTTAATTACCTAAATATTCAACTTTTCAGTATTTTAATTTTTTTAAATTCGTTTCGACATTTCAAAATTTGAAAATACATCATATTTTTGGAGTTTTATATTACAAGTAGTTTTCAAAATTTCAACTGTTTCAAAAATTTCTATATTTTCTAATAAATTTTGCTACCTATTTTCAAATTTTCGAATTTTTGTTACCTCTTTAAAGGTGACATTTTTTTAAACATCGATGTTTTCCTATGTTCTAACTTTTTTCGTTTGGAAATTCCCATAAAAATTTCAACTTTGAAAATTTTGACTTTTCAAAATTTTCAACTTTTTTGAAATAATTGATTAAAAATGTCGACTGTTTTTAAAAATTTTAACCTTCGAAAATTTGAAATGTTTCGATAATTTCGCCATATTTTTAAATTCTCATTTTTTGAAAATTTTCATTTTTTTGAAAATGACTTTTATTTGAATAATTTGAGTTTTTCAAAAATTCCCACTTTTCAATTTTCACCTTTTTTAAAAACATCGCTTTGTTTGAAAACAAGCAAAATTTGGACTTTTGTAATTTTCGAAATTTTTTCACAATTCTCACCGTCTCTTTTTAAAACCTTTACTTTTTTCAAGAAACCCACTTTTTTTTCAAAAATTTTCAACTTCGTTCAAATTTTTGACTATTTATTTTCGGGTAGTTTAAACTTAGTTTTAAATTCGACTTTTTTTTTCAAAACTTTAAGCCTTTATGTAATAAACTGGTCTTTTTTTTGGAAAACTGAAACATTCGACTTCTTTTCAGTTAAAAGTTGAAATTTAATAAAAAATAAACTTGAAAAAGTAAAATATTTTTAAAAAAGAGTCAAATTGTTTAGTTTTTTAAATAAAGGTCCAGATTATTACTTAAGGGCCGAAAGGTCGAAACTTTTTCAACATTTTTGAAAAAAGCTCAAAATTTTCAAAAAAAAAGTAGAAATTTCGAGAAATAAAAAAAAATTTGAACAAAGATGCAAATTGCTAAAGTGGAAAATGAGTACCTTAAAAAAGGTAGAGGTTTTCAAAAGAAAAAAACAGTGAAAATTCTGAAAAATTTAAAATCAAAATTTTGGAAAAAATCAAATAAAAAAAGTGAATATTTTCGAAAAAAACGACTTTTTCTGTTAAAAGTCTAGTTTACTACATAAAGGTCAAAACTTTTACAAAAAATCGAAGTTTAAAAAGTTTAAATTTTCAAAAAAAAAGTCAAAACTTTGAGAAATAATCAAAATTTGAAAAGAAATGGAAAATTTCAAAAAAGTGTATCTCTTGAAAAGGCTAAAGGTTTCACAAAAACTGCTTCAACATAATCAGATTTATTTAAAAAAATCAAAATCTCAAAAATGTCGAAATTTTTAAAAAAGGTCGTGTCAACATTTTCAAAAAATTGAAAAGAAATTAAAGTTTTAAAAGAAAGCGAATTTGGAAAAAATGAAACTTATAAAAAAATGGAAAATTGGAAATTTGAAATTTTCAAAATATAAAGTCGAATTTTTCAAGAACGGGAAGATTTTCACAAAAAAAACGAAAAATCAGATTGCTTTTTCAAAAAACAATCCTCACTTTTAAAGTCAAAATTTTGACTTTCTGAAAATATTTAACTTCATATTTTAAAAATTTCGAATTTCCAAAACAAAATTAAAAAAAAAACAATGTTTTCAAAAGACGAAACTTTCAAAAAGTGCAAATTTTTAAAAAGAATTGAATTGTTTATAAAAAATCGAATCTAAAGAGTCAGATTTGTAAAAAGGTTGAAATTTAGAGTCAAAATTTTAAAAGAAGGTATGCATTTTTAATAACAAGTTGGGGTTTTGAAAAAAGGTCAAAATTTTCAAATAGAAGGTCAAAAATTTAAATAAAGTCGAAATTTTACACAAAAATCAACACTAAACTAAACTAAAATTAAATTATTTAAAAAGAAATTGAAAAATAAGAAAGAAAACAAAATTTTTAATAAAAACAAAAATAATCAAAAAAATCGAAATATGTATATGAAAAAGCTAGAATTTTAGAAAAGGTGGAATTTTCAGAAGTCAAAAATTCGGAAAAATTTTCAAAATTAGAGCAAATATTGAAATGTTGAGAGTCGAACAAGAAAATGTCGAGATTTTTAAAGAAGTCGATCAAATTAATCTGAAGTTATCAATAAAAATCAAATTCTTCAAAAAAAAGTTGGAATTTTCAAAAATATGACCCAAGAATCCTTTCTCTTCTTTCACAAAGACGAAAGCGCGGAAATTTGCTGGTAATTTAATATGATTATCATGATATAACACATGGTGGACCAATTTTTCCAGTAAAAATAATGTAATTTAGTTACATTTACCTTATACTAAAAGTGGATATTAACAGAGATACAGGGTGTCAAAGTTGAAAAAAAAATTCGATTTTTTCGTATAATTATGGAATGAATTGTAATATAAGCACGAAATTTGGCACAAGTGGGTTTCTTAAGTCGACAAACTCTAATTTGCTAACATATTACCAATAGCGGATAGGGGGCGCTACCTGCGCTGTCTTGCATAATATTAAATCATCATACATTTTTTGGGCACCCACGTATATTAATTTTAAATGGGTTATTTTATTTCCCCATATTTTTTACGTAAAAAAGGTGTACTTTCTGAAAGTTGATACAAGCAACCGTTTCCAAGATATTTGCCTTTAAAGTTTGACGTGCCTTGGTTGTAAATTACTAAGATATTAAATTTTCGAAGTAGGCTTGAAAAAAAAGTAATCATAAGACAGCTTCGAAACTAATTTATGTCAAATATTACGTTGCTGATAATATTATTACCTAAATTTTGAAAATCTCAATAAAGAATATCCAAAAAATTAAGACGAAATTTATTTTCTAACATAAAGATGTGAGATATGATCTCTGAGTCCGCACAAGAAAATTTTAATAGTCTGGGTGGTCAAAGCAGATATTTGGGGATGAATTTCAATAAAAGACGGCCAGATTTTAAATTGTTTACAATCCCTTTACATGAAAAAGGTCATTTCCCACATACTTATTTTTGAAAATAAATTTTGTTTTGGTATTTTATTTAAATTTGCTTTAGAAATTTAAAAAATGTGTAATAATAATATCAGTAGAGTAATATTTGAAATAAACTATTTTAGAGTCAGTTTTATTACTTTTATTTTGAAACCTACTGCGAAAAATTTTACATAATTTACAAATTTACATAACTTAAAATAAACGTACGGCAAACTTTGAAGGCAAATATCTTGAAAACGATTGCTTGCAACATTTAGAAAGTATACCTTTTTTATGAAAAAAATGTAGGTAAATAAAAATATCTATTTAAAATAAGTGTACATGAAGGCACAAAAAAGTTATAATGCTTTAGAATAATACAAGGTGGCGCAGGTGGCGCCCCCTATGAGTTACTGACAATTTGTTAGCAAATTAGAATTTCTTAACCAAAGAAATCCCCTTATGCCAAATTTCTTGTCTATAATGAAATGTGTTCATCAGTTATGCAAAAAAATCACAAATTTTTTTTTCAACTTTGACACCCTGTATCTCTGTTAATATCAACTTTTGGTAAAAGGTAAATGTAGCTAAACCAAGTTATTTTTATACGAAAAATCTACGCTTGCTCTATGTACGATTACTTACGGTCCAGCCTGTATAAGACTGGTAATGTAACCCGCTATATCTCACTGTTACGATAAGTGGCACTAAAACCGGAGACGATTGAAAAGAGAACACTATATGAAAGATAGACAGTAGAAGGGCTGCCTTGAGTAGATTAAGCACTGCTTCCTTATGCAAATGTTGATAGTTTATGCAATTGTTTCGAAATTTTTCGGTTTTATATTTATATTTCAATTACAAAATAGGCAAGACTTGTTTTGTGCCTATGTGCAACAGCGGTTATAAAAACTGTCATGAAAAAGTGTCGTTGTTTCGAGTGCCTAAGGACAAAGTTGATATGTGGAGACGAAAAATCTCGCGAAATGACTGGCTGTTGTCAACTCGAGATTTTGTATGCGAAAAACATTTAAGTGCAGATTTTGCTTTAAGAGAAATGAACAATGAACTGAAAAGAATACGTATTTCTTAATAAATTTAATCAGTTTCTATTAAATGAATATCTTATGCCCAAAGTAATTTAAACATGAAATCCTTTTTGTATGTTTAAGAAAGGAAAATGATATTAATAGACAGACGAGCCGTTTGGTTTATCAGGGTCTGGCGTATGTATAGAACATTAGCTATAACTTTTTTTAAATGTTTATATAAAAAATGTGTCAAATAAACTTTTTTGGTTAAATGCCACTTTACAGTGACTTACATTTTGTTTTCTTAGCTCTTATTTTGTTGGTAACTAGTTTTTGAATTTTAAAATGACACCTATTTTTTTTTATTTGGTCTTTTAAAAAAATCTTAACTTTCTGCATTCGGTAACGTCAAATTTATAACGGTCAGATTCGGAGAATTTTGAGAAATCATAATTTTACTGATCTTTATCATTCATTTTTTAATGTTATTTTTAAGGATATCTAAGTAGCTAAAATGAAATCCTTATCAAAAACAAACATAGATATACTGGCAAAAATTTCCTTTTAATTACAAACACATGTTTAGAAATAATATTAAATTACTACGAACTTTTTCGCTTCTAAACCTTGTAAGATTTGAGGTCACCAAACGCAGAAAGACATGCAAATTCTAAAAAAGCAAACAAAAAATACGAATGTCATTTGAAAATTCAAAGTTTGTTACCGTAGCAATGAAACAAATGCAGTGAAAAAGAAATTAAGGTCACCAAAATGTGGCAAATAATTAACCAAAAAAAGTTTATTTGAAACATTTTTTTAAAATTTTTGTTTAAAAGTTACAGCCATATGTCAAGCGGTGCCGTATACTTTGCCTAGAGTTACGCAAGTTCTTAAACATCTTACTGACTATCCGCCAGTCTCCGTGCCACATTTCGCCTCGCGTCGGAGTACCTGACTTATACATTATCATGATGACCATATTATATGAGCCAAACAGGTGTAGTACTTATTTACCTGCTTACAATATTGTAGAATTGGCAAAATAACTTCCTTGTTCCGAACTAACTCGAGATATAGTCGAAATCACGTATTTATATTTCATACTAGACATTTTTTCACTGCAAGCTACTACAGCATTTAAATATTGTAACGCAATGTAAATAGATAGAATAGAATAGAATTGTAGAATTTAGTACGTAAGACAAGTCTCTAGAAAGATCTGATAAGGGGAAAGCAGTCGCGATAACGAAACAAACGACAGATAAGCGTTCCAGAAATTTCGGCGAACGATAAGCCTTATCTTCCGAAAAGTTCTAGAAGCCGGGAGCCAAAACTATATAAGGCGGTCAGCTTTCCCTCGAGAGAAGTCACTTAAAGTCGGTGTAGTTAAGTAGTGAGTTAGCAGTTATAAGTCAATAAGTGAGTTAATTGTTCAGTTGAAGTGATCCGAGTTGAGTTTGAAAATAAAGTGGGTATTATTCAATTCACGTGTTAATCAATTCGAACCAATAAGCGCGTAACAATATAATGAAAGACAAAATGCAACTGTTAAAATTGCCGGATAGGAAATACGAATCATCTATCATTGTTTATTTTAAAATCTTTAGATTGTTGATTAATAACTTATTAGCAGTCACGAAACTGGATCTCCACCAACCGGCGTCGTAATTTTGATAGCAATCGTATTGTAATGCTCTATTAGACAAGAATTTTATCTGGGAAGTCTACATTTTCAAAAATTAATTACATTAGTTTAAGGCAACATTTTATTTTAGTGTTGAATTTTACATTTTTTCTTTCTTGCCGCATGGAATAAAAATATGCCGAAATATGCAACGTTATTAGAAATATGTTAGCAGCTCAAAAATATGCAAAATATGTATCCATATGCAAGTTGCATATAATCCGCTCTCTACATTTCAGTAATTTAAACAATAATGAGATATATACTTCATCGGCCGTATCGGCATCCTCAAGCGTTTTCAGTTACGGAGTAGCCTTGAGAATGATAGTTCAGCTGGCGAAATACCCAACAATTAATTACTGCTAACTAAGTTTAAGGAGAGAACGCCAACGGATACAAATAAATCCAATCAATCAAATTTGGGAAAATAACGCAAGAAAAATATCTTTACAAGAATGATGACCACAAAATAACCAAAACAACGAACGTATCGTAGATATGAGCGAACAAACATTTGAAAATTGGATGCGTCTGGTTGGCAAACAATAAACATTATTTTATCTGCGGTCTAAAATACAAACTCGGCATTTTAATAAAGAAAATATATTCCGAAGCGTATCTGGAATCGAAGTTTTAAAACTTCTCGAGGAAAATTTGAATAACGACATCTTTGAATGCGTCGCATTGCAACCAGATTGAATTTCCAACGAGATTCTTCAGGAAACGATCTGCCCTTTTAAAAACATATCAAGTTTTTCCTAGCTTTGCAATCCACATTAACAACAACTGTAAATATGCAACCCCCAATTATGTAAACTTTCTGAGGATCGATCGACCTCGTACTTTTAATGCGAATCGTTACGAAAAAATTAATAAAATCGGAGCATTTTTACGAAAACCGTGGGTAATATTTAACGTCGAAATTACCATTATCTAAGCTCACTTTGCGGAAAACGTTACCGCTTGAATTATTCAGAAGCGACGGTAAATCAAATTTATAACACTAAAATTGTTTCGCCGAGAATAGGGGCCAATTTATATCGCTTTGGACATAGAAATGCGCGACGTTTGAACGGGATCGTTCGATGGGACTAGTTTTGGGTAAATTAGGAGCGCGATTCGTGGGCGTCGCGTCGGAGAGGTTTAAAAACTGTTCACCGGTATAAATGTATTCTCGAGGAATTTTCGCGAGAAGCTCAAATTGAACGTAATGGGTTACACCGGGTAGGCAAGGTGAATTTTTATAAGCATTTCATATTCAAATTAAAGCTTACGGTGCAAACGGCCTCTGATAACTCTTATTTATATCGGGTGCAATTTGCATGGCGTATGGGGGGTTTATAATTCGTCCCTTTGCTTTCGAATCCCTCAAAAGCCTCGAATATGGTGCAGGGAGTCAAAATAAATGGCATTTTGATTTTAGTGGCGTGCAGTGCCATTCAAGACAGGGTAGGTAATTAGACATTCGACGATTCCGATATAAACAAAAGTAAACTTTGGATTAAATATGACCCAGTAAAAATCATTGTTTCGTTACAGGCCAGAAAATTCTTGCAATCATCCTATTCGCACATTTAAAAATGGAACACTAAATTTCTATAATATTAAACTTTCCAGTTCACATTTTTTTTTCTTGTGAAATTAATAGTTTATTTGTAATTGACATAGATTTTTTTACTAAAATATTTAAACACAAGATTAAGTGAAGGAATATCCTATGTATATATTAAAATGATTTGGACGCCAATGAAAGTTTTTTAGCCGCTTTAAGCGTTTTCACGATTATCACATTTTCACTGCATTTTCGTACGGTCGGTCACTAATAAACTACAGAACAGTTCAAAGCTTTTCATAAAATAAAACGAATAAATTCCGTTTGTACTAATAAACACTACAAAGCACACACGGAACGTAGATGTAGACAACATAACTAACAAACTGCATTATTTATAAATATCTAGGGGATTTACCGAAATAAAAATTTCTAATGTATTGTACCTCTACCGTAACACAGATGTCGCTGTCATGTTAACATATTAGCACATAAACGGTACTGCCTTTACATCTCCATATAAGCGCTATTGTAGGGATGTCGATCTGAGATCGATTAATTGAAAAATCGATTTTTTCAAGTCTCAAGGTCGATTTTTTAGATCGATCTCAAATATAAGATCGATCTAATGAACGATTCAAAAATCCTAAGAATTGAATCGATTTACCTTAGATGTAGGTCACTGTAAATTTAATGACAAAAATTTTTTATATTTTACATAAGTGTATGTATGTCGTTAAGTTATTCTTCACTTCCATCTACTAGCAATAGCTACGTTAATAGGCCAACAGATGGCAGCATTAACATTTCTTTTCCTTTAATATGTCGCTGACTGAATAGGAAGGATTCACAAAAAGTACCCTACGTTATTTTATTACCTGTTATCTGTCTTAAAAACTTTTATTTAGTGGTTGAACACGTTACACACGTATTAATAAAGACACTACAAAACTTGAAAAAAGTTTATTTACTTTTTTTAAAGTAAATATTACAAGATCATAGAAATGACAACAATTTGAAAAAAAAATTATCACGGAATGTTGACTTTTTCTTCTCTAATTCCAAGGTTAAAGTCAAAATTTCCACTTTAAAGTCGAAAATTAAAAAAAAAGGCAAAAAAAGGTTGGAAATTCAATTTTTAAATTGAAATTTAACCAAATGTTACAAAGGTCTAAGAAGGACATCGATTAAAAAAAAATGTTATTTTTAGAAATTTCGTCTTTTCTGAAGCTTGGACTTTTTTCTCAAATTTTCTAGTTTTTCAAAATGTTACAAAGGCGTAGAAAGGACATCGATAAAAAAAATGTAATTTTTAGAAATGTCGAGTTTTTTCTCAAATTTCGATTTTAAGTTCGAAATTTCGACTTTTTTCTCAAAATTTCGACCTTTTTCTTAAATTTCGACTTTTTTCTCGAAATTTGACTTTCTTCTCAAATTTCTATTTTTTTTTTTTCGAAATTTCGACCTTTTTCTCGAAATTTTGTTTTTTTTCTCAAATTTCGACTTTTTTCTTAAAATTTTGACCTTAATATCGAACTTTCGACGTTTTTCTCGAAATCTCGACTTTAAACTCAAAATTTCGACTTTTTTTCTCAAAATTTCGACTTTTTTCTCGAAATTTGACTTTCTTCTCAAATTTCGATTTTTTTTCGAAATTTCGACCTTTTTCTCGAAATTTCGTTTTTTTTTCTCAAATTTCGACTTTTTTCTTGAAATTTTGACCTGAATATCGAACTTTCGACGTTTTTCTCGAAATTTCGACTTTAAACTCAAAATTTCGACTTTTTTTCTCAAATTTCGATTTTTTTCTCGAAATTTCGACTTTTTTCTTAAATTTCGACTTTTTTCTTAAATTTCGACTTTTTATCGCAAAATTTTTATTTTCTCGAAATTTTGACGTTAATATCGAAATTTCGACATTTTTCTCGAAATTCCGACTTTAAACTCAAAATTTCGACTTTTTTTCTCAATTTTCGACTTATTTCTTTGTTGGGAAGGAGGAGTGGTGGGACGCAGCTATCATCTGCCTAATTTAACTATAGAGTACAGAAATTTCGACTTATTCTCGAAATTTCCAGAAAAAATTCGATATCAAAGTCGGAATTCCGAAATTAAAGTCGAAATTTCGACATTAATCCCGGAATTTTAAGATTAAAGTAGAAATTTAAAGAAAAAAGTCGAATTTTCGAGAAAAAAGTCGAAATTTCAAAAAAAAAATCGAAATTTGGAGAAAAAAGTCGAAATTTCTAAAAATATATTTTTTTATCAATGTCCTTTTTAGGCTTTTGTGAAATGTCGAAATTTCTAAATATAATTTTTTTAATCAATGCCTTTCTACGCTTTTGTAAAATGTCGACTTTGAACTCGAAATTTCGACTTTCTTCTCGACAATTCTACTTCAACCTTGAAATGTCAAGAAAAAAGTCGAAATTTTGGGTAATAAAAAATTGAAATTACTGAACGTACCCTACTGCTAAGTGCCAACATTAAATTGCAAAAGGGTTGGAGCTTAGAATATAGTTTTTTATTCCAAGGGTTGGTGGGGCTCAACTGTCATTTGCCTAACCTAACCATAAAATAAGAAATTTCGACTTATCTCGAAATTTCGTGAAAAAAGTTGAAATTTCGAGATTAAAGTCGAAATTTCGACATTATCTAGACCTAATTTAGATTTTTTAAAAAGATTTAACGTATTTCGAAATTTTTAAAAATTTCGACTTTTTTTCAATATTTCGACCAATTTCAAACATTTCGTCTCTCAAATTGCAATTTTTTTGTAAACCTAACTTCTCTAAGAATTGGACACTTTAAAAACTGTTTTCGCGTGTTCTGAATCTTTTGAAAATTTAATTTTTTTTAACATTTCGACTGGACATATTTTTTGTAAATTAGTTTTGAAAAATTCGCCTTTTTTTCAGAATTTCGTGTATTCCTTGAAATTTTGCTTCTTTTTTTGTAAATTTCGACTGAAAAATTTTACTTTCTTTAAAACAGCCTTTTCTAAAAATTTGTTGTTCTGAAAAATTTGACTTAAGATTTAAACGTTTCTCTTCGACTTTTTTTTACAATTGTTGATATTTTTTAAATCAGTCACTTTTTTTGAAAATTTAAATATTTGTTTTTGAAAGCTCGATTTTTTAAACGCTTGAGATTTTTCCAAATTTCAATTTTCTCTCAGTATTTCCACTGATTTTTTTTTGAAAAACTCGATTTTTTTTCGACCATTGAATATTTAAATATTTTTTAAAAGTTGGGCCACTTGAATTTCGCCTTTTTTCGGGCTCAGACTTTTTTTCGAAATTCTAAACTTTCTCTTGACAATTTGATCCTTTTTCAAAATTTTTACTGTTTTTGCAAAAAAGTTCTATCTTTTCCAAATTTTCACCTTTTTAAAAATTGCAGCATTTTTTCAAAATTTCAACTACTTTAAAATCTGAACTTTTTAAAAATTTCGATCTTTTAAAAAATTCGAATTTTCCAAACTTTCTAGTTTTTGTCAAGACTTCGATTTATTTTGAAATTTTGACTTTTTCTGGCAGTACTTTATTTTTTGTTTCATTTTTTTTTTGAAAAATGCTACCTATTTTGAAATTTTCGATTTTACCGAAAATCTTCAGTTTTTTGAATATATTGAATTTTCGAAAAATTCTCTTTTTTCAGATTTTTCTGTATTCCTTAAAATTTGCTCCTCTTGTGTAAATTTCGACATTTTTTTCTAACAATTTTATTTAGTTTTAAAAAATTCGATTTTTTAAGTTTAACATTTTTTAAAATTTCGTTTTTTTTTACAATTATTTTATAAGGGTCACTTTTTTGCAAATTTCAACATTGTTTTAAAATTTGTCCTTTCAATTTTGATTTAAATTGTACCATTTTTTCAGATTTCAAATTTGTTTCAATGTCTCGACTGATTTTAATTTTTTTAAACTCTAATTTTTGTTCGAAAATTTCTACTACTGAAAATTAGGACTTTTTCAAAAGTTGAATGACCTTAAAAATTTCCCATTTCCAGATTTTTTGATATTTTTTTGAAAATTTAACTTTATGAACATTGTAAATATTTCAACATTTTGACTTTTTTTGGAGGAACGGACCGGCCCTTGGTTATCTTCAAAAGTTGAAATACAAAACTGATGTCCTGAAACCAAGAAAGATTAAAAAACACAACAAAGGTGGCCAAGCGGACAGCCAAGAGGTCATCTTCAGAGAGATACTAGTAGTGCTACTAGAGCATCTCTCTGAAGATGATAGCTTGGCTGTCGAAACGCGTTAGAGCAACCTTTGTTGTGTTTTTTAATCTTTCTTGGTTTCAGGAGATAAGTTCTGTATTTCAATTTTTTACTTTTTTTCTAAAAAATTTGATCTTTTCCAAACTTACACTTTTTTGAAAATTTCAACCTGTTCTCAAAGGCTGGACTTTTTCCAAAATCTTTTTTGAAAATTTTGACCGTTTTGAAAAATTCGAATTATTCAAAATTTGGAATTTTTGTCAAGATTCTTTCTCTTTTCTTTCCCTTCCTTTTTTTCGGTTTATTCTTTTTCCTTTTCTCTTTATTGTTTTTTCTTTTCTCTTTCCCTTTCTCTTTTTCTCTTCCTCTTTCTCTTTTTTCGTCCTCTTTTTCTTTTTCTTCCTCTTTCTCTGTAATTCCTACTCCTTGTTCTTTTCCTTACCATCTTCCCCGTTCTTCTTTCTCTTTAATTTCAAGACAGTTTCAATTTTTTTGAAGAAACCAAATTTCTTTATAAAATGTTACCTATTTTGAAAATTTTTGATTCTCTTTTTCTATGAAGCTTTTACGCATTATTGAAGTCATGGTTGATTTTGAAATTTTCGACTTTTCTCCAAATTTTTACCTGTTTGTAAAGTTCGACCTCTTTTGAAAAATTACCCTTTATTTTGAAATTTTCGATTTTGAACAGTTCGAGTTTTGTTGACAGTTTCGACTTACTCTTTCAAATTTTCGAGTTTTCAAAATTTTTGAAAATTCCTGTCTTTTTTCAAAACTAACCTAACTTAATTTTGACTTTTTCATTAAAAAAAAATCGATTATTTTAAAAATTCGATTATTCGAAAATGTTATGAAAATATTGATTCTCTTTAATTTTTTAAAATGTTTTTACATTTTTTTCTGTGAAATCGGAAATAGCAGATCTAGAGGAATTAAAAGAAATCGCCAAAATTTGTTTTTTCGAAATACCTAGAAGTCATGAACTTTTTTAAAAATCCGTAAAGCGCATTAAATTGGGAGCAGTTCTTTCCCAATTTGACCTTTCTTCTAGCACACCCTGTATAATTATTCTTTTAAACAAGTGGTTCTATTTATGACCTTCCACAAATCCGTTCTTTCCACTAATCCGCCCTACGCCGATCTGATATCAGTCGAATTGCCGATGCCGTTTACTGTTTCTGATAAGGAAGCATTCTGTCACTAAAATTGCCAAAGCAACAGAATGCACTCAATTAACGACTCGAGAGATTTCCCAACTTATTACGTCACTGTCTGAGTGGAAATATCCAAATAACAATCACAGCTTTGCTTTCGAGCAAAAAAATAATGTTTGGATCACGCACGCATCGCGGAGTTCTAAAAGTTAAAACCAACCTTGTTTTTTTGGGTGTAATTCGCAAGTGCTAAATGTCATTTTGCCGTCTTTGGGCACCGAAATTAGTAGACTTCGTTGCTGTACAGTTGGAGTGGTTGTAGAAGTGATTTTGTCGAGTTTGGGTAGCATACGAGTTTTATTTGAAAATTGTGAAGGCCAGAGATAAATTTACCTGATACGATAGGTTCGATTGCTCTGGGAATCAGATTCTTTATTAGTCATACTTCGTTTTTTGTTACATCATATTTATTAAAGCATAATTGGGAAATTGCAACAAATTTAGTAGTCTTGGAAGGCCCATAATCGCTTAGGTAATATCTTTGGTAGAAAATAATTACGAACTTAACTAACAATAAGATTACCTACTTTATTCAAAATTCAAAGTAGACTGTTTTATACCTTTCAAATTGAATCTCGAACGACGAATAATTTTCAGCTTTTTGTCTTAAGCATAAAGCAAATATATATATTTATATTTCTAAAGTCAAAAATATACAACATATTGTTTACAAAACAATTAACTTCCTAAATGAGTCACTTAAAACTTTAAAACAATTAGTTTACAAATATAACCTCACAAATAAGATCTTCCGTGAACTTTCGCCGACTTACCCCATTTCGTAATCTTCCATTGTCAAAATTTTAATTAATTCACATACATTATTCACTTAACTTAGAATTCACTTTACCTATAAAGAAACATTGTTTATTTATATCGGTCAGTGCCTAATAATTGTGTGAGTGTTGATATGAACTACCGGCGCGGTGATGGCGGTAGATAAAGTGAAATTTACCTGTACGTTAAAGCGCTCCACACACCCAGATACTTATCTTGGGCTTGAATCAGAAAAGCATCAAATTATCAAATCGACGAACTATGTTAATTCGTTTAATTTTTAAATATATTGCATTACTAAGGTAATGTAAATTGTTTATTTTTTCAATATCGACTTATCTTCAAATAATTTATATTGAAAATATAACCGAAAGGGTTACATTTTCGGTATTGCTTTTTCTTCAAAAAGTCGTTAATAGTTAACCGAAAGAAAAAATGTATCACTTAATAACGAAATATATTTGAAAACTTCAATTAGCTTAGGTGAAAATGTTACGTAAATGATAAAATGAATATAAGAATTACTTTGTATCATAAAAACTAAATGACGTAAATTTAAAATTAGATAAACAGATTCAGGTAAATGCGGTCGGTTTCGTCTCGAAGATTTTTTAGTTTTATATCTATTTTGCTGACCCTCCGCGGGGTAGATACCCCACGAAGTGTTTTCTAATTGCCATTTTCAAGTTAAAGCAACTCGACAGATGTTGCAAATACAAAAATCTCCCGCTAACTCGTGAATCGCCTTAAGCAGAAGCAAGTAAGCACTAAATAAAACGTCGCTGTAGAATTTTGCAAGTCGTTCTCTCGTTTCTACTGTAATTAGATAGCATTTCAAAGGCACAGAGGCTCTCCCGGTTCATTCTAAGCGGGTTCTCCCGCTTCACTCTAAAAGTGGGTTCTCTTGCGACATATCAACCTAGTTACTAAGGAGGCGTTTTCTTCCTAAATTTATTTTGCCGTCGTAATACACTGGTGTCAGCAAACAAGCTCGGTTATGTCAGCAGAGCTTTAATTCTCTGCTTAATGTTTATGTTCGCCCTCGTTCCCTGGCGAAATTAATTGAAGGCCGTATCTCCTTAAAAACACACGGATAATTTAAACTAATTAATTAATTAAACAATAATAATAACATTTGTTTACCCAAATATCAGGGATAAAACGTGGCTGTCTAAGCAATTACGTCACAACTTGGTTTGTAAAATTGCCAAATTTAACTCATTTCGTACATTTTTGACGCAACTTGAATTGGTATCTACCATTTACTTCATGAAAATGCCTAATAAATTAAGTAGTACGAAATATTTACGAAAATGTTAATTATTAATTTTCTTGTTTTTGGTTTTTGTCTAGAAAAATTAATAGAGCAAATTTCTGTTATTGAATTACGGACCATTTTAATTGGCGATGGGGATAATTCGAAATGATAGGTGTTACAAATTTTTTTTATTTCTTTCTTAGTATTTTCACGGAAAAGTAAAAAGTTCTAAAGCAAAGGTTTCAGCTTAAAGTCGGCATTTGAAATATTCAAATTTCAACTCGAAATTTTCATTTTTTTTACGAAATATCGATTGTAAAATCGAATTTTCCAAATTAAAATGGAAATTTAGTGCTTAAGTCACCATTTCTAGAAAAAGTCGAAATTTCCAATTTAAGCATTAAAATATTCAACCTTGTTTGAAATTTTTTGAATTTCGAAATTTTTAGAAGTGTCTTTCAGAGCATCAACTCGAAACTTTGAAAGAAACCAAAAATAAATAAATAAAATTTCGAGTTTACAGCAGACAGCAGAACTTTAATAATTTCACAAATATTTACTAGTTTAAAATAAACAGTTTTAAAAAAGTCGAACAATCTAAAAATAAAATGTTCACGTATTTCGAAAAAAAGTAAAAGTATACTTTTTCATTTGAAATTAAATTTGATATTTTTAAATTTGAAATCCTGGAAAAATGTCGATCTTAAACAATTCTAATATTTTCTGTAAAAAAAAAATTTCGAAATTTGAGCGAAAAGATGAAATGTGAAATTTTGAGAAAAATTCCAGAATTGACAGTTAAAGCTAGAAATTTAGAGAAAAAAATATTAAAAAAAGTGTTTCTCATATGTTCCTATAAATTATTATCCTATAGACAGAATTGGAAAGTCAAATTTAAATCTTAAGTCGACAATATGAGAAAAGGACATTTCTAAAATAATTTTTTGGTAAAAATACGAACTTTAACACAGGCATGTAGCCTTCGTTCTAGGGGGGGGGGGGAGAACCAACTACAGTTCTTTTTTTATGTCAACATAGAGATACATAAACTTCTCACCTCGACAATTAATGAGCAGCACTGCAATTTTAAAAAAAGACCTAAATTATGGTGTTTATTAATTTTATTTAACATTTCTACGACCCAGTTTGGAAATATTTAAATTTTCATTGTTTGTTTAAAATATTCTAAAACAGTTTTTGAAATATGACTACGTGATATCTAAATTTATTTAAAACGTCACTTCATGACAATTGACAAAAAATAGGTTAGTTTATTTTACATAGAATAGGAAAAAATGAAAAATAGAAGAACAAAAATTAGCCGACATGGGCTATATTTAACAAAAATAAAGTAATCATTTATTTCTGATATTAAACTGTATTCACTATTTGTTGCTGCCTTTATTATCGCTTGTCCTGTAATATTAAAAACATGCCTTTATCATGATTTGGTCCCAGACCCCACTATAATTAGCTCTCGGGTTTCCAAATCTAAATCCATACTGGATAAGATCCCAAAAAAAGTCACCTTATCTAACGGAAAAAATCAAACCAGTACTCACCAAACAGCGACAGTGAGGGAATTCTGCGATCTCCTAATACAACAGTTGTCGTTGCACAACAAAGTCTCTTGCGGAGCCATGTTGTTCCTAGGTGGCGGCGTTGCACAAACGTGTCTGCCCCCGGAAGCACCCACGTATTCCACACTCGGACTCGAGCAAATGCTGTGCCTGCACTGTCCCTTACTTATACGTACGTTCGCGCTATTTGGAAGGACGAAACCCAAGCACTCCTTAGAACCCAATTGCTGCTGCTGCTGCTGTTGCTGACACACATTGGAACACTGAACTCCTTTCTCTTGTTGGTAATTTTGGCACTGAATATCTTGAAGACTTACGTTATTGGACGCACGGCGCGTCCTTGCTTTGGCTGGTCACCGAGCTACTCGAGCTGGACCCCGGGCTGGACTTCGACAGTTGATAGCTGTCGCCGAATTGGCAGCACTTGATGCGGTTCGGGGTGCCTACATATCGGACCCTTTGGTACTGATTCTGGGGGTATTGTACGGGAAAGCGGTAATGGAAGGCCGCCAGGTCCCTCCGCATGTAAGGATCGGAGGCGGCGAACGAGAAGCGGTCGTATTGGTGGTACCCGACGGCGTAATAGTTCTCTGGTTGCGGCTGCGGTACATATCGGTCCACCGGCATGTGGGGGTTCTGGATATAGCGATCACGGTCGGGATTGGGAGGCCTGGTGGTAGGCGCCGGCGAGGTACATTTGACCCCGTTCTTTCAAGCGCTGTTCTTTGAGGTACCGATCGCTGGGGTTCGGGGAGGTGGAATAAGGGTATCGACGGTCGAGCTTCTTGGGGGAGAAGGCTTCGGTCGGCGAGTTGGTGAGAGGCGGCGGGGAGATGAATCTGTCAGGTGGTGGTACGGCCGTAGTCGGAGATGGAAAAGCGTTATTGGTGAAGCAGTCTGGGGTACTTGGAGCGTTTTCCGGGGACAACAGCGGGGGTGGTATAAATCGATCGCTCGCGGGTGCCGGCGACGGAGGTTCCATGTACGATACTTGACTGAAGGAAACTCGTTCTTGTGAAGCGAATCTCTCCGGACAGGGAATCGTCGGAAACCGTTCCGTTTGATGAAATCTCCCATCGAAAGTTTCAAATCTGTTAGGATAACGCTCTCTCCTCTCCCCCGAGTTTGATCTCTCTCTAGTTTTAAACGTTTCCGCCTTTGAATTAGTTACGATGTCTCTCCGTGGGAGTATAACGATCTGATGACGTAAAATTGTCATTTCCAGTGGTGAATCTATCGCTTCCATTCGTATCTTCGTGGAATCTTTCTCCACAAGGTTCCGTCGATAAAGTGTGGTATCGCTCCGTGGGCGTATATCGCCCTTTATCACTGGAAAACGTATTGAATCTATCCGTGGGTGTATTGGTCCTGGAGTATCGTTCGGCATTCGGATGGTACCTATCCAGGCTACCCACCGGATTAAATCGATCGGGGTACCGTTGGTACTGATACCGTTCCGCTTGGAGTCGATCGGACGAGATGGACGTTTGCGGCCGTTCGCCCAGCGGATACCGTTCCGATACACCCTGGTAGCGTTCGCCCGAAGGTAAACGATCCGATTGACTGCGTTCCGAACCAAAACGGTTCGGGTAGCGGACGGCGTCGTCCGGTATGGTACCGTCGACCACAATACCGCCATAACGGTCAGCAGGTGAGCATAAACAATTAGGAGCGCATTGGGCGTTACCCGGTTGCGAATTCGGAACCGATGAGGTGTGCTGCTGTTGCGATATCTGTCTGCTGCTGTAGTCTTCGTCAGCAGGCATTTTGGTGGCCCTGGGCCCGTTGTCAAGACATCTGGAACAATTAAATTTTAAATTAGCTCACAGTTGAAAGTTACTTTTTTTTAAATACAATCCACTTGCAAAGGATAACCTTATAATGCCTTTGGAGCATCAATGAATATAGCTTGTGGGCCACATATGGCTCGTGGTAACTTATGACGTGCCTCGCGTTAATTATGAAGAAACATTATGTTAGGTTTTCGGGGTTTCTAAGTTATGACAGTGTATTTTTATTAGGGTTTTCAGAATATGCTATTTAAAATCTGGGTACGGATACGGATATATTTCGAATATTAAATCAGTTTTCGTTGCGGATACGGATATGAAATCATTTTGGATATCAGATAGCTTTGGATATTATTTCGGTTTCAGATATGTTTAAATTATTTTTATTATTAAAAAGAAAATGTCCTCAGGCTATATCTACTTAACAAAAAAATCTACATACTGACTAACAGACAATCCATAGCCTAAACTGATTGCTTTAGAAGTAGGAAATTTCGCACATGAGTTCGTTATGTAACCGTAGGTGAGCAATAGAAAAATTTGACCTGCAAGAGCATTAAGTAGCTGATAAAAATTTATATGGAAGTTCCTCTTTTTTAAAGTTGAAAATATGAAAATTTATGTTTAGATTTCAGTTTGTTAAAAACAATTAGTTGTATCAGCGTTTTTGGCAATTCAGTCCCCTTAGGGCGTAATGTATTCAAGGTAATATAACGAATTCGTATTCGAAAGTATAAAATATGCGATTTGCAGAAGAAGAAAATTAATTTTACTATTACAAACAAGACGAAATTTTCATAGAAAGTTATAAAATGAAAAAATGTTAAAAAAAGAAATGTCAAGTCAAGTTGAAATTTGAAAAATAATCTCACATTTTAAAAATAGTCAAATTTTGAAAAAAGTCAAGATTAAAAAAAATCCTTTAAATTTTCAATAAATTCTGAAATTTTTTAATTCTAAATATTCAAGAAAAGCCAACGTTATCATGAAAGGCGAAATTTTCAGAAAAAATCGAAATTAAAAATCAGAAAAGAATCACGAAATTATAGTAAAAAATTCAAAATGAAAATGTTTAAATGAAAAAGAAATTTTCAAACATTTGCAAGTTAAAAAAGTAGTCAAAATGTTTTAAAATTAACAGTTTGAAATAAAATTAATTTTGACAAAAAGGTGAAATTATAAAATTTTGAAAAGTCGAAATTTTTAAAGAACTGCATTTTAAAAAAATCTAGATTTAAAAAAATGAGAAATATTTAAAAAAATCTGAACTTTGAAAAGTCGACATTTAAAAAAAAATCAAAATTTTCAAAAAGTACAAATTTTGGAAAACAAAGTCGGAATTTTCAAAAAAGTAGATATAAATGTTAAAATTCAAAATTTTGAAAATAGTTGAAATTTTTGAAAAAAGCCTCAAATTTTGACAAGTCGAAATTTTTCTAAAAAGTCTAAATGCTTAAATAAAATCGAAATTTTGGAGAAAAAATTTAACCCTTTAACAAACACGACATTATCAAACATTTTCATTATCATATTTCCTGAAAAATCTGAATTTCTCGAAAAATCAAATATTTACAAATCCGAAATTTTTATTTAAAAAAATCGAACCTTTGCAGTGAAATTGACATTTTGAGAAAAATTGATATCTTCCTAAAAAGCCACAATTAAAAAAAAATTAAAAAGCTAAAAATGTGAAAATTTAAAAAAAAACAAAATTTTAAAATAATGTTGAAATTAAAAAAAATCGATTTGTTTAATCGTGAAAGGAGTAATGTCCGGGACAATACAATCTCAGATGATGTATCAGCTAGTTGGTCTTCTAATTGTAGTCGACCAAAAAACAGAGTCATCAAGTGGAATTAGCAAAATAATTTCAAATAACATTCGAAATTAATTTCAAATAACATTCGAAATTATTCGAAATATTTATATCTGTTTCGTTTACAGATTCTGATATTTTTTTATTTCATATATCCGACAGTTTCTATTATGATTACGGAGCTCCATAACATCCCTAATTTTGATTTATTTTGCATCTTTGTTCTGCGTGGTTGTTTGTAACACCGATCGCGTTTCATCATTCTTTTGTCATCATTTTGTCATCATTTTTCATGCCGTAATAGGGTGGCTCATCTACATTTTTTAATTTGTAATGTGGCTCCAATCAATTAAAAGGTTGTGCTTCATTGGCTTAGAATATGAGGGGCAAATAGTATCAAATTAAAAAAAATGCATTTATAGGTGTTATATACCTAGCTGACCCCCGTGACTTCGCCTGCGTAAGGCTAATAACATCATATTTCAAAGTAAAATAATTTCTCATATATTTTAATAGAATAATAGATCGAAAGGTTCGCGCTCTTTATTCTAGTATCCGTTTGAATTGTAAGTGACGACCAATATTATATCAGACATAAACATTGCGGATTGGTTTCTCTTTTATATGTTCTGTGTTATCTCCTCAAATAAAATTGTTAGCATAGTTGAGTCCTTAGAAGTGAAAGTTTGAGTTTTACTAAAATAAAAATAGCCTAAAAGGTAGTTCTAAAAATCCTCTACATTTTAGTAACAGTTTCATTAAAATTGATTTAGCACGTTTCCGAAATTAGCTCGGACAAAAGATCAGTCGACAGACAAGCAGACACTTAGGCGCTTCAATTTTACACATATAGATTATAGATTAATTAAATTAAATTATGATGGCTACCTCGATTGCTCCCTGGATGAGCTGGGCTCGATCAGACTTATATATAACTGTGATAAAAAAATGTTTCCAAAGACTGTGGATCTGTATAATATACCTATGCATATTTTTATTTTTAGGATAATAATTGCCTTAGGATAAATACAATCCAATAAAAAAAGACTGGATATCATGTTAAGTCTGTAGTGTCAGTGTGAATACTTCTCTGATAATGATAGCTTGGCTATCGAAACGCGTCAGAGCAAGTGTGGTGGTGTTTTTTAATTTATGTTAGTTTCAAGAGATTTGTATATCAATCATGTTAAGAGATCTTTAAATAACGGTCACGGTGTGTTCTAAAGACATTTCATAAATTTTTGCTTTATAAATTCGAGCCAGCGCAGCGCACCAGTGAGGCCGAAGATGCTCCCAGCCGAAGCTCACTACATATCGATCATTGTTTTTTTGTTTACTTCGTCCTATCCATATCGAGTTAAGGCACGTCGCGTTCGACGAAACTTGAGAGGTCTCGTATCTAATAAATTGACGTTCCCATAAAACTAGCTCAGTGCAATTTTCCGATCTCTCCGCTAGTTATCCGCCAGAAACCGAGTGAATTGGAAATGGCGCTTTCCAATTAGTTGTGCACAAATTCAATTCGTTATCGTTGGAATTAGACACGAGCGGTGCTCCTATGCTTCTGCTGCTTCTCGCCTTTCCACAATTATCGGGAACTATCGCGTCGGGAATGTTTTATAGTTGCCGCGTCGTTTCTGTCCGACTACGATAAGACGTATCCGTCCCGACCGCAACACATATGTCAGAATGCCGGAAAAGCGCATTTCCACCGAGGCGTAAATTCGAAATGTACGTGGTTTGATCAATTAATATACAAGTAGACTCAATTTGGTTGGTTCAGGCCGTCGTGAGGGGAGGGACAAATGGGTAAAATATCCAGGGGTTCAGGTTTAATGGGGACCCGGTGAACTGCTATTAGATTAAATTATTTTTTTAATTTTTAATAGTCAAAAAGTAAAATTGTAAAGTTAATCTATTTTTTCTAGTTGTCAAAATGAAAATTATATTGTGCTTCACCCATTTTCTACTCAATAGATTATTTACCTCTCTATTCAACAAACTAGTAAACAAGTTCAAATTTGTAAAAAAGAAACATTTTGAGGTTGGTTAGTTATTGAATTTTTTCCATTGCTCCCCTCTGAATTCACGCCTGCTTCAAATGAATGCAGCTCCAGTACATTTTCCTCGTGAGATGGGACAATCTTCAAAGGTTCATTTCCATTAGGTACCATCAGATTTGAAACAAATTTATTTCAGAACTGGGGACAATTCTAAAATACCCAAGTTCCAAGTGCCACTTTTTTATGAGAATATGTAAAAAAAAATGTTTTGGACAAACCTCCAATACCATCGGGTAGTCTGAAAGCACATTGGAGAAGCCTTACGACATAAATGCTCAGAAATGTTGACAAATCTCGCTAAAAGTCTTGAAAAGATGTTATGTTTTTCATTAAAGCCAATATTATTTGTTGTATTTTTATAATGTTCATTTTCCCCCTTGAATGAGACCGTAATATTTAAAATTTTAAGTGACGATTATCAAATTTTCTTCTTTTAAACCTCTTGGTTATCATTATTGCATATACTTTTGATTTTACATATTGCTACAGCTGACTTGATAAATATTAAATTTGTTAAAATTGGGTTTTCATGAAAACGTCAACAGAAGTTATATGGAGGTATAATAGTATTCAATAAAGTATTAAACTACATTTTGACTATTTTTTGAAAATTGAAACTTTAAAAATTTCGATTTTTTTTCAGAATTTTAACTTTTTTGCAAATTTTTATTTTTTTCGAAATTTTGATTTCCTTCTTTTTTAAATCTTCGCCTATATGACCATTTTTGAACATTTATACTTTCTTCAAAACTATCATTATTAAAACTCCTGACTTTAAAAGGAAATTGTTTTTAAAAATCTATTTCTTTGATTTCTATTTTAAAATTTTTACCTTTTATCGAAATGTTAACTTTTTTTGAAAATTGTAACCTTTTTCCAAAACTAACTTTTTTGTAAATAACGATTTTTTTCTACAAAATTACGCTTTTTTGCAAATTTGTAACGTAATTTTGAATTTTTTAAAATTTCTATTTTTTGTAAAAACATCAGATCTTATTTAAAATTTCTACTCTTCAAAGTTTGTTTTTTTTTTTGGAAAAATTACTTTTTGTTTTTTTTCTAAATCTTGACCCTTCTTTTGAAAATTTTGACTTGTTAAAGATTTTGGTTTTTTCTCAAAATTTTGATTTTATTTGTTCGTTTTTTTAAATTTCTAATTGTTTCAAAATTTTGATTTGAAAATTTGAAGTTTTTAAAAACATCAATTCAAGTTTTCGAAAATTTCAATTCTCTTGAATCGAGACTTTCAAATTTTTAGTTTTTTTTTTTTGAAATATTGATCATTTGTTTTGAAATTTTCGACTTTTTTTAACATTTTATCTGTTTTATACTTTTTTTAATTGTATATGCTTCATTTTTCTAAACCTGTTTAACATTTTGACTTAACAACTCTGAATTTTTGAACATTTTTATTTTTTTGGAAACATCAACTTTTTCACAGGGCTTCGAAACGTTTTTTTTTCTTGTCCGTTTCAGTATTCGGTTTTGGTTTGGAAAAAAGAATTACATATATTAGTTCGTTTCCGGTTTTCGTTCCGACAAAAACTGTTTTTTCTCATTTTCGGTTTTCTGTTCAGCTCCAAGAGAGGCATTTTAAATTGATTTTTAGAAAGGAAATATTTCAAGTAATCCTGAAATAAAATCCAAAAGAAAGAACCGAAAATTTAGGGGAAAAATATTCATATTAAAATTTACAATTTCGATTTAGGTTGAAATTTTGAATATAGGTAATAGTGATGTAACGAATATTCGCATTCGCAAGAAATTATGTTGGGAAGGCATTTGGCATCAAAACGGGAAATTATTTATGGAATAATAATGCAATTGCTAAGGCAGAGTTTCTTAAACTGTGGTTCATGGATCCTTGAAGCATCTATATCATAAGTTTGGGGGTCCATTAGTAACGCACCTAACAACTAATGCGGTAATTATCCAGTTCCACCTAATAAAAAGTATTTTTATCTCACTTTTTTTTAGTTCTCTTCTTTTTTATTTTCTTTTTTATTGGCTAGAATAGGGTACTAGGGCTTGCCCTCCCCTGGTTCATACAACCAACCGAAAATCTATATTCTCAACTACGGGATCCTTTTCCAAAAATTTTCATTTGTTTCTGAAAATTAGTTCTTTCTTGGAAATTTCGACATTATCTCGAAATTTCGTCTTTTTGCTAAAAATCCGTTTTTTTCCACAAAATTTCTCTTTTTTTTTTCTTGAAATTTCGAATTTATCCTAAAACTCTAACTTTTTTATCGAAATCCGAATTTTTAAAAATTTCAACTTTTTATCTTAAAATCCGTCGCTTTTTGAATTTTTCCGAAAATTTCATTTTTTTTAATTCGTCTTTCTGAAAATTTCAACTTCGCCGTTTTCTCGAAATTTGATAGATCTTTTAATAAAAAAATAAAAATATTTAGAATAATACTTATCTACTTAACTTAGCCGTTAAAAAATAAATATTAATTCGAAAAATTTCGACTCTTTTTTTCTTGAAATATCGATTTTTTTTCCTAAAATTATCCTTAAAAATTCGCCCCCTCTTCTTTGAAATTTCGTCAGAATTTGACTTTTTTCTCGAAATTTGGATTTTTTTCCCAAAATGTCGATATTTTCATCGAAATTTTCTTTTTTCTCAAAATTTCTTTGGGTATTTGGAACTTTCGATTTTAGCCTCGAAAATCATCTTTTTCTCTAAATTTTTATATCTTGTAAATTTTTCCAAATGCTCAGGTTTTTTATTAAATTGATTTCTTGAAAATTCTCAATTTATTCCAAAACTGTTTTTTTTTAATTATAATTCTTTTTTTTTAATTACTTCTATAAAGTCGAGTTTTGAAAAAGCAGAATTTTACTTTTTTCTCTCAAAATTGGACAATACTGAAGTTTTTTAATATTTCATAGAAATTTCGGCCTTCTTCTGGAAGTTTTGATTGCCCGGAAATTTCAACCTGTTTCTCAAAATTCGTTCTATTCTTGAAGTTTAGACCAATGTTTTATGCTTCGAAAATTTTCCACTTAAAATTGAGCTTTTTATCCAAAATTCGACTTCTTATTAAAATTCGTTTATTTTTTTAAACTGGATTAAAATTTTGCTAAAACATAACAATTTTGAGAATAGTATTTCTACGAAATTTAGAAAAAATAATTCATGTAAATTTCGAGATTATGTCAAAATTTAAATGAAAATAAAAAATGGTAAGAGAATTATCCTTAGAAACTGAGTTTTTCTCTCCAAATTCGATTTATTTGAAAATCTCGATTTTTCTCACAAGATTTTTTTAAGTGCCAGTGAAAAAGCCAACATTCACATTCGCATTCGCGAATGTTGGAAATGAATATTCGGATTCGCATTCGCGAATGTGGGAAGAAATCAACATTTGTTACATCCCTAATAGGTAAATATATTTTTTTTTGATGTCAAAAGTGTGAGTTTCTAATCCATATTTTAGAAAAAAAATTGAAATTTAAAACGTAAAATTGAAATTTTGAGATGATGATTGCATGAATTTGTGAAATATCTGAAACAAATCGAAATATCAGAATCTCAAATTATATGAAAAAGTAAAAGTTTCAAGTACAGATTAAGGATTATGAAACAATGTCTACATAAAAAAGTCGGAAATTTTAAATTAAAGACAACATTTCAAAAATAAAGACAAAAATATAATCCAAAATTTTTAGGAAAAATCAAAATTTTTAGCTTAAATACGAAATCTCAAATCTTGAGTTTAAAACAATTAAAATAATAGGAAAATTTGAAAGTATAAACCCAAAACTTTGAGAAAAGTTTAAATTAAAAAAGATACTTGCAATTTATTTTATAAAAGTTGTCCATAATTTTGATCTTTAATTCTAGTAATACAAATTAAAATATTGAAAATAACTGTCAATATTTCTAGAGAAATTCGAAATTTTAATTAAAAGTTGTATTTTTAGAGGAGAAAATAAATTGGGTTTTAAATTTTATTTAACAAAAGTCGAAATTTCGAAAAAAACTCGTGTAATTCCAGATTTTAAGTCTAAAATTGATACGGAAACGTTGAATAAGGTTCTATTAACTGTGAACTTTCGAACCTGTACCGAAGTAAATAAATCGATATATTATTTTCGGTTTCATTCCGGTTTTTGTTCGGACAATAATAAAAATTTTTTAGGTTTCCGGTTTTCGGATCAGTTTCAATTCGAAGCTCTGCTTTTTCAAAAATTCGATATTTCAGTTTTATTTTTGATTTTAAGTAAATTCCATTTTTTAAATATTCACCTTTTTTCGAAACTTACAATTTTTTTTGGAAAATTTCGACGTGTCATTTATTTTTTTTTAAATTCCTCCTTTTTTTAAAAGTTCGTTTGAAAGTCTTGTTTATTTGAAAATTTTATTTGGAAATCATTGCCTTAGTTAAAAAATTCGGCTTGTTTTCAAAATTTCAAACTTTTCTCGAAAGTTTTCCGATTTTCCGAAATTTCTAATTTTTTAAAAGTTTTTTTGAAAGTTTTAACAAAAAAATTTCAACTGTTTTGAGAATATTGAATTTTGTCAATTACAAAATGTCCATTTTCTCCAAATTCCTCTTCCACCAGAATTTTTACTTTTTCTCGAACTTTTATATTATTTTTAAAATTTTGACTTCCAAAATTTAGAATTTTGCCACTTTCGACTTTTCAAAACTTTTACTTTTTCCTAAATGACTTTTTTTTCTTTTTTATAATAAATGCTAAAAAAATGTATGATTATGTTTATGTATCTGTACCTCTGAATAATATGTTAATAACAATTTCATTAAGAATTCCATTTTTGGATCGTGATATCCGATGTTGATGTATTTTTGTTATAAATATCTAGTTTTTGTTTAAATTCCGACTTTACAACATTTTTCAGATTAAACTTAAAAGACTTCTTTCTAAAATTATAATATTTAAAATTGGAATTTCGAATTAACTTTCTAATTAGTTTGATTAATGTCGAGTTTTCTCAAAATTTGCTTGGAATTCCTAATTTAAACTTGAATATTGGAAAATATATTTTTATTATTACGTACAAAGTGGTATACTTGATGAGATTTCTTATCAGTAAATGGCGACTTTTCTTAAACGACGCTTCTAGCTTAAAAAATGATTCAACTCCCAGATTTTACCCCTTCGGGAAATGCATGTCGGAAAACGCCGAGACAACTGAATTTTATTGATATACAGAAGCTTAAACACCGGTTTTCATCTTTAAAACTTCAGTAAGAACGAATGTCCATAAAAATTTGTATCTCTTATTTAACCCCTTAGGGGACGAATTAAAAAAACATTTCTTAATGTTTACCTGCGTTGTATAAGGAACTTAAAAATTTCATGTTTCTACATTCACCCGTTTAGGCTGTACGTTGTCTGTCTGAAGCTGTTTGGAGTAGCCTATTTTTTTTAAATAAGTTTCGAGTAATTTTCTCAGATTTTTAACTTAACCTACAAAATAATTAATGATGTGTTAAAGATCGATTTTTTAATTTTTTTATATTGGGCATTAATTTGACATTAATTTGTTTGATGTTTTAAAACTTAATCTTTTTACTTCTTTTTCAAAATCGACATGTTGAATTCTTTTTAGACATTTCGAGTTTTTATTTTCCAAATTTTGATGTATAAATTATTCTCAAAAACTGGCGAGAAGTGTTTTTTTTATTAATGTCGATATTTTTAAATGTTATATTCAATTGAAAAAATTGCGACAATCTAATTTTTAGAGAAGGAAAAACTGTTTCCTTCAGTGCCATCGAGAAGAAAACGACGGTCTGGCAAAAAAATGCAAACAATTTCGTCGATGGCCACTGCAGTAATATGGACGGTGTTGCGCGTCAAAGCAAACAAGCTGCTAGCTAGCCAAACGTTCGGTCGTGTGTTTAGTACTCTAGGTATTGATTAAAGCGGCGTTCTGGTCTTGTGCAACGAGATATCGAGCTTAGTTGGTTGAACAACAGCTACATTATTTACTTTTACCGGCCCCGACTGTATCAAATTGCCTCCTATCCTTTATGCTTCCCCATTGAAACGTCTACAGCCTCTTTTCTGCGGCCATACACCTCCAAAGATTTTCCCGAAATAAAAAGAAACCTATAAGCGAATTTAATCAACTAAATTAGGAAATAATAAAGGGGGCAAACATTTCTCTGAACGAGACATCTGCGCTCTAAGTAGCTAGGCTATGTCGGTTCCCAACCGAATGTCACCATCGCACATTCCGATGGCATTCTCACGAAAATAATAAAAAGGTGTGGTCGCGGGATCTATATTAGAAACAGTTGGCAATGTATTACACTAAAACTGCCACTTTTCAATTCAAAACTGTGATAACAGGCAAATAGGTGCCGATCGATGGCAAAACAAGCAAAGCTAGGCCGTCCCAGTTTCATCATCTAAGGTTTAATAACGCGTCACGATCCAGCTCTGTTTAAATCCACCTTTGTCAAACTTTGGACGATATTTCGTGTATTATGTACACGAGGCATCTTACGGCTGAAGGAAGTTAAGTTTTTCCTTGATCTATTTGCCTGCTCGAAACTCGAGTATTAAAGCGTAGTGCTGCCATAGATACCTCCCAACTAAACTAAAAGCAAATATATCATTCATTTTGAAGTGAACAAGTTCTGAAAGCTCTTCGGGGAAACGTTGGCTTGATACAGGATAAAATAAAATTAGTTTCCCTGCTGCCGTAATTTCGCTTCTCTTCATATGTATATTTCAAGTGTTATACACTTTTCCTATGCAGATAATAATTAATGCAAATATCATAAGACTTTTTTCTAATGCACAGACCAATAGGTTTAGATATTTATTAGATTCAGAGTTTGGGAACCGATTCCCAAAGTTTCGGTTTTTTTGAGTGTTTTCCAAAATATGATTTGTTAGTAAATTTTGTTTTTAAACCATCGCTACGATTTCTTTTATATAATTTATTTAAACAGAATGCCCATTTTTGGATCCTCACCATTGAGATTTCGCTTAATCACAATAAAAGCTTTTTACGAATTTGCAAAAATTCAATTTGGTGTCCAAAAGAAAACATTAATTTCTTTAACTTCACTAAAAAATAAATCAAAATTAATATTATGTTCATCGTCACTTATCATTATTTTTGCATCTACTCGGAACGCTCCGAGTATCAAAGACAGAATGTTACTACTCATCATGATGATCGGACATCAAGATCCGGCAGGAGGGGGAGCAAGGCCTTTCAGATCGCCATTAGGCAAAATCCTTGTCAGCTGGAAAAACGCAAAACATTATTCAAGAGATGATAAGAATGAATATTGACATCCTGGGTATAAGTGAAACACGTTGGTCAGGAAGGGGACAATCACAAATAAAAGATCACGTGTAATGATGCTGCAACTTAAGATGAATATTGGAAAACTAAAAATCCTACAGGTGTATGTGTCTATATCAGATAAAGAAAATCTCGAAGTGGAAGTATTTTACCAAAAAGTAAGTGAACTGTTGAAACCAGTAAAATTAAGAGATATCACAATAATAACGGGTGACCTAAATGCCAATGATTGGAAAAGGAAAAACGAATGATTTAATAGGGGAATTTGGTCTAGGTGAAAGGAACGAGGGAGGTGAAAGATTAGCTCAATTTTGCCATGAAAACAGCATGGTAATAACAAACGTTTTTTCAATTACTCATTGTCAGTAGACGTCTGTATACATGGGTATCACCACAAGATAACAAAGAAGGCATAGTCAGAAACCAAGTTGATTACCCAATGATCAACGAGTGATGCAGGAACAGAGCAATGTCAGTTAAAATATACGAGAATGCAGATGTATCTTCCAACCACAATCCCCTAAACGCAACACTCAGAGTAAGATTTAAACAAGTTAACCAGAAGGCAGTTAGGTATAATATCGATACTGGCAAATTACGAAATTCTGATATAAAGGAAAGAATGTAAAGGGAACCCTAGAATCGATAAAAGAATACAATGAAGAGAATATAGATAACAACTGCAGAAACCTTAAGACCACAATAACTAAACCATGCAGGAAACAATTACGCAGAGATGAGGAAGTTATGAAAGAATGGGTGCCAACCCAAAAATGAGCCTCATAGATGATAGGACAGGATACAAGAGCACAGACAAATATAGGTACTCTGTTCTGCAAAAGAAGATACGCATGAAAGTTAGAGAAGCCAAGGTACATTTTTATATAGAGAAATGTGGAGAACAACAGGTATGCTAACTGCAATGTCCACAAAAAAATTAAAGAGCTTGCTATAAGGCGTAACTATATCCACAATATACTGGCAAATGAAAAAGAAAAAACTATTATCGATATAGAAGAGAAAGTGAAAGTGTAGAAAACGTACATAGAACGGTTATTTGATGATTAAGTGAAGAGGTAGACAATAGTCCATATTTATAAAATGAAGTACCAGTTTTACTTTAAAAACTAAAGGAAATATTTCGGATGCATAAAAAAATAAAGGAAAAGGTTTTGCTTCGCCGTTGAAAGTTTAGCTTCACAGTATAAGGTTTTGCTTTTTTCGTATTCATAAAAAAAGCTTTTACTTTAAAAATCAAAGTGTTTGCTTCACCAAAAATGCATCTACTAGGAAGCTAACTTTTTTCTATAGATCAAGTTATTCGTCTGTTTATTAGGTGTGTAAATTTTAGTCAGCCTAAGTTTATGGTTGTAATTGAGCGTTTGCAGTGACTACAGTCACTGGTAAATTTACGTGCAAGAAAATATTATAAACCAGGAACTATGTTTTTTTTGGAATGGACTGGTCCTTGGTCATCTTCAAAAATTGGTATACAAATCTCGGCTCCTGAAACCAAGAAAAATTAAAAAAATATCTTCCTTTTCCAAGAATCGAAAATGGTGACCAAAGTGAAAGGGATTGGTAAATTTCCTTTTCCAAGGGCTGTTGGAGATCACACACATGTTCATATTGAAAAACTGGCCACATTTGTATTTGAATATGTAAATAAAAAAGGTTTTCAAGTTGTAATGTACAAGTTACATGATATCCAAAGCGTGTTATAACTAGTAATAGTACGAGATGACCTGGATCAGCTTATGATTTTCGCATATTAAGAAATGAGGTAGTATGAGAAGTTATCAAAAGGATAAGAAACACAGTTACACTAGGAGATAGTGAATGAGAAATAATGCCATATCTGATAACCAACCCTGCCAAGATTCCTGGGACACTTATGATATTCTGACCCTTAGTTGGGTACTAATGACTCCCATGAAGCCTGGGCCCCAAGGACATTTACCCCCTTTACCCCCCCCCCTCTTTGTAGGTCAACTCATGACTCCCTACATCAACCTCGAGGAGGAATATTAGAAGCTGTATCATATTTGAAATAGCAAGTTTTTACCTTTTACTTTAATTTTTCAAAGGATTTGCTTGCAAAGAAAAGGTAAAGATTATAACTGTGAATTAAAGTAAAACCTTTTACTTCTAACTTTTACTTCTCATTATTACCTTTTGCTTTTGCTTTGTACTTCAAAGTAAATCCTTTAATTTTATAAATATCGCCTACTGTGTATGACCAAATAGGACCAGATATCACAAACGACAAAGTGGAGCACACCATTGAAGAAATGAAAACAAGGAAGGCCACAGACTCTGATGAAATAATACGTTTTCAAGCTTATCAATGATAACAACATACGCATTATAAAAGATCATTTTAACAGTGTCTACAAAACTGGTATACTACCGAAAGAATGGCTAATATCACTGTTTATAGCTATACCCAAAAAGACTAACGCGAACAACTGCTCAGATCACCATACCATCAGCCTGATGTGTCATATATTTAAAATATTGTTGAAAATCATCCACCGCAGAATATATGATAAATTGGAAGCAGACATTAAATAGACACAATTCAAATTTAGAAACGGTCTAGGAACTAGGGAGGCACTATTTGCATTTATTATATTAATACAACGATGCCTGGACGTAAATCCGAGTATCTATGTGTGTTTCCTACACTATAATAAAGCCTTTGATACCGTTCAACATAAACCGTTAATACAGCTACTCAAAGATAAAAGCATCGACTCAAGAGACATCAGGATAATAAATAACCTTTACTATCAACAAGAGGCAATAGTATGCATCAATAATACAGAAACGGAAGCTATAAAGGTAAAGAGATGAGTTCGACAGGATTGTGTCTTGTCACCATCATTGTTCAATGCCTAGCTCAGAAAAGATTTTTAAGAAAGCTCTTTCAAGCAGAAACGGGGGGAGTAAAAATTAATGGCCACCCAATCTGTAACATTCAATACGACGACGATACCGCTATTGCAGCAGAGAATATTAATGACCTTTAGAGAATTGTCAATAAAGTAGCAGAAAAAAGCGAAGAGTATGGGTTGACGCTGAACACGAAAAAAACGAAGTTTATGTTGATCACAAAGAAACCTGTTGACAACATCAACCTCTCTATTAAAAACAAACCAATACAACGAGTGAAAAGTCACAACTACTTAGGGACTAAAAGTGAAACAAATGACTATACAAAAGAAATCAGAATTAGAATAAAAAAAGTAAGAGGAACTTTCAATAACATAAAACGGCTATTGTGTAGCCGGGACTTGAGTTTAAGCTTAAGAGTGAAAACACTGAAGTGCTATATTTTCTCGATTCTCACGTATGGGGTGGAGATGTGGACCTTAAATAAGCAATTCATAAATAAGCTAGAGGCATTCGAGATGTGGGCGTATCGACCGTATCTTGAGGGTCTCATGGAACGATAAGGTCACCAACGATCAGGATACTTCGAAGAATGAGCAAGGAAAAGGAAATACTTGATACAGTGAAGACGAACAAATTGCAGTATATAAGCCACGTTATGCGTGGAAATAAATACCAGCTGCTACAGTTGATCATGCAGGGGAAGATCAGCTGAGAAACCTCAGGAAGTGGTTCGGATGCAACTCCAATCAGTTATTCCGGAATGCAATGTCGAAGATCTGTATCGCAATAATGATTGCCAACCTTCGTGGCGGAGATGGCACGTGAAAAAGAAGAAGAAGGAATACTCCAAACACTAACGTATTTTTTAACAAATTTTTCCTAGGGGAACAATTTACGGTTGTGGTCCTCAATATATTTTTTGTACTGCAACTGCCAAAATAATTTCTGATGATCAAAAAAACAGGTCATCACTTGAGATTTTTGTAACTTCCGCTACAGAAATAATTATTGACAACCCAAAAAAATAGGTCTTCGTAAAACTAACCGAGTATGTGGAGTCGAAAAGGCTGGGCAAGGAGCTTCGTAGGATGACCATCTAATGGATTACTAGTATGAATAATATATACGTTGATCTTACTAGAGTTTCTGAGTTTTCTAGGGCAGGCATTGGGCGCTCTTGCCCCCCCCCCTACCTATGCCAATGCCACAAAGGCATAATAGGGTTACCCCTGACGAGTGGATTGTACTCGAAAAAAAGTTTAATTCTACATTAAAATCCGCTCTGCCACTGATAATTTTCGTGAAAAATGAATGCATTTTTTTATTTTAATTTTAGTTTCTTTTCGGTTTTGCATCTTATTCAATATTAAAATAGGCCACTTTGCCTAGGTGACATCAACATCGTATTTTATCAAGTAAGTGAAATCTTAATGATCAGGGTTGAAAAATGAACATTCTGTATTCAACAGATGTCAAAATTACCGGCTGTTAATTTCCTGTTATAAAATTGATAAAAGTATATCAAAGCGATTGATTTATCAGCTGAATCGGTAAGCTTATTTTAATATTTATAAGGTTTTTATTTGTCTGACAGATAGAAAAGTGTAAAAAGCTTGAGTGCCTATTAGGAGTTTCTAAATCACATAAAAGAAGTCTTTTTCGAAAAGTGATTACTGCGGGCGTTATTTTTCGCTTTTCATTCACAATCAATCGTTCCTTTCTCATTCGTCGTACTTAAAATGCGAAAATAAACATCTTCAGTTATAAAAGCAGTGCCTTTGAGCGTGCAGCATTACACCGACCTAATTTCGCTCGAATTAAATACAATTTATTCCCTTTGTTACGCGGTGGAAAGTGTATTTTCAAAGGAATTTTCTCGCAGGCAGCCGACTCCTAGGCACAGGTAAATTGCTGTCTTAAGGGATGTTTTACAGACTATTCGACGTCGTGCCCTTCTCCCATGACGCCACTTAGTTTACGTAATTGTTCCTTCCCTATTCGTATGCTGGAGGAACACGCGCGAGGCGAAAAACCCCGAACGATATCAGGAGGGAGAAAGTATTAAAATTCCTAGGCACTACACATACACATGCAGTTCAAAAGGTTTTAGTCTTTTTTCACACGATGATCTCTACATTAAATATAATTAAAGTGTCTGGGACTTCATTGTAGTCAACATGGAACCTTGTAGAGATTAATCTCCCACCATCACCATTTGACATCTGTGGATTTCTTTTTTTATCCTAAAACGAATTCTCAGGCAGACACTTTCAAAAAAAAGGGGATTTCATCAAATCCGAAGATCAACAATAGAGTTTTTACATAAAATCTTTTAAATAAGAGCTCTAGAAGATGATATTTTATAGAAGCGCAAACCTATGTAAAGGATTGTTTAAATAAATGATCTTTTCCAGAATATGTTTTTTTTTCCAAAAAAAGGCGACAGACGAGCAGAGGGTCCTCCACAGTAAATCATCTATAGAAGAGCTCGAGAAAATAATCTTTTATAGAAAATAAGTCCCTTTGCACTTACAGCCTTTTCGCGCTTTTGACACGACGCACCACTAGGAATGCAACGTTCCATTTGCGCACGATCTCTTACTTTGAGTCAATCTTATATGCTCTTAACGCATTCTTTTCCTAAGTGACAATTTTGCATTTAGACTGACATTTACGGCGCGCGCTAAACCGCGAGAAAGAGAGTAGGTGTAAAGGCCCCTAATGACCGTTCTCAAATTAACTTTTCTAGGCGATTATCTCATCAAGAAGATGCTTTTCTCGAAAAAAAGGCTAAAGGCTGAAGGCGAACGAAAGATGTTTCACAGAAAATTACCTTTTAGAGGACAACTTTAGAAGATGATCTTTAATTAATGAAATGTACCCTAGAATGTAACAAGTTCTTTAAATGGTTTTCTTTAAAATGTGCTTGTTTCGAGAAAAAGCGACAGACAGCAGGGGTTCCTTTTTAGAACATTATCTACAGAGAAGATCTAGAAGATGATGTTTTATAAAAAATGATCTCTAGCTAAATTTTTTTAGGTGACTATCTTGTCGAAAAGAGATTTGTCTCAAAAAAAGACTGTAGTTGGACAAGCGGCCCTTCTCCGAAAATTATCTTTAAAAGAAGAATTCTATCTTCTCCAGAAGATCCTCTTTCCAAAAAAATGTTGACAGCTGAGTAAATGGTTTTTCACAGATCATTTACTAGAGAAGAGCTCTACAAAACGACAACAGGATTTTCTATATTAGATAATCTTCTCAATATAAAGGTTTTCTTCTTTACAAGATGCATTTTTTAAAAACAAGGCTCCATTCGGATCCTCCACAGAGAAAAAACCTAGAAGATGATCTTTAATAGAAGTTAATCTTTTCTAGAATACCTATTAACTAATCCAGAAGGTTCTCATTTCAAGAAAATACCGAAGAAGAGCAAATGGTTTTTCACAAAAGATCATCTTCTATAGCAGCTCTCTAGAAGACAAGAAGATAACCTTTTCTAAAAGATTGTCTTATCCACTAAATGTTTTTCCTTAAAATAATATTCCAGAGGCACGGAAGATCTTTTACAAAAAATCATCTTCTAAAAAATAACTCTTAATAGAAGGTAATCTTCTCTAAATGATTTTCTCCAGAAGATGCTCTTTTCAAGAAAATATCAATCAATGGGCAAATGCTCTTGGAAGAAGATTATCTCCTATAGAAGAGCTCCAGAAGATAATCTTTTTTAGAAGATTGTCTTATCTAAAAAATGCTTTTCCCAACAAAAGCCGCAGATGGCGGGCTTACCACAGAAAATCATCTTCTAAAAGTGACTCTAGATTAATTATCAGATAAAAACATTATATTATTTTTGCACATGATATTTCATACTCCTATGATTTCGAATATATGTATAAAAGTGCAAATGGCAGCATTATAAATGGTAGTACACAAAAATGGTCTTTAGGAGAAGAAAGTTTTTCCTAAATATCTTTTAAAAAGGTAGTCTTCTCTAATGATCGCCAGAAAAAGCTCTTTCCAAGGAAATATCTAGAAGATAATCTTTTCTAGAATTTTTTCTTATCTAAAAGATGATTTTCTTTCCAAAAGCTGCAAACAAGTGTAGGATCTTTTACAAAAAATCATCTTCTAAAAAAGAAGTCTAAAAAGATAATCCTAGTAGAAAAGAAGATTATTTATTAAAGAACATGTAAATAAGATCTTTTTAATGAGACAATATTCTCTAAAGGATCTTCTTCAGAAGATTCCCAATTCAAGAAAATATCGACAGATGGGCAATTGATCTTTCACAGAAGATCATCTTCTATAGAAGCAGTCCAATAATCTTTTGTGAATAATATCTAAAACGAGCAGATGGACACAAGATCCTTAGCAAAAAAATCATCATTTTTAGAACTCTGGAAGATTATAATTTATAGAAGATGACATTCTCTAGATAATCTTATGGATAAGTTGCTCCGCTCCTTTCAAAAAATAGACCATATTCGAGCAGAGGATCTTTCTGGGAAGATAATCTATTGTTAAAACGCACGAAAATATGACTTTCTCTAAATTAATGATCTTTTATTTTAAGGATTTGGGGTTTAGTAGATCATCGTTTAGAGATCGACTTTGGAAGGTAATCATTTTTAGAAGATGATATTTTTTAGATAATTACCTCAATGTGTTACTCTTCAACATACCGAGCAATATCAAGGATTTTTCTCAGAAGATCAGCTTCTATAGAAACGTTGTAAGAGATGATCCTCTTTAAATTATCTTAGCTAAAAGGCGCTCTTCTGTAAAAAAGGCTAAAAATGGAAACAGGATCCTTAATGGAAAATTATCCTTTAGAGCAACATTTTAGAAAATGCTCATTTATGGAAGACAATCTCTTCAGTTAATCTTCACGAGAAGTTTCTCTTCTCAAGCAGACGCCAGACGAGTAAAGAATTTTTCTCAGAAGATCATCTTCTACAGAAATGTTCTACTTTAAAGGATGATCTTCTCGAAATAAATTTCCCTATAAGACGTTTTGTTCTCAAAGAAGGCTGCAGGCGAATACTAGGTTTTTAATAAAAGATAATTGTATAGCAAAGAACTTTAGAAAATGATCATTTATAGAAGATGATCTTCTCTAGATAATACGAGGGTAAATCAAACATGAACCGGAATTTCTATTATGTCGCCATGAAGGCGTCAAGAGTGTGCGCATATTCTTAGACATGTTAGGTGAGAATATCACGTGACTTCTTGCCGTTGAAGGTGTAAAGCCCGCCAAAATTCTTTGTAGACCAGAAGCACAATTTGGGGATACTTGTTTCAAGAAAACTTAAGTATATGAATGGCACCAAAATTTTTGGAAGGACGAACTCAAGTTGAAAATCCTCGGACAAGATTAACGCTGTTCAACGCCTTTTGGAAAGTGATCGACGTTTAACTGTTGGTGAAATTGCAGCTCAGATAGGGATGATCTTTAGGAGTGCTCAATCTATCATTACAGATGAGTTGGGGTTTCGAAAAATTTCTGCCAGGGGGTACCCCGTCTTTTGACTGAAGAACAGAAACAACAACGTCTGGGGATTTGTCAGCGCCATCTTGGATGTTTGCAACGTCACGAGACTTGGGTCCGCCATTGCACCCCTGAATCTAAACAAGCAAACATGGAGTGAAGAAGAAAGGGGGAAGGTGCACCCGTCAAGGCAAAAACTCGCCACTAAGTTGGAAAGGTTCTTGCAGCAGTGTATTGGATTTTTAAAGGAGTTGTGCACGTCGATTTTCTGCATAAACGTCGCACGGTTAATGCTGCCTACTACTTACAGCTATTGGTTGAAGCAAGACGTGCATATCCGCGGAAGAAACGCGAATTTTCGGTCAGAAATGTGATTTTGCTTCACGACAATGCCCGCCCTCACTCAGCCAATCTGACACATCAAAAATTAGAACAAATGCATTGGGCAACAATAGAACACCTTCCTTATAGTCCTGACTTATCATCATGTGATTATTATATGTTTGGGCGACTGAAAGAAGCTCTAAGGGGTGAGCGATTCCATAATGATGCTGCTGTTGAGATATTTCTGCGCAATTGGGTGCAAACACGTCTCCCTTCTTTTTATGATGATGCATTAAAAAACTCCCGATCCGTTGGGAAAAATGCATAACAAAATCGGGAGATTATGTAGAAAAATAGTTAATATCTTTCATACATGTATCTTGTACCAACAACCAATTCCGGTTTATATTTGATTTATCCTCGTATTTTCGAAAAGTTTCTCCTTCCAAGAAAAACGCAACGAGCGATTAAAGACTTTTCTCCGAAAATCATCTTCTATAGAGGAGTTCTAAAAAATGATGTTCTCTAAATGATCTTCGCTAAAAGACGTTCCTCTCCAAAAAAAAAGATTATATTTTAGAAGGGAACTCTAAAAGACGATCATTTATAGAAGACAATTTTTATTAATCTTCTCGAGAAAGTTCGCTTCTCAAGCAAAATATCTCAGACGAGCCGATCATGTTCTATGCAAACGCTCTAAAGGATGATCTTTTCTAAAAGAATTTCTTTATAAGATGCTTTTCTTCCAGCAGAAATGGAAAATAATCGTGTAAAAAAGAACTTTAGAACATAATCATTTTCAGAAGACGATCTTCAGTTAATCTCGAGAAGTTCTTTACCCAAGCTAAATTACATCGGCCAAGCAGAGGAACTTTCTCGTGAGATTTTTTTATAGAAATGCTGTAAAGGATGATCTTCTCTAAATAAACTTCTCTATCAGATGTTTTTTTTTTCGAAAAGGAGGCAGCAGGCAGGTACAATAGATGAATTTTTTTTTAAAGTTTAATCCACTCGCAAAGGGTAACCCCATTATGCTTTCAAAGCACTGCGAGTAGGATACGGAAACAAGGATGGATGGCGATGAACCGCCTTCTTAAACAAGGATAGGAAAAATTCCTTTAGGTAACAAGTTCCATTACTTGAAAGTTCTATAGAAAAAAAGAGTCTCCGCAGACAGTCAAGCTGGACCCCACAGGAATTTGCTGTCTCCGACTGTCTAGTTCGCCTCAAGAATCTTGCCCTTGGGGGGATCAATCCTATTAGTTCCTGCGAGCATCTTTTATGATAGTACTTGTAGAAAAGAGACAAATCACCAACCATACGCCTGTGCTCTAGTGTTTCGAGAGAATCGGTTAGACTCTCGTCATTAATTAGAGAGCTAAAGTGTGTTTTGCGGTTGAACTTCAAACATGAGAACAGTAGTGTTGGCCTAACTTCAGCTTTGTATAGTGTTAATAGCTGATGAGATGTGAAGTACTTTTTAGCTCTAAAAAGAAGCTTCTGAGAGGCGGATTTGGCAATGGCGCGCACATGATCGTCCCAAGAGAAAATAGTGCTCGCATTCACTCCTAGGATAGATAGATTAGATCCCATCGGAAGGATTTTACCGTCCATTAGTATGTTTGTTGCATTATCCCTTGACATTTTCTTGGAGAAAACCGCGGCCTGAGTTTTTGAAGCGTTGAAGTCGACCAAATTGTTCTAACCCCATTCCAGAATAATCTTGAGATCCCGATTAATTGTCTGTATCTGCTGTTCCCTTAGTCGATCTGAAGCAGCGATGGATAATGGTTTGTTGGAGAAAAAAGATGACACAAGGTTACTATCATCTGCGTAGCTGTATATAAGATTGGAAGTTGAAGCTAAGAGATCGTTTATGTGTAACAGAAATAGAGTAGGAGACAGAACAGACGAGGCACCCCTGCGTTAATCGCAAATGTCTCGCATGAGATGCCATCGACGACGACCTGAAGATATCTGTCAGCGAGAAAATTGGATATCAAATGACAGAGACCAGAAAAAATACCATAAGATGTTAATTTGGCGAGAAGAGATCGGTGCCAGTCTCTGTCGAAAGACTTTGAGATATCCAATGCCACAATCCTAGCCTCACCATATTTTTCCATAGCTGAGCTACAGATATGAGTAACATATGCCAGTAGATCGCCAGTGGAACGTTGTTATCTAAAACCCTATTCCCTGTCGGAGATGATTCCATTTTCCTCCAGATATTTGAGAATCTCGATGTTGATAACCTTTTCCATCACCTTAGATATAACGGGTAACAAAGATATAGGGCGATAGTTGTTAGCCGGATTTTTTTTCCCCTTTTTGGGACAGGCTGCACTCTAGCAGATTTCCAAATGTTAGGGAATACACCTTTGTTTTAAAAGAGTGTGAACAATTTGGTTAGGACAGGAGTCAACTCTGGGGCGCACTTCTTAAGAACAATAGCGGGAATACCATCAAGGCTAGAAGAGCTATCTGTGTGAGTGATCGTTTGGAGACAAATAAAGTGAACAGATGAATATTACTTCCGTTTTCGTGCAGATTTTCAGCCAAATCACATCACGATCAGTAGATTCCAGTGCTTCTTCTCGTTAACAGGACAGATTGGTAGATGATCATTTATAAAAGATGATTTTCTCTAGATCATCTTCTCAATGTGTTTGCTCTTTTCAAGAAAAAGATGACAAACAAGTGAAAGATCTTTCTTCTTCTTTTTCTTCTAATTCTTATACAGAAACGTTCTAAAAGATGATCTTCTCTAAATGATACTACTAAGAAAAGAAGAGAAGAGGATCTTATCAAAAAAAAATAAAAAAAATGCAGATTGGCACATGATCCTTAAGAGAAGATTATTTTCAGGGGAAAAGATCTAGCTGATAATTATTTAGAGAAGGTGACCTTCTTTATTTGTTGTTTTCGATAAGTTATTCTCCTCAAGACCTTAAATAGGACAGATGGGCGGAGAATTTTTTACAAAAGTTCTTCTTCTATGAAAGAGCTCTTTCCAAATCATCTTTTATAGAAAATGATCTTGAATAAGAATTTATTTCAATGGTTTTTTCCAGGAGACTTTTTATAGAAGGTTGTATTCTATAAAAACTGGTCTTTTGTAGAAAAAAAACAGACAGAGAACATTTTGCAAAAAAAATATTTCGACACTTCAAAAGTGCTTTCTTTCTGCAAAGAAGTTCACCATTTCTAATTCGATTTTTTACCTTAGAACGCTTTCCCGTCGTTTTTTTATTCTAAAATAGTTGCCGGGGCCGCTTCGATTGCGGCGACCCAACGTCTTAACCATCGCTCAATTTCCCTCCCATTAACGTTGAGGCGGTCCCATTTGAATAGATAAATATTTTCTCTTCCGAGTAATATTCGTGCGTCAAGTCGGTGACAAAATAGGCGCCGCATCGAACAGATAAAAGCTTTTTCGTTAATGCCCCCGTCAAACATTATTTAAAATGTTATTGATCGGGCCAAAGGATCAAACTTGCAACGTGATATAATGAAGTTAAAAAGGTAAACTCGAGCCCTCCTCCCCAGTTTATCCGTTAAATTGCGAATCGATGTATATCTGCTTTAGCTGTTAAGTCACGTTGAATTGGTAATTAAGCACGAGCGGGAAATTCAAATTGCACGACCAAATGATAGGACGCAAATGACCCACTGATCAAATTTTCATACGGAGATAACTCCAATTATTAATGAAATATGATGCGTCATAGGAATATTCGTGGTGTTAAAAAATGAATTTAAAATTGTACATTCACAATAAAAATTGAGACTTATTTATTGTAAAATAATAAGAATAATAACTGACACCAAAGTTAATGGAAAATTAGTAAGTAGTTCTTACCTGTGACGGTCGCCGTGGTGATCCGTAATGGCGGCGCCAGGTCTAGAGGGGGGCCTAGCCCCCTCCCCCCGCCTACCACATTAACACTGATGAAGATCTGAAACAAAATTCGCAATATTATTCTTTGCAAAAGCTGTGAAAGTTAGGTTAAAATTTCGATTAAAAAAATGTCAAACTTTTGAAAAAAAGTTAATACTTCTAAAAAAAAAAGGTTTCTCAAATTCAAATTTTCGTAATATTTTGTCAAAATTATGACTTTGAGTTCGAAAATTCAACAATAAAAATTTATACTTTTTAATATTTTTTTAATTTCTCCACTAAATTTTGACTCTTAAAATTTAAAAGTCGATATTCCGATAAAATAAAATTTTGAGAAATGTCTGGATTTCTAATAAAACAAAAAATAAAATCATTTTTTTATGTTGAAATTTCGGTTTTTTAAAATAACGACTTTACGTTATGTTTTCAAACTCGAAATTCAGAGAGATTTCTATAAATTTTTTAATGTTTTTCTCGAAACTTTGACTTCACTTTGTTTTCAATTTTTTCATTTACCTTTGATTTTTAAATTGAGGTTTGGAGACTTAGGTCAATTTTTTTAGTTTAAAGGCGAAACATCAAACTTAAAATTGATATTTTTCCCTAATTACCTGTATACTTTAATTACGAAAATTTCACTTTATATTAACAAAATAGAGAATCATATCATAACAAATTTTGAAGTTTTTTTCTCGGAATTTCTATTTTTATCATGAATTTTTAGCTTAGAAGACGAATTTTAGAAAATAACACTTTTTTTTACTATTTTAAAGTTGATTCGAGTTCACGCTTAAAATTTTGTCTAGCAATTTTGATTTTTTTTAAATATTTAATTTTTCCGGAAATTCTGATTTTTTCCGAGAAACTTTTCGTCAATAGTTAATTTTTCAATATTCAAGTTGAAATAAAAAAAAGAATATTCTTAAAAAAATTATCTATTTTAAATTATTGAAATTGAAAATAATTTATTATGAATTTCGATTTAAATTAAAAAAATCGGAATTTTATAAATATTTTTTTTTCGAATTCATGAATTATTTTTCTTGAAATTATCACTTTATCGTCGACATGTCTTTTTTAACCGAAAATGTTATCTTCCTTCACAATTTCGTCTTGTTTTTTATGAGATTGTCACATGGTTTAATCTCTTGATAAAGATATGACAAATTTAAAATATTTAAGCTTCAATTCTGTCAATGTTTAATTTTTAAAAATATGTTAAACTAACTAGGTTACTTACCCACTCTAATGATGTAAAAATTCTATATACGAATCACAAAATAATCCTAACATTATCCATGTGTTTACTTCCGCACTCATTAATTAAACAGTCATTGTTATCATTATCACTGAGTAAAAAACATTTCAAGCTTCCATTTGCATCCAAAAAATTGTGCTTTACTTATTCGAGTGTTTAAATAAAAATATATTAAAGAAGACCACAAAATTTCCTTCTTAATTGCACAGTTGACAAAAAATTGATATAAGAGATCACAGCAATCGAGCAGGTAAGCAAGAATATTCAGTGTATTGGATAAAATTTCCGTGATACTTTATGTGTTATCATCGAGAGATAAATCAAACTTTTTGTGATAAATCACTGACAGCTCTTCATATAAAGCAAGCAAGTAAAATCTGCCCAAAAATTCTAAAGAAATTCTGTTAAAAATCTTGCCGAAGCGATTGTGAAAACTCTGAAAATATTCTTGTTAAGTGTTTGACAAAATTTTTGTTAATGAATTGTAAAGAATTTGAGAGAAATTCTGCTTAGAAGGCCGACGAACATTTTCGGCATAAATTACCATTACAAATCTAAATCAATTTTTATTATTGAGACTTTGGAGAAATTCTGCAGGAAAATTAAACATAAATGCTGCTAAAAAATTTTGGTTAAATTCTCTTCAAAACTCTGAAAGGATTTGTGTGTGAAATATTTCTGAATAAAATGAAAATAAGCCTATAGGTTTTGGCGAGAAAATTGTACTTAAAAGATAAATTGAAAGAAGTGTTTGGAATCGGGGGAAATACTGCTGAAAAACCGGAAAGCGATTTTGTCTAATAGAATTAAAAATCTAAATCGGTTTTTGTTTCAGTGACACTTAGAAGAAGTTCTGTATCAGATATAAATTTTGTTAAAAATCTTGCTTAAATTCTCTTGAAAACTCCAAAAGAATTTATATTTGGAATATTCCGATTTTTTTCTGAATAAATTAAAAACAAATTCATTAGGTTTTGGCGAGTAAATTGATCTTAAAAAATCAACTGAAAGAAGTGTTGGGAATTGAGTGAAATGCCGCTGAAAAATCCGAAAGCGATTCTGTTAATATTCCAACAAATTCTGTTCAAATATCTAATAAAAATGTTGTTGCGAATCTATCGAAAACTCAGAAAGAATTTCTGATCAGAATCCGACAATACTTTCGTTGACAAATTTAGAAGAATGTGGCAGAATTTTTCCTGAATAATCTGAAACCTGAAAAAATTGTAAGAATTTTAAGAATCTGAGAAAGTACAGTTGAAAAATCTGACAAACATTTTCTTAAAATCTGACAAAATTCTTCACTAATAACTCCGAAAGAATACCTGTTCAGAATCTGATGGCTAGCAGAATTTTCCCTGAATAATCTGAAAAATAGGCATTTAGGATTTTCACAAAACTGAAAAAACTAAGAATTGGGAATCTGAGAAATACTGCTGAAAAATATAACAAAATCTTTTTCCAAAATCTGACAGATTTTGCTTACACTTTAACAGAAATTCTAAAAATTTGACAATGTTTTCGATTCTAGTGAAAAACCCGATGAAAAGTTAAAATAAACTCTTAAAATCTTTGCGGAAATTGCTCTGAAAACGGCGATGGAATCCTTGTTTAAAATTCGATGACGTTTTCAATAACATTTTTAAACTGAGTGAAATTTTTCTAAATCTAAAAACGAATTCAGTATTTTGTCTAAAAAAGTAAAAGAAGTGTGAGGCATCTAGAAGAATACTGCTAAAAAATCTGAATGGATTTCTGCATTATTCTAACAGAAATTCTGTCCAAATATAATAAAACTCCTATGGCGATTCTGATGAGAATTCCTCTACTAGAACCCCCGAAAGATTTGCTATTCAGAATCCGGTGACTTTTTTGTTAACAGATTTGGAAGGATCTGGCAGAATTCTCCCTGAATGATCTGAGAAGGAACCATTAAAGATTTCGGTAAAATTGAAAAAATTTATAGAATTTTTAGAAATCTGCGAATATACTGCTGATAAATCTGACAAAAATCCTTTTCAAAATCTGACCAAATTTCTGCTAACATTCTGACAGAAATCCTGTTCAAAAATCTGACGATATTTCCGTTGAGATTCTAACAGAAATCATCCTGAAAAAGCTAAAAGAACTCTTAAAACTTGGCGAAAATTGCTTAGTAAAGTGTGAAGAAATTGTCGTTTAAAATATGTTTTCATTAATAACATTTTTTATTATTTTGACGTTGGTTTTTTCAAATAATTTAAAAACAAATTCAAAGTCTTCTCAGAAATTTAACTAATAAAACTGAAAAAAATATGAGGAATCTGGGGGAACACTGCTGGGGTTCTATTAATATTCTGCCAGAAATTCTGTTCAAATATCTGATAAAAATTCTGTTGCGATTCTGGCTAAAATTCCACTTAAATCTCCGAAAGAATTTCTATTCAAAATCCGATGAGTTTTTGATGTTGATAAATTTGAAAGGTTCTGGCAGAATTTTTTCCGAATAATCTGAAAGAGAACGATTTAAGATTTTGGCAAAACTAAAAATATTTGGAGAATTAATAGGAAATCTGCGAAAATCCTGGTGAAAAATTTGACAACAATTCTCTTCCAAATCTGACCGAAATTCTGCTCTACAACAAGTCTATTAAAAATTTGACAATATTTCCCTTGAGATTCTAGTGGAAATCCCGCTGAAAAATCTGACATAAACTCTTATCACTTTGCGGAAATTGCTATGAAAACTATGAAGTAATCCTTATTTAAAATTCAACGAAACTAAATAATTTGAAAACGAATTCAAGATTTTGCCAAACATTTTACTCAAAGAACTGAAAGAATTGTGAGGAATCTGGGGGAATTCTGCTGAAAAATCTTGTTAATATTCTAACAGAAATTCTGTTCGCTGGTGTCTTGTTACTCCAGAACCAACGCCCTCACAGAGACAGATTTGGCACGCATCTTTGAAATAAACAATAACAATGTTATTGTAGCCGGAGATCTTAATGCCAAAAACATCGAGTGGAGCAGCAGAGCCAACAACAAAAACGGGAGGACACTTCAAAGGTTCATAACACAAAACGGAATCGATGTAATGGCTCCAGAAGAACCAACCCATCATCATCTTGCCACAGGAATACCAGATGTCCTGGACGTTGCACTGATGAAGGATATTCGATACACTGTTGAGTTAACATCAGTTAGTGAGCTCAGCTCGGAACACAACCCAGTGATGATAACCATCGGAGATTATCGTGGACCCAAGCCTTCAGAGACCTGCAAGAAAACAAACTGGACAGACTTCAGGGAGTATCTAGCAGTAAACTTGGAATAGCCTGGAGAGATCAACACAAACGATGACATCAACGCGGCGGTGGAAAGACTGGCAATCACCATAACAGATTCAATTCTGGCAGCGACTAAAACTTTCCGGCGTATAGAAGGAAGGGAACCACTGCCAAATTACTTGATGGAGCTGATTAGAAGAAAAAATCGTGTCAGGAAAAGAGCAAGAAGGACCAATCTGCAAGCAGATAAGGCGGAAGTCAACAGGCTCATCTCTGAGCTTAGGTATGAGCTCCGAGAGCACAAGATTTCTAAGTTTTAGGAACACCTAAGAAGTTGCAACCTCTAAACTCCATCAGATCTCTGGCTCACAGCCAAAGCTCTAAGAGGAGATAGGAAACCTATCCCACCGATACACGGACCTCAAGAAATGGATTATTCAGACCAGGATAAGGCCGCAGCTTTCGCTGAGACCTTTGTACGACACTGTCAAACCACACTTGAAGAAGTGGACTTAGACTTCGTAGATGAGGTGAAAGAAGAGGTTCAAGTTCTTCAGGAGGAAATGCCAGAAGAAGACGACGTCATCCAACCGACAAACGAGGAGGAAATCAAAAGCGTTCTGCGCAAACTAAACGTCAAAAAGGCTCCAGGTCCAGGCAAAATTCCAAACCAAGCTCTGAAGTCCCTTCCGGACCAAGCTGTCAAATACTTTGGAGCAGTAGTCAATTCCATGTTTAAGTACCGGTATTTTCTCACAAGATGGAAGACTGCAAACGTTATCTTCATTCCTAAGCCAGAAAAGGTTGGGCAATTTTCCCAAAATTACAGGTTAATCAGCCTCTTATCCAACTTGGGTAAGGTGGCGGAAAGGATTTTGAGGAAGCGTCTGCAGCATATCATCAGCAATCGCGACATCGTTCCTAAGGAACAATTTGGGTTCCAACCTATGCATTCTAACTCAAGCCAGCTGTTGAGAGTGGTTGAAACGATCACTCAACGCATGAAATGGAACCCAGTAATTGGAGCTATTTTCTTCGATATCTCCAAGGTATTTAACACAGTTTTTCACCAAGGACTAGTCTACAAGATGCATCAGTTTCGGAATACCTCTAACGATGGTTCAAATGGTAAGCTCGTTTCTGGACCAGCGCTCATTCAGAGCAAAGATGGGACAGGAACTATCAAACCAGATTAGGCTGCAGTATGGGGTGTCTCAAGGCTCTGCCTTGTCACCTCTACTGTATTCTCTGCTCAGAGCGGACATTCCGAGAACCAATCCAACAATCAATGACACCTTGTTGGCAACTTATGTAGACGACACAGCTTTGGAGGCGTACTCTTTCAGTCCAGAGTTGGTTACCAGACGACTTCTGGAGGCAACAGATAGTCTACTAGATTACTTCGGTCAATGGAGAATCCAAGTCAACGCGGACAAGACCCAAGCAGAAGACTCCAACCATATGGACATGTTAATGTTCATGGGCAAAACGTCGACTGGAGGCTTCAGGAAAAGCATCTAGGTGTAATTCTGGATAAAAGACTTACATTTCAGGCACGCATCGATTATGCAGTGTCCAAAGCCAAAATGCTGTAGGGACTGCTGCAAGCGATGATTGGTAGAAATAGTAACATGTCCATTGGACTTAAAGTGTTACTATACAAATCAATCATAAGACCAACGATGACCTACGCATTGTAGCTTGGTCACAGGCGACGGATAATTAGATGAAGAAACTCCGGGTGTTCCAGAACGTCTTTCTAAGACAAGCCATGGACGCCCCATGGTTTGTGAGAAACAATCAACTTCATAGGGAAGCTGAACTACCCCTGGTAAGAGATTTTCTTAGGAAAAATAATTCCAGGGCGATGGTAAGAGCGAAAACGCATCCCAACGAGCTTGTTCAGCAGGCAGTGGATTACGATCCTAACATCTCAACCAGGATTAGGAGACCAAGGATGGTCCTCTAGGCTGCGACTTCTATTCCGCAAATTTTTGTTTTGTTTGTTTCTTATGTTTCAGGCAAAACAGCTTACAATAGTGCTCCAACACTATTGTTCTGTTCCGATGGAGGGATTGGGGGCCAAGGGCCCGGCCCGAAGAAGCAGGGGTTTTTAGTCGGTACCTGTAGTTTGAGCGTAAGTCCGACACTATCTGAGTATCTTCCCAGATGTCCTTAACGGATTTTCCCCTACTTTAAAAAAAATTGTCGGTATTTGGGTTAAATATACCACACTGACAAGATCTAGTAAGACCGAAATCGATCTTTGGTTTCCAAACACTGAATCTGTTCAAACCTATTGGTCTGAGCATAAGTTTAAAACTGATATTTGAGAAATATATATAATTTCCAGGGGAAAATAATAATGGAGATTCTGAGAAAAAGGTGAAAAGTAAGAAAAACTAAAAATGTATAACAAAAAGTTCTGGAGTTTGAATATTTTCAATATAAGACTAAAAAGGTGGTTTTGAGAAAAAAATTTAAATTTCAAGAAAAAGTTAACTAAATACATAAAAAAATTAAGTTTTAACTTGAGATGCACAAGATTTTTAAAACATCGATACTGTATTCAATTGATCCATCGAAAAAGATATATCGATATGTTTCGATACATCGGTAAATTTATTCGATATTCGATGTATCATATAAATCCAATGCTATACAGCAGGACTTCTCAACCGGCGAGGCCCGCCTCTCATAATTTTACTTTTTTGGAACTTCGTACTTTTTTAAAAAAAATTTTACTTATTTAAAATTTACGAATTTTTTAAAATTTTATGTTTTTCAAAAATTCGACATTCAATAAAAAATTTCTGATTCTATTTAAAACTTCGATTTTTTTTATTAAACTACGAAAATTGCAACTGTTTATAAAAATTTCAGTTTTAAAGCGTTAATTTTTAGCATTTTTAGAATTAGGACACTTTCCAAAATTTGTACTTTTCTAAAAATTTTGACGAATTGCTGAGGAAATCCTTATTTTTCAAAATTCCATTTTTTGATTTAACTTTAAAAAACTGTCAAGTTTTTTGGCAAATTTCAATTTTTTCAAACTCTGCTTCTACTTTTTTGTAGCTTGCTACTTTTTTCTTTTGAAAACCCTTATTCTTTTTGAAAATTTTAATTCTTAATATAAAAATTTCGAATTTTTTCAAAATTTTGACCTTTGTTTTCAAATTTTCGTACTTTTGTCCGAAATTTTAACGTTTGTTTGAAACTGTCTTTTACAAATTTCGACCTTTTCTTAAAATCTGTCTATCATTTTTCCAAATTTTGATTTTTTGGAAAATTTGAAACGTTTTCAAAATATTTTTTGAAATATTTCTTTAATTTTTGACCATTTTTCAACATTTTGATTTTTTATGGTTATACAAATTTTTTTCATGATTTCGACTGATTTTTTTTTTGAAAATTTTAACTTTTTGTAAAAATTTCGACATTTCTCAAAATGTTTCTTTAAAATTTCTTTTTTTTTTCAAATTTTTACTTTTTTGGAAAATTTGGCATTCTAAAAAGTACATTTTTTGAAAATTAATTTATATTTCAAAATGTTGCACCTTGTTCGGTTTTTTGCTTTTAAAAATTCCGATATTTTAAATTGCGAGGTGTTTTTAAGACTAAATTCTTCGGAAAATGTTTATTTCCTTTTCAGAATTTACTGCAAAATAAATGTCATAGAGCAATATTTAAATGTAACATTTATACACTAATCGACCTGATACTTGGTTGTCTAGGCTCACTGTCTGTACAGCAATATTTGTTTTTCCAACTATGATATTTATTTATAAAATCATTAAAGGGTTGCTGCCAAAATATTTAATGTACAATATAAGAACTATTAACGAAGTACTTAACTATGAAACCCGTAACCGTAGTAACATATATACAACTACGTTTAATAAAGAGTCCACAATTAGATCTTTATTTTAAAAGAATAAGGGTGTATCTATTTAATAATTTGTCAAACGAAATAAAAAGTGCAAATAATTTGTCTAGTTTTAAGAGAAATCTGTGTTTGTCTATGTTAAAATGAATGTTTCTTGTTAAACAAAAATGTTTTCCTGTAAATGTAAAAATATGTATTATTCGTACATTTAATAAACTAATAATATTAAAAAAAATCACTTTTTTTGACATCTCTGACTACGTTGCGATATTTCTATTTTTTCAAAAATCAAATATGAATGTTTTTCAAATCTTCAATTATTTTGAAAAGTTCGTTTTTAAAAATTTTTACTTTCTATGAACATTTCAAAAAATGAGAAATTTTAAAGAAAGTGGAAATTGTCCACCCAGTCATGATTTCCAAAAAATTCAAAATTTTGTAAAATGTCGAAGTTTGCGTAGAAAGTTAAAACTTTTAAAAAAAGGTAAAAATTTCAAAAAAAAAATTTAAGTAAAGGAAGATTTGAAAAAGTGGAAATTTTCATAAAAAATTTATTAAAAAAACTCGACATTTTGATTTTTTCAGAGAAGTTGAAATTTCAAAAAATTTTAATTAAAAATATTGAAATGTTTAAAGTCAAATTTTTCAAAAAGGTGAACTGTTAGATAAGTTAAATAACAGTAAAAAAATCGAAATTTTCAGTAAAGTGAAGTGGGCAAAATTTTGAAAAAAGTCGAAAGTTTGAAAAAGAAGGTGAAATTTTAAAAGTTTAAATTTTAAAAGTCAAAACTTTGAAAAAACTCGAAATTTCAGAAAGTCTAAATTTAAAAAGGCAGAATTTCAAAAAAAAGTGATATTTAAAAAATCGATTTATTAAAACAAATTAAATGAAGTAGAGGCTGTGAAATAGTGAATGGTATCAGGTTACACATTAGCTAGTTCTTAAGTAAATTTTAACCGCCGAAAAAGTAACATTTTCTGGACTTACTTCACCAATAGATACATCGAAAAAATATATCGATACCGTCGATACATCGGAACGAAAGTATCGATACAAAAATGTCGAACGTCGAAAGGAAAACATAGATGTTTTTGATGCATCGATGTATCGTGTGCATCTCTAGTTTTAACATAAAATGTCGAGAAAAAGTTCAAATTTCTATTCTAAATAAAAAATTTTGCGAGAAATTAGATATTTTGTGATTAAAGAAAAAATAATTGGAAAACCCAGAAAAAATGTCTAAAAAGTTAGATTTGGAATTTCACATCAAAATTAAAAATAACAGATTTTTGGAAAACTAAACATATTAAATTTTGTGGTTCATATAAATAAATTCATAAAATTGTAAAAAAAACTTGAAGTTTCGAGATTACATTTGCAAATTAGAGGAAAACGCCAACGCCAACATTTCGCAGTTAAACTCAACATCACTCAACGATTCGACTTTTTGAATTGTATTAATAGATTAGGATATTTTCAAAATTCAGAATTTTCAATGTTAATAGTTATAAGCTCACAAGCTCAAACACCAAATTTTAGTCGAAATAATTCAAATTTTGAAATCGCCTTAAGATTTGCTGGAATGAAATTCGACTTTTGATTTTAGTTTAAAGCGAAATTTGATGAAAATTTTAAATAATAATAAAATAAATTATAAAATTGGCTTTTTTTTCAAAACTTTTGTTATTGAATTAAGATTTTTTCGTATTTTTTCTCAAACAAATTAATTGTATGCTCCTTCTAAAAATTAGGGCGTGTCCTTCTTGAAAATTAAACTTAACACAACTTTCAATATTTTTAATTTTTTGAATATTTTGACTTTTTTACATAGTTGAAATTTTTGCAAAAATTTATTTGTTTTCTTTTTCTGAACTTTTCGACCTTTAAAAATATTAACTTTTTATAAGGAAATCCAACTTTTTTGAAAAATTCCGCTTTTTGGAAAATTTTGAGTTTAAAACATAAAAGATATTTTATAAAATTTCTAGTTTTTCTACTGAAAATTTCCACATCTAAAAATTTCCATTTTTTATATTAACCTATTTTAATGATTTGTCCTATTTGTTTTGTTCAAAATGTTAACTATTTTTCAAAATGTTGACTTATTTTGGAAATTTCCACCTATTAAAAATTTCGACTTCCTGGAAGTTTTATTTTATTTATTTTGAACATTTCGACTCAAAATTTTGATTTTTTTCTCGAAAATTTGAAAATTTTTTGAAATGTTTTTTACGAAAATTTTTACTTTTTTCAAAAGGTGGACTTTTTTACAAATAATTCTGCCTTTTCTTGAAATAATTGGGTATTTCTTAACATTATGTTTACTCTTTTTTAAAGAACTTAATTTTAATGAAAATAATGACTTTTTGTAAAAATTTTGAATTTTCGAATTTTTATCTACCTAAAATTATCGAATTCTTAGAAATTTCGACTCTTCAAAGCTCCTATTTTTTTAAGTTCCTATTTTTATCAACATTTTGAAGTCAAATTTTCTACTTTTGCTTGAAATTTAGGCTTGTTATACATTTAACTTTAAAAAAATCAACATTTCAGAGTTTTCTTTTATTTCAAATTTTAGTTGTCATTACAATTTCGACTTTTTCTCAAAGTTTTGCGTTTTTTGAGAATTTGGACTGACTTTTTTTGTCTGGCTTTTTCGTCTTTGGTTGAAAATTTCGACTCTTTTAAAATTTCAAAGTTTTTCAAATTTAAAAGTATAATCGATCTCGAGCATTTCTAATTTTTTTGAGATTTTCACTATCTTTAAAAGGTTTTTTTTTTTAATTTTACATTTTGATAGTTTTCTCAAATTGTTGAATTAAACTTACAGAAACTGAAAATTGAATATTCAAATTTAAAGTATCGATAGAAATTAAAATATTCGACAATAAAAAAATAAAAATTCCACGTTTGAACTCATATTTTGAAATTTCGATATTTTTAACCAGAAATCTATTTTCAAAATGGAAATTATAAAAAAAATTCTAGAAAGAAATATAAATAAAATTGGTTTAACAGTTTAAGGAAAAGACGAGTTTAAGTTTAGATCAGAAGTTTCCACAAAAACATTAAACGTTAGTAAAAAGAAAATGATGGAACTTTCACTGACAAAAAATCCGAACAAAACCTTACGGCTTTAAGCTAGAATAATAGAACATTACATCTTTTCTTGAAGTGTCGTTTTTGAGATTCAAAATAGCAATATCTCAACAGAAATTTTGAGAAAAAACGAATCAAAATCTTGATTTTTAACGTTGACTTTTTATGAACATAAAGAATTAAGTGTACTCGCAAAAATTTCTGAAAAATGAAACTTTAGGATAAACAGAATGGTGAAAAAAATCTGGTCCAGAGAATAGGTGTCGAACCATGAAATTTGAACTATGGATTTTCAGACAAAATTTTAGGATAAAGGTCGAAATTTTGAGAAAAGAAAATTAAAAAATCCTATAAAGAAAGGACGAAATTTTTACTTTTACCCACAAAATGTGGTTGATATTTTTAGAAGAAACACTAAGTTTTAAGATAGTTAAAAAAATTTTTAGTGGGTCACGAAGGGAAAGCGTAAAAATAACCGGGCCCTGACAAAAAAAGTTTGGGAAACAGTGAGCTATCCTATTTAGTTTCGGACGAAGCGTCTGATTTCTTCGAATCTGTTGCATATTAAATGAATTAGGTACAATTTTCCAAACATGAAGATAAAATTATGGTGGAAAAATAAGATTTTCGTTTCACACTAAAATTTTAATCTCCGAGTGCACCTGTGAGTATTTAAGGAGGACAGATTCAACTATATACACAAAATCTTGACAACATAATATTGGTTTTTTCAATGACGGATTGTATGTTGACAGAGTTCTGGGCTATCTAGACAAATACTGATTGACGATCCTCTTATTTTTGGTTACAAATAGTTACGCACTCGGACGTGCCCTCCTGTAGCCTCGCGCCCCTAGACACGTGCCTACTTTACCTTATGGATAATCCGCCATTATTTTTAATTCCGCACTAAAGTTCTTTTACAATTTTCAGAAGAATTTCGGCAATATTTTTGATGGCTTCTTTTAGCTTGTTCAACAGAATTTCTTTCAGATTCTCAACAAAAATATTGTTAGATTTCTTAAGAGCATATTGGTCATATTTTAGAGTGAATTTTTATAAAGGACAAAAGCAACAAGGATCAGTTGAAACGACCCGAGGACTTACCAGGAAAGATTCTATACAATGTTTAACCCCCACAATTGTGAAATTTTTCATGCTACCAACATAACACGAAACGTACCTCAGATATTCGATGACGAAATATCTCATAGGACTAAATTAAGCCCTTCGGCTAATAAACAAATTTCGTTTTTTCGTTTCTCTCCCTCTTGAATAATTCATTTGCACTCACTTCGGCCTTTTAAACATTGACGACTCATTAAATATCCATTTGGAGGGCTATCGATTTTCCGCCCTTTATTAATTCATGTTTTTTCAATAAACAAAACTTCCTAGATTTGTTTACCTTTTTTGCCGCATGTTGATGTTTCGAAAGTTAACCCGAAAACGAGGTTAAAGAAATACTTTTCCTTCCTTATTTGCGATCAAAGGCATCAGAATATTTACTTATAAACTAAATGTTTTTAGAAAATATTTGAAATTGTTATTCCCAAATTGTTCTAATAAATAAATACGCCATTAACCTAAGCTATATCATCACGACGCCCTTAAGATGTAACAGAATCCACCCTATGCGCCTTCACGAAGGTAAAAAAAAAACCAATAACACGTCACTCGGCGCAAAAATAGGTCAGTTCTCTAACGATCCTTTATGATTTCAAAAGAAATTCCCAACGACGTGCACTTTTGCTATAAAACCTCCCTTTGTGCGCGTTAGATTTGAGTAAGCGGACTTTTCTTTTGAGAACAAGATTAAAACCGGCTCCCTCAAATAATAAACTATCTCGTCTTGTTTTATATTATTTCGAACAGAAAAGTTTTTTTAAAGAGCGGACGTTAAATTGAAATATTTATGCAACGGCAGCATATTAAAAGCTTTCTTTGTGAAATGGGATTCTGCCGGGAACTCAAAATCAACCAATATTTGTGCCCTCGATGTAAAATGGGTCGACTAAAATTGTTTGAGCAAAACAAAACATCACATGCAGAAAAAAATGTATTGAAATAAAAGTTTTTCCTCGATACTGCAGAAATTTCGATTTTCGAGTTTAATCTCGAAGCTTTTTTTCCAAAATGTTGGTGTTAGTTCGATTTTAGCGATTCTATCGGGCTTAGCCTAGAAATTTAAACAGTTTAAATTCGAAATTTCGTCTTTTTTCTATCCACTTTCCGTTTCGAGTTTAATCTCTAAATCTATACTTTTTCTCAATTTCGCATTTTGTCTCAAAAATCTTGAAATTAGGATACTTTGATAGATTGATCTTCTCAAAATTTTGAGTCTAAGACTGGACTTTTATTTTTTTTCTTGAAAAAAAAGTTTAACATTTTTTTAAAACACAAAAATTAATCACGAAATATTATTTTTTTCTCTAGAAATCTTCTTAGTATGTTTCTTAGTAATTTAAATTTAATATCTAAACTTTCATTTTTGTGGGCAGGAAAACGTACTAAACGTTTTTCTTAAAATATAAAATTTAATCTCAAGATTTTTGTTTTTCTCGAAATCTTCACTTTTTGGTCTTTTTTTTTCAATAGTTCTCGTTTAATTTAAGAATTCCAACTTCTTTCTCGAATAAAAATGTCGTAAACATCGTTCTCAAAATGCAGAATTTAATTTCGCAAATTTAGTTTTTTTAGTACCTTGACTTTAATTTTGAAAGTTCAACTTTTTTTAGAATAAAAACGTTGTAAACGTTTTTCTCAAAATGCAGAACTCAACATGTCGAGTTGAATTTTAGAATTTTAATTTTTTACTTGAAAGAAAAATTTTTTGAACGTTTTTCTTAAAATTCGAAATCTAGTGTCGAAATTTTGGCTTTTCTTCTGAAATGTCGACTTCTTAAAATTCCTTAAATTTGAAGTTCAATTCCAAAATTTCAAATTTTTTCTGGAAAGAAAACGTCATAAGTTAAAAAACTTTTTCTCAAAAAATAAAATTTACTTTTAAAGTTTTTTACTTTTTTCCTAAAATTTCGACTTCTTGGTCTTTTTATCAACATTTTGAGTCAAATTTTTTTTCTAAAAGAAAAACATCCTAAATGTTTTTCAAAAAATATGAAATAAATTGAATTTCGAACTTTTTCCTTTTTTCTCGACATCTCTACATTTTGTTAACTCTTTTCTTGAAAGAAAAACATTGTAAACGTCTTTCGTAAAATACAGAAATTAATGGCAAATTTTGAGTTTTTTTATAGATATCCTGACTTTTTGGCCTTTTTCATATAATTTTCGTATAATTTCCTGATTTCAATTTTTTTTAGAATAAAAATGTTGTAAACTTTTTTCTCAAAATATGGAACTTGATGTTGAATTTTTGAATCTTTTCTAGATATCTCGACTTTTTGACTTTCTTCCCAATATTTAGAGTTTAGTTTCCTAGTTTAAATTTTTGCGCTTGAAAAAAAAACATAAACGTTTTTTTTTAAATACAAAATTTAGTGTTAATCTTTAGGTTTTCACCTAAAAATTCGACTTCTTAACCTTTCTTAAATTTCAGTTCAATTTTAAAATCTCAATTTATTTTGGAAGCAATACAAAACTTTTTTTTTAATAAATAAACTTTAATTTTCTTAAAAAAACCGTTGAAAAGATTTTTCTAAAAATATAAAATTTAATTCTAATATTTTTACCTTTTTTCTTAAAATTTTAACTTCTTGTTCTTTTTCGCAATATTACGAGTGGAAATGTCAATTTTCACAAAATAAAAACGTTCTAAAGGTTTTTCCCAAAGTTTAATCTCGATTTTTTCCCTTTTTTCTGAAAATTTCGACTTAATTTCATTTCCTTACTTAAAAGAAAAACCTTTTCTCAAAATAAAATATTTTATTTCCAAATGTTGACTTTTTCTTGAAATTTCGACTTCGTAATCTTCCCCTCAGTATTTCGAGTTTAATTTTGAAATTTCAACTTTTTTTTTTCGAAAGGAAAACGTCATAAGTAAATGTTTTTTGTTAAATCTCGTCATTTTTATTTTATCACGAAATTCGAGATTTTTGCCTTCTTTTTCGACATGTCGAATTTAATTTCGAAAATCTGACTTTTTTTGTTGAGGGACAAAATCTTCGAAATCGTTTTTCTTGAAATATAAAATTTTGACTTTTTTTGAGATTTCGATTGCATGTTCTTTTTATCAATACTGCGAACTTACTTAAATTTCAATTTGTTTTTTTCAGAAGGAAACCTTTATTCTCAAAATATAAAATTTAATCCCGACCTTTTGGCTTTTTGTCTCGAAATATCAACTCTTTCCCTTTTCAACTCTGGCCTTTTCCAATATTTAGAGTTTAATTTCGAAATTTCGAATTTCTCCTTGAAACAAAAGCGTCTAAAACGTTTTATCAAAAGACAGAATTTGTATTAAAATGTTGACTTTTTTCTCAAAATCTGGATTTCTTGGGTTTTTATCAATATTTCGAATTTAATATCGAAATTTCAACTTTTTTTCTCGAAAGCAAAATATTGTAAACGTTTCGTTTTTGAAAATATCAAATAATCACAACATTTTTCTGTATTCTCAAAATCGCGACTTTTAATTCTTTTTATGAATATTTTGAATTTAAGTTCGAAATACCAACTTTTTCTCAAAAAAAAAACGTTTTCTCAAAACATAAAATATAATTTAAAAATTTTAACTTTTTTATTGGATTTTCGAGTTGATCTTTGTCTCAATATTTCGAGTTGAATTTCGAAATGTCAATTTTTTTTAGTAAAAAACAATCTTTTCTTGAAAATTTTACTTTTTCTCAAAATTTTAATTTTTAATTCTTTGAGAATTATTTTATACAATCCAATTATGTATATTATGTTATTGTACACAATACAACAAGAATTAGGAATTTCCAAAAGATTTTAATCAGCATTTCTGTTGGAATTTTTTATTAAAATTTTGACAGAACCTTTGCGTAATTTTCATAAAGTTTTTCAACAGAATTTCGGCAAAATTTTAAACACTATTGTTTCAGATTTTTAACAGAATTTGTTTCATATTTTCCTACAGAATTTCTCCAGATTCCTGAGAGAACTTTTTTAAGATTTTCCACAAAATAAAATAAAATAAAAATATTTAAAGAAAACGATTTTTCTAAACATTTTTATTAGATATTTCAACGGAAATTCTGCAAAATTTTAAGCAGAATTTCTTCCAAATTTTCACCAAAATATTCCTAGTAATTTAAGAAAGTTTTCCTCAGATTATTCAGCAGAATTTTTTTCAAATATTTTAGGTAAATCTTTTAGGTTTTTTTAGTAAAATTTTTTAGAAAGTTTTTAGCGGAATTGCCACTGAAAAATTTCTCCTAAAGCCGGAAACAACTATTTCCAGATTTTCCACTATTATTTTGGTCAGAATCTTTGCGGTATTTCCATCGGATATTTCAACAGAATTTCAGCAATTTTCTCCAAGATTTGGGTCATAATTCTTGCAAAATGTCTATTGAGTTTTCCAGCATAATTTTCGTTAGATTTTAACTAAATCCCTGCAGAAACTTTCCAATTCTTTATTAGAATTTTGGTAAGAAGCTTTACGAAATTTCAGATTTTTCGGTAGTCTTTTCAAATTTGTTAAAAGAAGATTTAATTTAATAGGATTTTTTTCGAAATTGTCACCATAATTTTGGCAGACTTTGAGCAGAATTTTATTCAAAACTTTCAGCAATATTTCACCAAATTTTTAATATAGTTGTTTTCCATTTTCCATTAAAAATTTGGGCATAAATCCTAATATTCGAAAAATTTAGATCAGATGTTACAGCCGAATTTCTGCAAGGATTTAAACAACATTTTGCCAGATTTTTTTTAGAATTTCGGTCATAGTTTTTGCAAAATTGTATCAGATTTTTTATGAAAATTACCCTATAATTTCAAACAGAATTGCTTTTAGTTTTTTATCAGAAAAGCTTTGAGAACTTTCCATAAAATTTCTCCACATTCTTGACAGAAGCGTTTTCAAAACTTCTATTAGGAATAATATTGAGCGAAATCCTTTCGGTCAATATTATTGGAATAATATTGCCAGACCTTCAGCAGGATTTCCGCAATATTTTGAGTACAATTTTTTTAGATTTTTCAACAGAATTTCTCCAAATTTCTTGCAATTTTGGTTACCATTTTTATCTCCTTTTCCACGAGAATTTTTCTCAAGTATTTGAGCTAATTTTTATCAGATTTCAACAGAATTACTTTTAGATTTTTTAACAAATTCTTTCAGATTTTTTGTCGGTTTCTTTCAGATTGTTAAGCAAATTTCTTTTTATAATACTCAGTCGTTTTCTTTTAGATTTTTCAGCAGAATTTTCCCAGATTCCCGACTTCTGCATTTTACTATAATTTCGATCAAAATCTGCAAAATATCCATTACACTTTTCAGTAGCCTTTCCACAAAATTACAAGCAGAATTTCTGTTTTATTTTTTGAACAGAATTTTTCGGCAATTTTTTAAAAATTTTTCAGTAGTTTTTTTTCAGATATATTAGCAAAATTTCTTTTAGCAATTTTTGAGCACAATTTCCTTTAGAATTTTCAGCAGTAACTTCTAATAGAATTCCTAACAAAACCCGGAGTATTGACATTTTCCAGGCGTTTTATTGATTATAATCTTTGCTAAATTTACAAGATTCTAAGCAAAATTTACCTCTCCTTTGATATTTTCAGCCCTTTTTCAGCAATGCCAGCAGAATTTCTTTTAGTTTTTGAAACAGAATTTCTTTTAATTTATTTCAGTAGAATTTTCCCGATTTATAGATTTTTTAGGAGAATTTGCCCCGAATGTCTGTCTTTGCGCCTTTCATTAGAATTTTGCCAGAAGTTTTAAGGAATTTTCGTCACATTTTTCAGTACAATTTTTGTCAGATTTCCAAGAATCATCTTCCAAATTTATTCTTTGCGATCTCTGAGACTGTTTATGGACGAAATTTCTTCAATTTCTGTAAAATTTGACGAATTTCTTAAAGAATTTTTTTAGTCAAAATCCCAATTTCTGATCGACCAGTTATTAATTTTTTTGTAAAATTTCGGTCAGAATCTGCAAAATTTTCATCAGATTGTTTCTTTGAGCTTTTCAGTAAAATTGTTAGATCGTTAGTACTTTCTTTTAGAAATTTCATCAGAATTACTTCTGAATTTTTCAACAGAATTCTCACCAGATTTTTTTTTTTCAGCAAGATTTCTTTCAGATTTTTTAGCAGAATTTCTTTTAGGTTTTTAAGCAGAACTTTTTAAATGCCTAACCAAACTCTTTCCAGATTTTTCTAAATAGTTGCTCCAAATTCTTGACAGAATTATTTTCGGACTTTTCACCCACTTTTTTGCCAGAATATTTACTGATTTTCTATCAGATTTTTCAACAGAATTCCCATATTTTAAGCAAGTCACATTTTCCGAATTATTTCTTTTCAGTTTTTTAGCAGTTTCTTTCAGATTTTTAAGCAGAATTTCTTAGTTTTTTTATTCAGAATCCGAATTTCCAACAGAACTGTTCTCCGATTTTCTTAATTGGAACGTCAGTCAGTATTTTGCAAAATTTTCGTCCGACTTTTCAGCAGAACTGCCGTCACCTTCTAAACAGAATGTCATTCAGGTTTTTCAGCAAAGTTTGCTTTAGATTTTTTAGAGGATTTTTGCAGAAATTCAGCAGAATTACTTCCCAATTTTCCGAGCAAGTTTTTTAGAAATTTCGCAAAAATTTATTGCGGATTTTTTAGCAGATTTTATTTAGATTTTTCTATCAGAATTGCTCTGGATGTCTGATTAAATGATTTTTAGATTTTTCTAAAGAATTTCCATGAGCGTGTGAAATTGCTTTCAAAGAAGCTAAATTTTCTGCCAGAATATTGACGGAATTGCTATCAGATTTTTCAACAGAATTTCCATAAGAATGAGAGTTAAACAAATGTCACTCTGCTTTTTCATCATAACACCTTTTAAATTTTTCAGTAATTTCATCCAAATTTGTTCGCAGAGTTTCTTAAAGATTTTTAAACTTTTCCAAATCTTTTTGTTAACATTTGAGCACGATGTATGCGAATTTTCAGCAGAATATTTGCCAGGTTCTAAACAGGACGTCCTTCATGCTTTTCTTTCTTGCACAGCAGAGTTCCCATCAGAATTCTTAGCGGAATTTTCTCAAGATTCCTTGCAAATTTCTTTCAAGTTTTTCTAAAATTTCAACAGAATTTATTTCGAATTTTTCAGTAATTTTTTTAGATTTCTTTAGTAGAATATGCCTGGACGCCTGTCTAAATTGTTTTCAGTATTCTAAAGAATTTCTCTAAGCTCTTGCTAAAATTGTTTTAGGATTGTTGACTAGAGTTTCTGTCAGAATATTTATAGACTTTCTATCAGATTTTTCAACAGAATTTCCATCAGATTTTAAATAGGCAAAATTTTCATCCAAATCTCAATGGAATATTTTCAAAATTTAATCTCAGCGATCTCTGACACTACAAATAACTGAACAATTTTTATAAACGAAATTCCTGCAATTGCCAAAAATTGTTATATAGAATTTCCTTCAAATTTTTAAAGAGAATTTCCATTATCTTTAAAGCAAATTTCACAACAGTTTACCCAAAGATGCTTTTAAATTTTTCAGCAGCGATTTTTAATCAGAATAAAGATTCTAGATAGAGCTGCTTCCATATTTTTTATTAAAATTTATGCCCAGGAACTTCATTAAATTCTCATCAGAGTTCTGAGCAGAATTTCCGCAAGATTCTAAATGGAATGTCCTTCAGGTTTTTTAGCATAATTTTAAAATGACTTTTGACTGTTTCTTGCAAAAATTTTACTAGATTTCCTTTCGAATTTTGTAGAAAAATTCTTATCAGGACTTCTCAGCAGAATTTCTTCAAGAGTCCAAGTGGATTGTTTTCAAACTTTTCGGAATTTTCAAATTTTCAGCACAATTTCTTTTAGATTATTTAGTTGAATTCACACCAGACTTCTTAACAGGATTTCTTCAAGATTTTAAGCAAATTTATTTCAAGTTTTTATGAAATTTTGTCAGAATTTTTTTCTAATATATCTTTTTAAATTATTCTTTGCAATCTTGGCATTATACCAATAAATATTTTTTATTTCCAAAATTAAAAAATTGTATGTTAAATCTACTTGCCCATAACTCATAATAACTAAATGAATGGCCGAATCTGAAGCTGCACATCATACGCATTTTAATTGAATTATTTAATTACTTTGTGTATTTGTGCCTAAATAATTGGACAAATTATGGCTGAAAGCTGTTTGTTTGTTAAATGCTAATGCTTCTACTGTAATACTCTTCTCGATTAATCAATTTGTTTGTAAATAATTGGATGAATTATGCATTAAATCAGACTTCATTAAGAGCATTACAACCTGAGAGTTCTATAAGCATCCAATCTTAAAAAAATCTGGAGAAACATTTCTGTACATACGAGAGCAAATGGCAACATTAATAAATATGTTGTGAAAATACCCGTGTCCCAGTTAGCGGTCTGAATTGATTCAAAATTTCAATTAAACCCCACTTCGACACGCACGAACTCAATCATCGCCCAAAAATGTATACATACCCAGGAATATTTGCAGTAAAACCTTTTAATAACTTATGAACATGAAATGTATACGCCTCAAATGCTACACAAAATGGCGAATGCGCTGGGTCGCCAAAACAATCCAATATATCCACCGATCGCCCGCACGACGCCACCCAGATCGCCCGTGGGTTCAATCTGGGCCACAATTACGCGTAAATATACACAATGGGTGGGCGTAGATAATAACAAATAGCCCGATCGTTTGATCTAAATACCTGTCAACTGTACAATGCCTAGAGGACAAGATGTGTTATGGTGGAAGCGTTCGAGCGCGGTTTCGGTTCGAGAGCTTAACACTATGCTGCCGGCCCGATTATCAAGCTGTCCTTCAGTTTAATTAACACCATTTTCGCCCGCAACAACCACAGAAACGAATAAATTTCCCGACTTCCTCATATAGAACGCGACATACATTTGCAACCCCTTTGGCGGAGGAACCGAAGTGCGTCGGTGTACCGACCGAGGAAAGTGGGAGTTCAACGACACGGAGGGGAAATGAGCGCCACGTTCAATTTCCAAGGAAAACACTGAGACTTCATCTGACACATATGAAAAACAATCCTCTAAAAAAGCCGGAAATTCATTAAAAACAATTAAAATGTTTTTTAATGAACTTGAAAAATTTTAATGGAAAAATTTGTTAAACTTTCTGGATAATGTTGCCACTTTTAATGTATGAAATCCCGTCTAACTTGTTTCAGAGTTTTCCGAATTTGGAGGAAAATTTTGTTTGTAAAACTCTTTTTATGTTAAAATTCTAATAAACTTTACATAAAAAATTTGATTCATTTTTTGCTAAAAATCTTCTGAAATTTCTGTTAGAATCTACTTATACCAAAATTTCCGTTAAAAATGTATTATAATTTCAGTTAAAATGTTAGTGATTTTTTATTAAAAATCTTCCAAATTTATGTCGAAAATCTTATGTAAGTTGTGTTAAAAATCTACGGAGACTACTATTAAAAATCTACTAACATTTCTGTTAAAAATTTACTTAAATTTGTGTAAAAATCTACTATTTTTTTTTAATTTCTATAAAAAATCTTCTAACATTTCCTTTAAAAATATATTGACTTTTGGTATTTTTATACCTAAATTTTTATTCAGAATCTTTTAAGTTCTGTTATTTATATATATATATATATATATATATATATATATATATATATATATAGTTAAATTTCGTTTAAAAATTTACTTAAATCTCTGTTAAAGACCTACCAAGACTTTGCTAAAAAGTGCTGGAATCTCTGCTTAAATCTGTTAAAAGATTTTGTTAAATATCTAAAACTACTGTCAAAATTTACCAAAATTAGTGTCAAATTTCCTGAAATGCTGTTTAAATATTTATGGTAATAAAATTGCTGTAAAAATTTATTCATATTTTTGTTGGAAATTTCCTACATTTCTTTCAAAAATCTCCTTAAAGTTCAAAACTTTCAAAATTCCTGTTAATAATATGCTAAAGTTTCTGTTAAAAATCTTTCAAACTGTTAAAAATCTATAGAAATTTCTGTTAAAAATCACTGAAATTTTCGTTAAAAAACCTGCAACCTGTCAAAAATCTAACACAATTTCTGTTAAAAATCTACTGAACTAACGGTTAAAAATCTACCAAATTTTCGGTTAAAAATATACTGAAGTTTTAGTTAAAAATTTATTATTTTTTAATTGCTCTAAAAAATCTACTGAAATTTCTTTTAAAAATGTATTGACATTTTATGAAAATATACCGAAATTGCTATTCAGAATCTGCTAAGTTCTGTTAAACATCTAGTAGAAGATTTGTAAAAATTCTACTGAAAATTTTATTAAAAAGTTACTAAATCTACTAAAATTTTTGTTTAATATCTATTATTGAAGTTCTACTGAACTGACGTTTAAATAATTACTGAAATTTCTGTTAAAACCAGATGAAACTACCGTTAAAAATCTACTAAATATCCTTTTGAAGATCTAATAATTTTTGCTAAAAATCTATTGACATTTCCGTTAAAAGTCTCCTGAAATTTCTGTTGAAAATCTACCAACTTTTTTTAATGTCTATAACAATATCAACATTTTTTTTAATCTATTAATATTTAAAAACTCCTAAATTTTTATTCAGAATATATTAACTTCTGTTAAACATTTATTCGCATTTCTGTTAAAAGTTATACTTAAAGATTTTTCTAAAAATGGCTAAAATTATTGCTTAAATCTGATGAAGCTTCTGTCAAAAATCTACTAAAACTTCCGTTAACATTTTACCAAAATTAGTGTGAAGTGTGTCAAAGTGTCTGTTACGAATTCATTAAAATTTGGTTTACATATGAAGTGAAGTTACTGCTAATAATCGACTGAAATTAATTTAAATGCGTCTGTAAAGATCCTTTCAAAATTTACTGAAATTTCTATAATAAATCGGCCGACATTTCTGCACATAATCTACTCTGAGATATGTTAAAAGTCTATTTAAACTTTGGATGAAAATGTCCCGATATTTTGTTTAAATATTTACTGTTGAAATTTACTAAAGTTTCCGATAAAGATCTATCAAATTTCTGTTAAAATATACCAATATTCTGTTAAAAAATTGCTGACATTACTATTCAAATCTGTTAAATTTTTTGGCAAAAATGTACTGTAAGTCTGTTAAATTTTTGTTAAAAAAATTACCAACATTTCGTTAAAAACTTTTCTGATATTTTTATTAAAAATTTACTAAAATTTATGTTACAAATTTACTAAAATTTGTTAAAAAGCTGGTGAAAGTCTTCCAAAATTTCTTTCAAAAATCTACTAAAATTTTGTCAAAGTTAATTTTGAGTTTTGTTTAAAGTATGCTCGAATCCATTAAACGGATGCTTAAGAAATTACTGAAATTCTGTTAGAACCAACTAAAATTAACATCAAAAACCTTTTACAATTTCTGTCAAAAATTAACTCAAATTCATTTGAAATTTCATTACGTTTTTAAACGTCAGTTCAGTAATTTTTTTATTGAAATTTCAGAAGATTTTGAATAAAAGCTTTACTAAAATCTGTCGAATTCTACTGACAGATGTGTTAAGTTACTAAATGTTTTACTGAAAAATCTTCTGAAATTTCTATTAACGATTGACTGAACTGGCGTTTAAAAAATATTGAAACTTCTGTTAACTGAAATTACCGTTAAAAACATACTAAAATTTCTCTTAAAAATCTACTCAAATTCTTCTAAATTTCTGTAAGAAATCAACTGAAACTTGTCAAATTCTACCGAAACACCTGTTAAAAATTTACTAGAATTTTTGCTAAAAATTTACATAAATTTGCATTAAAGATCTACTAAACTGAGCTTTACAAAATTACTGAAATTGCCGTTAAAACCAACTGAAATGGAACTTGTCAAAATTTACTAAAATTTTCTTTAAAAATCTATTCAAATTTTTCTATAAGCTCTGAAAGAAATTTATTAGTCGCCCATACACCAGCGGATTACTCGACGGACAACGGAATTAACTTTGCGTTAATGGACAAGGCCGAGCCACAGACTTAATTGGCAGATTTTATCTTGCACAGACTAAACATGTCAGTTAGAGACTGTTAAAGGTTTTAATTCCTTCTGACTTTGACATTTTTCACTGAAAAACGCCAGATAACACCAGCCAAACTTTGGCTGCATGCAAGCATACCGCGAGCCGGTACAAAAGTGACGAGTATTAGCCCAATAACGTGAAATTTTAACCGTCTGATATAATTGGAGGTTACAATATGTTTAGGGATGTATACGTCAGTGGAAAGCATTATATTTGGTATGTAACGAGCCAAGTGCGCAGATATACCTTTACGGATTAAATCCACAAATCAGATTCGTTCGTGCATGGCCGGCTATTCAAATTTATCAAAATATTCTGAAAAGTCTACTAAAATTTTAGTAGAATTTCCACTAACAATTCAATGAACTTTCTATTAAAGATGTAGGATTGACTTTTACAAAATTACTGTCCGTAAAAAACTAGTTGAAATTAATGTTAACAATCGACTAAAATTATAACTGGAATTAGTCAAATTTCAATTTATCAAAAATCTCTTAAAAATTTCTCAAATTTTTTGCTTAAAATCCACTAAAAATTCTATTAAGGATCTACTGAACTGGTGCTTACAAAACTACTCAAATTTCTGTTGACACCAGCTGAAATAACCGTTAAAATAATCGATTTCTGATATCCACACAAATCTCTGTAAAAAATCCACTTATATTTTCCAAATTCTGTTGAAAGATATATTAAAAATTTACTAAAATTTCTGCTACTACAGAAATTTTTATTAAAAGTCTACTTTAAGTATTGGTAAAAATCTACTGAAATACCGGTTAAAAATTAACTGAAATTTCTGTTAAAATCAATTAAAATTACAGTTAAAAATATACCAGAATATCCACTAAAATGTACTTTAGCTTTTTTTAAAGTCTCATTACATATCCATTAAAAATCGGTCGGTACTTTATTTCAAAATCTGTTCCTATTAAAATTTGAAAATTCTGTTAAAAGCAACGAAATTACCAAAATTTCTGTACAAAATCTAGCCAAATGCTTCTGAGAATTTTGTAAAAAATCTATGTAATATGTCAGATTTCAAATTATCTAAAAATCTATTTTTGTCAAAAATCTACTACAAATTCTATCAAAGATCTACTAAACTGGCGTTCAAAAAAATCTTGAAATTTTTGTTAAAATCAGCTGAAATAACTATTAAAAATAGAATAAAATTTTTGATAAAAATCTACACAAATCCTTCTGAAATATCTGTAAAACTATCTACTGAAATTTATAATATTCTGCTGAAAGATATACTAAAAATTTATTAAAATTTCTGCTATAAATCTACTGAAATTTCTATTTAAATCCTACTTTACATTCTAATAAGAATCTACTGAAATTTCGTTTAAATATTCACTGAATTTTTTTTTTAAATCAATTAAATTACCATTAAAATATATCAAAATTTCTATTAAAAATCTATTTTCATTTTTGTTTGAAGTCTAATTAAATTTCATTTAAAAAACGACTGAAATTTTGTTTCAAAATTTGTTTAAAGTTCTATTCGAAAGAAGTAAAAATCTACTGAAATTAGGGTTTGTCGGTTTTTAAAAACCGGGTTTAAAAACTGGTTTTTGGAGAAAATTATGAAATTCGAAAACCGGTTTTTTAGTAGAAAATATCGGTTTTCAATGTATGAATAACATTAAAAAAAAATTAAAAATGACAAATGTAGCCAAATGTACCAGATTGATGAAAACACTGTTGCAATAAAATGCTTACTTGCAAAGGATCAAGCACAAGCAGTCTACATATTCATTTGAAAACAGTGTACGATAAAATAACCGAGAAAAAATCATCTGATGCCGGCCCGAGTTCACAAACAAGTACACAGCCCTGTATTCTTAACTTTGTGAAAAGGACTAGTTTAAAAGAAATTGTATCAAAGCTTGCTGCATTGGATGGACTATCTATTAATTGCATAACAAATAGCTCGTTTATACGAGAGTCATTGCAACAACGAAATTATTGCTTACCACAAAATAATTCTTGAGTTATGCATCTTATTTTTAAGTTTTATGAAACTATAAAAAATAAAACCATAAATGAATTAAATTGTATGAAGAATAAAGGGCAAACATTTTCTATAACTATAGATGAATGGACTAGTAAAGGAAATCGAAGATATTTAAATATTAGCCTACATCAACTTGAAACTAAAATTTAAAAAGTATGTATGCATAAACTTTATTTACTCTTGTCTTTCGGCTTTGATTATAATTTACATTATATAATAGACAGTTATATATTTTCTAATTGTTTTTAATAAGTATCCATCTGTATCTAATAACATTGTTTTTTTAAAAAATAATATGGTTATTATAAAAATATGAAAATATATTGTTTTTATTTATTCGAACCCTTTGCTGAATAACTCGTTTCACTATTATAAAAATATTTACATCCTTATATGTGAAAATTATGCGTAAACAACGAATAATTGTTTTTAAAGTTAATTAATCCTGGTCAACTATTATTTCTTTGTTCTACTAAATTGCATAAAAAAATGTTACTATCAATAAAATTGAACAGTAAATAATTTCAGTCAAAAACTGCTTTTAATCACTCTAAATTTTCTGTTAAAATTTTTTGTTCGAATTATAGAATATTTGAGCAAAAAATATTTTTATAAAAATTCGAAACCGGTTAAAACCGGTTTTCTGGAAAAATTACTATTCGAAAACCGGTTTTCTAAAATGTCGGTTTTTGTATAAACCCTAACTGAAATGTCTAGTAAAAACAGAAACTTTTTTAATAAAATTGCTAAAATTTCTGTTAAAATCTATAGATTTAAAATTTATGTCAAATATTTTATTTATTCATTATTTTCTTTTTATATTTTGTGTTATATATTTATGGTAAAACGCCAATGAAATTGCACTTAAAAACCTATCAAAATTTATTTAAACATCTACCTACGTTATAATCTTCTTAATTTTTTATTAACAATAAATGTTGTTAAAAATCTATTGGAGGTTAAACACTACCCACATTTGTTGATTTTTCTTTAATTTAAGCCAAAATCTTATCTATTAAACATCTCATCTTAAAAATCCAATGACATTGGTGTTAAAAATTTATTTTATAAACCTGATAAAAATATTGTAAAAAATGTGAAAAAAAAACAATTTAAAACTCAATGAAATTTTTATTATTAACCTGACAAAAATTCAATTACAGATTTTATCTCTCTCTAAATTTAAATTTTTGCTCCATAGTTCTATACATATATTTTCTAATTTTGGAATTTTTAGAAATTTTCGGTTTTTGTTTCAAATTTCAAGTTTAAATTTCACCTTCTTAATTTTTCCTCAAATTTAAAAATTAACATTAAATCTGCTTTATTTTACATTTTATTTTAAAAATTCAAGTTCAAACTTTAAATTCCAAAATTTTTTTCAATCGAAAATTTTTCGAAAAAAAGTTTTTCATTAAAATTAAGTCATTAAGTTTAAGCTTATAAAATTTAAAACTTATTTTGTAAAAATTTTAACAGTTAGGTTAAACAGCAACATTTTGTAGATTTTAAGCTTTTTTCTCAAAAGGATTAAACTTGTTATGAAATTAAACAAAAAAGTATGACTTAATCGCAAAATTTTAACTTCTTTTTTAAATCTTGACATTTAAGTCGAAATCAATTTCCCTTCAAATTTTTAAATTTTTGCCAAGTATTTAAGATTAAACCTTAAATTATTATTTTTTTTTCTCAAAGTTTTGAAATTAAGGTTTTAAATTTTGTTTTGTTCTCAAATATTTCATTTTTAAAACTTGAAATTTCGAACTTCTTCTTCTTCTTCTTCTTCTTAGAGATCTTGCGATCTATTAATTTAATTTTGGTTATGCCTCTGTTGCAGTTCCTGGGATGTTGACTGCTAACTATCCTTCCATCTTTTAGGTGGTCTTCCGGGACGACGGGTGTCTGTTGGTTTTCCTTCCAGTGCGATGCGTGGCAATCGATCTTCTCTCATTCTGTTTACGTGAGCGTACCACTGTCTCCTTCTTTGTCTACCCGACCGCACGATATCCTGTATACCGTACTGCTCTCTAATCTATGTGTTTCTTACACTATCTTTTCTGGTCTTTCCCACTATAGTTCTTAAAGTTTTCATATCCGCTACTCTCAGCAGACTCTTGGTCTTGTTGCTTTCTCCTCGTGCTTCCATTCCATGATTGATCTTATACATGTTTTGTATATTTTGATCTTGCTGTCTGGGCGCATATACTGATTGTTCCAAATGGTCTCTCGTAGGCAGCCTGATATTGTGGCTACTTTGTTGATTTGGCTTCTTAAGTCGTTTACAAGGTCATGTCCGCTCGGGAGATTAACATTGAGGTTCTTAAATTGGATAACTTGCTCTTTGAAATGATTTTCAATGACGAGTTTACATCTGATGAGGTATTTTGCGATGGTCATATTTTTAATTATATCAGTAGATATTCCCATATTAAGTTGTTTGCTTATTTGATGGAATTTAAAAAGTTGTCTTCTGTTTTTGCGACAATTGCTGCGTCATCTGCATAGCATATCATGGTGATCCTATTTTTATTCATTCTGTATCCCAGTTTTTATGAGGTTACTTATTTAATTATTTTATCCATTAGAATATTAAACAAAAACGGACTGAGGCTATCTCCTTGTCTAATTCCTCCTAGGATCGGAATGGTTTGTGATGTTTGTTTCCCCGCTCTTATCTTCGTTGTGTTGTGAATATTGAGGTTGCGATTAACTCTGACGATATTAGCTGGTGTCTCCTTTTCTTTCAATATTTCCATGATGTATTCCAAGCGTACTTTGCCAAATGACTTGGTTAGGTCTACTAAGGCGATGATGCAGGGGTATTAAATTCCATTGACTTCTCTTTTATCTATTTAATAATAAATATGGCATCTGTTGTCGACCTTCCTCTTCTAAACCCTTGTTGCTCTTCTCTGTTCTCTATTTGTTTTTCCAGTTTGTCTTTCAGTATTCCAGTGAATAACTTCGTCGTGGTGTTTAATAGTGTTATCCCTCTGTAATTCTTTGGGCGAGTCGTTTGCCCCTTCTTGAAAATGGGGATTGTGATGCTCTCATGCCAGTCTGTAGGTATTTCTGATGAGCATAGAATTTTATTAAACAATATTGTTGCATTTCTAACAAACTCTTGTTCACCGTGTTTCAAAAATTCATTTCATAAATCGTCTGTTCCAGGTTTATATTTTTCAAGATTTTCAGTTTCGCTTTTACCTCGTCTTCTGTGATTACTGCGTCTGCTGGTGTTTCATAGTCGACATCTGGTGCTTCTTCGGCATTATATAGTCTTCTTAAGTATTCTCCCCATGTGTGTATGGGTACGCCCTTGGTTTGTACATACTCATTTACTGGCATTTTGCTATTTTTTAGCATTTTCCATACTTTTCTCTGTGCCCCATACATGTCGTGTTCCATGTCGCTGGTAAATTTAGACCAGTTTAGCCCTTTAAATTGTTTTTATTCTTGAGTATGCTGCATTTCTTATTTGTATGTATGCTTCGTGTTGTTCTTCTGTTGGTTTGCTTTTGTAACACAGAAAACTTTTTCTTTTTTGTTCTGCTAGTTCCTTAAGTTACTGACAGAACCAAGGTTTAATGTTGTTCCTTGCGTTAGTGTTGACTTTCCGTTTTCCTATAGTTTCCTCCGCGACCTGTTATATAACAGGCCAAAAAATCAAGGACTATATATACAGCCCTTGATTTTTTGGCAGCAGCTCTCGACTTTCCCTTCGGCTATAGAGTCATATTTCTTCAGTTTGTTGGTTAGTCTATTTTCATATAGCTTCCGTGTACTTTCTGTTGCTAGTGACTCTATGTTGTATTTTTCTATGTAGTTTTAGAGTTTCTTGATTGCACGGGGGTGTTCCATCAACATTTTGCAAGAGGACAATATTGTGGTATGTTTCTAGATTGGCTGATGTTAGAGCTAGGACATCAAGTACCTGCGCTGATGTGATCATCCTGCTCGTAAGTATGAAATCTATGCAAGATCGGTGTCCTCTCGTGTTATTGAACGTGTACTTATGTTGATCTTTGTGTCGGAAATCAGTGTTGGTTATTTTCATTTCGTTTCTGGAGCAGAAATTAATTAAAAATTCACCGTTTTCATTGATGATGGGCTCCTTAAATCTTTGTTTTACATTTAGGATTATGTCGTTTCCAAAAAAACTTTTGAAACAAAAAAAGTTTGCCTTAATCGCATCATTTTAATCAAAAATAATTGGAAATTACAAGTTTGAATTTGAAATTTATACAAAAACTAAACCTAACATTTCGAAAAAAAAAAATTGTCTCATCGAAATGTTGAAATTTTAATTTAAATATGTTACATGTTACATGTTAAAAAAAGTTGCGTCTGATTTTTTAAAATTTTAGGTTTATACATTAAATTTTGAGAAAAAAATAAAACTTTTTAAAATTCTATTAACATTAACATCGACATTTTAAGACAAAAATTAGAAATGTCTGACATTAGTTGACAAATTTAAACGAAAAAATAAAAAATTTCAACTTTTGAAATTAAATCATTGACGAAAATATCAAACTTTTCAAAAAATGTTTTCTTAAAATCAGAGGTTGATAAAAAAAATGATTTGGACATTTTGAGATATCTTTTCATTTTCTTAAAATTGTTCGGATTAAAATCAAACGTATTTTCTTATCAATTTATTGAGCGTTATCTCCAAATTTCAACTTTAAACTTGACATTTCTATTTTTATTCTTAACATTTCGGATTAAAGCTAAAAGTTTATTAAAAACTTTATATTTTCTCTGGAAATAGGTTAAACTTGAAATAACTAAAATTCTTAACTCAATCTTTTTTGAAAACCTAAAATTTCTTAAAATTTAAAATTAACATTATTATTATTTTTTACATTTCATATTAAAGTTAAAAGTTTATTAAAATTCTGATATTTTTTTTCCTGAAAATAATTAAAAATATTATATCGATTTTTTCTTAAACCAATTTATTTTGAAGATCTAAAATTTCGACTAGTCAAAAATATTGTTTGTCATTTTCAAGTTAATATTGTAACAAAGTTTTCAAATTATATTTTCAACCCCTCCGAAATCGAAGTATGCGAATCGCTAAGACGGACTTCCGTTATGCCACAGGGTCAGAGTGCGCACACCGAAGTACAACAATCTCCTGCTGACGCACGTCTGTGAGCGCCACGTTTTCCAACGCTATCTATTAACTTCAGATGTAACTACATACAATAGCAGCAGACTTGTGCACAGTCAATATGGATAGGGCGTGCGCCCTACCAACGGAAAAACGAGCCGCGTAATCAGGGAAATAAGGGTTTGTTTTTGTTTCGCATACACTCACGTCGCCCCCAAACCAAATAATAACATAATGTGCATAAAGGGCGTCCACAGTTTCTAATAAACCGCCCGATTACATTGCTAAGCTCTAAGAGAAACCATTTTCGAAACGTGCCTTGAAAGCTATGGTAGAAATAAAGGTTCGAGGGAGCTTTTTAACTCATTAATATTGTTGATATCGTAGGGTTCTTACGAAAATATATTAAAATAATTGACAGAAGCCAATCAACATTAACAAATCTTTGTAAAACAACTACATTTTGGTATTTTACCCAAATTAAAGCTGGTTAGCTTCCATAGACACCACTGAAGATTTAGAGCTGCTTTATGTCTCTACTTTGAACTAATAGTCCGAAACGTCCAACATTTTGCCAAGCATTATCAACATTGCCGTAGCTAGAATTTTTTCATAGAGGGGCAATTTAGAATTGTCGTTCTCAATATTTATAATTTTTGTACTATTGTGTTCCTAAAAAGATTATACAGCTATTCTAGTATACTGTAAATTCGTCTTTGGAAATTGTCAAAATATAACAATTTTACAATATGACTTGGATAATGTAGTAACTAATAGCGAAATTTATCAGATAAACATCAACTCATAGCTTTTTAAAGTCTGTCCCGCCAGGAATCGCCGCGATCTAAAATATAAAAATTCATTTTTTTAAATGTGACACCCTACATATATATTTATTTGCATTTTTGGATTTGACTTGGTATATCAAGACCACTTTGAATAACAAACATTGTTCTTAAAATTTATAGTTTTCGAGATAAGTATAGATTTTTACAAAAAGTTTGACAAATGCAAAGTCCCACGAAATTCTTTGTATCTTTTTCTAAAAGCCAGACATTAATTTCATATTTGGTATGTAAGTAGAACACATATAAAACTATCTTGCACAACTTTCATAAATTCAAAAACATTATAGCGAGTGTTAAGCTCACGACTGAAGATTTTAATAAATTCAAACAGCAATAACTTTGTTATTTTAAATGGAACACCCTATATATTTTTACCCTATCTTATGTAGATTTAAATTATTTTTCACCTCTATGGATTACTGTTACAACTTTTAGAAATAATTGCAACTTTTTACTTTTATTTTCCCATTTTACATTAACTGAACCCTTATCAGGTCCAGGATATACTTCTTCCGGAATTGGACCGTGTCAAAGGAACTACTAAAAGTGTTCGACTTTTCGCCCACCAACGTAGTGGGCTTCTTCAGAAACAAAGAAACAATAAATGAAAAATAAAATACAAGAAAATACACAAAAATGAAAAAAGGCCAATTTTAAAACATCAGAGTACGGTAATTCAGCATGTCCACCATACCAGAGTCGAAACTCTTCTGAATTGAAAATTTGGTACAAAGGATAAGAAAGTTTAGACAGAAGAGCACGGTAACTCAGTATGTCCACCATACCAGAGGCGAAACTCCTCTGAGGAAAGAGAGGAAAGGAAGAAAGGGAAACTTTATATAACATTCGTCTGCGCGAATCTAAGATTTTCGATGGTTGGTTTCCAGATGAAGGAAAGCATGTAACCGTCGTCTCTGTTGATTTTTTTGAGAAACTTTTGGATTTCAATGGCCTCGCGTATCTTTCTGTTATAGTAATTGGGAATATTGAATAAATTTGAAATATTATCAAAAAAAATCTTATGTCCGGTCTCATGTTTCGCAATGGCTGACTGCGAAAATAAACCAGACTTAAGACATCTTTGGTGCTCGGATATTCGCGACGTAAATGATCGCCTCATTTCTCCGATGTACACTGAACCACAAAAACAAGGAACCCTGTACACACCATTAAAACGAAAGGATGAAATTTTATCTTTGGGAGATGGGAGGAGCTGTTGGATTTTTGAGGATGAAGAAAAAATGGGTTTAATGTTGTGTTTTCCCAATAATTTTCCGATTTGATCTGTTGCTCCGTCAACATAAGGAAGAAAGTCTTTAGAAGTAACTATTGAATTTTGTGAAGGACGAGGAGTAGGGTGAAGATGTCGTTTAATGACAGTTTCAATGTCGTGCGATTTGTAACCATTGTTGCGGAGATTAAAACGAATTTTGTTCAATTTGTCTGAAAGATTTATCGACTGTGAAGTTGCTACAGCTCGTGAAACCAGTGAATTTATAAAAGAACGTTTTTGGGAAGGGTGATGATGGGACTCTGCATGCAAATAACGATTAGTATAGGTGGGTTTTCGATAAACGGAATGAGAGACGCGATCGTTTGGTACACGGGTCACTAGTACGTCAAGAAAATGAAGAGAACCGTTGGTTTCGGTTTCCATATTGAAGCTAATGGAAGAATGTAAACTGTTTAAGTGTTCCAAAAATATATTTAGTGAATCCTTGCCATGTGGCCATGCAATAAATGTATTATCTACATAACGAAGCCATACCTCGGGGTTTTAAATCGGAAGTTTCCAACGCAGTATTTTCAAGAGATTCCATGAAAATATTTGATACGACTGGGGATAAGGGGGAAACCATTGGGGTGCCGGACACTTGTTTATAGAAGCTGCCATTGAAAGAAAAATGAGTCGATGTGAGGCACATTTCAGTTAAATCAACTCGAGGATCTGCATTCTCTTTGCCTGAAAGTAATTGACGAATTACCGTCATGGAGTCGGAAACTGGAACATTAGTGAATAGTGAAGTGACGTCAAAACTTACCAGTATGTCGTTGGGGTCTAGGGTTAATTCGGACAACAATTCGGCAAAGTGTATAGAATTTAGGACGTGTGATGATGTGCTTCCGGTATGACTTGAGAATGTTAGATATAAATATTTCGAGACATTGTAGGTAGGTGAATTTATCGTGCTGACAATGGGCGTGAAAGGAATATCGGGTTTGTGAATTTTGGGGAGGCTATAAAGCCGAGGCGGTTTGGATTCTCTTGGAACAAGATGTCTGAGAGTGTATGCGGACAAATTTGAGGATTTCATTTTATTTTTCATTTATTGTTTCTTTATTCCTGAAGAAGCCTCCTACGATCGTGGGCGAAACGTCGAACACTTTTAGTAGTTCTGTGACACGGTCCAATCCCGGAAGAAGTATATCATGTACTGACTCTGGCCGTGGAAGCCTTCGTTATCATATTCAGATTCAGAACCTGCATATCAGTGACATAATGAGTAGAAATAATCTCTATCGACAATTAAACTATCAGGCAACCATTTGTTAAATGGTTGTGGTGAAGTTAAAATGAAAACATGCCTGACCATCTTTTTTTAGTGATGAGAATTATTTTAAATTGTTTATTTTTTTTTGGACGATGTATCAAATAAGTATCACGAATATGTGGAAAAGTGAAAAATTTGCTGTTCGATATCCAGATAAAATAAAGCCCTTATGAATTACAGGAAAGCGAATGGTGGAAAATTTCACAAATTTCGGCTCGTCAAAGAGAAATCAGACAGAAGGAAATATGTTGTTGATAATGAAAATGTCCACATAACATTTCCAATTATTCGATAAGTCATGTTTTAATTTTAACCACACACTGTGCACTACTACAAATAATTGGGGTAGTTGTTTCATAATTAAATTGTCGAAAGCGATTGTAGTACATTTCATTTGTTTTTACTCATTACATCACTGATATGCCACTTAATAAGCATTCAATGACTGTGAAATGGAAAAATAAAAGTTAAAATTGCAATTATTTCTAAAATATGTAACAGCGACCCCCACAATTCCTATATCAGCTGAAAAATAATTTAAAGCTGCAGAAGATAGGGTAAAAAATATAGGGTATTCTATTTGAGATAACAAAGTTATCCCTGTTTGAATTTATCAAAATGTACAGTCGTCAATTCATCACTCGGTATGTTTTTAAATTTATGAAACACATGCAAGGTAGTTTCGTATGTGTTCTATTCGCATACCAAATATGAAGTTAACGTCCGGTTTCTGGGAAAAGATACAGAGAATTTCGTGGGACCTTGCATCTGTCAAATTTTTCATATAAATCCAGTTATTTCAAAAACTATAAATTTTAAGAATTATGTTTGTTACTCAAAGTGGCCTTAATATATTACATAAACTCCAAAAACGCAGAAATGTGTCTTATCTGAAATAACGAAGTTGGTGTCAATTTTCGTTAAAACGGAAAGTCCTACAACTCTGCAATTATTTTAGTTGGATTGGCCTTGCCCACTTTGCGAAGTTGCCAAATTTTCAAATTTTTTACATGAGTACTTTGTGAGATATTGATCGCGGCGATTCCCGGTTGGAGAGTGAAAAAACCTGCGACGAAATAAACAATAATCCCGACTTAATCAGAAATTTACATATTCAATACCCAGACATTAAATAAAATTTTACAAAAGAAGAGGGCTATGACCAAGTATTTGGACAAAAAACAAACAATCAATATTATCAATACCTCCACACATTAGTTGTATAAGGTTGTTTTGTATGGGAAATATAAAAAATAAATCCTTTTTGTCGCTCTAGTTTCTATATCAGTGGTGCCCAACACTTACCTTGCCACCGACATTTGGCGCGCAGTAACTTTTGATGCGGCTCGCGATAACCAGGGCTGTGAGGTAGATTTTCTCAGTATGACGCAACTCTTTGAAATGCTACCCCATAAAAGTTTTTTTCTTTAAACAAACAAAACAACCTTCGATTATGTTCAAAAAACAAATACAGTGAAACCTCTCATAACGGACAACTCCATTGAGCGGACACCTCTATCAAGAGGACAGTTTTTCATAGTCCGGAATTGTGTAATGGAAAGTTCCATTCAAATGAACCTCTATTGAGTGGATTCTCCTTTGGGCGGCCGCGGATACGGTATTTTGGAACAAAACTAATCAAAATTCTCCCTTAAACGGCGCCAGAAAATATCATTACATGGCGCAACGTTCAATGAAACGTTTACGTCTTGAAGATGTGAAAGTTTCCTAAATAAAAACACTCACGTTGAAAGACTATTCGCCAAGGAATATCTTCAATGTGGAAGAAATTTCTAATTTTTTTTCTTAAAACTTTGGGGACGAAAATTTCTTCGATTTTTTTTTTATTCAAAATTTGGACCTTTGAATTTTATATTTTTTATTTCGATTTTCGAATTTCTGTTATGAAGCAAATAACAAACTTTAACTTGGATTTTTTAATTATTTTTAATTTTGTCAGTTTAAAATAATTAAAAATTTGAGATGAACGTGAAGATGCCAGATAAAATATTAAAGAAAAATTATAAAACAAAAAACATTACTGTCGAAATTTAAAGCTTAAAATTCACATCTAAAGTTAAGACTACACTTAAGTCTAAATGCAGGGATAAGCTCAAAAAACTTTTAAATTTCAACAACACAGTTTCTCAAAAATTCGAGAACAAAATGTTAAAAAATCGTTCCACCACATTTACACTTAAACATTGTAATTTCTAAACTGAAGCCAAAATTTCACTTTGTACAGGGTGACCCATTTTCGGCACTTTTCGGGAGTATTGGACTTATTATTAAAGATAGGGTGCTAGGATTTTCACTTTAGAGTCCTACTTTTTGATCAAATGAAAGATTCCAGTCTTAAATTTGTCATAGCTGTCTTAGCTTTGAAACTACAGGGTGATTTTGAAAATCTTCACCTTTTAGTCATGCCTTGTATCTCCGTTATGTGTACTTACATCAAAGAGGCAAAAATTAATCTTGCTACACATGTTTACGTTAACTTCAGTGGCGTAGCGAATGTTTTTCTAAAAAGTCAAATTTTTGAGATATTAACCAAAGTTATATTTTTTTAAATGAACTTTCCCATATGTATTTTTTTTTATATTGATTAAGAAAAATTTGGGCTTTTTAAAGATATATAATTGTTAAGGTTTATTTTCAAAAACAAGCTCAAAATTTAATATTTTTATAATTTATAGCGGTAGGCTATGACTAATTTACTAGAAGAATTAAACTCACCAAAAGTAAATTTTAATATTTTCAATTCTGTATTAAAACTTAAACAATACTGCATATTTCATTTTATCGCAAAAACACAAAAGCTCTATCTAATAAAAATAAGCTGAAATTTTTTAAAGATTATTTTCAAAATTAGAAACCCTTTTTTGAATGCAGTATTGGTATATTTTTGTTACTTTTTTAACTGAATTTACCAGAATTATTGGTCTATGCCGAATGATTCGGTAAGCCAAACCAACCTTTTTACAAAGTTCAATAACATGAAGTTAAAAAGAAATAAAAGTTTTATGGTATACAGAATCATCAATTTGCTCATCTCGTTGAAAAATAGAGAAAGGTGTTGGTATAACAAGATCTAAGACTCAAAGAATTTTGAAAAATGTAAATACCAATAATTTTCAATACACAACTCAAAATATAGAAAAACTCTAAAGTAACTTTTAAAGGGTTAAATTTTTGGAATAATTATGAAATTTGCATTTGTTTCTAATAAATTGCTCATAGCCTACTGCTATAAGTAAAGTCTAAATTATAAAAATTTTGGATTTTTAACTTGTTTTTTGAAATAAACGTCAACAACTATTTATATTTGAGAAGCCCAAATTATGCTTAACCAATATAAAAAATAATATATGGGGTGTTCCATTTAAGAAAATATAATTTTGGTTAATATCTAAAAAATTTGACTTCCTAGAAAAAACTGACTACGCCACTGAACCTAACGTAAAAAACTCTAGCCAGATCAGTTTCTACCTTTTTAATATAAGAAGGCATAACGGAAATACGAGATATGGCCAAAAAGTAAAGATTTTCAAAATCAGCCTGTAGCTTAAAAACTAACACAGTCATAACAAATTTAAGACTAGAATCTTTCATTTTATCAAAAAGTAGAACAGTAAAGTAAAAATCACAACACTCTATCTTTATTAATAAGCCCAATACCCCCGAAAAGTACCGAAAATGGAACACCCTGTACTCTTTTTCTCAAAATACCTTTTAAGATTTTAAATTCGAAAATTCTTCTAAATTTAGTCTTTTTTTTAACTTTTCAGCTTAAACTTAAAAATATTCCTATTTAAAATGCCAGCTTTAAAAGTGACATTTAGTAAAGTCTTGAATTTGTTTTATATAATTTATTAAACATTTAAAAATTCACAATTTAGAAAATCGGATTTTTTTTTTAAATTATATTTTCAGAACAGACGAATTTTGTAAATGCTCGAAGATACAAAAATTAGAAATTTCAAGAAAAATGTCAAATTAAAAAAAAAATTTAAGTCAAAATTTTGAAAAAGGTGGAAATTTTAAAATAAAATAAAAATAAAATTATGGAAAAATTATAAATTAGAGAAAAATTCGAAATTTTGATTATTGAAGGTAGAAATTTTCAAAAAAACCGAAAATTTTAAAAAAGGTTCAAAAATTTTAAGTAAAACCCAATTTGACAAAAAAGGAAAAAATAAAAAAGTCGAAATTTTAAATAAAAGTCCAATTTAAAAAAAATAGACATTTTTGAAAAATAAAGTAAGCATTTAAAAAAAAGTAGAAATTTTCAAAATAAGTCAACACTTCTTCGAGAAATTGTTAAAAATTTGAACAAAGGTGGAAATTATCAAAAAAAAATCTAAATTTCGAAGTCACAATTTTGGAAAAAGATTTTAATTTTGTGTTAAATTTGCAAAAAGTAAAATAAAAAATAATTAAAAATTTAAGATTCGAAGTATTCAAAATAAATGGTAAATATAGTCAAAAGGTTCAAGAAAACCAAGCTTTTTAATAAAAGTCGAAGTCAGATTTTTCAAAAGGTCTTCAAGAGAGTCAATGTTTTCAAAAGTCGAAACTTTCAACAAAATCAAATTTTCCAAAAGAATTGAACTGTTTTGAAAAAATCGACTCTAAAAACAGTCAGATTTGCAAAAATATTTAAATTTCGAGTTAAAATTCCAAAAAGGGTCAAAATTTACGAAAATAGGGTCAAACATTTAAAAAAGGGCAAAATTTTTCAAAAAAAACTTCAAAACTTCGTGATAAGTCAAAATATTTAAAAAAAAAATTAAATATTGAAAAGGAAATTTTCAAAAAAGTTGGAATTTCTAAAAGAGAAAATAATTTATAAACACAAAATTTATAAAAAAAAAAGAAAAAGTTTAAAAAAGAAAATCAAAATATCCCCAAATAAGCCAGAATTTTAAAAAAGTTGGAATTGTCCAAAAATCAAAATTTCGAAAAAAATTTAAAATTTTGAGAGTCGAACGTGAAACGGTTTACATTGTAAAAATAGCGGATATTTTAAAATGTAATTTTCGAAATAAATTAAAATTTTCGATACAAGCAAATTCTTTTAAAAAAGGCGGTGTTAAGTGTGGTAGGCCACAGGGAAACGGGAAAATTTAATTGTTCAGTTAAAGGTAACAAAACTAACTTACTCAACTTTTACAGTTTTAAAGAGTTCGTGCAGATTGCAGAATGATGTTTTGTTCAAATTCGTTGATACCTTGAGCTGACAAACAGACAAACACACTTCCTCGTTTATATGTATATTAGTTAGGATGCATTTTTTAACGAGGGGTATTCAACGTTACGAATAATTATGGAAAATGTATACAAATGTCGAAAGTTTGAGAAACACTGACGTAGATTAAGGAGCGGGTATCTGCCTAATTAAATTATAATTAGTTTATAAATTAAGAATTCCACAGCAGTACAAACTTACGTCAAAATTCGCATTCTGGCATAAACTGTTGACAAATTGAGAGGGGGGTGCAAAGGGTACAATGTGGACAACAATAAGTCCATCTCTTACAACACGGTTTTTAGAAACATCTGCGCAAGCGGAAATCACTAAAGCTTGCGCAGATACGGCCTGAAGTATGAATCTTATTTTTCTGGGATATAAAGCTATATTTTCTGCATCGCATTAAAAAAAAATCATATCAAGTACATTACGGAGATAAGATATTAGGAACAGAGCAATTAAATATATCTAATAAGAATTCTACATCTACAATTTTTTTTTTTGAGTCAAAGCGTTAAAATTGCGACATTAACAACAAAAACATGCACGCGATTCATTCATCCTTTCAAACACGCGTAATTTGCGATCGTAGGCACTTTTGTCCGGCCTTAGGAATATTTCGCATACATAGAGTACACGGTTAGTGTGTTATTAATTTACGCAGAGATCGGCCGAATGGGTCTCCCGTTTGGCTTAAACATTCATGTTGACATTTAATTTCCGACTTATTAATAAATGGGTTTCGAAACATTCCCCGGTTCAAGTTCGCATAATTTGTTGCTTCTACAAACTGCTATATGCAACGGACGTTTCCTAAGATTTACACTCCTCCACGTTGTAAATTTATTAACGTTGTCTTTGTGCCGTTTAGGCGAATTTTAATTAAAATCCCATCGACTGCGATGACGAGGACAAAAACGGGACATATTCGTCTAATGAAGATTTTGGATTTTTAATTCATAGAACCGAATTACTAACTTAATTATTTTCTGAAAGGTTTATATCGGATGTTCAAATGAAAAAGTCATCAAGCTGGCTTAAAATTCCTTGTGTTTTTAACGTATGTCTTAAAATAAGTTGTCAGTGACTTCAAGGTTTTAATGCATTTGGACTACTATCATAAAAAATCTATTGATGTAAATCCCTAGTAATTTTGTATAAAATTAATCGAATACCTTAAGACGACGATGGTGGTAGGCAGCGGGGTTGTCGGGGTAGTTGTAGCGCAACACAGCACCAATAGGTCCATAGCTTCGCCCTCACCCAAACCCTTCGTGCGCTGAATAAATTCCACATCCTGCTCGAGGTACCACTGTTAACGCATAACATAACGGATCTAGACCGGAAGAGGTCGAAAAACAATCCCTAAATCAAGGTAAAACAGCAAACGCCGAAGATTGCATGGCTAAGGGGATGCTTAGTTTCTAGTTTGCGAACTCCAGATATCAGGTTTAAATTAGTTTTCCTACGGTAATGCGAGGCTCTGCCTTTCCTTCCCTAGTTACTCGTGGGAATCTTATGGACTCTCTAAGTAACGTAAAGGCTAGTGGAGCGCCCCAAGAAACACAATACCAAGTGGACCGAAATGTCCTCCAAACACTAGCCATCACAGAAGAAATGGAAATGGGTTCACCTAAAAGCCCTGCTACTTCTGAACATGATGAGCAAGGTTTTCTTGCCTTAAGCGAAGTCCGAAAAGCTAACAAAGTAGGTCAGCGACTTAAAGCTTAGAACGATGGGCCTTGCCGGAGCATCGAGGAAAAGGCACAAATGGCTGATACAGTACGGGCACACACCAGAAGAAGCCCGCACTCTAGCACAAAAGCCGATGGAAAAATCATGCGAGAAGGGATCCAAAAGAAACCGCTCTGATGGTGCTACCTTTGACGATAGAACCAAAAAAAGGAAGAATGAGGTGGCAACAAATGCCCCAACTACAGCAACACAGAAACCAACAGCCTCATATAAGCAGGCTCCAGAAGGTGTTAAAGTGGGTACCTTCCCAAAAACTTTCCCGAATCGCTTCTTAATACAGAGCAATTAAATTCTCTACAAAAGGCGATTCTGGAAACAAATTGTCGAACAAAAAGAAGGCACAATAAAGCCTAAATTTCTTGGCTAGACATTCAAGCCAGGATTCTTGGTTCTCTCTTGTACCAATGAGGCCACCACGCATGGCTGCTTGGCATGGCGAGGGAACTAAAACCCTGGGAAGGAGCTAAATTGCAGGCAACAAATAGTCATGGGATACTTTTCGAACAGTTCGGAGGATCCTACTGAAAAGATTTTAGAATTTGTGAAAGCCCAAAACGAAGCATGAGCGCAAAGGAATGGAAAGTACTCAATCGAATAAACGAAAAAACCTCCGCTTAACTCACGCTACCGGTGGACCATCAATCCTTCGAGACCCTTAAAAAGGCTAGCGTTCTTGTGAATTTTAAGTTTGGTCAAGTTTATCTTAGGCCAAGGACGGGCTTACAGAAAGTTAGAGAGCCAGGAAACACCACCAAAGTGGCTGAGGCAGCTGAGCCTACGGGAAGTGAACTCTCCAAAGTGGCCTTCGGAAAATGCATCTTCCAAAGGTAAGGCTTTTCAACAGCCTTCCACTTTCAAAGAAATCTCCAACAAATGCAAAAAGCAGAAGGGATCCACGAAAGGCCCAGCCCGAAAAGAGGTCGAAGGCTCCAAAAACAGAGCCAAAAAATGACCTCTATTGGGTGCATCCAAATAAACCTTCATCACGCAAAAATTGCCTCGAATGTGCTTAGCCGAAGATTTATTTGGGAAAAACTAAATATAGCGCTCATCCAAGAGCCTTGGGTAAATAGAGGATGAATTAGAGGATGAATTAGAGGCCTTCCAACCGAACCATGTAAGTTAATGAACATGAATCACCAAGAGCAGCTTTGCTCCTCAGCAACAAAATTTTCGTATCTTTTCCAGAGTTTATCACAAAGGACTTGGCAGTAGTGGAGGTGGAAGTGCCAACGCCAGGGTGTGTGCAAAAGGTAGTCATTGCCTCTGCATACTTCCCTGAGAAAACATAGAACACCCACCGCCAGAGGACGTAAAACGACTCATCAACTACTGCAAGGAAAAGCACAAACACTACGTCGTAGGTTGTGATGCCAACTTGCATCATATAGCATGGGGCAGCACAAACACAAACTTACGAGGTGAGTACGTTTTTGAATATTTGTCTCGTAGTAATATAGACATTATGAATACTGGGAACAATCCCACATTTATAAACAGTGTAAGGAGAGAAGTGTCAGATATAACACTAGCCAGCACCTTTATAAGTAACTTAATCTATAACTGGCATGTCTCAAAAGAAACCGCAATGTCAGATCATCAGCACATTGGATTTGACATTCAGGCATTAATAACATGTCTTCAAACTTACAGAAACCCAAAACTAACGGACAGGAAGTTATACCGTGACTTATTAAAGTCTGAAATCCCTGATCAACCACGAATAATTGATACAGTGGAAGATCTAGAATTTTAATCTAACGAACTGCTGTAACTCGGAAACGAAAAGTTTTAATACATATGTTTATAAAGACTTTTTGTCTTATTTTGGGCTCTAAAATACGATCCTGAATTTATGGTACTACTTAAAGAATCACAATAGATCTATAAGGTCGCAGTGATGAGAGGAATCTATGATATATATCCTGTCCGGCCCATATCATATCTAATCTATCTAATCTAAACTAAGACGACGATTTTATGAATTTGTGTATCTTGTCATGTTTCGGCAAAGAAAATAACTTTCCTAAGATTTCTTTTGCTTTAGAACATTGTAACCTCTTTGATAATAAAACGTCAAAGTGATAACTGACTGACCAATCAAAACAATCAATAAGAAATCACTTGCCTTTTTCGCTACGTCCTTTTCTAACAAAATATCACAGCACAGTTAATGACTTTTTTATTTGAACTAGTGTTTCACGAATTTCTTGTTCTTGTTCTACTTTTTTTTGTTCTTGTCTTGTTCTTGTTGCAAGAGCAAATTTGGAAAAAAATTTAAATTCCAAAAAACATCAAAATTAAAAGATAAGGTTCAATTTTAAATTTTTTTTCTTAAAATGCCACTATTTAAGAGTCAAAAATTTAAGAAAAAATTAAGTTTTTCTCTAAACTTTGATTTTTTTTCAAAATTTCAAGCTTTTCAGTCAACTTTAAATTTTATTCTCTGAATTTCAATTTTCATTTTGATATTTCGATTTTTTCTCGAAATTTTGATGTCGACTCTATTTTTTAAAATTTTTTGACTTTGATCGTAAAATTTTTCCCCACGAAACTTATCTCAATTTCGATTTATTATTGAAACTTGGAATTTTAATTTCAAGAGCTCGGATTTGAATTCTAAATTTCGGAAAACATTTTTTTAAGGAATCTCGTAAACAAAATCGAAGGGTTTAAATTTAAAATCGAAAAATTGACTCTGAAATAAAATATGAAGTAAGAATGTTACACTAATTTAAAATTGAAAATCAGAATTTGAGAAAAAGTTAAAAAAATTTTAAGAAACTCAGTTTTTCTCAAATTATTGAAATTTCTAGTTCCTTCTACGTTTCCTAAGTTTTTTCTCCAAATTTTCACTGCCTATTATAGCAATTTGATGAGTAAAATCTAAAATTTAAATGTAACGTCTAAAAATTCGACTTTGAGGTTAAAACTTTAACTGAGGAATTTTAATTTAGTCATCAAATTTCAGAAAAATTCAGAAATTCAAAAAAAGTTTAACATGTTCAAATAAAACTGTGAGTATTTTCCCGTAATTTGTAATCTTTCGAATTAAAAATATGTTAGGTTTTCTTGAAAAGCTGAAAATTTTGGTTGCAAAATTCAAATTTTAAGTTCACACTGAAATTTAAGCTTCAAATTTCGCTAATAAGGTCAATATTTCTGGAAAAAACACGAAATTAGCACTAAAACAATGTTTTTAATTTGGAGTATTTTCTCCTATCAACTTTTTTCTCGAAATTTCCAATGTAAATGTACAACTTAAAGTTCAAAAATATTATTTTTTTAATTTCATTTTTTTCTTGATTCTTAGTTACAAACTCCGATTTTTTTAATAAATTTTGGATGGGTTCTCCTTTTGAAAGTCCACATATCCAATTTATCGTTTTATTTGGTCTTTACATCTTTTATACATAATGTACTTTTTAAATTGATCGTGTCGCAATAAATTCTGAATCTGCTTTGTTGTTGCCCATGCACAAAACAAACAAATCAGCAAAAACAAGAAAAAACAAGACTCTTGCTAGCAAGACAAAAATCAAATCAGCAAGAAAATGGCAAGACAAGAAATTAAACAACTTCTTGTCTTGTTCAGCAAGACAAGAATCAAACCAGCCAGAAAATGGCAAGACAAGAAATAAAACAACTTCTTGTCTTGTTCAGCCAGACAAGACAAGAAGTTATATAGCGAGACAAGAAATCTTGCTTTATGCATCACTAATTTGAACACCCTATAGATACGTCAAAATTTAAGATTTCAAGAATAAACTCAAAGACTTTCATTTTAAAAATTCCCAATTTTTCCTCAGAATCGATAAAACTGAAATATTTAGTTTTGGAAATTTTGAGTTTTCTCCAATATTTTAAAATCTATAAATAATACATATATTTTTTTTAACTTGGAGATTAAAATTTTCTAATAATTTTTTGGGGGGATGGAGGAATTTTGATGTTACTCTTTAAATTTCAGATTGAGATTTGAATTTATATATTTTTTTTCATATCGAATAAGTCGAAAATTTTAGTACCTGAAAATTTCGAGTTTTCTTCCAATATTTCGAAATTCATAATTTCTAGTATAAATTTTAATATTAAAATTAGATCTGTTTTACAATTTCAAGTTTTCTTGAAATTACGGATGTTTTTTCTTGAAATATCAGATCTTTTTTTTAGGAAAATTTCGAGGTTTTTCTATAAACTAGTCAATATTATTTTCGATTAAAGTTTTGATTAAGTCCAAATATTTAATTTTGGAAGTCTCGAATTTCCTTCCAATATTTCAAAATTCATAGTTTCCACTTTTTTTTTAATTTTGAGTTTTAAAGTCGAATTTGTTACAATTTAAAATTTTCTCCAAATTTCAACTTTTTTCTCAAAGTCTTGTATTATTTTGAGAAATTTTTGGGTTTTTCTTTAAGTTTCAAGTTGATATTTATAATTTCTAGTTTTATATTAAAATGTTCTCGGAAATTTTGAGGTTTTTCCCAACAAATCGAAATTTCTAATATTAAATTATTATTTAAAATTTGTATGAAATTTTCATTTTAAATTCAAATTCAAAATCTTAGTTTATATATTAAAATTTTCACGTTTTGAAATAGAAACTTGTTTTTCAGATGTCAGATTGGGATAGAAATTTCTAAAATAAGTATGTTTGCAGACACTAATTCAAATTTTAACCCAAGTTGAAATTTTAAATTTAAAAATTTTTTACTTATATTTGGAAATTTTAATTTACATCCAACGTCGACATTCGAAGAGTCAAGTGAAATTTCAACTAAATAAGACGAATTATTAAATAGGGGGTACCTTGGAATTATGAATTTCAGAATTTAGAGTTGAGTTTGAAATTCCATTTTCGAGTTTTCATTTTTTTCTGGATACTTTTTTCCTTTCTAAAAGTTCATTTTAATTATGAAAATTCGACTTTTTTTCTTAAAATCTTGATTTTAATCACACAATTTCATATGTAGATCAGAGCCGTAACGAGGCAAGTGCACCGGCACAGAACTCAATGCTAAGGGGACCCCAAAATTATTAAATAGACATATTAAGATTAGAGCCGACTTTAGGGTGCGCGCATCCAGAACTTTCATCCGAGGAGGCAAATCCTGAGGACGGCATTTGGCTGCGAAGCGTTAAGTTTCTGTTTAATTAACCAAAAGATATATTTGTTGATTCTTAAAAGTCCAAATTTCTAGAAAAACATAGAAATTAAAGCCTCGAATATTTTTGTTCGTAATTTTTATAGAGACATTTTTTTCTCAAATTTCTGGAACTAGAGTAGATATTTCAAGTCACTGAAAGAGAAAGAAAAAAAAATTGAAAATTACACTATTAAAATTTTCCTCGAAACGGACTATTTCTCGAATTCTTCAATTCTTCAATTTTATTTTTAAAAATTTGACCCTAAATCGAGTTTAAACTAAAAATTTTAACTTTTAAACTCGAAGTTTTGATTTCATTTCAAAAATGTTTCCTGAAGTGTAAAACTTATGACGATGAAAGTGAAAAAGGCTAAAATAGCAATTTTAACCTCCACATTTCTCTGAATAAACTTGATATTTTAAAACTGAAAAGAAGAAGTGGAAATTAAAAAAAAGTAAAATGTAGGCAAAATTTATTTAAATTTTTTTAAATTCGCTTCTGTTCCCTAATTTTGAATTTCTTCTCTGTAGATGTGTGGGAAAGATTCTGGAGTGGCATTATGCACGTCACCCTCCAATTTTCGTCTATTTGTAAGTAAGGCCCTTTTGCCACACTTTATTGCCATCATTTCGTTTTACGTGTCACGCTGTTTCATTTCATATGTCACATACTATATTGATCTTGAGTCTTGACCACTTCTTCAAAGATATGCCATTCGAAGCTGTAACGTCCTTAGAATTTCGATTTTAAATTCGGGCTTTTAGTTTATTTTTTTTTTAGATTATAATACGTATTTCTCGAAATTTTAAACTTTGTAAGATCATACCCAAAATTTCAAGATGAAAGTCGGAATTAAAAAAACCAATCTGTTGTGAATAAAGTTAGAAATTTCGAAAAAATTAAACTACATTTAAAGATAAAAGTTATTTAATTTACACATTAGTTTTTCTAATTTTAGATTGTTCTTGTTTTGTTCTACGATCAATCCTAACATCACACTTTTTTCTAATATTGTAACTATTTCCCAATATTTCGTTCTTTTTTGTGATCCTAGTCAAAATAATTTCAAAGTTACAGTCGAAATTTCGATATAGATCTGAAATATCGGGACTAAAGACAAAATTTTATATTTAAGGTCACCAAGAAAAAAATGTAGCAGAAATTTTAAAATAATGTCATAACAAAATTTAGATTTGAAAGAAAAATTTAACAAACCAAACAGAAAAACAAATTTCACAAAGTTTTGTTAGAAATTGACCTCTTCTAAAACTTCAAGAAATTCGAAACTTTTTATTCACTGAAAAAAGCTTTAAAAAGTCATTATTTATAAAAACCGAATTATGAAATTTAAATTCGGAATTAAAAAAATATATATTCAAATTAAGAGCAAAAAAATTGTCGAAATTATAAAAACTTTGAAAACCAATTCCAAATTCAAAAAGCACCATTAATTTGTTAAATCAAGTACTGAATTTTAGGAAAAGCCAAAATTTCGAGAAAAAACTGGTTATTTTGGGGGCAAGAAGTTCCCAGAATTTTAAATTTGATTAAATAATAAAATTGTGTTTTCCAATTCAAAATATTCAACCTTCTTTTCCAAATTATTTTATTAAAAAAAATCTCGTTTTTGCTCGAAATCAGAAAAAGGCAAGTTTGTGGAAAAAAGTCGTATAATTATAAAAAAGAATATTCTAAATATCCTTTTTTCTCAAGATAAAGACCTTTTCCTCGACATTTCGGCAGTTGAAATTTGAAGAATAAAGTCAACATTCCCAAAAAAATCTTAAATTTTTAATTTTAAATTAAAAATTATAAAATTTAGAGATTAAACCGAAACATTCTCGAATTTTTCAATGAAAATTATGACTTTGGAGGCGACCTTCATTTTAAAAATCATTAAAGAAAAATCTAGATTTTGAGGTTAAAATCAATATTTCGCGAAAAGAAAAAAATTTTTAGGTCCAAACTTGAAATTTTTAGAAGTAAAAATTTCAAAAAAGAATCCTGGAAAATTCAGTGTTAAATAAACTTTTGCTACTAAAGTTAGAATTTCGACGTAAAATCAGAATTCGGATTTTCTCTCGAAGATTCTATATTTAAACTCTAAATTTGTCCCAGCTTTTAAAAATTGCGTTTTCTCGAATATTCGACTTTTAAATTCGAAACCTCAACATTTCTACAAAATATCTAAATCTAGAGAAAAATGTTAAATGTAAACTCGAAATTTTGATAACTTTTTTCTAAATAATTTTTATTTGGATTTTTTTTCAAGCTTAATATAATCAGTTTCTCTCTGAAGATGACAGCTTGGCTGTCGAAACGCGTTAGAGCAACCTTTATTGTGTTTTTTAATCTTTCTTGGTTTCAGGGGACAAGTTCTGTGTTTCAAGCTTAATACGACAATTTTGACTTTTTTTTCTTAAAATTTCGACATTAAACTGGAAATATTGACTTTTTTTGAGTTTCTTTCTGCTTTAACCTCAACTTTTAACTTTCAGGCGAAATTTCTAATTATAAATCAAAAATGGCGTCAAATTGTTTTTTGTCCGGGGTAACGCTAATATTAGGGCGGGCCTTGTTGGGGCAATATATTTTTGGTTTTTGATCCTCTTCAATGTTTGGCGTACCTCGGTTTTTTTTTCTTATTCGCACTAGAAACATTTTGGAAGCATTACATTTTTTTTAGTTGTGACATTTTTTATGACACCTCGTTTAAGTTATCAAAAATATTTTGTTTCTCGTTTATTTTTAGGGCTCTGATTTAATATTTTGTACAGAGCCCTTTGAAAGCTAGCTACTGCATTGAACTACAATAATAATCTAATACACAGAACATAAGTTCGAACATTTATCAGATTTGGGGTTTGGGAACTAAGACCGATTTCGATCTTGTTAGATCTCGTCAGTTTGGCATATCAAACTCAAACTAGACAAATTCTCCAGCGACAAGTACGCACTAAAATATTACAAACTGTCTTTGAAATATAGATTATTAGTATTATGATGTGTTTTAGTTATGATATAGGGGATAAAATTCAAGAAAAAATCGAAATTTGCGATTGAATTTCGAATCTAAAATCGTAATTTTGTATTTATATTGAAAATTTTAAATTAAAGGTAATAACTTCTAGTTTTATTTTGAACTTTTATCTTTCCTTCTAAAAAAGTCAGTTTCATTTTTCAAATTTTGGTTTTTTTTGAAATATCAACATTTTTTTATTTGGACTTTCGAGTTTAATACCGAAATCACAACTTGTTCTTCAAAATAATGAATTAATAATAATAATAATAGTTTTATCCTTAAAAAAATGAAAAGTTCAGAAAATTACCAAAACACTGAAGTAAACACTGTGGCTTGTGATTAAGTCCAAAGAAGGTTTCACCCCTTTACCACATCAGCAATTAAATAAATAAATACCTGATACGTATTTCGCCAGCAGAACTGACATTTTCAAGCGTACTAATCTAAAAAGATTAGCAAAAGATGCATCGACATCATCTGCATTGAGATTCAAATCGATACTGGCGATATTTTGCTTTCATTTCTATTTCTAATTGTCTAACACATCTGGTGCATGAAATTTTGACCTGCCACAAATAGCCTTCAGTAAACTGGAGGCCTCCAATGGTCCCTTATCCCCGTTAAGGGTAACTGGCCTCTGTTTGATTTTTCTCAAGAATAAAGGTGAAATCGAAATTAAACTCGAAGATCGAAATTTTAAGAAAAAGTCGATATTAAAAAAAGTAAAAAATTAGAATTGAAATTTTGATCTTCAATTCGACATTATTGAGATGAAAATAAAAATTTCGAGAAAAAAGTCGAAATTTGGTGAGTAAAGTAGAAGTTCGACTAAACGTTATTTCGTCGATGTCTTGAAGAAATTCGAAATTTCGAATTTTGTTTCGAAATGTAAAGAAATCGAGGGCGGGGGTAATAACCGCTGATGATACAACTGACAACGATGCAAATCGAAAACAATCCGAATAAATAGGAAAATCGAAATATTTGCTATTATTATTTTTACTACAATTATTAATAGTTTTTGAATTATGAAATAAAGTTTTGGTTTTCCATCTCTGAAGACTTTTTGCACTCAAAGAATCGTCCAAAACATTAACAACTTAAATCGCAAGAAGCAAAAATAACAAATTCAGCAAATTCCTGCGGGAAGCAATGAAACATTTATCGAACGACTGCGATTGCAAAATTAATTCACTTACAAAGCAATTAAATTAGAACATTTATTTTAGTGACACAGATAGAAAAATACAAATAAAATAACTAGAACACCGAATTTACATTTTACACAATTAGCATAACAACGTTACACAATTATTTTTTTATGCATCTCCTCGGGCTAGCTAAACTACATTCACATGTGAGAATCCAAAGCGAATTAAAAATGTGGTTTTGTAGAATTTTAACACTATCGATCCTAGCGATGTTTGCGGACGGTAAAAGTGCCACTACGGACAGTAAAATTGCGGTTGATGAAAGTGTCAGTACGAGTGGTGAAAACGTTGTTGTGGACGGTAAAAGTGTCATTACAGGCGCTAAAATTATGACACAGATGCCAAAGGCAAGGAACCTCAGCGCTCCAACAAAAGCAGAATTGAACCCCATCGATGAACAAAATGCTGACGTTATGCAACTAGGGTACGAAATTTTAAAGCAGTTTTTCCACGAAGAGGGTTTACGTGAGCTAGAAAAAAAACTGCAAGACTTCGGAAAACTTTCAGATAACGTGCGAAGTACAAAAGATACGCCTTCGCGGGGCAACTTATCCGCAACCAATTTAGAAAAGACTTCGAATTCAAGGAAACAGGAAGCAGGAAGTTTCTCGAGGATCGAAGATTTAACGAATCATGAGGTGACGAAAGATCTAACGGCGGAAAATCTAACAAAAGTTGAGGTGGCGGAAAAGGAAAATACACCAAAACACTGGAGTAGTGCCAAGAAATTCCTCGAGGTTTCGGAGTTGGATAGAGCACCATTTAAAAACGGCGAAGCAGACAACTTAAATGGAGCGATTCATTCTGATGACAAAAAGATCAGAATTAAAAAAATCGGCGAAATTCTACAGAGTATCTTCACCGTGGATGACACTGAAAATTTCGCCTTAAATGGAAGCAATAAAACCCCGCGAAAAAGAACCAGAAGACAGGCTGAAGTTAGACAAGATGATCTGATACTTCGAACGGATCTCGACAAAGAAGAGTGCAGAAAATTGCTAGCTAGGGACAACGCCATGGAAAAGCGACATATTGAGGACCTGAAAGAGCAAGTTAGAAAATTGCACGATCTAGTTGACTTACTGAAAGATCAACAGCAGATAATAAACATTTTAAATGATAACCCCTTTCGTACCACTAACCAAGTTGATAAAAAAGATCTCGTTAGAGTCATCAAGGAACTTAACAATCGTCAGCCAAGTAAAATCGATAGCCTCTCGCAGTCTAAAGTAGAGAGTCAGCTTCCAAAACTCGCACCAGTTCAAAGCGTGAATGTGAAAATTCGACCAAACTCCGAAGAACTTCAAGAAATCAAACACCAGTTGAAGGTGGCTATTTTTCACTTGAACCAAACAAAGGAATTCTTTGAGCAAGAGAGGCACAAACAATCAGATTTGGAGGTTAACCTGAAAGGTATAAAAGAAGAAATAAAACGACATAAAGAGGAAATCGGCCTGCTGAAGCTGATCCTTTTGCGGATTCTTAAAGATGACCCGCTACGTGACCACCTAAGTTCCAACGAGACGGTGGGTAGCGCTTTGCAGTTTCCGATGCTCCCACATCTGCACCCACTAAATATTCCCAATCATAGCACACGAATGGCGCATCACCAAGAACGAGTGGCTGAGATTACAACGGTCAAACCACTAGAACAAACAACGCAGGTCCAAATTGAAGAAAAATCCAGAGCAAGCGAGTTTTCTGAATTGGAGAAATTACTAGACGGCCTGAGTGACAAGGGTAAGTCATTGGATGATTCTGATGACATCAAATCGAAAATAGCAGAAATTGAGAAAGCACTCAAAAGAAAACGGGAGAAAGAAACTTTAGGTAGCGAGATCCGCCGTCTAGAAGCCAAAATAGACCGACTGGAAGGTAAATCTGACGAGGGCGATCATTTGAAATTATTGAAGCAACTCATGAAGAGCCTTGATAAACCGCAAGGAAAGATAGAAGACGACGATATTGGCCAACAGCTGAAAATCCTCCAGCGCGAAATCAACAAACTAAGACCAAGTTCTGGGTTCGATTTGACAGACACGGAGACCAAAAGCGACTCCGACCAGGCGCAATTCCAGTTAATGCTCAACAAACTGTTGGCCGCAGAAGGAGGAGCCGGCAGGCCTCCTATGAATCATCAGCAGGTCACCAACGTGCAAAAGCTGATGCGTCCAGATCTATACCAAACAGGTAATTTTTTTGACGATAATAACAATGTATGTCACGTTGATTCTTACGAGTTATTTGAAGTAATTGAAAATTTTGATCCCACAGGCGCTGGGGGATATTTTGGAACTTACGGCATGGGGCCTTTTGGGCCTGGAGGCTATGGTGAAAGTAATTATGAATCTGGGGGCTACAGAGGAGGCGTCTACGGACCCAAAAGTTACAAGACTGGTCATTATGGAGGATTTGGTAACAGGGGATATGGAGCAGGGGGCTATAAGAGTGGTAATTACGGACCTGGAGATTATGGAACTTTTGCCTACGGTGCTGGAGGATACAAAAGCGATAATTACAGACCTGGAGGCTACGAAACTGATGGGTATGGCGCTAGAGGATACAAAGGTGGTAATTACGGACCTAGAGGCTACGGGGATCGTGGATATGGTACTGGAGGCTACGGAAATGGCGGTTATGGATCTGGAGGCTACAAAAATGGTAATTATGGACCTGGAGGCTACGAAAACCGTGGTTATGAAGCCGAAGGCTACAAAAATGGCAATTATGGATTCGGAAGCTATGGTAATAAAGGCTATGTTGCTGAGGATTACAAAGGGGGTAATTATGGACCTGGTGGCTACACAGATGGTTTCTATGAAGCTGGTGGTTACAAAAGTGATAATTATGCATCTGGAGGTTACAAAAATGATAATTATGGATCTGGGAGCTATGGAAGTAAAGGCTATGGAACTGGAGGCTACAAAAGTGGACCTGCAGGTTACGCATCAGGGGGCTACGCCAGCGGCTCTTATGGATCCAAGGATTACGGAAGTGCTAATTATGGAAATATCAATTATGGAACGGGAGCTGAAATTTATGGCCCTGGAAGCTACAAGCCTTCTGAAAATGGCCCCGAAACTGCCAACTATAACTCAGGAAACTCTGCTGGACCTGGTCCTAGTACCTATGCACTCGACAGTCATAAATCTGGCGCTTACAATGCAGCTAATTATGGTTTAAAACCTTCTTACGAAAGCGGCGGACAAACCCAGAGTTACAATGCCCTAAACCACCAGAATTTTCCCCAAGCCCCCAGTTACTTAAACACGGGTCAGGGTCCAAATAAAAACCCACCCAGTTACACTTCTGCGTCGACCAATTACCAAAAGCAGAATTTTTTTCTTGGCCCCCAGCAACAAGGATATGGAGGTCATACTCAAACAAATTATGGACCAACAAAAGGAGCTAATGAGCCAAATCAGGACAAATCTTATGCATATCCATCGCAAACTTCAACCAATCTTGGTGGATACTACCCAGACCAAAAAATCGAAGATTTGAAGACGCAAATCTACAGCTTGCAAAACGCCATAAGCAAACTCAATCATCCTGAATACTACCAAAAGCCAGAAGATAAAGCCACAGTTTACAATCTCGAAAAAGAAATCGATGAACTCAAGAAGGTAGTCAACGTAATAAACAATGATAAATACACAAATGACAACGGAAATCGCCCTGAAGGTTACAATGGTCCTTCAGCGGCGTACGAAACTCCTCCAAACTACCCCAACCTCCCGTCGCCCCAAAACCAACAATATGCGAAACCTCAACAAGTCCCACAAGCGACCTACGCAAATGACGCCTCCAACTACGCAACCAAAAGCTCCCCCAGCTATGCAACCAAAGATGCCCCCGCTTACACCCCAAAAGCTAGAAGAAAACGGTGGGCTCCAAATGACCGAATGAATGGAAAATGGAATCCAAACGACCAAATGAACCCAAGGTTACCTTCAAACAACCCAATGTATGGAAACTATCTAATAGATGAAAGATCCGCTTTGAACAATCAAATAGATGGACAGTTGGCCCGTAACGACCAAGAAAATGATGGGTTAGCTCCAAACTACCAAATAGATAGACAGTTGCCTCCAAACAATGGACGACCGACTCCAAACAACGAAATTGATAAATGGTCAACTCCAAATGACCAAATACAAGAACGGTCGGCTCCAAACGACCAAATACAAGAACGGTCGGCTCCAAACAGCCAAATACGTGGACGTCTCCCATCAAACGACCAATCAGACGAAGAAACCGCCTCAGACGTAGTGAACAAAATCGGCCATTTCCTATCTAATTACATCTCCAAAGAAGACCCCCGACCTATCCAAGACCAAAACCTGGGGGAGATTCGAGCCAGAGTCGAGCATTTAAAAAAACAGTTAGGTATGCCGAGCTTCGCGACGATTTTTATTGTAATCACATCATTTCGTTTACAGACCAGGAGTTACCCAGGAGGAGCGTGGAAGAGAGACATTGGGTGCCTACTTTTCCCTCGCTGAGAAGCTACTACGATCCCGGCCCAGTGCATTATCAGAGTTACCCTCAAGCACCTCAGTATCCACAGAACTATGCGCAAACTTACCCCCAAAACTATCCGAAGAGTTACCCCCAGAACTACCCACAGAGTTACCCCCAGAGTTACAGCCTGCTGCCCACTAAACCAAAATTTGAATTCGACTCCAAGCTAAAGGATAAAAAAATCGACTTTTTTACGAATATAGTGGCCAAAATTATGGACAAATTAATCGCCTCTATTCCTGTCGTTCTGCACAAATTGTTCGGTTTCGCTATAGACGAGTTGACATCTTACAATGGCGACGGCTACGGTAAAGGCTACGGGGAAGTACAACACATTTTCAAAAATTTGGGCATCTTCGGTTATATTCCGGTGATTATTTTAAAATTATTAAATGGTTTCACTTATTTCGTCCAAATTTTGAAGAAAAATAAATTTTTGAAAAATTTCGTACTTCCTGCGTTGATACTGTTGTTAGTTGCCGGTTCTATAGTGTTTTTAATTTGGTGGCTGCAACCCGACGATTACTACACTTCACCTCAAAATTATGAACAATACGGAACACAGCAATATGGAACTCAATATTCAAATAATTATAATTATAAAAATAGTGAAGGAGGTCCTATTAGACGCGACAATAATTTTAAGGGCGACCTTACTTCGTTTAAAGAAGTAGTTGAGTACCCTGGGAACAATTTAAGGAGTTATATAAATCGATAATTTAATAAAAAAATTAAACCAAATTTTCGTCTCTTATTGTACTTGTAAACAATTGTTTTTGTTTTACTTAAAATAATCTAAAATAATGTAAAAAAAAATAAAGAAAAAAGCAAATGTTTAGTAAAAAAATGTTACATTGAGGAAAAAAGTAATATTAGGAAAAAATACGAAAAGAATGTGGCTTTTGAAAAATCAAGAAATTATCGAACAATCAAATCAATCAAAAATGTAAATTTTTGACTTTTTCGGTCTTAACTTTCTTCTTCATTACTCAAATTTTCTCAAATTTACTATCTATTAAATGTATACAATTATTTGATTAACATTTTGTCTTAATTTTTGATATATTTTTTATAAGATTTCAATTTCAACCACAAAATTTGAACAAAATTCACTAAATTTTTCTCAAATATTCAATTTTTTTGATTATAAAATTTAATTTAATGAAATATAATTAAATCCTAGGCACAAGGTCCGAAGTAATTTAGGAGGTTCCTTGTGAAGAATGCTTTGCCATTGATAGTTCATTTTTTTGGTTTTTTTCTAATAACTCGAAAGGTATTTAGCTTCTGATTTTTTTGCATAATGTTAACTAAGATGTGCAACTTTGTATTCTTTAAATAAGCGACATCCCAGTGGTAAAGGTGAGAAATGGCAAGTTTAAAACGACAATTGCCATCGATCCGATTAAAATTGCCTTCCTGTGTGGCTAGCCTTAGTATCTTCAAAATGGCTGCCAAGGCAGCTTAAATTTTTGATTTGGATTGTATATCAGAACAAGACGGAACTTAAATTGTCTTGTCTATGATCAAATCATTTGTCGATAAAATGTCACCGTAAAAGTTATGTTCCCTTAATTTTTTGAAAAAAATCCAAATTCTCGTAATTACTCTTAATGTTGATGTACGAGCTCGTTCCGCAAGGAAAATAATTGTGCACGCCCTATTTTAATGTGATCGGGTGTTTTGTGAATTTTAGCGCGATTTCCGTCAAGGGTGATGGTTGCCGGAGATAAATACTTTGATGATGCCCGAAAAATGCTCAAAAGCTGCAAATCCCATTGTAACTTGAGACAATTAGCGTGAGTATTACACTTTTTACAAGATTGGAGAATTTCAGTGATTGCGTAGTTTTATAAACGAGTCATCGATTATTAGAACTCGAGCATAGACTTTGTTATATCGCATAGCCGCACGTACTTGCACAACTAAACTGCTGCAACTAAATACTTTTGGACTTTTTTTATTCCAAAAAAGGATAGGTAAAGCGTTATTTAATACTGATTAATAAATACTGACTGGTGTGAATCCATATATGTAATACTAAGTATCGCACAGTCAGCTGTCATTAGAAATGTTGTCAAAATGTATGGCTATGGCCGATCTCAGCCGATTGTAAGTTTATTGCCCTTGGGTTCTCGGGTAAGGATATAAGAATTGTAATATGGGTAAAAATATCGATATAAATTTTGACAGCAGACAAATATCGATCATCGATAATATCGAATTTTTTTTCGATATTTTCGATATTTCGAAAATTAACAAAAAAAATTTTAAACGGTTTCCACTTTGAAATTTTCGCGTACTACGGGCCTGTTATTTTTGGTGACCAAAAAAAAAGGTCCTCCATCTCCATATTTCTATAATGCCGATCCCCATCATAGGCGACGATTGGTATCAGCTATCGGCAATATTGATAATATCATAACGACAATGTTATAATATCGATATAAATATCGATGTTTTTGCTTCGATATTATCGATAATATCGACCGATATATCGTTGCATCCCTACCCTAACGGTAAGTTTTGGAAGTTCAATCGTCAACGATTGCGAAAAGCATGATGTTAAACCCAATCAGAATGTACATATCTTGATTAGACAAATTGTTAACTAAGCCGATGATCTCTTTTACAAAGCGTAATCGAACAGGTACGAATACCATAATGTAAACGGTAAACGCACCAGTGTACCAGCGAACCACAATTTTCAATGGCTTGTCATTAAAAATACTGTCAAATGTCAAAGCAACTTTCTGAGAGAATTTAAAGTGTTTTTTTTGTAAAATTTAGGCGACCATACGCTATAATGTCTCAGAGTTGCGAAAGTGTGACTTGTCCCGAACCTCCTCCACCGCCGCCGCCGCCCCCAACTCGCCCGCCACAACGGACCGACTTTATACCTCACAAGTACAAAGATGGAGTTTTTACGCAACTAATAAGTAAGATTTGATCAAAGCCTCCAAAGTTTCGGGATAATAGCAAAAAATGATTTATTGCAGCTGCAGCACAGTGCGCCAAGCATTTTTTTCTCTTGGTTTTAATTTTCGGCGTCGCCTTCAGTAAGTACGATTTTATGTTGCCCAGTTGTGTAAAGTGAGCTTAGAAAATGTTTATTTTCGATAAGAATACGATTGTATGGTATAAAATTAGGTGGCATTTGCATCAGATTAAAAAAAATGTGAAAAATTTACTAGGTTGAGGTTGAATTAGATATTTAAAGATTTTTATATTAAAAATATTACGATGAATATTTTCCAACTCCTTATGAAGCTGAAAGATTATTCAGAATTTCTGTAATTAAATTTTCTTTTTTATCCGCAAACTAATTCGCATGATAAGTTGAAATTTAAAAGCTTTTATTTTATTAAATAATTGCAGCTAACATTTGATTCTGACATTAATTTGTCAAAATCAATTCATAGATCTTTACGATATACGTGACATTTACGCATAAGTTACTCATTGATAGACGTACCATAGATTGTATAAAATAGAGTAAGTCACAGAGTTATTCTCAAAGGACAACTCGTTCATAGACAGGGGCGGAGTTTTTGGGGGTTTCAAATTTTGGATTTTATAAAAAATAATGATGTCTTAAATAAAAAGTTGAATTCAGTCGGAGACAGCGAATTCTCGTACGATCCAGCTTGGCACAGTGAGGACTGCTATCTATAACTGGACACTCTTACATAACTTCTAAACTGTGGACTTCGTTACCGAATAGAATTTTCCCCGCCGGTTACAATCTATCCTTATTCAAAAAGGAGATTGATCGTCAGGTAATCCTTATTTCCGCGGCATACTCGCAGTGCTCCAAAGGCATAATAGGGTTGCCCGCGAGTGAATTGTGAGTGTGAGTGAATTTAAAAAAATTGACAAATACTGCATAAAGTCGATAACATGCATATGCATTCAATTCTAAAATTACACTTTCGGTCACGAAATTTTTAGTGGCATCAAAAAAAAGTCCTCTAATTATTGTGTTCGTTCGTTCACATAAGGCCTTTATTATTAGCAGTACTTCAAAAAGTTTTAATTGAAATACAAATCTTGTCCCTTAAAACCAAGAAAGATTAAAAAACACAACAAAGGTTGCTCTAACGCGTTTCGAAAGCCAACCTATCATCTTCGGTGAGATATTCTCTCTATTTTTATTTCAATTTTTGGAAGATAACCAAGGACCAGTCCGTTCTACCAAAATTTTTAATTGAAATTGAAGAAAATTTAGTTTACAGAGTCTAGAATAAAATTAAATCATACAATCTTATTTTTCTGATCAAAATAATAAAAAAACCAACCACATGACACAGGGATACAATAAGAAAAACTTTTGGTGGAACGGACTGGTCCTTGGTTATCTTCAAAAATTGAAACACAGAACTTGTCCCCTGAAACCAAGAAAAATTAAAAAACACAACAAAGGTTGCAACAAAGGAGCAACCTTTGTTGTGTTTTTTAATTTTTCTTGGTTTCAGGGGACAAGTTCTGTGTTTCAATATAAGAAAAACTGTTTTCAAGTTTATAACAATACGATATGGCTGCCACCCTAGCTCTTCCAATAAGTCATATCTCGCTGAGGGTCAAAGAATATAGACTGCTTAGAAGTCATTTTGACAATTTAAGTATCACTTTACACAACAGGGTATCAGTGAACCTATTTTATCACAAATGTTTGACGAATTTAATTTGCCTTAGTTGTTGTTGATAGAGCTACTGACAGATTGATATATGGAGAAGTGAAAAAGGTGAAAACCTGCGGTTTGCTGGATATTTGTCCTCCTAGGTATAAAACTAAAAAATCGTCAACCGCGACTCCTGCGCCATCTACGGTGCCACCATGTGAATGTCTGACTGAGCCACCGTGTGTATATCCGGCTCCCGATCCGGACATGCCGACGCTTTCGCCCTGCGAGGTGCGCCAGAAGAAAGACGAATACGTAAAGGAGATAGAATCCTTGAAAGAAAAAATTAGACACTTGGAGTGTTGGAAGTAAGAATTAACCTTTTCATGGCTTTATTCTTTTAGTTTGTGAAAAAGGTACAGGAAGTTTTCTCAAAAATTCCAATTTTATAAAAAATTCGGTTTTTTTTTATTTTCGATTTTCCTTTTTCAAAATTGTCGAAATTTTTTAAATATCAAATTTCGATTTTTTTTTGAAAATGTCAGTTTTCAAAGTTTGGATTTTTTTCAGAAAATTTCGATTTTTCTCGAAATTTTGACTTAAAAAATGTCAACTTTGAATATATTTATTTCGACTTTTTAAAATTTCGATATTTTTTGAATTAAGCATTTCAGTTTTAGTTTTGCAAATTTGAAGTTTTTTGAAAATTAATTTTTTTTTAATTTTACTTTTTCCTAAAATTTTTTGTAGATTCCGATTTTTTGAAAACTTTGATTTTACCAATTTCGACTTTAATTGACATTTCGACATTTTCGAAATTTACAACCCTTTTAAAAATTTAACATTTTCTAAAAAATTTTTATTTTGAAAATTTCAGTCCTTTCTGTTTATTATTTTTTTTTTTTAATTTTGATCTTTTTTCAATTTCGACTTTCTTGAAAATTTCTTTGACAAATTCGATTTTTCAAAATTCTTACTTCTTTCCAAAATTTCCATGTTTTTGGAATTTCGACATTCTCGAAACTTTATTTTTTTACTCTTTTTTTTAAAATTTCGACTATTAAGTAAGTCTTGATTTTATAAACTTGGACTTTTTTAAAATTTTGATTTTTATATATATTTGAATCTTTTTTGAATATTTAAACTTTTTTAAAATTTCGATCTGTTTTAAATATCTAGCTTTTTTGAAATTTTTTTTTGCAGATTTCGACTTTTTTTGGCAAATCTGACCTTTTAAAACTTTTGCTTTTATCAAAAATTTATTTTTTTTGGAAATTTACTTGTGACGCTTTTAAAAATTTAAATTTTTCTCGAACTACTGGCTTTGAACAGGTTAACAATTTTTGAATATTTGAACTACTTTTAAACTTCAATTTTTATGGAAAATTTCGACTTTCTCTTGAAATTTTTACTTTTTTGCGATGTCCACTTTTTTTGGAAATCACGACTTTTATCAAAATGTCGATTTTCTTTTTAACTTCGAACTTTTTTTAAATATTTTGGATTTTCTTAAAATTTTGATTTTAAAAATCTAAACGATTTTTGAATATTATACGACTTTTTGTCAATTTAGACTTTTTTGCTTTCAGAATTTTGATTTTTTCTCGAACTTGTGACATTTCTTGAAAAGTTCGGCCTTTTTTGGATATATTCATCTGTTTGTTGAAAATTTTGATTCATTGATTAGTTTTTTTGTAATTTCGACTTTCCTTAATATAACCATTTCAAGATTTTTGACTTTCACCCAAATTTCATTTTTTTTAATATCGGACCTTTTTAGATTGTTATCGAAATTTTGACTTTAGAAATATCAACCCTTTATCTACATTTCGCCATTTTTTTTTAAATTTTCTGATTTTTTTTGAAAATTTTAACATTTCAAAATTTGCACTCTTCAGAAATTTCCATTTTTCAAGATTTCGGCTTTTTATTGACATTTTTTTTAATTTCAACTTTTTTTGAACTTCGTCTTCGTAAATTTCGACTTTTTTGAAAATTTCTAATTTTTCTCAAAATTTTTATTTTTTCGTAATTTAGACTTTTCTTTTAAAAATTTTCAATTTTATCAAAATTTCAATAATTTTAGAAACTTCTCCAACTTTTTGGAAAACTTTGACTTTCACTTTTTTTGTAATTTCTACTTTTTTTTCTACTCTTGTTTTGAAATTTCGGACTTTTTTAAGAATTCCGACTTTTTACAAATCTTGTCTTTGACAGTATCAACCCTTTTTGAATATTTCAACGTTTTCTCGAAGTTTTGCCCTTTGGCAAATTTTGGCTTTTTTGAAAAATTCAACATTTTTTTAAGTATAAGTACTACTTTCTATAAATTTTGACTTTACTTAAAATTTCGCCTTTTTTAATATCTATATTTCAAAATTTTCACTTATCAAAAATTTCCATTTTTTAAAACTTCGATTTTTCTTTCAAAATTTTGGGTTTTTTAATTTTGGCTCCGTAGATTTGGACCATTTTTGAAAATTTCAAACTTTTCTCAATATTACGATTTTTTTTTTAATTTTCAGCCTTTCATAGAAGTTTCGATTTTTTCTTAAAATTTTGACATTTTCTAAAAATTAAACTATTTGTAAAATTTTGGCTTTTTTTAAGATGTTTACTTTTAATATTTTGGCTTTTATTAATTATTAATTTGACTTTTTTTCAACATTTTATGTTTACAGAAAAGTTTCGAGAATTTTTTGAAAATATCTAGCTTTTTGAATGATTTTGACTTTTTAAAATTTTTCCGCTATTTTTATTTTTTTGGATAGATTTCACCTTTTTTTTGAAAAACCTAACCTTTTTTGAAAACCTCATAATCAACGAAATTTCGATATTTTTGGAAATTCGACTTGTTTTCAATATTTTCAATGTTTTGAATTTTTCACTTTTTCAAGAGTATTGACTTATTCCAAATTTTAATTTTTTTGTTTGTTACAACTTTTTTCTTTTTAACATATTTTCTAGTTTGTGTTTTTCAGAATTTCGATTTTTTTCCGAATTTTAGCGTTTTTTCTAAAATTTGAAAGTTTGATTTTTTTGTAAATTTGCATTTTTTTCAAAATTTACTGTATTATTTGACAACTTCTATATTCTTCAAAATTTGGATTTCTTTCCAAAATTTTAACTTTTTCTCGAAAGTTTTACTTTCTTTTGAAAATGTCAACTTTTTTTGAAATGTTGACGCTTTTGCAAAGATTGACTTTCGTTAAGAATGCGGACTTTTTTAAAATTTAAAATTTTTCAAAAAATTTCAATTTTTTGTAAATTTAAAGTTTTCTTAAATTTTTTTTCGAAATTTCACCTTTTTTTTGAAAATTTGAATTTTTTTCGAAATTTTAATTAAGTTCGACTCTTTTATTTCAAAATTTTGACGAGAATAATATTTTTGAATTTTCGACGATATTTTTACATTTCTACCAAATTGGACTTTTTGAAAATTTCGAATTTTTTTGAAAAATGTAAGCCTTTTTGAAAATTTCGATTATTTCTAATATTCCATCTTTTTGGAAATTTTGACTTTGAAATTTATTGATTTATTGAAAATTTTGACTTTTAGTAATTTCAACATTTTTCTTTTTAACGTTTCCACTTTTTTCAACATTTCGACTTTTTGCCGAGATTTCAGTTTATCTGAAATGTTCTTTGGTAATTTCCATTTTTTTTTTAAATTTGAAATTTTGTTGACAATTTCAACTTTTTTAAAACTTCAATCTTTTCTCAAAATTGTACTTTCTTTTAAAAGTGTTGTCTTTCTCTTAAAATTTTCCCTCTTTTGCAAATTTCGATTTTCGTTGAAAACTTTGACTTTGTTTTTAAAAATTTCAATTTTTCTTTCTTAATATCAATTCAATTTTTATGAGAATTTCCAATTTTTTTTATTTGAATATTTTTGACAATTTTGAGTTTCAAATTTTTCCCTTTTTTTGAAAATCTTGTCTTTTTTCCAAAATTTTCATTTTTTTGCATATATCGACTATCGTTAAAAATTTAATTTTTTTTTTTGAAAACTTGTACTTTCCTAAACTCCTTTTTTATCAACATTTCGAATTTTTCTGAAATGTTTTATTTATAAATTCCTACCTTTTTAAAAATACCGATCTTTTTCGGAAATTTTATATTTTTAATAAACTAACTTATTTCAAAATTTCTACTTTGAAAGTTTTTATCAACAGTGACTTCATAAATCAAAATTTTAGTTTCATTTTTCATATTTTCTCAAAATTCAATTTTTTTAGCTACTAGTATTTTTGTGGACAATTTTACTTTCCTCAAGTTAATTTTATAAAATTCTGAATATACATTTAATATTTGGGCGTTATTCCAAAAATATTTTTTTTTTCTCAAAATTTCAGGTTTTTTCAAACCACTACTTTTGAAATGTCAACATAATTTTGAAAATTATTTTTTTCCGTCAGAATTTCAGTTTTCCTTGAATTTCCACCGTTCCTCGATTTTCAATTTTTTATTTATTTATTTATTCAAAGAATTGAATTAAAAGTCGAAGTATTGGGATACTTGAGAAAGTTTTGCCTTTTTTCCGAAATTTCTTTTTTTAATCCCTACTGTTCTCCATAAAATTTTACTTTTTTACTTTTTTTTTAATATTGAACTTAATTCAAAATTATATTCGCAAATTTTGATTTTTTCTTATTTTTTTTTATGATTTTAAACTTATTTTGAATTTATTTATCATTTTTTTTCTTAAGATGTCAATTTTGCTAAAATTGAGCTTAGTTAAAAAACATTTTCTTTTTTCTACTTTTTCCGAAGTTTTGACTCAAATTTCAAAAAATTATGATTTTGAAATGTTCCTGAAAATGTAATCACGAAATTCTAACCTAAAATTCAAAATTATTTACTTCGTTTTACAAAATTGGACTTTCCTGAAAGTTATTTTTTCACATTTTGGTAGATTTCGAAAAAAAATATTTTTTTTTTCTATCATACAGATTTTTGTTGTTAATTTTTCTTCAGGAAATTGTAATCTAAACTTAATTTACCGAATTTTGAATTTTTCCTTAAATTGTTCCTTTTAATTTTTTTGTTGAAGTTTTGTTTTTTCCCTCAAATTTACTGATTTTATAAAATTCTTAAATTTAGTCCAGGAAGCTACGCCGCTGTGCAATTAATTTTTTGGCTAAATATTTCGAAAAAGTAGAAAATAAAGAAAAGAGATGTATATAGTCATAAAAATCCACAACCTGCCCTTCTGCTACATTGGAGTTCTGTGAAATTTATCTATTAGGTTTTATCTATTATCGTACCTAGAGCCGCCTTTGCGTAGTACTTGAAGTCACAACTGCTAGCTTTACAATAAACATTCGTTGATTGTGCATTGTTAGATCCCTCTTCTATTTGTAAAATAAACAGGAATAACATTTCAGGCAAGATGCTGACGCTAAGATGAAAAATATTAATTTTAACTACCCCGAATTAGTAAACCAAAATGCGATCGAAGGTAAAATAGAAAAGGCCATCAGCAAGTTCGAATCTGACAAGCTGGGACAATTTGACTATGCTGCCAAATACGCGGGAGGCGAAATTTTGGATACACCCGACACCTACCCCTACCCATCCAGCAAATCCTACTCTTTGTTCGGTTTATTCACAATAAGTTTTAGCTCGAAGCCCGAGCTGTTGATAACGCCCAGTACCTATCCAGGAGACTGTTTCGCCTTCTACGGGTCCACCGGGCGCGTGGTGATAAAACTGGGGAAAAAAGTACCCATCACCTCCGTGGGAATCGAGCACGCGCCCAAGGCGCTGGTCCAGGACTTCAGTAGCGCTCCCAATTTGTTTGAGGTTCTTGTAAGTGATAGGGGAGGAACACCCGAAGGTTAAATTTACATTCATAGTAATATACATTGCGACAGACGTAAATTTAACCTTCGTATGGCCTTTGGACCATTCATAACAGTGTAATGTGCGTCCCTAGCTTTAGTAGTAAAGAAGTTTGATTTTAGGGGATCGAGGATTGTTCCGACATACAGAATTCGAAGAAGACTAGTTTGGGACGCTTTAATTACGATATTAAAGGGAAGGGGTTGCAGACTTTCACTATACACAGTGTTCTGAATAAGACGTACATATTCGAATGTGTAGAGTTGGTGATATTGAGTAATCATGGGAATAGCGAATTCACTTGCGTGTATAGATTCAGGGTCCATTCAACTCCTCCTCCGACCCCCAATGGTACTGATAAAGTTCCCGACAGTTAATGAGTAAATAAATAAGTGTAATTTTCTTTGATAAATTAAAAAGTTCTTGAGAATAAAGTGCTTTATTTAGATTAATTGCATTTATAGCAGTGTTGGCACAAGGAGGGGTTTTTTCTGAAAATTCCGAAATATTAAAATCCAATTTTCAGGAAATTGCATTTTTCGCCATCACTTGATGACGCAATTGATTGAGGAACTCACAAGAATTCCTAATGTAAATATCCATCAATCTAATCTACTCGACCCTTTCTTTACAAATTCGTATAAAATCGCTTGAAAATTCCGACCACAAGCTTATAGCAGCCTCTCGCTCGCTTCATATACCACTTCCTTCTCAGGCACAGCTCCCTAGGGTTTGACACTTTAAAGGTAGGTTTTCATTATTGGTATCGTGCATCTGTCGTGTTCCTACCGCTTTCGTGTCATGTCGTTTTGCATTGCATTTTCACTTGTACGATCGTGTTCATACCGTAAGCAAAACTTTTTCGGGGTCAGTCGTGAAAATGGATCAAGGCGAAGAGGATGTTGTAATAGCTTGTTCCGCGTACATTATTTTGAAGCGCAAGGAGAAGAAGATCCGGAAGATGAAACGATTTTGAATACATGCATTATATAGAGCACGGGACGAAGAAAGGGAGTTCCACACTATATTTCGAAGACTGCAAGGACCATCCAGTTAAACTTGTGAGATACTTCAGAATGAGCTATGCAAAATTTGCAAATTTGTTGGAACTGATAAAGCCACTTCTTAAAAAAAAGAACACCAACTTCAAGAAAAGTATAGCACCAGAGGAGCGACTTGCTCTAACATTACGGTTGGTCGTTTTTCAACATGCCAAATTTTATGGGACGTTTTATCTCCTCAAGAAATGGCAGTTCCCACAGAGGCTCACTGGTTGAAAATGGTCGAAGAATTTGGAAAGTTGTGGCATTTATCAAACTGTTTTGCTTGTATAATTGGTAAGCATGTAGTCCTGCAAGCACCACCCAATAGCGGAAGTCTTTAATTATAAAGAAACATTCTCAATCGTCCTGCTGACATTGGTTGATGCTCACTATAGATTCATTGCGGTGGATGTAGGAGGTTACGGGAAGGCAAGTGATGCAGGTTTGTTGGCTCGATCTGTCATTGGAACTCTATTTGAGACAGGCGACATACGTTTGCCAAACTCGAGGGTACTTCCTGGAGGTGAAGACCTGTTGCCTTTCGTTATGCTAGGAGATGAAGGCTTTCCTTTAAAGAACTATTTGATGCGACCATATCCGCGTAACACAGCTCGAAGGGATCACTCACAAACAATCTTTAACTACAGACTATCCCGAGGGCGCAGAGTGGTGGAGAATGCATTTGGCATACTCGTCCAAAGATTAAGGATTTTGTATGCAAGGCTGCAGGTGTACCCTCAAAATAATGATAAATTTGTGCTCGCTTGTCTGGTATTACATAACTACTTGCGGAATGATGTTCAGCAGGAACACATAGGATGCGAAGAAATTTGTCTCGAAGATACTGCTTTACCGTCCATACAACACGTGGAAGATCATGCAGTCTCAAGTGCTGTGGAAACTGTAAGAAAATTTATGTCCTATTTTGTGAGTGCTGGACAAGTACCGTGGCAAGCAGCAGTCTCCACTTATCGAGGGAGAAACCCACATTAAAACCGGATCAGCAGTAGGTAGTAATAGGTTAGGCGTGAGGGTATAATTAATCCATATGTATTTGTAATAAAAACAAAATAGACGTTAAAAAAATTGTATTTTCTATTAAAACAATAGGTATAAACGTAATGAAATTTCCTTATAACAACCAAATGATGGATCAGAACAAAACTATATTTAGTGAAAGGTACGGTAGATTTGTAGTAAGAGGTATCTGATATTCTTAGCAAAACAAAACGAAAATATAATCCTAGCAACAAATAAAGAACATAAACTACTGGTAATACTGACGGTCTGGCGGAAAATTGAATTCCGTTTGCGTATTGATCTCGGAATCATAATTAAAGGTAAAGAATCCCTGCTCTTGTCGCTGTTGTTGGTGGTGCGGCGGTGGCTGATAGGACTGTTGTTGTTTCCGAAATATAGCGATTTCTTTAGTGCTAACTATATCAAATATAGCCCGTTTTGTTTCCGCCGACTCAACATCGGGGAAATTCACAATTGATTCGACAATATCCTCAAAGAAAACTAGTAGTTTCCGCTTCTTTTCCTGCATCTGCACAGTCAGAGACTAAATAGACTGAACGTTTCAATGTTGTCTCATGCGTACAGTTGAAGCTAAAATCCGGGGAAGTGGGGAGGTGCATTCCACTACTTTTTGATATGGTCGGATTAAGTAAAATTTATAAATACGAAACTTGCCGCGTAACGGTTCTAACGATTTAGAAGAAACTTTAAAATTAGGGGCTTTTGGACCAGTAGGATAATTTTTATAAGTGCTTTTTGGTAAAAGTTCAGGAGAACTATTTTCAAAGACATCTTGGTTTAATAATAAAATAATTTTCTTTCAATACGCGACGCCTGTGTACAATATTGTTAAGCCGGTGCTGTAAAAACGTCATGATTGCAGTGAAATGGCGACGCGCGCACCCCGATAATTCAATATTTATATATTTTATTTTTACCTACCCAAAGAATGAAACTCTTGATTTTCAACAATGATCCACAATACACTTCCCCATATTTACAGCCCATTTTCTTAAAAAAAAACCGATGTTATCTTCGCAAAGGTCTGTCAAATAATAAGAGGGCATTGCGAGCTAGATGGAGCTAGGCTTCCGCCAGGCTTTCAACTGGCTTCACTGCTTACCGTGTTAGGTTCAGTCTATTTAGTCTCTGTGCACAGTACTTTTCCTGGGTCCTGCTCTGCTGGCAATGAAATCCCGAAGCGTCGATTCCAAAGGTGTGGGTTCTGTAGACGAATTTGATTGTTTTCTGTCAGCTCGTCGTTGCACCGATGCTCCCGATATTCTTGAGGAAGTTGTAGAGCAACCAGGAGATGACAATGGACTGCGAACGCTGTCCGAGATCACCTCTTCACGTCCGTCTTCACCTCCCTCTTCTGTGTCCTCAGCATCTTGCGTGCGTAGGACGTTTGACACTGTTTCGTGGTCGTGCAGAAAGGGAACAAGGAATTGCATTTGATCTTCTAATCGCCCCTTCTTAATTTTTTTGCAGCTTGTCCTGTGCATGTCTTCTTTCTCGCACGAGCCCTAAGAAAGTAGGACCTAAGCAAAGCACTGCTTTCTACATTCCTCAGCTGAAAGCAAACTTAAAAGCGGCTATTAGATGAATGTGTTAACGACATTTTTGGAAATCGTCACTTGGGTAAAATGCCAATGATAGGTAATACCTACAAGTTTTTTCCAATTGGCTACCTATATCCTGCCAGATGTTGTCTTTTACCAATTGATTGTCATAAGCCCTATAGGATAAATCGTAGAGTGCAAGATGGTCTTCCACGAGGATACACAGTTCTTCATCCGTGGCGCGTCACTCACTCACGAAACACGGTGCATATCGTTGTTCGGCAGCTTTCGTCATCAAGCGTTGATAGGCGAACCTCGCGTGAGCGCCCATCGGCCGTCGTAAGGCGACCATACTGTAATATTCATTACACCCACCGTGCTCGTGTCGTGCTCTAGGCCCTGTCGTGAATCGCTTCCACATGCGATTGTTGGCAGACAGTTATGACACGACAGCAGCACGAAGGAACACGATAGGTCTAGTGAAAACGGGAATGCGGTTGTTCAATGTAATGTAACACGAAGATGACATGAGCACGATACTAATAATGAAAACCTACCTTAACTCTGCAAACTGAGAAGAATTAAGAGACTTTGTTGCATCTTTCCCATGGCACGAAGTCTGCTTTAACTCAGACAACCCTTCCTCATTCGCCGAAACTATTCTAATTGGTATGGAATGCTCAATTCCCCATTCCCAAAAGAACTCTGTCTTCAGTAAACCTTGGTTTAGCAAAAATGTGCTTGGGCTGTATCCTTCAAAAATTACGCATACCGTCATTGCCCAAGGATTCGCTCAGTCAAGACTCGGGCCGCCTTTGCAGATGCACGAAATTTTTATAAACAGGTTATTGATGAGGCAAAAAGTGATTTCGATCGTAAAATGCGTCAGAGGCTTATTAACTGTCCGAACGGTTCCAGGTCCTTTTGGGGATTTGCAAAGTCGGTTGGAAATAATTTTACATCTTCAAGAAACAACAATATTGCGACTACTTCCAAGGAAAAGGCTGAGCTGCTAGCCTTAATTTTTGCTAATCTAACACCCTATTCTTCCTGAGGTTGGCACTTCGATGCCTGAGGTTGTTTTCAGACAGCGTACAATCACGAAGATTCTGTTCGAGCTCGACACATCGAAAGCTTCTGGACTTGATGGTATTCCCGCTATTGTTCTTGAGTGCGCTCCAGAGTTAACTCCTATCTTAAGCAAATGGTTCACACCTTCCTACATCAAATGTGTATTCCCTGATATCTGGAAATCTGCTAGGGTGTAGCCTGTCCCTAAAAAGGGGAAAAGAAATCTGGCTAACAACTGTCGCCCTATATCTTTGTTGCCCGCTGTATTTAAAGTGGTGGAACAGGTTATCAACGTCGAGATTCTCAAATATTTGGAGAATAGAATCATCTCAGACAGGCGATACGGTTTCAGACAGCAACGCTGAATTGACGATCTACTGGCATATGTTACTCATATCTGTAAGTCAGCTATGGAAAAACATCGTGGGGCTAGGATTGTGACATTGAATATCCTAAAGGCTTTCGACAGAGTCTAGCACCGATCTCTTCTCGCCAAATTAACATTTTATGGTCTCCCTCCTGGACTCTGTCATTTGATATCCAGTTTTCTCGTTGACAGATCTCTTCAGACCGTCGTTAATGGAATATCATTCAAAACATTTGCGATTAATGCAGAGGTGCCTCAATGGTCTGTCCCGTCTCCTACTCTGTTTCTATTGCACATAAACAATCTCTTAGCTTCAACTTCCAATTCGACATACAGCTACACAGAAGGTGTCGTCTATTTTCTCTGACAAACCATCATCAGTTGCTGCTTCAGATCGGCTAAAGGAAAAGTAGATATAGACGATTAATCGGGTTCTCGAAACCGTTCTCAAATGGGGTAAGAAAAATCTGGTCGACTTCAACACCTCAAAAACTCAGGCCGGGGTTTTCTTTAACAATAAGAAAACATCAAGGAATAACAAACATACTCATAGGAGGTAAAATGCTCCCGATGGGACTTAATCTGCCTATCCTAGCATTAACTTCTCTTGGGACGATCATGTGCGCGCTATTGCCAAGTCCACCTCTTAGAAGTTGAGCTTTTTCTAGAGTTAAAAAGTACTTCAAATCTCATTAGCTGCTCACTATACAAAGCTCAAGTCAGGCCAACACTTAAATACTGTTCTCATGTTTGGAGTCCGGCCCCAAAGTACACTTTGGGTCTTCTGGATTCAATTCAAAGAGTGATTCGTCTAATTGATGACAAGAGTTTGACAGATTCTTTCGAAACACTAGAGCACAAATGGATGGTTGATGACATATCTTTTCTACAAGTACTTTCATGGAAGCTGCTCGCAGGAACTAATAGGATTCATTCCTTCTCAAGGAAAGATTTTTAAGGCATACAAGTCAGTCAGAGGCAGCGAATTCCTGTGCGGTTCAGCTTGACACAGTGAGGACTTCTGTCAATGGAGACTGCTTTTTCTGCAGAACTTCCAAGCTATGTTTATTAATTTAATTTAACATTTCCAAGCTATAGAATTCCTTACTCAACGGAATTTTCCCCAAAAATTACAACTTAGGTACCCTTGTTTAAGAAGGCAGTTCATCGCCATCTATCCTTGTTTTCACTCTAAAGGCATAATGGGGTTGCCCTTTACGAGTAGAATGAACTTAAAAGAAAAAGCAAACATATTTTTCCAAGAACAACAACAAGAAACCTTTTTTCGAGATTTCCACTTTTATTTTATTTCACTTTATTTCTCAAAATTTTCACAAAAGAAATTTCAACTCTTACAAATTTCGACATTTTTCTAGCAATTTCGAGTTTTTTACATTAGTCTCCTTTTCAAATTGAGCCATTTTTCTTAAAATTTTATGAAAATTTTGATATAATTTTGTAATCCCCTTTTCCAAAAATTTCGACTATCGAAATTCGTCTCGAAATTTTGACCTATGTCAAAATACGATCTTTTCTGACTTCTGACTCATGCGATCAAGCAAAGCAAAATTTCGACTATTTCACAATTTAACTTTTTTCTGAAAATTTTACTTTCTCCCAAAAATGTTGATTTTTTTGTAAATATAAGTTTTCACGAAATTTTCTGCTGATTTTATTTGAAAATTCGGCTTTTCTGAAAATTTTGGTTTTTTATTGAACTTTGTGAAAATCTTGACCTATTAAAATTCGTCTTTTTTCGAAACTTCGACAATTTTTTAAAGCTAAACCTTTTTGACGAAATATCTGCCTTTTTTTCGAAATTTATACTGATTTTGTTTCAAAATACGTATATTTTTCTAAAACTTTGAATTTTCTTTTAAATCGGTTTTCGTAAAAATCAAACTTCTTCTTTTTCTAGACATTTTGATGACCTTCAAATTTTGACCTTTTTGCTTGACATTTTACTTTTCCCGGGACATTTCGACTTTTTTTAAAATTCTAATTGTTCATGAAATTTCAGCCTATTCCTAGAAATGTTGATTGCTTTTATTTACAAATTTGTCTTTTTCTGAAAATTTTCACTTTTTTTTAGTCGGATTTCCTGGAACTCTCAACTTCTCAAAATTCATCTTTCTCAGAGTTTCGAATATTTTTTAGAATTTGATTTTTTTCTAGCACCTTATTTTCTCCGGGAAATTTCGACTTTTTTCCAAAAGTTTAAGTTCTTTTACGAAATTTCTACCTTTTTCTCGAAATTTCAACCGATTTTATTTTAAAATTTGGTGTTTTCTCTCTCAAAAATGTTGACTTTTTCAATCGGATTTGCTAGAAATCCACATATCCATTAAAATTCCTCATTTTTTCGAACTTTAACTTAAAACTCTACCTTTTCTGTTTCTATAAATTGCGGATTTTTCTCGAAATCCGTCTTTTTTTTCAAAATTTCGTCTTTCTGTAATTTAAACTTTAACTTGTAACAAACCCATAATTTTGCGATCTCTAGTTTTGAGTTTTAATCATGGGCAGCCCACCAAAGCTGGAATAAGACACTTTCAAATATGACACACATATTGAAGAAAAAGTAAATATGTCTTGACATATTGGGTCTAGCACTCCCAGATCTGGTGACTTTAACTTCGCTCATGGTTTTAATTGGACCGAAAAAAACCGTTATTTCTGTCGGAATGAAAACCGAAACTGAGCCGAAAAGAAAATATTGGTTTATTTCGGTTTAGTACAGATTCAAAAGTCCACAGTTGACAACATCTTCCCACTTCAATTTCAACTTTACATTGAAAGTCTCAAATTACAACCCAATATTTTCTCTCGATTATTATTATTGTATTGTTCACGAGTCTTTTTGAAACTTAGACTTCTTTTATTAAAATTCTAAATTTAAACTTATTTTTATTTTGTCCCATAAAGGTCAGCTTTAAATTTAAAATTTGGAATTTTTCTAACAATATTGATGTTTATTTTTAAATATTTCGACATTTATTACTAGTATTTGAATCAAAATTATGTAGAATTTTTGTAAAATAAATTTCGAATATTTTCTTCAATTTCACCTTTTTTCTCAAAATTCTAGGTTTACAATTTCAATTTTGTCCTATTGTTTCAATCGTTCTAAACAATTCATCCGTAGCTTTATTTACCAAATAGCATGTTTTCAGACTAAAATCGAAATATCTAAAAAAAAGTTAAAATTTGAATTTTAAAATCGAAAAAAATATAAAAAAAGGGTAAAAAATTTGAAAAATTATTCGAAATAAATTTATTTTAATAAATCCAATTGTCAGAGTTTAAAAATTTTGAAAAAAAAGTTCAGTTAGAAAATCTGGACATGTATAAATGGAATTTTAAAAAATATAATTTTTAACTTTAAATGAAAAACGTTATGCAAAACTTTGAAAAGATAAAAAATTCTTCAAACAAAAATATTCTCGAATTTTCAATTATAAAATTGAAACAGAATTTTGAGAAAAATCAAAAAGGCATTCATAAAAATTCAGTTCTAACACAAAATTTCGAGAAAAACGTCCAAATTTTAAGTTTAAATTCGAAATTTCGAGAAAAAAGTTCAAACCTTGAGATGAAGGTCAACATTTTGAGATCAAAAGACAACATTTCCAAAAGAAAGTCTAGATTTAGAGTTTTGGTTCAAATTTGAACTCGGAATTTTCAGAAGAAACTCTCCCAAGAAAATCTTAAAATTTCTGCCTTATTCTCGAATTTTGAGAATTAAATATAAAATTCGATGAAATGGCTAAACTTTTAAACTAAAATTTTTATAAAAGGTTTTTCTTTAATAAATAGCACTCTTTTGGAAATGTTGACTTTTTCTCGAAATTTCGACTTTAGTTTAAATTTCCAGAGAAGCTCAAAATTGATAAAAACAAATTTCAAGTTAACCAGAAATTATAAGAGAAACTAGAAATTTATAATTTTGTTTTAGTATAAACTTTCGAGGTTGTAAATGTCACATTTAAACATGAAATTTCAATAAGTTTTCAAAAATTTCGACATTAAAATCAAAATTTTAATTTTTTTAATAAATAATGTTTTTATTTTGATACAAACTTTCTAAGAAACCTGAAATTTTTCAACATTTTTGGTTAAAACTAATTTTTTTTATAATTTGGAAGTTTATCCACGTTATTAGTAGCTTTAAATATTTAAAATCGAAAATAGCAAAAGCTTCATAAAATCATTGATTTGAAATTTAAATTTTTACTTTTTTCCTAAAATCCAACTTTAGAATCAAAATACTGAGTTTATTTCAACTATAATTTCAAACTGTTGAGTTTTATCGACATTGGGAGTTTTAAGATTAAAACTTCTAAAAAAAAAGAAAGAAAATAAAATTTCACCTTAATTAGAAAATTTTAACTTTAATTGGTAAATTTCGACCTTCATTACTTACGACATTTGACATTAAAACTTTTGGTAAAAAAAAACTTAAAAGTTTATGAAGCTTTTTTATCAATTTCCGAATTTAAAAAAGTTTCTGGAAAAATGAAATTCTCCTTAGTTATTAAATTTTAATCTTTGTCAAACGTTTTTCACTTTTAATCAAAATTTGACCATTTGATTATATTTTTATCTTAAAAAAATTAAAATTTCAAATTGGATTCTTCAGAACGTAATAAAATTTTGAAAATAACTTCGAAATGTTTGCTCCAAATTCCTGAAAACTTGAAAAGGTCTAAAAAGAATTCGAAATTTTGATAAAAGGTAGTAAAAGAGCGATTTAACTTTTTTTCGAAATGTTTACATTTTTCTTAAAATTTTATATTCAAATTGCAAATTTTTTTAAATTTCGACTTAAACATGAAATGTAATCTTTTTTTAAATTATGACTTATGCAGTAATCTCTAAATTCAAATGTTTAAAAGACTCCTATTTACTAGAAATAGTTGAAATCTTGAAAAATTTTTATTGATGAAAGAATTATTTCTTCGGAACTTTAATCATTGATTGAATCAAAATTTTAGTTCATAGAACGGTGCAATGGTTTCCCCTAAATTTGAATGATTTGATTTCCTCGAAATATTGAATCAAAACCGACATTAAAAAAAATGTCAAGTTTTAACCCACACAAGTAGTCAAAATTTGGAAAAAAAAATCTAAAGGTTTCACTTTAATCACAACAATTTGACTTTCAACTCGATTGTTCGGGTATCTTCTCGAAACTTAAAATTCTTAGTATAAGTCGAAATTTTGCAACTTGGTACTTTTTTTAAATTTTGAATTTTTTGTAAAATTTTAAAATTGTTATTTTCTTTTCCTGAAAATTTTACTTTAAATTGAGATGTAGACGTTTTTTTAGAAATATTAACTTCGCTTTACTTGTTACTTTTCTAAACATTTTATGATTAAACTTTAAAAGTGTTAACATTATTTCTAAATAGTTTAGCTCAAAATTTTGAAATCTAAAATTTTTAATTTTAAATTCTATTTATTCTAAATGTTAGAGTACAGGCTTACAGCTTCTACATTTTCTAAAAAAAATTGACTTTGTACTCGAAATTTCAACCTAAATCGAAATTTTAATTTGAATTTTTTTCCTAAATTCCATATCCTTTTTTGAAATTCCGACTTTTGTTTTAAGATTACCCGAAATATTTTTTTCTTTTAAATAAAAAATTAAAAATGAGTCACTTGGAGCTGAACCAAAAACCGAAAACGGAAAAAACCGCTATTTTCACCGGAGCGAAAACCGAAACTGAACCTATATAATTTTTTTTTAGGAACGAAAGCCGGAACGCAAATAATAACGGTTCGAAGCCCTGGTTAAAATCTTCAGAATAAAAAAATGAAAATTTAAATTTCTAACAAACAAAAGTAGGAAATTCCTTTTTTAGAAACATTAAGTATTTAGACATTTTTCTTTAAATTTCGAGATTAAAAGCAAAAGTTTAACATTTTTTCTGAAACTTCAACTTAAATTGGTTTTGAAAAAGAAAAAATCGATAAAAAACAAAAAATTTTACATTTAGAAATTTCAAAAATTTGATAATTCCGAGAATTTTTTGGAAATATCCAAGCTAAACTTGAAATTTTGACATTTGTCGCGCAACTTTATCTGGTTTTAGAGAGAGAAAGAATCCCCAGATGAAAAGTGAAATGTTGAGATTTCCATAAAATAGGAAATGCTGCGTTAGAGAAGAGTTTAACAATTTTAAATTTTTTTCAAAACGTCGAGGTGAGACTAAATGTTGACATTTTTCCTAAAACTTTAACACTAAATGGTTTTAAAGAAAGAAGTCCCAGACAAAATTTGAAATTTCCAAAAATAGGAAATCTTCCGATTAGAAATTGCAGGAGTTTAGTAATGCCGAGATTTTTGAAACGTCGACGTTAAATTCAACATTTTGACACTTCTTCTGAAACTTTAATTAGTTTTAATAAAAGAAAGTATCTCGGGGAAAAATGAAGTTAGATTTCCAAGAACAAGGGGTTTGAAAATTCTTGAATTTTTTAGTAAATTCGAGGTTAAACTTAAAATTTTGATATTTCTTCTGAAGACGTTATATTTTTCTAAAGAAAATTCAATTCTTAATCCAACCAATTCAAAATATACAGACTGTTCCATTAGAAAAAAATAAAACTTATATTCGTATCTTTTTCCTGTTATATTCAATTGTTTTTTCTTGTAAAAATAAAACATTTTGAAAAAATTGCGTAGGCATTAATATAAAGTACCAAAATGGTTGTTTTATTAGCTCTGCAAATGATGTGCAAAAGGAGTACGCCTGAGAGTCCGTTCCTTTACAAGATCGACAAATTAAAGTAAAAAACATTGCATTAAATTTTTGTTCATTTGGGAGGTATGTGACCTTAGGTACTTAATCATTCCATCCAGTAACCTTAATAATTCATAAATAAATAATTAATAAAACGATTTAATAATTAATAAACAGTAGATAACAAAAAAAAAATAAACATACTATTGGATTTCCCCTCTGCAATGGATGATATGGATGATCAGGGAGCATGAGCAATCGGCTGTTTGGAGTAGTTATGTTCCCTGAGCCATGGAAATCGTTCAACTATAAGAAAAAGTAATAAATAACTACAGATTCGCATATTTAAATATTTATATCTTACCAGGTGTTTTATTCAGCCCAAAATTATGTTGGCACTGAATCCCACTTGTGCTTGGTGAGTCTGAAGTAAACAAATGAATATTATGTAAATAATCATATTACAAAGGTTCTAAAATTTTCACTTACCATCAAAAAGTCTTATTTTTTTCACTGGGGGTCCATAAACTCGTTCAGGAATCTGCAAGGTGGGACTTAGGCCTTCATCTGTCAGTAACGATGAAGATCCGCTTTTGAGGCATTCTCCAAGTATGGCTAATTCAAATAAATAAAAAAATTATTTAATTAAAATTCCCTTCCTAAATACAGAGTGTCCGAGAATAACGTGCGTATATTTAATAAGGTGATTCCTTGGTCCAAAATAAGAATAGTTATTTATGATACAAGTGTTAAAAGTGACATTTTATTTTGTGAGTGGGGAGTATTGCGAAACGAGCGTAGCGAGTGGAGCAACCCCACGAATAAAATAAAATCACTTTTAACAAGTGTATCATACAATATTTTTTGTAAAACTGTTAAATTAAAAGAGAAAATGCTGTCCCTAGGGTTGAATTTTAGATTTATTGTTTGCGTGTTGAATTACATATTTGACATTTACATCTGACAATCAAGTCAGGTATTGGATAGAGTGTAACTAAGTAAAACAATTGTAAGTTGTTTAATGTTAATTAGTAACCACAATTGAACCTGTCCTAAAATATTGTAGATTTTATGGCTAATAAACATGAATTTTGAAGAAAAGATTAGAAATTAAAGCAATTTTATTATTCCATCTGATGTTGAAGAAACAGCAAATACATCAACTGAGATTTATTGCTCCAGAAATCGGGACAAAAATATGATGGTATGAAATAAAGAATCTAGCGGATAACTTCACTAAAAATATATTTTTGGTTTACGCCGAAGAAAATTCTAAGTTATGGAATCTCTCTATGATAAAAGCTAGTTTTTTAATCAAACTAGGATATAAGCAAGTATTAAAACCAGCGTACAAGATTTTTTTGAATGAAGCTCCAGACATCAAATATGCAGTAAAAAGTTGCGTCAGTTTTTGGATTATTTGGAGTCTGTCGCTCTCAAGAATTTTGTAAATTAACACTGGATGATATTGAAAAATCTTTGTTTTATATTATGAAGACTAAAAGCAACATCCATCCTGGTTTTTGCACGGATTACTTTGCATAAATACCTCTGCAATTACTTCTCAGGAAAACTAAAATAAGTAACCGTTCAGATTGTAATAGTAATATTAATATTATAAATAAATAATTTATAACTATTTTGAATGTTTTAATGTTTGGAAACACAAAATTGTTGGACCAGTCCGTTCAACCAAAAAAAATATCTTTCTAATTTTACCAGTACAGCTTTCTATTTTATACTGCATATTGCTATATATCAGTGTTTCCTAAACAGTGGGTCACAACCCGGCAGCGGACCACAAAAATAAAATACCAGGCTGCAGAATTGTCTTCATACTCACAAATGATTAGTTCTTTCCAGCATTAAGATATAATTAAAACATCTTTTAGTGGGTGGCGAAGGGAAAATATTAAAAACAACCGGGTTAGGGCAAAAGAAGTTTGGGAAACACTGCTATATTTACTTTTAACACTAGTGCGAAAAAACTTTTTCGCACTAGTGTTAAAAGTGTTTTTGTCACGTGTCATTATAAAAGTCAATTTTTAGTTCACTTATCAATGAACTAAAAATGTCACTTTTAATAACAGTTTTATAAAAAAAGGGTTTTTATTAAAGACCCAAAGGCCCGAAAATGCACCTAAAGGGAGCTGGAGCGTTTTGAAAATGACGCCAAACAAATTAATTTTTTTAAATTCTCAGTCGCTATTCAAGCTATATCGATAAAATTTTTCACATGAAGTTTATTTTTTACCACACATCTACTGATGGTATTGGAACATTTGCATCGAAGACGTGATCAATTTTTTTTTTGATTTGAAAAAAACTGAAATTTTAACAACAGAATACAATTCTCTGTACATTTTTTCCTCACAAAAATTTTCTTACTGAAGACTCCTTATACGAATCTGTTTCGAGAAAAACACAACATTTTGTAAAAATTTAACCACGCCGGACAAATCTCCTAATAATGGATTTGTGGTAGAAAATAATTCCTGTGTGCACAGTTTTACGAGGGAGTCCGATAAGTACTTAGCCTTACCGCCCGATGGCCCCACTATCGCAAGAGAAATTTACTATCGTGTAGTACATTCTCGTAGACAGCTATTGTCGAAATTTCAGCCGAATCGGACTCGTAGTTTTGTTTTCACCGCGTGTGGAAGCGGGCGTGTCCACGGATTTTAGCAATACCGGTCGTTGATTCGATTCTTGTTTTTGGAAAGGAAATCGCGCAGCGAAATCAAAGAGCGCTTGGATGCTGTGTACGGTGACTCTTCCCTTGGATAGCGACCGTCAAAAATTGGTTTAACGAGTTTCAGCGTGGTCGCACGTCGGTTTTTGATGAGAGACGCCGAGGTGCCCCGGAGGCTGCTAGCTGCTACGGAGGATAACGTGATAAAAATCCACGATCTCGTATTGGTAGACCACCGATTGAAGATACGCAAGATAGCTGAGACAGTAGGCATCTTAAAAGACCGCGTGGGTCATCCTGCATGAAATTTTGGGCATGATAAAGCTGTCGGCGAGATGGGTGCCGCGTTTGCTCACTCTGGACAACAAGCGCAACCGTGAGACCACTTCAGAGCAGTGTTTGTTGACGCTGTTTAAGCGCAATCCGAAGGAGTTTCTGCGTCGTTTCGTGACCGTCGACGAAACATGGATCCACACGACAGAGACCAAGGAACAGTCGAAACAGTGGATTTCACCCGGTGAACCTGCTCCGAAGAAGGCGAAGACTGTCCTATGGGCCGGAAAGGTGATGGCCGCCGTTTTCTGGGATTCACAAGTTGTGATCTACATCGACTACTTGGAGAAGAGCAAAACCATCACAGGGCTGTACTATGCCGAATTATTCAGCCGATTCGACGCCGAATTGCAGAAAAAACGGCCCCATTTGGCGAAGAAAAAAGTGCTCTTCCACCAAGACAACGCACCGGCACACACCTTCGCCCTCGCCACGGCCAAATTGGACTACGAACTGCTGCCCCATCCACCGTATTCTCCAGATTTGACCCCGTGCGACTATTTATTTCCAAAATTGAAAAAGTCACTCGGCGGGCAGAAATTTGAGTCGAATGAGGAGGTCATCGCCGCCACGGAGGCCTACTTTGCAGACCTCGAGAGAGAAAACGACGGGTTAAAGAAGTTGGCTGGGTCCGGTGTATCAAGTTAAAAGGAGACTACGTTGAGAAATAAATCGCCATTTTTCTAAATTTTTCGTTTTTCTTTTGTAGGCTAAGTACTTATCGGACTACCCTCGTATGGATATAAACTCCGAGATATTAAAAATAAATAGGTTGTGTGTCATCTTCCAAGTGCACTAACTCCCGTTTCCGGATCAAGTTTAATTCAAACTTTTTATCTTATTTTGACCTAAGCAATCACCTCCTAAAATATACTTCTGGCATTCCTGGACTAGGGATTGCAATCCTGATATATATTTTCAATCCAGGTATTTGCGAACCAAAAATTTGTAATCCCGCAGGATCTCGGTATTTTTGCATAAAATTTCAAAAAGCAGCTTAAATAAGTATAAGGGTGCCTTTTTATCAAAAAATGAAGGTCGTTTAATTTGTAAAAAAACAGTGACGTACCATTTTTTTTTCGTTAAAAGACATATTAACATGAATGCCACTAATAGAAGAAAAGCAAATATATTTTCCGCAAAAAAAATCGTGCTTTTGACTAGTTAGTATCTACCAAAACTGAAAAAAATAGTTCGAGTGGTTGCATAGTATTTAAGAAAAAACTAATTTTTTTTTTAAATTTTTAAGACCCTGTTAAATAAAAATAAAGCGGTTCCGGTTGACATAAACTTTTTTTCCTAAAATCGCTCGGGGATTATGCACCTTTTTTGAAACACTCGGTTTATTATTATTATTGATATTTTTAATAAAGACCACAAGTTTTTAATAGGTTAACTTTTTTACATATATTATTAGCTAAACATTCCATATATTTTTATTTAATTTTACTGACTATAACTGTAGCCCGAGGTTTTTGGATTCTTAATGCTCCAGGCACTCCACTACAATTCTTTGTAAAATAAAGTAACCTATTTTTGTTAACTGTCATGAGGTGACGTTTTTAAGAATTTAGATATCACGTACCTAGTCATATTTCAAAAAATATTTCAGAATATTGTTAACTTCATTACCAAAAATTTAAATATTTCCAAACTGGGTCGCAGAAATGTTAAATAAAATTAATAATAATTAAATATAAAACGTTTGATTTTTATATTTCACTTTTACTTTGAAATATGTGATTTCAGATGGTCTCGGTGGTGCGCCACTGAAATCACAACCATGACAGGTGGCAACCCTTCATCAGAAAGAGCGAACCGGGCAAAGTATCACAGAACAATATGAGAAACTCAAAATACAGAGATCGCGTTTTTATTTTTATAACATTTACTAATCCTGTGGGATCTCGCTCATGTAATCCCGATCAATCGGAACTGAAAAATGGTGGAAGATCGGAATCCCGGTATACCGGGATTACAGTGCCTCGGACACCTGTTTAAACATGTGAAACATTTAATTACGTAGGCTAAGTTTTCTTACCTCTTATTTTTGGAGGAGTTTCATATTTCTTCTCAATTGGGGGGTAACTGAAGCAGTTACCTTCGTTACTTTCAATTGGATCTAAAATAGCCAAATATTTATACATAATACATTTATTATTTAATAGACTTTTTCATATACTAACGCGGTAGATTTAATGTTGGCAAGGCAAATTTTTTCAACTTCCTGGGGCCTTCCTTGCACATATCGTGAAAGTGTATGCCACATATAGGATAATTGTTAAGCGATCTCTTTCCTCTATGTGCGGAAAGCTTTGGATTTTCTGCCCGCTTCACCCAAATATCCTGCACCCTCTTTTCAGACGGTATAATAAATCTGTAAAGTAATTTTATTATAAATTAAAAATTTTTGCAAAGCATTCATTTGAATTTTAGCAGAAAATTGTTAAATTGTACTTGCCTGACATCTGTTTTATTATTGCAGCCACTTACGCAACACGCCCTCATATTGTTCACAGTATACCTAATATATTAAAATAAAATTAAATAAAATGTTCCACAAAATCACAGTTGCTTGGGTAAAGATTTAAAACGATACTGGTTAAATTTTGTATCTGCCGGTTATCTTTTTCCTTCTCATTTAATTAGAGAATCCACATCTGGTTTTTCTGACCTGGTTGCAATAAATTCGAGTAAACAGGATGCTGCCTAGGGTTCCCTTGAATCCCTGAGAAATTTGAGTCTGCTCATAAAATTGAAACCAGGTATAAGGATTATTTTGATAAGAGTTCTTGTACAGAAATTTTATTTTAAACTACCTGGGAAGATTGTCCGTAGTTACTCATTCATGTAACATATAATACATTAGTTCTAAATATGATAAATGTAATTTTTTTCCTTTAAAACGATCAGTAATCAAGGAAGTGTCTTTTAAAGAAGGAACATAAACTGTAAATATTGGTAGAATGTACAAGATTAATTTTCAGCATCACACATTAAGCTTGGTTTTAAAATATATGCATCTAGACCCAGTTTTTGTCATTTAAAATATTTGTAAGAAGTTTTAAAAATTTTAAATTACCATTGTTGAGCTATTATATGGGATCTTTCATGAAAATATAGACATAATTATGGAAACGTCACAAAATTAAAGTAAAGTTAAAGTTCAAATTGCCCCAATTCTACAGTTTAAAAAAGATATTTTGATTTTTTTAAAATAAAACTTTTTCGCACTTAAGCAAAAATTTAATATTTTTTAGACTTTAAAAGATGAAGTTACGTTTTTTTGCACAGTAATTAGGCCAACGAAAAATACTTAAAATGGTTTAAAATTATAATTATTACAGAGGACGACAAAAACTAATTTTAAATTTTGCCAACTTCAAACAGTGATAACGCGTATTTTTTAAATAGAATGCCCTATATATTACTGCACCATAGAAAGCTGTCATTGAAAGATACATTGATCTTCTTAGGTTTTCCCCACAGCTAAACTTAGTTTGTTGGAAAATCTAGATTTTATGAAAAATGCATTTTTTACTACGGTTTCGTTGGTATTAAAATGTAGTCCACGTTTGTCAAATGAATTTATCGTATTTTCGTTCAAACTTTAAATTTAAGACAAGCCCATAGAAGGTTTTACCCCTTTACCACACATATGAGGGGTGCAGGGTACTTACCACCCGAAAGTATCTCGGATAGTGGATTCACCATCCAAAATGTACAGGGAAGGCTAGTCTTATTAAATGGACCTCCTCTATTATCATTATTCTCGACAATTTTGAAGATTTCAAAATATAGTCCTAGGTGGCTTTTCCTGAATTTTTTAATTTTCTATAAAATTGCATCTTGCGTTCGCTTTAGGTAGAACTGCCAACTTTTTCTGAGAAAAATAACGTATCTGGCAAAAAAATAGAAAAAAAAATATTTACAGGGGAAAAGGTATGTACATCATTTAAATTTAAGTTCTTTTTGACATTTCAAATTAAAAAACTGCTTATTTGACTCTATTTTTTAAATTCGTGTCATCGGAAACTGATATGTTTAATACAAGCATCCTAATGTATAGAAAAAAATTCTCTTTTAACACCCGAGAAATTTTAATTTCAAAAAAGTTAAACACAAAGACCAAACTATGAAAAAAAATGTAAAATTATTGAAAAAAGCTGAGTTTCAATAAATATTTTGTCAAAAAGTTTGATATTTAAAATGTTTAGCTTTCCAACTTTTGAATCAAGATCTATATTTTTAGAAATCAAGTCAAAAAAAAAGTCTAAAAAAAGTCATACATTTCAAGTTTTAAGTTGAAACTTTAAAATGAAGTTTTACGTTTAAACTTCGAATTTTAAGAAAAAAGTAAAAACTTGACATTTCAAAAATACTTCGAATTTATTTATGTAAAAAAAATTCTTAAAATTTCTGGTTTGTCCTTGAATTCTAAGAGTAAACAAAAAGTTCCAAAAAAAAACAACATTTGGAAATTTTAAGAAAATGTTTTTTTAGTAAATTAAAACCATGTTACTTTCAGCTTTTAGCTTGAAATTTTGACTAACTTTAAGTATACATATATTTAAAAATTTTTGGATTAACGGGTTTGCAAATTGTAAGCCTAAATTTCCATTAAAAAAAATCAAATGTCGAAAGAAATTAAGAATTTCTAAAAAGAACATTGGTGTTAACACAAAATTTCGAGCCAAAAGTTTGATATTTCGAGAAAAACTATAAATTTATAAAATTCTGTACAGATTTCCTCGTTTCAAAATGTCAAGTACGAAACATTTTACATAAACCACGGGTCAGGCACCCTTTCTTTCTGGACTCTGTCATTTGATATCCAGTTTTCTTTCTGACAGATTTCTTCAGGTCGTCGTTGGTGGCATCTCATCCGAGACACTTGTGATTAATGGAGGGGTGCCTCAGGGGTCTGTCCTGTTTCCTACTGGATTTGTGTTACACATAATTTCTCCATACTAACGATCAATTCTTGACATATGTGCTTTATTACCGAAAACGGAAACCCACTTGGCAAGGCATTCTTTAATGATTAATTATAATTTTGGCACTTGACATTTTCTTAGTGGCGTCACCTATGTGCCTGTATCTAAAACTAAAAAGGCAATCTTTGTATAAGGCGGCCAATCGTCCCGCATTCTGCGGGACTATCCCGGAATGGCAGTTACAGTCCCGCATAGAAATAATTAATAAAATAATCCCGCAAAACGCCTTATGCGTCCCGGATGTCCCGCATTCTTAAATATTGAATTCGTTCATAGATTTTCAAATCTCTAAATTACCAAATCCAACCTATCCCAATCCAGCACAAAAAACGAACGACTAAGCTATGTCACACCCATGAACCGACCATATTTCAAAGATATGTAAGGGGACGACATATATTATGGTTTGTTTTTGTTTCCCTCTAAGTTATGAGAGAAACAGAAAATGAAGACCTTTTTTTTTGGTCGACGAAAATAAATTACAAATGTTCTCCCGCATTGCCCTTTTCAATAGTTGGCCACCTTATCTTTGTACCTAATGTATCATGTATGCAAAAATGTTCCCATCTAGTATGTCCCTTACTTGATCAGTATCATAATAATTGGTTATAATTTTCTCTCAACGTCTTTCGCTATACATATTGACATTATTTCAAAGCTGGGGTGCACTACTCAAATAATTAATACACGATAACATGCCAAAAGACTAAAACTACAGCAACATACTAGATAAGAAAATTTTTGAAGAAAAGGAAATTTTTGTGAACTTCATGTCTTTGGTTTTGGAATTATTTTATAACGTCTACTTAATGATGTTATATCTGTACAATATTTCAAGAATTCCAATATCTTAGTTTCAACTTCCATTCCGATATACAGCAATGCAGATAATAGTAACCTGGTGTCATCTTTTTTCTCCGACAAACAGCAGAGACAGGTGATTAATCGGGATCTCGAAATCGTTTTGGAAGGGGGTAATAAAAATCTTGTCGACTTCAACGCCTCAGAAACTGAGGCCGCGGTTTTTTCTAAGACACCAAGGGATAATGCAACAAACATACTCATGGGCGGTAAAATTGTCCCGATGGGATTTAATCCGTCTATACTAGGCAGTGGCGGATCCAGGGGGGGGGGCACCAGGGGCAAGTGCCCCCCCCCCGAGATGCCCAAGAAGTTAAAAATAAATAATTGAAAAATACAAAATAAAATAAAAAATAACAAGTTGTAGAAATATTTTAATGCTAAAATGTTATCTCATTGTATATCTGTTAGGATCAAACACCGATTTCGGCCAATGGCCAAAGAAAACGGCCAAAACGCGTTCTGGCAACCAGCAAATTGCCAATGTCCGAAATATCGCTTTCGGGCCATTTGATATAGACCAGGACGCGTTCTAGACCTCTCACGACTGCCAGAAAGCAAAGTTGTTGAATAATTCGCGTACTGGCTTTCTGAAAATAGCCAGAACGCGTTCTGTCATTCGCAGCTATACCAGAACGCGTCGAGCACATAAACGAAACGGCTTTATACAGTGTAACTGCAAACGTTATTGCATCAACAGAAAATGTGCGTGTAGGGCAAAGAAAGTAATTTGTAACAGCAAATGTCATAACAACAGTTCGTGCAAAAATAAGTAAATACAGGTATAGTGAAAAAGTACTCATATGCGGAAAATGTATTTTATGTTGAAATCGTTCCTTTATTATGTAATTCATAAAGAATGAAAATATTTTGTTTTTGGACATTTTGTTCTTTGTGCTCGACGCGTTCTGGTATTGCTGCGAATGCCAGAACGCGTTCTAGCTATTTTCAGAAAGCCAGTTCGCGAATTATTCAACAGCTTCGCTTTCTGGCAGTCGTGAGAGATCCAGAACGCGTCCTGGTCTATATCAAACGGCCCGAAAGCGATATTTCGGACATTGGCAATTTGCTAGTGGCCAGAACGCATTTTGGCCGTTTTCTTCGGCCATTGGCCGAAATAGGTGTTTGATCCTAACATATCCATGTATTTTAACAACTAATCTGACAAAGACATAACATCCGCTGCTATAATTCGTAATACTTTTGCTGATTAGATTTCTTGGGGCACAGCGGCACCTTCTTTGGTACATTTTCGCGAATTGTAAAGTAAACATTGCCCAGGATTTTATGTTGTCGAACGTGCGACTATTTATGTTTTCAAGCGTTTAAATGGTTACTACTCAAATCATTGACTTTAGTAAATTCAAGAAAAAATATTTTCTGCAGCTGGATTGTTCTGCTCGAAATTTAGATCTTCATGAAGTTATAAAAAATATCTACTTATTATTTAATTTATTTGCATAACTCAGCTTTGTAGGCTTACATTTTTATAATGGTGTATCTTTTATGAAGTTTTCAGCAAGACATTTATAAACTGCTTCTTAAAAAGTACATTTATCATTAAATGTTTATCGATATCTAAACGATAACATCAATTACTATAGGTTAGAGCCCGGATCGTAAGGCAAAGTAAATCATCAAAATAGAGAAAAGAAACAGGTAATTGAACAAATTAAAAGATATGTTTTCCCAAAGTACTGATGACCTGAAACACTCTGGTTTGAATACGTTCCCCAAAAGTGCACCCATTACTTCAGAAACAAATTTGTTTGAGCTGCTCTCTTCTACAACACAATTAATGACAGTTTAGAAATTACCTTTCTTTTAGTTTTTTTAATTCCAATTTTAACTTTTTCCTTAAAGTTTTAATTTCAAATACGAAACGTCAATTTTTCAAGAAATTTGTGTTTTTGTTTTTCTTTTCCAAATTTTAATGTCAATATTTCGAACTTCAACCCATTTCTAAATGAATTTTATGAATTTGCAAAACATTTCGAAACTTTTCTCAAAGTTACAAGTTTACACTTTTATTTTTATTTTTTATTATTATTATTTTTATTCCATGGGGGTTTTCGGCGCCGGAAACCGTCTTGGAGTGTTAAAAAACGTAATTCTTAAATCGATGTATAATTAACTGGATATAATTAATTTAAGCCCGCTGCCTTTGTGTGTATGTGCAAATGCAAACTGTACGACATATAGAGGGATCTAATAATTAAAATTAAAAAAAAAGTCTAAACAATACCATTCATAATGATATTCGAATATTGATAAAATGTAATTTAAAATGACTAATTTTTTACTCTCTGGGTTCCGTTAGATACATTTTTTGAGGTCTGCTTTAAATTACCTAATAGAGCCGAGGCTGATAATACATGGATTATCGCCTCACAGAAATTCTTCTAATAAATAATCGACTTGATTTTATGGGCTTTGTGCTTTGTAACTAGTGATTTTCTTATTTAGAAATGTAATCTGATGCTGTGATGCCACAAAATAAATAACTTATTTTGTGGTGATGCTAGGCTTGGTAATTATCGCTTACAAGAGTTCCCAAAACAAAGCAAAATTTTATCTCAAAGTGCACATTGATTTTTTTCAGTCAGTCTTTTAGTCATCCTTTCCTATTCATATACTCTATACAGTGACATAGTTTTAAAATAAAAAAAAACATTTACGTTTAGTTTTGTGTGTGTATTATTGGTTTTATTTGTTATTTCACAATGTTTGACTAAGATAAAAAAATATCTGGCTAGCAAAATTTTATAAGGAAATGAAAGGGAAAAGGAGCTTTGCAAAAATTCGGAAATGAATGGGTATGTTATGTATTTTTTTTTTTTATTTAAAGACAAATTTCTTTTTGTGAATTATGGATTTTTTTAAACTATATCATTTTCTCAAAATTGGCACAGCCAAGTTTTTATTACTTTTGTACTATTTCGATTTTAAATTTGAAATTTTAACACTGATCTCGAAATTTTAAATTCTTTACTCTTTTTCTGCTACAAATAAGAGTTTCTTTTTCAAAATTTTGACCATTTTTTAAATTTACTTTATTATTATTTATTTCATAATTTCCTAATTCCAAATAATTCAAGCACACAGGTTCAGGTTTTACTGTTTTTACTAAGGTTTAGATTATAAACATGCAATTTAACGAAAAACAATATTGAATTTTATGGTTTTTGTTCTATTATGTTAACCTTTTAGTTGCTTAATTTTCTAGTTTTATTTGTGTTATATGGTATATAATTGACAATTTTCAGTTTGAAATAAAAATCTTATATATTTTTAGTCACAAATAAAATGTTTATTTATGCAATATGGTAGTTGAATTTTGATCTTGGTTTCTTATAAAAAATATTTTACTTATATTATTCAATTTTGAATTGAAAATCTCACATGACCTTGAAATTTTTTGAAATTTTTGCCTGCGGGGCTACTCAGGCATGTGAAAGGAGGGTTGAGTGGGAATGGAAGTGCCCCCCCCCCCCCCGAAAGACCTTTCTGGATCCGCGCCTGATACTAGGAGTAATAAATACGAACACCAACTTCTTTTGGGACGATCATATGCGTGCCTTTGCCAAGTCCGCTTCTCAGAACCTAGGCTTTCTTGTTAGAGCTAAAAAAAAATTCACATCTCATCAGATGCTCACTATGTACAAAGCTCAAGTTAGGCCAATACTAGAACACTCTCATCTCATGTTTGGAGTTCAGCCCTTAAGCACACTTTTGCTCTTTTGGATTCAATTAGACGAAGAGCGATTCGCCTAATTCATGACAAGAGTTTGACCGATTCTCTCGAAACACTAGAGCACAGGCGAATGATTGGTGACTTATCTCTTTTCTGCAAGTACTTTCAGAGGAGATGCTCGCAGAAAGTAATAGGATTGATCCCTCACTTTAAGCCATACAGGACAGAGACAGCGAATTCGTGGCACAATAAGGACTTCTGTCTATAAAGAGACTTTTTTTTCTATAGAACTTCTAAGCTATGGAATTCGTTATCGAACGGAAATTTCCAAAAAAATTGCAACCTATCCTTATTTAGGAAGGCTATTCATCACCATCTATTCTTGTTTCCGCATCTGACTCGCAGTGCTCTGACGTCATAATGGGATTGTGCTTTTCGAATGGATTGAATTTTAAAAAATGGAGATGCAGGACCATTGGCGACCTCCAGTTTATTGAAGGTTATTTGTGGCAGGTCAAAATTACATGCATCATAAATGTTAAACAATTAGAAATAGGAAAAAACGAAAGATAGCAAAATACCGCCAGTATCGATTTGAATCTCAATTGCCGATGATGTCGATGCTTCTTTTGCTACTCAATTAAGCTTAGCACATATGCTAAAAAGGCCAGTTCTTATGATGAAATACGTATCCTGTAATTACTTGTTTAATTGCCGATGTGGTAAAGGAGTAAAACCTTCTTAATCATAAGCCACAGTGTTGTTTTAGTGCTCTAGAAAATAGTAGACAACATAAATAATTGTTGTAAAGAAGAATTAATAAATATGATACATATTGATGTATTCTGTAAATTCCCGATTATTCGCATGTTTTTTAATATTCTTATTCGCATTCGCAAGAAATTATGCAAATATATTGCGAATGTATTTGGCAATAAAATTGAAAATTATTTTTGCAATAACAATGCAGCTGCTAGATTGTCCTCAAAAGTACGTCGGACAGGCTAGACGATCTCTTAAAATCCGACTGAAGGAGCATTTGGCTAATTTGAGGTATGGATGAACTGAGAAGTCAAGTGTGGCTCGACATTCTTTTGAATTAGATCATAGGATAGAAAATAATTTTAAACTGTTAAGAGTAGTAAATAAGAATTCCATGTTAAATACTTGTGAAAGCTTAGCCATCCATAAGGCTGGAGACAACCTTATGAATGGTTGCGCTGGGCCTTTAGGCCAATCATCTCTGTTAAAAATAGTCAAAGTTGACAGATAAGTAATTGTGACACTACGACGTGTATGATTAGATGCGCATGCGCGTTCGTGTGAGGTCAATCATATTCGCTTCGTGAATGATCTTAGTATATGGTATAAGCATATATGTAATACTTCTATATGGCCAGTTCATCGTTTCTTATGGGAAAGACTTCTCTTTCTCGCTGACCTTCACAGGCATTAATGAGTCGCAAAGCGCAGGTGTTACAAATCATCTGTGCATGGCCAAAGTCAAATGTGTACGGCCACCATAAACACCCGTTTAACCCGCGCGTAGCGATTGGTTCATTTCGTTCATTCATGCGCAATACCCGCCATTTATCCATGTTCCATCTTTATCGGATTTGGTCTGAACAATCTCGCGAAGAGAATAGGGAGCTGGCCATATAGAAGTATTACATATATGGGTATAAGGGTTAATTTTTAGGATTAGGTGTTATTATCTCTCTGAAGATGATAGCTTGGCTATCGAAACGCGTTAGAGCAACCTTTGTTGTGTTTTTTTATCTTACTTGGTTTCAGGGGACAAGATTTGTATTTCAATTTTTGTTAAGACAAGGTTTCCTAAACTAAGGTCCATGGTCCCTTACCCTTGAGGGATCCATCTCCTGAATGTCAGGAGTCGGGAGTCCATAAGTAGCGTAGCACAACATTTATTAAGACTAATCTAGCAATTTATCCAGTCCCACCCAATAAAAAGTATTTTTAAATTCCCTTGTTTTCTTTTCCAGCGGCTACAATAGAGCAAGGTGGGACGCTTATTCTCTCCAAAAGCCAACCAAAAATTTATATTCTCAACTGCAGCAACCTTTTCCATAAATTTCCATTTTTTCCTGAAAATTAGCCCCTTTTCTAAAATTCCGTCTTTATTCACAAAATTTCTTTTTTTTTTGGAATTTCGAAATTATTCTAAAATTCGACTTCTTTTATCAAAATCCAACTTTCTCAAAATTTCGAATTTTTATCTCAAAATCCGTTTTTTTCCAAAGTACATTTCTTAAAATTTTACTGTTTCTGAAAATTTCGGCTTTTTTTTAAATCCGTCTTTCTGCAAATTTCGACTTGTTTATCAAATTTTAATTTTTTTTCGAAATTTAATAGATCTTTTGATAAAAAAGTGAAAATCTATAGAATGATATTTACCTAGAAATTTTGAAAAATATTTTTTGAAAATTTTCAATTTTTGTAAGAAGTCAAAAATTCCACAAAATTCAAATTCGAACTTAAATTTTCTAATGTCACAGTAGGGCAGAGGGAGAGGAGCTTGTCTTTCACTCAGTTAAAAACTAAATATTCAGTTGAGAAATTTCGATTTTGTTCGGAAATTTCGTCTCTCTCTGGAATTTTGAATTTTTATTAAATTTCGGTGTTTTTCTCAAAACGACCTTTTCCTCAAAATTTTGATTTTTTTTTCAAAATTTGTTACCTTGAAAATCGCCTTTTTCTCGAAATTTCGATATTTTTCAAGTTTTTCCAAACGGATAGGTTTTCATATTAAATTTGATTTTCTGAAAATTCCGACTTTATCTCAAATCTAGGTTTTTTTGATTATAATTCGTCTTTTTACAAAGTACGACTTTGTACTCAAAATTATTCTACTTTTTTCTCTCAAAACTGGACTGTATTGAAAATTTTAAATATTTTATAAAAATTTCCACTATTTTCGAAACTTTGACAGTCTGAAATTTTCAACCTGTTTTATAAAATTCGTCTTATTCTCAAAGTTTCAATTAAATGTCTTATGTTTCTAAAAAATTCTATTTAAAATAAAGCTTTTTATCCAAAATTCAAGTTTTTCTCAAAATTCGTTTATTTTTCTAAACTTGTATTAATATTTTTTTAAAAATATAACGATTTTGAGAATAATATTTTTATTTAGAGAAAAATATTTCTTGAGTATTTCGAGATATGTCAAAATTTAAATGAAAAGAAAAATTGTAAGACATATTTTTAGAAACTGAGTTTTTTCCTCAAATTCGATTGATTCTGGAAATTACTACTTTTCTCACAAAATTCCCCAAGAGTTCTTAATTTCACAAATAGAAAAAGAAAAAAAGAGGAAGCTTAAGGAAAATTAAGAAAAAAAAATAAAAGTTAAATACAAAATTTTTAGAAAAAAGCGAAATTTTGGGAATAACATCGATATTCATGAAAAAGAAAACAACCAAAAAAAAATTTCGACAGTTTTTTTATAAATGTCGAGTTTTGTCCTCAAATTTTCATTTTTCTGAGTGAGTTTACATTTTAAAATTCTTTTTATTTTCGAGACAAAACTACAAACTTCGAAAAAAAAACGAAAGTTAAAAAATGTCTGAACATTTTGAGATTACAAATCGGGATCAAATAAATTTCGAGAACATGGTAAATATTTCAAAAGTCAAAAATTGAAGTTTGATGTCTTAAATTTCAAGAGAAACCTGAAAATTAAAACCGAAAAATTGGAATTTTCAAAAATAAAAAAATTTGCAAAAATCAAAATTTGGAAAAAAATAATAATTAACGTAATACATGTTACTGTTTCAACCCCTAAATTTATTAACTGGAAATAGAGGTTTGGTATGCCTCGTTTAAAAGGGCTTTTCATTATCTATTTAAAAATGTCATGGTTGCTACATTTATTTAAAAAATAAAAAATAAAATAAATAATTTATCAACGAGATGAAATTTTCTACAGTAATAACTAATAGCTACGGGTCGGAAGTTTAAGCACTAAAAATCTTTAAAATAAGCGCTTATATTAGCACTAAAAGATTTTAAGCATTAAAAACAATATTTTAAGCACTTATTTCCAAACAATTTATATACTTACATACTTTTTTCTAAAACTGGTCATCGTCAACATTATTATCATTAATATTACAAGTGATTACTAAATATCGTTTTAGGTTTTCTATGCTAAAATTTTGGCGTCTGTCGGAAATAATATATTTTAATTTAGACAATGTTCTTTCTACCTCTACGGTCTTAAAACACATAATTTTGTCCACTGCTAATTCACCTTTAGCTTCATTCCCACAAAAAAATTCTGAAATAGTTTTTAAAGTTTGGTATACAGTATTCGCACCTATTACCTGGTACAATGTTTGAAAAATCTTATTTCGCTTATCCCCAGGAATTATAGACATTTTTCTATTATATCGTTAACGACTTTAATTAAAGCTGCTAGTAATTCATCTCATTTTTCCAAAGCATTGAATCACACAAATCAGGGTAGTTCGAAGCAATAAAACTAAGAGCATTCGTAACACTTTGTAGCTGAAAATGTTCTTTAACGATTGCTGTAGATGACGCATCATATTCCACGAGGTTGTCCAAATTGTGCTTAAATGTTGCAAAATTCTTAAAATAATACACAACAGCTGAAATCCAAGTATCTTGTTAATTCCTGTTGAGGAGGCAAAAGTAGATCAGGAGCCATTTCTTTAAACATTTGGATTCTCGAAGGTGCTTTTTCCGAATTCGTGAACGAATTTTTGTTATTTGCCATTCAATGAAGACGCAACTTTAAATATTTTTTTTAATTACGAACGAAGAAATTTCCAAAGGAAACGAACATAAACAAACATACAACGTAGTAAACACGGAATAATATTAATCAAATAAATCTATCTCGAGAATTTAAATATACCTACAATTGCACTCATATTGAGATGTATTGTATAGGGCGAGGGCTAATAAGTAGAGAAAAAAAAATCTAATTTTAATGAACATCCTGATGCAATTAAAATTAGAACACAATTAAGGGATCGTGGAAAAACTCATTATTATGTTTCTATAAGCAACTATTTTCTATTATAAGCTTTCTAAGCACTAACCTCAAAATTAGCAAAAATAAGGATTTTGCTTGAATTTCCGGTCATTACTAATACCGGCTCGTTCGGTTCGTAATCGATAATCATAGAGGAACTAAAAACAATTTCGATATTCTTTATTGATTTTGTAAACAAGGAAACGTAAAAACTCATCAACCTTATCTTAGTCAATTGTACTTTTTGTCGAAAACATTCCATTAACTTTCTAAAACTGTGAGAGAATTAAACAGTGGTCGCAGTATCGTGATTCAGTTACCTTTTTGAACATTTTGAAAATTTAATATGGTGATTTAACAGAAATGCATAAAATAATAATTTTACAAATGATCGGGTATAGAAATAAAACAAGATCACAGGCCGAAGTCGCTCGTCTATTTCAACAAAAATTTCCTGATTTACCGTCTATATCCCAAGGTACAATTAGTAAAATCGAGAAGCATTTTTACAAACATGGACCTGTACGAAAACTAAAAAAAGAACCCTCTAATGCATTAACTAATGATATCAAATTGAAAATAATGAATGAGTTGCAAGTAAATCCACATTCTTCAAGTCACTTAGCTGCAGCAATGAAAGTCAGTCATTCCTCGATTATACTGTGAAGACGATTTTGATAAAACTCATTTTTGTGACCAAATGATGCAAAGATTGGAGAATAATGTCATTCAAATAGAAAACATATTATTTTCTGATGAGTCCACTTTTACTCTTCACGATCAAGTAAATCGTGAAAAGTGTCGCTATTGGACTAGTGAAAATCCCCACTGGATAGGAGAATTGCATACACAGAAACCTAAAAAAGTTAATGTTTGGACAGGGATTATTGGAGATCATGTCATTTGTCCATTTTTCATTGATGGAAATTTAAATAGAGATAATTATTGAGCTCCAGAACAACATTGTACCAGCTTTGGCAAACTTGTATCCAACTCAAGAAAATCCATACATTCCAACTAATGTAATATGGTTCCAGCAAGATGGAGCATCATTACGCTATCAAGTTAATGTCCGGCAATATCTCAATTTTACATTTCCAAATCGGTGGATAGGGAAGCGAGGTAAGGTAGAATGGCCACCACGATCGCCAGACCTGACGCCTCTGGACTTTTTTATGGGGTTATTTAAAAAGTACAGTGTATAAAACCAAACCCTGCGACGTAGCTAACTTACGAGAGAGAATAACGCTTGCGATTGCCTCGGTGACACCAGAGATGTTGAATAATGTCAGGAGACATTTTTATTCACGATTAGGATGCTGCCCAGATGTTGGAGGTGCTCATTTTAAACATCACCTACCTTAGGTATGATTTGTTTTTTATTTTATTAAATGAAAATATTAGATTTATATTTTGTTCTTGTAAATTGAAATTAATTTTTTTACTGTTAATTTTTGAAAAAAATATGGCAACCATGAAATGTTTGAACAATAAATGGAAAGACCTTTCAAATGAGGTATAACAAGCACCTACTTTGGGTTTAAAAATTTAGGGGTTTCAACTGTCACTCGAAGAGGGTTGCATTTAATCTAAAATCTCGAGATTTTTCATAAATTCGTAGAATAAGTGAGATACGGAATTTATTCCATTTAGCTGTTCCACACTATACAATCCGTGCCCATTATTTAAACCATAAATTCCGAAGATATCGTAGGGGTGACATCTGTTGATAGAACACTTTTAAATGTGAATATCTTATGATCTTTAGGATTTTGAGTAATACCGCACTGATAATGTGTTAAAGAGAGATATAAATATCCTTGTCGATGCGAAAAACGAACAAAAATTTAACTTCCAAAAGAAGTATTCTGTTGGCTATTAAAATCTTTAGAGCAAATTTTAAATTAACTGATAATGAATTTAAAAATCATTGCACATCATAAGTAAAGTTCAAGTTTGCAAAGACGATTTATCTATGCGATTTATTGTTTGGAAGCCACAAGTGTTAATTTCAAAACTAATTGCTCAAACCTTGTATAGATGACGCCAAAATTAGGATTTTACCGGATATGTTGGCGGCATTGTTCGGGGGAAATATAATACCAACTGGGCAACTAGAAATTCTTTCTTAAGAAAATCGTCCCTGTGGCATCTTAGTGCGTAAGTATTTTTTTCCTTTTAATATCTTAATAATCCTAACTTTATTATAAAATTAACAAAAATGGTAATTTGAAAAATGAATGATTGAATGCGTCTTTTAATATTTAATTGATTGATTGATATTTTCGACATTACATGATAAAAACCGAGTTAACCTAACTTTCAATTTGCGGGAATTATTTACTAAATTGTTATACTTTTAGTAATCAAATTAAAATGTAATTGACTTGAAGCTTCAGAATGCGACTGAATGCATCCCCGTTTTTTAATAATCAATGCATTATGCAATATTTTGGATAATGTGCGATAGTATTTTAGTTAACCTCACTTTTCAACTTGGGTGATCGTTTCTCAAATTTTAAAATTATGACAAAGTTTAGTTAATAATAAAATGCGTACGATACGATACAATAAAGTTCAAAAAAGCTTGGACACTGATTGAACGTGGACTATATTATGTTGACGCCCCACGGAATTTATGGAAATAGATTTGTCGATTTTCATAATGTTAAAGTGTCTGCATTGCTCGTCTCTTACTTCCTTAATTCAATTCGTAACAGGTACAATATAAATACAGAACGAAAGCTTACATATTTTATTAAATACAACAGTTTAATAGAACTGGATTTTGTTAGGTTATATTTAATTCTTCGTCTTTCTAAGTCTTTTTTTTTCCCCACAGGTTATTCGTAACTCTTCTTTAACGTCAAGATGTCGGGAGGTTTGGAAGTGCTCGCCCTCAAAGAGGATGATGTTACCAAGATGTTGGCCGCCGGCACCCACCTGGGTACATCCAACGTCGATTTCCAAATGGAACAGTACATTTACAAGCGTCGTGCTGATGGTGTTTACATCCTCAACTTGCGCAAAACTTGGGAAAAACTCCTTTTGGCCGCTCGTGCCATTGTTGCCATCGAACACCCTTCTGAAGTCTTCGTAATTTCCTCCAGGCCCTATGGACAAAGAGCTGTACTCAAGTTCGCCGCCCACACCGGCGCCACCCCAATCGCTGGCAGATTCACGCCTGGTATGTTGGTTTTTTTTTTACTTTGGTCTAATAAGTAGTTTCTAAATGATGATAACACTAAGGAACCTATGAATTTTATGATTTCATTCTAACTTCTGAAGTGTGCTGTCAATTTTGGTTTAACTTGTGTGGAGCTCAAATATATAACACGGTTTTATTTTAGGTGCTTTCACCAATCAGATCCAAGCTGCTTTCCGTGAACCTCGTCTTTTGATTGTTACTGATCCAACCTTCGATCATCAGCCAATTACTGAAGCATCATATGTAAACATTCCTGTTATTGCCCTGTGCAACACTGATTCACCCTTGAGATTCGTCGATATTGCCATCCCTGGCAATAACAAGTCATCCCACAGCATTGGTCTTCTGTGGTGGCTTCTGGCCCGTGAGGTAAGTCAAGGATCTCAAAGAGGGCATACAGTAGTTCCTCGGGAGTTTATTAGAAAGTTTTATTAAGTTTCATTACATTAATAGTCAACAGTTTCAAGTTATAACCATATTCATATTAGGCACAACCAATATGAAAATTAATTAGTTTCCTGTTTTGGGACCCTGTTTGGAAAAATTAATCTGTTTTTGCCTTATGATCTAACTTTAAGAATTTAAATATCTCGGTCTTAACACAGTAACTGTGAAGCATGAAATAATTTGTGCTTGGCTGTTTGGAAATTCCAACACCAGTTAACTCTTCTTAAAAAGACTTTTTGATGCCCATCACAAGTTAGTTTGTGGTTTTAGTATACTATAATTGGAGAGCACCTGTAAAAAGAGAGAGCAATAAAGGCATCTGGAGCCAATTTTCATGAAACGTTTGTGGCAGTCGACATGTTTAGTGAAAAAGTTTGTCAGAAAATTGTCAGCAATTTCTATTTACTAACGATTGAAATTTGTTCCAACCTAAAACTAATTTATTAACATTTTAAGTTTAAAAAGAAGTAAATATAAGATACATAAAATGATGATACAACACTGTTCCCATTTAATGATTCTCAAACCATGATAATCATATAATTTTTCCACCTGAACGCCCCCTAAACAAAGAAAGTCAACCAAATTTCTATACTGTCATCTAAACAGATTCATTTTTAAGGTGCTCCGGCTGCGTGGAATCATCGCCCGTGAGACCAAATGGGACATTGTTGTGGACTTGTTCTTCTACAGAGAACCTGAAGAGGCTGAGAAGGAAGAACAGGCCGCCAAGGAAGCCTTACCAATTGCTAAGGCTCCAGAACCTGTCGTCGACACCACTGAGAATGAATGGATCCCATCAGAACCACAAAACTGGAATGAAGAACAACCAGCTGCTCCTGCCCCAGTCGCTGCTGGTGCACCTTTGTTTACTGACAAGGAAGATTGGGCCACTCAAGTTCAAAATGAGGAATGGAGCGCCGCCACACCAGCTCCAGCTCAAACCAACTGGGCCGCCTCCAGCGAATGGCGTTAAAATGTCACTGTATTTTAAATAGATGACCTTGAATTACAATTGGGTTTGTTTTAAATTCCTTTTGTCAATTTTTATAAGCAGGGTTCTAAAGCTGCATTTTGTGAAATATTAAAAGTTCCACAGGTAGTCGATGGGTGTAGTCTTTATCTTGTTAGTATTAAAAACTATCAGTTATTTGGTTACTACTTTCAAATAGGTAAATACAGTAATGCCTTGGAAGCTATGTGAATAGGTGGGACTGAAAAATATTGGGTAGGTTTTTGCATATAAATTTTGATTAATTCGGATCATGAGCTAAGCTAAACGTATATGAATATAAAAAAATAATTTTATGAAATTTTTATTTTTCTACATGAATGATGATTCCTTTCTTACAGAATTTTTTCATGATAGGATATATTTTTTTATTTCTTGCATTGTAATGCAATCGTTAGGGGCTATATTTTTCAGAATGTTTCCCCTTTCAATTAAAATGAGCCATATTAAGGTTGAAACTGTTTATAATTTGCAGTCATTGCCTAAACTTTTGTCACCAATTTCTGTTGCATGGTATTTTGAGACCCCAAAATTTATTTTTTCCAATGTTCGATAAAAGTTCTTTTAAGCATTTTCTTTTAAAACAGGTCAACCCCATTCACATTATAAATACAGTTTCATTAATATAACAAGTTTCTTCTATTAAATCCTTAAGTGTCTAGAAAAACATATGACCGGAAAGGGATCATCAACAACAGGGCCGAATTTAGGCGATTAGGCCCAACGGGCCCCGCATCACCATCAAAATTAACAAAAAGTTATTTTTCGAAATTTAAGGCAAATTGCTTTGGATGATAAAGAATAAATTATAAACTATTCAAATAATTAAAAATATATTTAAAGTTCGCATTGATAGATGAGATTTATTATTGTGTTTACTATAATACTAGCTGCTACCTGCGGCTTCGTCAGCGTGGAATTAAATAACTTTTTCTAGAAAATGTTTACATTTTTCCTTGAGGTTTGATTTAAAAAAAAAACTTTCAATGTTAAGCATTGCCCATTTCCCGGTGCAGTCATTAATTGAATCTACCAACCAATTTTAGGTTTCTATACCCAGGTTATGCATTGGTCCGTTAATAGTTAGCTTTTAGCTGATATATTCCTTTATATTACGTGCAAAAGGTAGTAAAGCAAAACGGTCTAAAATACTATTAAAAAAAATAGTTAATAGAAATAAAACTTTATGTAATTAACTATCCAAAGTTACAAACAGTTTATGCAATTTCATGGTTTGTTAAATTGAAAGTTTGATTTGTTTTGTTTTACATATAAACTCGATAACAGCACAAGCATTATTTTATTCTGCTAGCTGCTCAGCCAAAACAAAAACTAAAAAAAAATAGAAGGCGCCGCACTTATTGGATTTGGGCCTGATCAGTAAGTCTGGGTATTACTCATGACACTAACTTATAGTTATAGTGTAGTCAACGTTGGTGCTTGTGAAACTAATCACCTCTTATTCTTTTTTTACCTACTCAACTATTTAAAGAATGTTTCCTTTTTTATTAAATGTCATTCATTATGTGCTCCCATATATGTAACATTATATTACATGTATGTGTGCTCCAAACAGGTAAACTGACATTAATTTAAGAAACTTAATTTGTTGCACAAGTTTTATAATTGAAGATAAAATTTGGTTTAAGTAAATATTGAGGTAGTTTTTCACAAATGTTCAAAATTTTGAGAGAAAATATTTCCTTTAAATTAGATTAAGTCGTAATTTTAAGAAAAAGCAAGAACTAACATTGAGATTTAAATTTCTAAATAAAAATCGGCATTAAAATTACTTCCGGAAATTTAAAAACAACCAGTACTTCTGATAAAGACAAAAATTTTCATATTTGAAATAGCTTTTTATCTAAATAAAATCATTGTGATGTCGAGGTTAAGCTTGTAACTTATAAACATCAAATTTATAAAAACCTGAAATGTTAGGAAAAAATATTAATATATATATATATATTTTTATTTTCAGTTAAACTAAATTAAGGAAATATCTTGGAATTTAAATTTTATATCTAAAATTTCGACGTCAAAATAGAATTTTTGACTTAGATCTCGATCTCTTGACAGGAATTTTTGTTGCCCAAGTCGAAATTTCAGGGTGAAAATTAGAAATTTCCAGCTTAAAATTTGATTTTATGGAAAAATACAAAATTGAAAATTATATCTGAAATTTTAAAACAAATGTCTAAATCTTGAAGAAAATAGACCCTGAAAATATAATTTGGAAAAAAATTAAAATTTTGAGTCTAAATTTAGAACTTAGTCTCAATTTTGAGAAAGAATATCCTAAAGAAAGGCTGAAACGAATTCAAGCCAGTTGAAATTTAAATTTTGCTAGATGGATCTACTCCTCTGTAGTTATTATTTAGTGTCCTACAATTAAAACAAAGTAATCCATTAAATAAAATTTCACAACTTACAAAGTGTTGACATTCTGCAATTAATAAATTCTTTGAAGTAGAAATGTGAAACTTGTTAAAGGAGATGGAAAGGAAAACAAACCTTGTTTATTTTAACATATATTTACTAAATAAATTGTTCTTAAGACTAAATCGAAACTTATCTCAGTATATTTGTATTTACATAATCTAAAAGCAAGATAATGCCAAATGAACCCTAATTCTAAATAAAATGCGAACTGATGGAAAAATGTTTCAAGGTGTCGCACATAATATATACAACCAATGAAAAATATAAAAGTTGTTTAAAAAGAATTTTAACTTATATACATACAGGGACAAACTAAATGGCATCTCAATTGAACTGCATCAAGACACGTTCGTTGAATAACAAATTTGTCATTTATATGCAAAACATCTTAAAATATTAAACTTTTATATTAAATGCATTCGTTTGCTTCCAAAGATTGAACTATAATTTACAATCTGGGTTCTTCAAGATTGATCGTAATTAATGGTATGAAGCAAAATAAAATACAACTGATAAGCTGAAATGTACCTAATCTAGGTAATACAGTTGGTATATTGCAAAACCTAAAGCAAATTGAATTTGAAATTTAAAACTGAAAACACCACTCGTTACTTAAAAAAAATTAGTTTAAGCTAAAACTGAATGGTGAATTTCAACATTGTGATATTAAAACGCCCCGAGGGCAAGGCCAAATGTTATAAAAATATAATATTAAAATAAACTTCAATATTCAAGAGCAGAAGCTATCATAATATAAATAACTCTAAGTCTATTAGGTTGCGTTAAAAGATTAAAAATATCACTTGCGGTGACAACCCTCACACATATCCTATAATTAATAGCACCTAAGACACATTAATTCAGTCCTTAAGCTTAAAAAACTAGCAAACTCTTCACAAAAATAAGACTCGACTCGATCTCCGCCAATTTCGGCGCAACTTGAGCAAAAAAAAATAAACCTAGATATGTCGTTCATGTGCCAAAAGTTCAAAACGTCACAGTATAAAACCCCAGAACTAAAAACAGGTTGTCACCAGATAGCATCTTAAATTCGCCTAATAAATCAAAACGGAAACGGGAAGCCATGGGCGGAACGATTGAGGTGAGGGATATGGATGGGGAGGGGGTTTAACTGTTCGGATGTTGCTGAGATAGAAATGGGACGCTTTGATGAGGGTTTATGTGTGATAGGGTGTGACGTAAGTGGCTGGGAAGAGTCCCCTGCGGTGGCCGATTTCGCCATGCCACCAATGCTGGTCTGAGCGATCCGTGACGGTGATGACGTCCCCCCGTTTGAACTCCAACTCTCCGGCTTCTTGGGGCGTGAAATCGTACAAGGCTTGGACCAGGCACTGCAAAAAACAGCTAATATTAAAACCGGTAACTGCTAAGTAACGATACGAGAGCAAGGGCCAAATCGTGCCAACTGGGCCATCTTAGGACCACAAATTTAAATATCTTTAAAATTTCAACTTTCTTTAATCCGAAATATCGAAAATGACTTGAAATTTTAAAATTAGACTCGAAAATTTAAAACTAAAACAAATAGAAAACCTTAAATTTCCAATGTTTTAGAAAAAAATCGGTACTTTTAGAAAAAGAAGTTTAAGTTCAAAGTTTGAGTATTGTGGAAATTTATTTTTAAGAAACCTCAAATTTTCATATTAAACATTTTTTAATTTAAATTTGATTTTTGCAAAATACGTCGAAATTTTGGGTCCAATTGGAACTAAAATTAAAAAAAATATGGTCAAAATATGATATTAATTATTAATTAATTAATTAATAATTATTATTAGGATTTAAAATCGAAATTTAAAATTTTGATTAGGAATTTTTTTCAAAATTTAAGCATAAAATTCGACATTTTCGAGCAAAAAGTCAATTTTACAAGTTACAAAAAAAATATGAGGAAAAAGGCAAATACCTATTTCAAATTAAAATTTGAGACAGTTTGAGAAAAGTTCAAGTTTCGAGAGAAAACTCAAAATTTTAAAACTTATTTGTAAATGTGAGAAGAATATTCGATTATAAATTTTCAGAAGACAAAATTTCGGAAAAAGTCGAAATTTTCAAAAATGTGGACATTTTTGGAAGTCAAATGTTTTAAATAACAAAATTTTAAAAAAGTTACGAAAAAGTAGAAATTTTTAAACAAAAAATAAAAAAAAATTAAAAAACGACCGAGATTTTCAAAGAAAGAAATTTTCAAAAAAAAATCGAGATTTTCGAAAAACGTCTCATTTTATTTAAAGTCAAATTAACAAGTCGAAATTTAAAAAAGTTACGAAAAAGTAGAAATTTTCAAACAAAAAACAAAATTTCCAAAAAGTAGAAATTTTGAAAACAATTTAAAAAACGACCGAGATTTTCAAAGGAAGAAATTTTCAAAAAAACCAAGATTTTCGAAAAAAAGTCTCATTTTATTTAAAGTCAAATTTACAAGAGTCGAAATTTAAAAAAAAATTAATTTACAGGAAAAGCAGAAATTTCGAAAATAAGTCGTAACTTTCAAAAGTCAAAATTTCGACTGAAAATTTTCAAAAATACATTGAATTTTCACATAAGGTGAAAATCATGAAAAGGATTTCGAAGTCGACATTTCAACCAAAAATCAAAAATATTAGAAAAATCAAAATTTACAAGAAAATGTTCCAATCCGATGAAAAAGACGAAATTTGAAAAAAACAAAATTAATTTTCAAAAAAGTTAAAATTAAGAGAAAAACACGAAATTCTGAAAAAGAAACGAAATTCTGAAAAAAGTCGAAATTTAAAAAAAAAAGTCAATATTCTGATAGTCAAAAATTTTTCAAAGAAAACGCAAAATGTTCAAAAACAAGAAAAAACTGAGATAATCAATTTTTTTTAAATGATCACAATTTTTAAAAACTGGAATTCATAAAAAATGGTTGAAATTTTACAATAAAAAATGTCGCAATAGGCGAAATTCACAAAAGAAGAAAAAATTTCAAGACAAAATTTTGAACAAAAGTCAAAATTTTTCAAAAAAGTTAAAATTTTGAAAATTTCTAATTTTTAAACAAATTAAAATTTTCACAAAAAAGTAAACATTTGTAATAACTCAAACTCAAAAAAGTAGAAAGTTGAAATGTTTAAAAGCGTTAAAATTTTCGAAATAAGCAAGCAAACAAGTACAAATTTTTAATAAACTCAAAATTTTCAAAAGTAAAACTTTTCAAATATTAAAATTTACAAAAAAATTAAAAATGCGCGAAAGAATAAAAATTTTGAAACCATTGCAATGAAATCGTCGAAATTTTGAAAGAGTTAAAATTCTTAAATTATAAATCTATAATTTAACCCGCAATTGAAAAAAAAGAGGAAATTTTGAAAAAACTTAAAAATTAAAGTTTCAAAAGAGGGCCAAATTGCCTAAAAAAACATCGAAATTTTCAAGTCGGAATAAAAGAAAAATTAAAATTTTAATATAATGTCGAATTTAAAAAAGTCGAAATTTTCATAAACTCAAAATTTTGAAAAAAAGCCGAAAAATCGTGAAACAATCCGATATTTTGAAAACATCAAAAGTGTCAAATTGTTTTAAAAAAGCAGAAATTTGGACAAAAGGCAAATTTTTTTTAAAAAGTAAAAGTTTACGAAGACAAAACTTTCGAAAATAAAAATTTGTCTTTTTTTTAAGGGAAAATTTTGAAAAATTGCAGTTTTCAAAAATGTTAAAATGTTCAAACAAGTCGAAATTTTCGAAAAATAAAGTAAATTTTTAAAAAAAGACAAAATATTCAAAAGATCGAATTTTAAACGGTCGAAATTTCCAAAAAAGTCGAGATTTCCAAAATGTGAATAGTTTTTTAAAAAGGTCGAAATTTTTAAAAAAGCAGAATTTCTCAAAGGAAGCTCAAATTTACAACAAACGAAATTTCGAGAAAAAATGAAAATTTTGAAAAACACGAAAGTTTTAGAAAAAATATTAATTTTTGAAAAAAAGTGGAAATTTTGAAACAGTTGAAATCTTTAAATTAAGTCAAAATTTCAAAGAAAAGTCGAAATTTCGAAAAAATGGAAGTTTGAAAAAGGTAGAGACTTTAAAATTTTAAATTAAAACTTTAATAAAAAAAAGGCAAAATTTTCAAAAGATCAAAATTTAAAAGTCGAAAATTTCTGAAAAAGACTAATATTTCGAAAATTCAAATGTCACCATTTAAAAAAAATTAGACATTTTGAATCAAGGTTGAATTTTTTTTAAAAGTCGCAATTTTGAAAAAAGTCAAACTTCGAAAAAATGTTCAAAATAGTACATTTTACAAAAAAGTTCAAACTTTCAAAAGTGGAAATTTAAAAGTCATTTTGTAAAAAGGTGAAAATTTGGGAAAATTTTAATTTTCAAAAAAGTCCAAGTTTCAAAAAATAAAATTTTCTAAAAAAAAATTCTGGAAAAATAAAGTAGAATTTAAAAAAAACCGTTTAATAAGCCGAAAATTGAAGTTTAAATTTCCAAAATGTTAACATTTTTTAAAGTCGAAATTTTCAAAAAAGCATATTTCAATTAAAATTTAAATAAAATGTTGAATTTAAAAGGCAAAGTAGAAGATGTTGTCGAAAAGTCAAAATTTTGAAAAAAGTTGAAAATTCTTGAAAAATATTTTGAAAATTTCAATGTCAAAATTTCAAAAAAAAAAGTAGAAATTTGGAAAAAAGGTTGAATTTCCTTAAAGTCAGTTTTTAAAAAGTTCAAACTTCGAAAAAAGTAAAAATCTTCAAAAAGTAGGTTACAAAAATGTCAAAACCTTGAAAAATAGAAATTTAAAAAAGTAATTTTCTTAAAAAATTGAAACTTTCGAAAAATAAATCAAAAGTGAAAGTCAAAATTTTCAAAAAGTCGCTATTTCATAAAAGCAGTACTTTTCAAAGTTCAAATGTACAACAAAATCGAAACTTGGAGGAAAAAGAAGAAAAAGCTCGAAAGCTTCAGAAAAAAATTCAAAATTTCGAAAAAGTGAAAACTTTGAAACAGTTGAAATTTTCAAATTAAGTCAAAATTTCGATAGAGTGCAGAATTTGAAAAAAGTGAAAAATGTTAAAATTTTCAAAATAAGTCCAAGTCGACAAAAAGGGTAGAAATTAAAAAAAAAGAGTAAAAAATTAATAATTTTTAATGAAATTGAAATTGTCAAAAAGAAGTCTAAAGTTTCGGAGTCAAAACTCCTAAAAAAAGTCGAAATATTTAATGGTCGAAATTTTCAGAAAAAAGTCAACAATTTGAGAAAAAATTGAAATTTTGAAAGTCAAAATTTTCAAAAAAAGTTCAAATTTCAAACTCGACATTTTCAATAAAGTCAGAATTTAAAGAATATTTAAATTCTGATTAAAAATGGAAGTAAGGAATTTTTTTTTAATAAGTCAAAATTTTCAAGTAAAAGTCTCATTCCTCAAAAATCACTCATAATTTTTGAAAAATTCGCAATCTAAAAAGAAAGTTAGAGTAAACATCGAAATTCTGACAAAAAAAAGGGATTTAAAAAATCAAAATGTTGGAAAAGTTGAGATTGTTGATAAAACTCGAATTTTCATGCTCCCACTCCTTTCCTCATATCGTCAGGTTAGGAGGAATGATTAGTATCCAATGCCTCCTAAGCCAGAGACCGAGGATTTGATTCCCCACCAAGCAGGATTATTTTTTCTACCTATTGACTTCTTACATATTTATTAAAAATTGTTGTTATGTTTGCGCAACCACACAAGCTTCCATAACTGATTACCTTTTAAATATCGAAAAAAGACGCTGACTACTTAAATTCAAATCCTACATAGTCGGGTGAGCGCTAGAAGTAAATAAGACGATTAAAATGAAAAATGGAGATTAAATCTAGTAAACAAGCTGGATAAAATGAAGGAAAAATCTTCTGACGTCATGCCTCAGTTTCTGTAACTAGCGCCATATAGCAATAATTGTTATCAACTCCCAACGACTATATAGTTTGACCTTGTGGCGTTTCGCACTTGAAGGTCGAACGTTTCCCAAACTCTTAAGATGCACTTTTCAATGAAATTTTAAACCGTAAAGATCATCAAGTACAAATCAGGTATTACGTTTTAGTGTTACATAATTAACAATCACAATTCTATTCAGCTATTTGCAATATCATAAAAAAGGGAAAATTCCGGCGGAGGTTGACATTAAAATTTTTGCATTGTTTCATGCATGCATGTAACTGGAACTATTAATAAAAAAAAATTGCCAATTTTACAGTATTTACGGTCATAATAATAGTTTATTGTTTGGAAGTTTCAGATAACATTTTTAGTTATCAGTGACCAATAAAGAGAATACGGAATTTACTTATATGCATTTTTTTTGTTTCATAATTTCAATAGAATTCTATGATTATTTCCGATTTTTAATTTTAATTTTAATCAAAAAAAGTAAGGACGACAACCGAAAGTAAGAAAATTAACCTGTACTTGCGATTTTAATTGCACAAGCATAAGTAGGATTATTATGATGATAAGTTGATTTGATGAAGATAAAAACATATTAATTATGTATTTATGAAGAAATAAAATGATGTAAACAGCAATAACGTGTGGAATGTTTCTATTCTATATACAACTGCATCCTACATGTAAATGATCAAGCAAACAAATGTCTGAAATTGCAATAGTAGAGAATGATAAATTTAGATTAAAAAAATTAGAAATAGAGCATGAGTCACACTCCACATAACCCGCTATTGGGAATCGACCGAGACGAGGAAATAATTCAGCATGCAACCACTTTGAAATTGAATCCATTCAAACCGAAAAATAGATAATAATAATCAAGGGCGGACCCAAGGGAGGCATGGGGTATGTGTCCTCCTAGACTATCTACACTAGCTCTCCTACAGAGTGGAGAGCATTTCTTCTTTGGCTGACCTTTATGCCTCCCCCCCCCCCAATTTAGTAACCCCTCTTTAAAATAATAATAATAAATTTCAAAACTCTTTCAAAATTATAAGTCCTCGCTTTTAATTACTACTTTTATTCGTTTTTAATTGCCATGCAAGGTTTTTTTTCGAAATTTCTAACTTTTTCTCAAATTTCACGTTTACGCTTTAAATTTGTTATCTATTTTCTCAAACTCGACATATCGACTTTTTCAGAATTTCATTTTATCACAAGATTTGGGCTTCTTCAGAAAATTTGACTTTTCTCAAAATTCGACTTCAAACTAGAAATTACAAATTATTATTACTATTATTATTTATATATTTCGCCCTATTTTTAGAAATTTCAACTAATGTTTCTCAAGAACGTTAAACTTTTTTTAAAATTTCGAAATTAAAATTCGAAATTTTAATTTTTGCAAATTTCGATTGTCTTCGAAATTTCAAACTTCCACGTTTACACTTTCAATATTTTACCTTTTTCTTCAAACTTAACATTTCGACTTTTTCAACATTTCAATTTTAATGATTTTTCTCAAAAGTTTAACTTCAAACTGGGAATTTTTTAATACATCTTAACTTCTTTTTTCAAATTTCAACTTTCTATTTTTCGAGATCGTTAAACTTCTGAGTTTAAAATCTGAAATTTTAATTTTTGCAAATTTCGATTGTCTTATTCAAAATTTCGACTTTTTCAAACTTTTTTTAATTTGTTTTTAATTATTTCTATAATTTCGTTTTTTGACTCAAATTTTCACCAAGATTCGAGTTTCAAGTTGAAATTTTGAATTTTTATTGATTTTTCCTCAAACTAATTTAAATTCCCAAATTTTTACTTTTTTCCTGAAATATTTAATTTATCTTGAAATTTCGAAAAATATCGAAATTTAAAATTCTCCCCTAGTTTTTTTTTTTAAATCAGAATTAACAATCTAATTTAAATTTTCAATTTTTCTGGCTATTTTGAATTTAGATTTGAAATTTAAAGAGTTAAAATTTACAAATTTTCACTTTGATCCGCTGCATTCAAAAGTTTCTCCGCTTGTTAAGACAGAAATATGATTAAATTATAAAATAGTTCTAAAGAGATAAAAGATTAAAAAAGAAAAAGATAAAAGTAGAACGGTAATCTAAACGGAAAAATTAGTATTAATTTTTTAATCTTTTATTTTTGCTCTCTCTCTTTCACACACACAGATATATAATATAATCATCAAAGAAAAAAATAGAAAAAACAAAGAGACAACTTCCTCCATTTTACCTCACGTTGCACCTATTTTCCTTAAGAGAAGAAAGAATATAAATAAAGAATATGAAAGAAAGTTGTTAAGAGGCAGATACACAAAAAGATAACAGAAAGTAAACTAAGAAAGGAAACATTTACAAAGAAATATTTTTTCTTCCTCCGCTTGTCCTTTAATTTCCTTTTACAAACACAACCAAAAAAGGAAATAAAATAAGGTTTTCCTTCCAATGCTTTTTTGTTTTCTACACACAAAGAGATAAATTGTAATAAATGGTTTAAATAAAGCAAGGGAAAAATGAAAGAAATCAGAAAAGAAAGAGTTCTTCCTCTTTCTGTTTGAATTTGTTTTGTGTTTTTTTAGTCAATCTTCCTTCTGTTTTTTTCTCACAAACACAAATAAAAATAGGAACTGCCATTTTTGTTTATCTTACTTCTGTTTTCTACAAACAAGGAGGTAAAATGTGATAAAATACTTGAAGAAAATAAAACGAAAGGTAAAAGAAAACAAAGAATTATTCCTTTGTTTTTTCTTTTTGTTTGTGTTGCATTTGTTTTTAGTTAATCTCTTTTCAGTTTTATTTCGCAAATACAAACAAAAAGAAAAAAAAATGAATTCGATAAAAACTGCTTTGCCTTACTTCTGGAGATAAAGTGTTAATAAAATATGTAACAAATTTTAAAAAAAAACAAGAAAAGATAAAAAAATCGGAAAATAAATTTTCCTTTGTTCTTCTTTTTATTTGTGTTTGTTTTGGTTAGTTTTTTTGCAAACAAAAATAAAAATCGGAAAAAATGAATAATGATAAAAAGTATGGAAAGAAAAATTTTCAAAGAACTAGTTCTACAAAGTATTCATTTTGCTGTTATTGTTCCTCTTATCGGCCTTCTGCTTCATTTTATGAATATAAACTATTAAAAAAAAGAACGGAAAGAAGCAAAAAAAGGGCCGTTTTGTTTTTCTCTCTTGTCTTTGTTGTTTGCATTTACCTTGCTCCAATTTTATATCACAAACACAAGCAAACATAAAAAACAAAAAATAGAACATAAAAATTGCGAAAAAAATTGTAAAGGGTGAATTTTCCTTTCTGGCATTTACTTTTATCTTTTAGTCTTTTGGTTTCTTTTTTGCGTTTTTTTTCCGCTTCTATTGGTTTCTTCCACAATAAACAAACAACATGAGAAATGGAAAAAAAAGGTAAAATAAATGTTGTTAATGTGGACTGTAGAATAGAAATAAATCTAAGAATATGAAAATAGACAAAAATATAGAAGCAAGAAAGGAGAAAACAACGAAAAAAAGAAGGGGAGATAAAAAGCAAAATACCCAAAGAAGTAGGGGAAATGATCAAAAATAAGGTATATGGAGACGAAAGGAAACTGTTTTCCTTTCAACTGATTCTTTTATTTTTACTTTTTCTATTTCCCTTTCCCCTAAGGTAAAAAATATGACTGAAAAAAATAGAAAATTCAAATAAAAAAAAAAGGTCAGAAGAGATAGAAGCAAAAAATGGATAAGTTACAAAAAAGGTTAACAAAAAGAGCAAAGGAAAACTGTTTTCCTAATGTCTCCACTTTGTTCATTTTTTCCTTTCCTACTTATGCTGTCACTTAATTTTAAAAATAAATTAAATAGATAGAAAAAATTTAAAAAAATATGAAAAGAGAATAATATTTTTTTGTTCATTTTCCCTTTCGCTTTAAAAGCAGAAAATAACAGAAAAATCTTCTGTCTCTTCCCTTTCTCTTTAATTGTCTCTTTGTTTTTCTCTATCTCTCCTCTTTTGCTTTTTTTGCATTCTACTTTTTTCTCTCTGTCTTGTGCCTCCTCTCTCTTGAACTCCTTCACTCTTCTCCCTGTCTCTTTCTCTCTCTTACAAACAACTATTAAATATTCAACATTTTGACCACAAACAATAAAAAGTAAATACGTTAATAACTTAAGTTACCTCTTCAGCCACCATATCCCTCAACTTAACATCTTGCGACCTTGACACTGATGAGGTACGATGATACTCTACAAGCTCATTTAATGAATTAAATTTAACAACCCACAGGAAAAATTTGCCTTGTGCATCTCTTAGCACTTTGAAGTGTTGAACCCCATCAGAACACCTACAAACAAGTTAAAATGAAACAAGTGGTCTCAATGACATTATTTCAACTTACTTAACCGATAAGGAGAAATCCCCTGGACTCGTCTCACTAATTCGAATTAAAAAGGCCCCTTCATGTTTATTTGATAGTAATTTTTGTGCATCTGCTCTCGTTATCTTACCATAATACCAGCTGCCAAAATAAGTAATGTTTACACCTGATAAGCAACAAGTAAACAAACAAATTACCTATGATCTTTCATTTCTATATAATTACTAGGTATTAGGCCTTCTTTACCATCTAATTCAGCCCTATACCAATTCATATCATCTTCCATATTTAATATCTATAAAAAAAGTACATTATAAAAAATATTAAAATATTACGTATACATTGCAAGCTTTTATCAATAAAGTGAGCTATGTTTATTTAAAGAATACTTGATTAACTAGTAACATTGACATAAAATACGACTGAAAAGAAGATAATACCAATAGAACTCACTTTTAATACTTGTGATCTTTTGAAACTAAGCTCATCAGTCGGCCGTTGCGTTAAATTCATGTTTTGCCACAGCTTCCATTCTTCTGCCAAACTACCAGTCTTATCGCACAAAACTACACAAATCGTCTTATCACTACACCCTATCAACGACCTACAAAGGACGCCACAACAGACGAATTCGCCACCTACTTCCGTGATATTTCACTACACATTTTCTCCGGCCGAAAAATCCTGATGAAAAATTTATATTTCTTGAAATTCCTGGTACACTCCCCGCTCGCACAGTCACCGATGAAATTCAACACTGGCCAGCAGCGCAGGAACGTCCCAAATGTTTGATCTTCGGCCGAGCTGGTTATATTTAAAATCGCAAGAGATTGCTCGGAAACGGTCGCAAGCGCTGCACACCGGCAAGACGGATAATAGCGCTCGCAGATATGCAAATTGGTTTTTTTATTTTAGAACAAAATAATGGAGAACTTCTGGCTCAAATAGATTACACTAGAACAAGTTTTGCCAACTGAGGAACGAGAATTATCCCCGGTTTTGTCTTATCAAGGTCGCCCTAACCACGAAATAAATGGTTAATTAGGTGGGCGTTTTTCCGCTTATGTACGGTTGTGGATGGTCAGGTTTGCAATGGTTTGATCCAAAAACTAAAATTCCTAAATGGGACTTTAAATATAGTTCTTGTTTATTTATTTAGCATAGCTAATATAATACAAAATAAGTGAATATAAAGTACAAAACACAAACACAGTATTTCATGATAACAACATACCAACTGAAGGCCGTAGGGATGTCGATCTGAGATCGATTAATCGAAAAATCGATTTTTTCAAATCTCAGGGTCGATTTTTTAGATCGATCTCTAATATAGGATCGATCTAATGAACGATTCAAAAATCCTAAGAATCGGATCGATTTACCCTAGATGCAGGGCACTGTAAATTTAATGAGACATTTTTTTATTTCTTATGTAAGTGTATTTATGTCATTATGTTATTATCTTCTGCCATCTACTAGTAATAGCTGCATTAATAAGCCAACAGATGGCAGCATTAACATTTCTTTTCGTTCATTATGTCGTTGACTGAATATGAAAGATAACTGTGGTGCAGTAATGCCATATATTTGAATGTAAAATTGCGTACATACGCAGTTAAAATTACCATATATTCACAAAAATTACTCTACCTTATTTTATTACCTATTACCGGTCTTAAAAACTTTAATTTAGTGGTTGAAAAATTACACGCGTATTAATAAATACACTCCAAAACTTGAAAAAAGTTTATTTACTTTTTTGAAGTAAAAATTACAAGAGCGTAGAAAGGACATTAATTTAAAAAAAATATATCACGGAATGTTGACCTTTTCTCTTCTAAGTCCCGAGATTAGTTAAAATTTTGACTTTAATATCAAAATTTCGAAAAGAAGTCGACATTTGGAGTTTAGAGTCAAAATTTCTAGAAAAAAGTAGAAATTTCAAGTTTTAAATCGAAATTTAACGACATGTTACCAAGGCGTAGAAAGGACATCGATTTCAAAAAAATGTTATTTCAAAAAGTTCGACTCTTTTCTCAAAGTTCGACTTTTATTTCAAGTTTTGACTTTTTTCTCAAATTTCGACTCTTTTCTCAAAATTTCGAATTTTTTCTGGACATTTCGACTTTTTTCTGAAAATTTGAAATTTTTCGAAATGTTACAAAGGCGTAGATGCTATTTTTAGAAATTCCGACTTTTTTTCTCAAATTTCGATGTTAAGCTGGAAATTTCGATTTTTTTCTCGAAATTTCGATTTTTTTCTTAAATTTCGACTTTTTTTCTCAAAACTTCGACTTTTTTCTCGAAATTTTGAGTTTTTTTATCAAATTTCGATTTTTTTTCAAAACTTTAAAATTTTTCTCGAAATTTCGAAATTTTTCTCAAAATTTCGACTTTGAACTCACTTTTGACCTTAATTTCGAAATTTCGACTTTTTTTCTCGAAATTTCGTCTTTTCTCGCAAATTTCGATTTTTTTCTCGAAATTTCGACTTTTCTCGCAAATTTCAATAAATTTCGACTTTTTTTCTCGAAATTTCGACTTTTCTAGCAAATTTTGATTTTTTTTCTGGAAATTTCGACTTTTTTTCTCAAAATCTCGACTTTTTCTTCAAATTTCGACTTTTTTCTCGAAATATTTCAAAATTTCGTCTTTTTGTCGAAATTTCGAAGTTTTTCTCAAATTTCGACTTTTTTCTCGAAATTTTGACCTTAGTATCGAAATTTCGACATTTTTCTTGAAATTTCGACTTTAAACTCAACATTTCGACTTTTTTCTGAAAATTTAAACTTTTTTGAAATGTTACAAAGGCGTTGAAAGGACATCGATTAAAAATCATGTTATTTTTATAAATTTCGACTTTTTTTCCAAACTTTAATTTTAAGCTCGAAATTTCGACTTTTTTCTCGAAATTTCGACTTTTTTCTTGAAATTTCGATTTTTTTTCTTAAATTTCGATTTTTTTTCTCAAAATTTTGACTTTTTTCTTGACATTTCCACCTTTTTCGCGAAATTTTGTTTTTTTTTCTCAAATTTCAATTTTTTTCTCGAAATTTTGACCTTAATATAGAAATTTCGACATTTTTTTGAAAATTTCGACTTTTTTCGAAATTTCAACTTTTTTTACTCAAAATATCGACTTTTTTCTCGACATTTCCACTTTTTATCACATTGCGACTTTTTCTCGAAATTTCGACGTTTTTCTACAAATTTCGACTTTTTTGTCAAATTTCTACTATTTTCCCGGAATTTCGATTTAGGTTTTTCTCAAATTTCGACTCTTCTTCTCGAAATTTCGAGCTTAAAAGGTCGATGTTTCGACTTTTTCTCAAATTTCGACTTTTTTCTCAAATTCCGACTTTTTTCTCGAAATTTTGATCTTAATCGCGAAATTTCGATTCAGAACTCCAAATTTTGACTTTTTTTTTCGAAATTTCAACTTTAATCTCGAAATATCTAAGAAAAAGACCAAAATTTGCTAATTAAAAATAGCAATTATTGGTGGCACCCTACTACCAACTGTCAAGATTGTTGGGAAAGAGGAGTGGTCGGACGTAACTGTCATCTGCCTAATTTAACCATAGAGTGTGCTTATTATAGAGCGACTTATTCTCGAAATTTCGAGAAAAAATTCGATATCAAATTCGAAATTTCGAGATTAAAGTCGAAATTTCGAGATTAATCTCGTAATTTTAGGAAACAAGTAGAATTTTCAAGAAAAAAGTCGAATTTTCCAGAAAAAAGTCGAAATTTTGATTGTAAAGTCGAAATTTCGGGTTTAAAGCCGAAATTTCGAGTTTAAATCCGAGATTTCGAGATTAAGGTCGAAATTTCGAGAAAAAAAGTCGAAATTTCGAAAAAAATCGACATTTATTTTTTTAAATCAATGTCTTTTTTACGCCTTTGAAAAATCTCGAAATTTCAAAATATAATTTTTTTAATTTTAATGTATATGCTTTTGTAAAATGTGTCGAATTTTTTCTCGAAAATTCTACTTTAACCTTGAAATGTCAAGAAAAAGTCGAAATTTTGGGTAATAAAAAATTGAATTTACTGGACGTATCCTATTGCTAAGTGTCAATATTAAATTGTAAAAGAGTTGGTGCTTAGAATATAGTCTTATATTCTAACGATTGGTGGGTCTTAACTGTCATCTGCCTAACTTAATCATAGAATAAGAAATTTCGACTTATCTTGAAATTTCGTGAAAAAAAGTTGAAATTTCGAGATTAAAGCCAAAATTTCGACTTTATCTATGACATTTCCTCAAAACACGTCGAAATTCGAAAAATAAAGTAGAAATTTCCACTTTAATTTCCAGTTTACACTTCGTATTTCTAAATATAATATTTTTATAAATGAATGCCCTTCATACATCTTCGTAAAAAACGAAAAATGCATAAATAAAAAACAAAGCAGAAAATAAATATGTATCGGATTTTTCTAATTAGAAATAAATAATTAAAATATAAATATTAGTGTTTAAAATCCAAGAAAAAACTTTCAAAATTAAACTACGCCAATTCATTATTATCATTGAATTTTTCTTTTATTAGAAATGATAAATAATTTCACCAACCAGTCGATTAATCGGAAATCGATCTTTCAGCACCCAATTTTATCGGGAATCGATACTTTTGCTCACGATTCGAATCGATCCAAAAATCGATTATTTTAAAAAGGAATCGACATGCCTAGAAGGCCGTGTGGCTGTGGCAGCGCATGGAACAATGGCATGATTGGTTTGCAATTGATTTTTAAAATGTAATAATATTAATTTGAAAATTAGACATTAACTATTTTACTTTGGATTACGTTGTTGATTTAATGTAAGCTCATCAATAATGATTTGTATTATAAATCAGGCTCATTAGTCAGAATATTGTTTGCCAAAATATTTGGAATAAATGTGCCTAAGGGTAGGCCGTGAAGTATTAAATTAGCCTTTAATAAATTACTAAAAAATTCACTAGAACTAAAGCTGACTTCACGCGTAAACATTTTGATAATTAATGTGTTGCCTATATTTCAGAGGTTGTTTGGCAGAAATAATCAGGCTAAATGTTTTTCAATCATTTTTACTACCATTATTAAATAATTTTTAGCAGAAATTGACATAATATATTAAGAATCACTCTTAAAACAACTGACAACAAATCAAAATATTTTATGATATTTAGGTTAGGATTTTAAGATCACAGAACACCACTAATAAATGTCACAGCGTTGCCACGTGACCATGTCTAAATATTTCTAATTCCGTTGATTGAATACTCAATATTCAATATTCAATCAACGCTAATTCTCAGCGTTGGCAATTTAAGGGTAATTTTACGAAATAGGGGTAATGTACTGTACCTGCGGGTAATTTGAGGGGATCTTTTTTAGTGGGTATTTTCGGGGAATTTGAATATTTTCTCCTACCTATAGTTTTAGAAGAAAAGTTATAAATAATAAAGATTCGTATCAGTTCTATCTCCTAAAGAAATCTCGCCTGATTTACGCTGTACAAAGGTGACGGTTTTAAATGTAGTAATAAAAACATAGCAGCTATTCTGCATAGTAGCAAGATATTTGAAAATACTTTTGGCATTTAAATGAAATCATAAAATATTGTAACGCAATGTAAATAGATAGAATAGAATTTAGTGCGTAAGAAAAGTTTCTAGAAAGATCTGATAAGGGGAAAGCGGTCGCGATAACGGAACAAACGGCAGATAAGCGTTCTAGAAATTTCGGTAAACGATAAGCCTTATCTGCGTGATTTTTCTAGAACCCCGGAGCCAAAACTATATAAGGCGCTCAGCTTTCCCTAGAGAAAGTTAGTTAGATTCAGTCAGTGTAATTAGTGAGTTAGTAGTTAGAAGTACATAAGTGAGTTATTGTTCAGTTGTAGTGATCCGAGTTTAGTTTGGTAATAAAGTGGGTATTATTCAAAGTGTTAATCAATTCAAACCGATAAGCCCGTAACAATATTACACTGCAATATTTGGCAAATTATTGTCAGTTATTTTCTATTTCATAAGTAAAATGTCAAAGTAATATCTTACATTAATGTATTACACATATAAAAATATAATTTGACGACGATATTAACATTTTTGAATGTGGAGCCTAATTTAATGCAAATTCGGGGGATATCGTTTCTTGAGGTGGGGAATATAGAATCCTTGTATTGGCAACATTGCATAATTCTTGCTTTTGCCACTACAAAATTATCAGTACTGCACCGACATTAATGCACATTTATCTGAAATGGACTATAACTAAAAGCAGTGTTGTTAAATTTTGCTATTAAATTAATATCGTCGATATTGCTCGAGTCAAAAGCACATTCAAAAGTATTCATTGTCTCGTTTAATTTACGTGGTATTTAAACTAGGCGTTGATTGAATCAATCAACGGACTAGGTAACGTCATGATCGTTGATTGAAATCAACGTCATGATGGAATAGGGGACACAGAAATTCTTAATATGACAGAACAATGACACTGTCAACGTCGTTCAGTCCACAATAAAGAAATATTTCATTGGAAAGTAAAATAATTACATAGAAAATGCCCGAAAACAGTCTCCAGCAGGTTAAATTAGCAATCCCAAACAATTTGTCACGTAACCTTAAAATGGATAGTAAACTTTAATTATTCATTTGATGGAGAGTCGCCGCATTGTTTAAATAAAAACGACGTCGTCACATCTAATAAACTACGGGAAGAGCACGTTAAAAAATATTTTTTTTTATATTTATTTGCCAATCACAATTATCACACGCTCTCTGTACTTTCAAGTGTCTAGAATGTTTTATGTGATATTTTTCATCGGTTTTTCCTTTTCAGTTTTTTTCTCAATAGGCGAACGTTTCTATCTAACATTTTCTAATTAAAATTTCCTTCTAAAAGATCAACTTTAGAATCGTTATCGATTTTTTTGGAAATGTTTAGTTTTAAGTAACAATTTTGAAAAAAAACATGCTTTTCAAATTGTCCAAACTAAATGAATTGCTAGATTTGTGTAAAGTACGCAAATTAAAATATCTTTTTGTAATTCTCACAACAGGAGTGAACTTATGACCAAGACCTTAATACGTGATGGCAAATTTTATAGAAAAGTTACATTAAATATTTGAATTTATTTTTATGAAAGTTTAACATCGTTTAAAATAATGTAAATTGCAAATTGTTTAAAATTAAAAGATATTCTAAATATTTACTGCAAATCTTAGTATACATGTGCATTATGTGCAATTATTGTACAACGTGCATTGAGAAAATTCTTTATAGAATTTAGCAGAAGTAATAGTAAAGTAAAATTTTCACTAATATTATATACTTTTTTTTTGCAATAAATATACATGTAAATTTTCTATAAAATATGACTACAGTAGTACTAGTGTGATGTGACATCATAGCATACGGCTGTCTAATTTCATTGAATTAGATGACGTCATCGGCTGGTCAATTGGCTTTATTTCCGCTGTTGGTAAAACTTATGCGGAAAAATGCCTAAAATGACGTCATAATTTGAAGAGTGGTTACCTGTTATTAATTATTTATTTTAATAACGTTAATTAATTCTTTAAATACGCTACATGGTATGTAATTATTATTTCGTGCACGCTCCGCCTAAACTTAAACACACAGAACGAGCTGTAGACAATGCTCCTTTTAGGTTATGTTGTTGTTGTTATCAATCAGTTTTATGTCAAATGTACACATGCAATAGAGAATACAGAAATACACATGACCCGTTAAAATTAACGTTTTTCTTCCTCAAATGATTATGTAAACTAAATTCGCTCGATTTTTTGTTATTTTTACTAATTGACAAACCTAATAAAATGTATAACTCAGTGGTGTTTATTTTTAAGTATTAATGTTTTTTATATATTTTTTTAAAATAAACCAAGAAAATCGTTATTTGGTACCAATAATGCGATTTAGGTGACGTAAAATTGCAATGAAACATGAATTTTAAATTGAGAGTTGTGTTTTCGACGCTGAAAACTGATTTCTAAGTTAACATTTTTACGTGGTGGCGTGAACTTTGGATGTTATGATTTATCTGTGATTTTCCTCTAGGAGCATTGTAACTATGCCAAATATTCAACTGCAAGAAGAGCATAAATTCGCCAATTCTTTACCATGTGTTTATATCGTCTCAGTACTGGGCGCTTGGAACGCCGAATTTGGTAAGTTTTTTCTAAGTGTGTAAAACACTTATTTCGCTGCTCGCTGACAGGCAAAAATAGGGAAAATTCATTCATAATTTCAAATGGGGTCGTATAGAACGGTTAGGCATGATATTCAATATTTTGTCCAAAAAAAGGAAAAAGTTTTTCGATCACCTGGTAGTAGAACTGTCAAATGTCATGACTCGCAATAATTTTAAAACGTTTGATCGTTCTGCATTTCTCTTGGATAAGTATTCATGGTATGTTGCATTGTAATAGTGAAATGTAATATATAAAAAAGCGTTTTTTTGGGGTCGCATGTCGCATATGAAATACGAATCTTGAGGTTGAGGTCAACTGAACAAAATACGGGGATAACGTTTTTGAATCAACCTATGACGAAACCGTCAAATGTCATAAGTTAACAATTTTGTATTCAAATGTTTGCACTTTTTGCTTTATTATTGTTGCATTACTAAGGTAAGAAATTGACAGATGAGTGTCAAACAAAATAATCCGGATTTTATTGCTCTAATTTCCAATTGATAAATTTCAGAGAATTTGACGTAATTATCTGTTATTTATGAACTTTGGAGAAACATTTTTTTTCGTATTGACAATAGATGATTAATTGCGTCAAATAAATTTGTTAGAGCAGGATGGTCTCGTCTGATTTATTTTTAAATTATTCGACCTTTAGAATTACAGATGAGTTGTGCGTAATGCGGAGACACATTTAGATAGTAAACAGCAAATTTAAGGAATATTCAACATTTTCCTCAGAAATTCAAATTTTCTGTAGGAAGTCAAAATTGAAATTGCACTCTGAATTTTAAGATAACATTTTTTTGTTCCAGTGTGACTCAAAATTTAAACTTTTACTATTTGTCTTTTCTCCTCAAACTTAGTTTTTTTCCTCTTAAAAAAATACAAAAAGCTTTTGTCAATATCGTGTGTTCAGTTGAAAAAGTCATTTTGGTTATGAAAATTTCTTGTGTTTTTAACGGTATATCTTAAATAGGTTATCAGTAGCTGCAAGGTTTTAATACATTTGAACTATTATCAAATTATAATAAACTTACTGATGTAAAACCCCAGAAATTTTGTATAAAATCACTCGATGACCTTAAGGCGATTTATCATTTTATGGTTTTATGCACCTCGTTAATTCAAATTATATTTCGTCAAAGAAAAGAACTTTCTCACAAATTTGCTTTCTTTTTTTTTTCTTTGCACAATTTAGACGTCAAAGTGATACTTCTGGATTCTGGATTCGTTGTGGGTTGCCTAAAATTTAGACCAGCTTTTAGGCCACCCTTTCCGGGCCCATTGTGCTATCCCCGTGATTGAGGTGTCCTTGGTTATTCATTCAGCCACCCAACCTTGTTGAGAAACTGAAGAACGTCCCTTGGATGCGCCTCTCTCAAACTGGCCACACTAGGCCAGAAGTCCCCCAGCGTGGATCCTCTGATTGATGCTAGTGCCGGGCAGTGACACATCACCTGCTCGACACTCTCATCTTCTTCTAAACACCCTCTGCAACTCGGGTCGTGACACTTAACAGATCAACTAAAACTAGGATTGAAAGATCTCCCGCATTTTACGGGTTCTCCCGTATTTTAGACAAAAAATTTTGTTTTCCGTAAACCCACATTTGAAAGAAAATCTTCCGTATTTTGAAAGAGAAGTTGACGACCTTTTTTTTTGGTTATCAATTTACGTTAGTAACTGTAACTGAACTATTATTTGAAGATGAAGACCTTTATTTTTGGTCATTAAATGTTTCCGAACAACGAAATTCTTTCTTTCTTCTTTTAATAATCTCCCGTAAAACCCGTTTGCAAGTGGCAAAGAATCAATAAAGAGTCGCATTCGTTTTCCTTCCGTAAGTAATGGTACACAGAGCAGTGGTGGATTTTTCGAATAAAAATAATGTGATTCAGCTACATTTACCTTATACCAAAAGTTGATATTAACAGAGATACAGGGTGTCAAAGTTGATATAAAAATTTCGATTTTTTCGTATAATTATGGAATGAATTGTAATAAAGGCACGAAATTTGTCACGAGGGAGTTTCTTAAGTCGACAAACTCTAATTTGCTAACATATTACCAATAGCTGGTAGGGGGCGCTACCTGTGCCATCCTACATAATTCTAAATCATCATAACTTTTTTGTGCACCCACGTATATTACTTTTAAATTGGTTATTTTATTTCTTCATCTTTTTTACATAAAAAAAGTGTACTTTCTGAAAGTTAAGCAACCGTTTCCAAGATATTTGCCTTTAAAGCTTGTGCCTTGGTTTTAACTTACTAAGATATTAAATTTTCGAAGTAGGCTTGAAAAATAAGTAATCATAAGACAGCGTTGAAACTAATTTATGTCAAATATTACTTTACTGATAATATTATTAAGTAAATTTTGAAAATCTCAATAAGGAAAATCCAAAAAATTAAGACGTAATTTATTTTCTAACAGAGGTGTGAGATATGATCTCTGATTCCGCACAAGAAAATTTTAATAGTTTGGGTGGTCAAAGCAGATATTTGGAGATGAATTTCAATAAAGGAACAGCCAGATTTTAATTTTTTACAATCCCTTTACATGAAAAAGTCATTTCCCACATACTTATTTTTGAAAATAAATGTTGTTTTGGTATTTTATTTAAATTTGCTTTAGAAATTTAAAAAATATGTGTAATAATAATGTTAGTAGAGTAATATTTGATATAAACTAATTTAGAGTCAGTTTTATTACTTTTATTTTGAAACCTACTGCAAAAAATTCACATTTACATAACTTAAAATAAACGTACTGCAAAATTTGAAGGCAAATATCTTGAAAACGGTTGCTTGTATCAACATTTAGAAAGTATACCTTTTTTACGTAAAAAATGTAGATAAATAAAAATATCTATTTAAAATAAGTGTACATAAAGGCACAAAAAAGTTATGATGCTTTAGAATAATACAAGGTAGCGCAAGTGACGCCCCCCATGAGTTACTGGCAATCTGTTAGCAAATTAGAATTTCTTGACCAAAGAAACCCCCCTATGCCTAATATCTTATCTATAATGAAATGTGTTCCTCAGTTAAGCGAAAAAATCACAATTTTTTTTCAACTTTGACACCCTGTATCTCTGTTAATATCAACTTTTGGTATAAGGTAAATGTGGCTAAATCACGTTTTTTTTATACGGAAAATCTACTCTTGCTCTATGTACCATTACTTATGGTCCATCCTGTAGTTAGGCCACTACCCCTTAAAAAAGACAGGTTCACACGATATCAAAAAATAAATCAACTTTACTAATTAAGCAATCAACCAAACTCATTTTGTGTATGTGATAAGGGGATTTTCAGATTCAACCTATAGAAATAATTTATTCAAATATCTCTATATCTCTTGGGTGAACAGAGTACGGCAAACAATCACAGCCAATTGAACACTCGATAGATTTGGCATTTTCGTGATGCCTAAAATGTGCAATTTTTAAATATTTTTTTTGTAAAACCTCGACATCATCCTCGAAAGTTAATCTTTTTTTAGAAGTTATGATTTCAGTGTAAACTTGAAATTTCCTTAAAAACTGGGATATTTGACATTTTGCTATAAACTTCAATTTCTGAAAGAAGTCGAAATTTCCAGATAAAAGTAGAAATTTTAACATTTTTATAATAACTTTAAACTATGATTGAGTTTTTATTAAAGAAAAAAAATGGAGTTTCGAAGTTGTTTCAAATCCTTTACGGTTTTTTTCAAAACCTCGAATTTGAACCTATTATTTTTTTAGCTCTTTAAACAGAAATTTTCCTGGAAATTTCCAAATTTCCAGATTAAATTAAATACTAAAAATGTCATGTTAGTGTTTTTTATAAATATGAAGTTTTTTCAAAATTTTGAATATATTCCCGAAATTTTAACTTCAATATTATTATTTCAATATTCGAGTTAAATCGGAATTTTGAGAAAAGGTTAAATAATAGATAAGGTTTTTTTTTTCAAAATTTTCAATATATTTCCAAACTTTTATTTTCCACTTCAATTTGTTTATTTAAAAAATTCTTAATTTTCGAAGTTTCAAGTAAATTCGGAAGTTTTAGGAAAGGACAAAAAGGTTTAAATTTTTTTGAAAAATTCGAAATTCATAAGAAAAAAATCAAATTTTACACTAAACATGAAAATCTGGAAAATTGTAAAACAATTGTTACCAATTAATGTATTTCCGTGTTTAAAAGTTTCAAATACAAATTTGAATTTTTGGCAAAATCTCGAATATTCGACATTTTGTTCTAAACTTAAATTTTTGAAAAAAGTTAAAATTTCGAAATGAAAGTTAAAATTTTGATATTGTTTTAAAATAACTTTACACTTTGCCTTTGTTTCGCAGGTTAAATTTTTTATTAACAAAAAAAATAGGCAAGATTTGGGCAAAATGTAAGTTAAGTTTTGCAGTTCATTTTAAACCTTACTCTTTTCTCAAAAACTTGAGCTTAACCTTATTATTTTTTGGTTCTTAAAATTGAAATTTTTCTCTAAGTTTCGAGATTAAATTTTAGTACTAAAATTTCTTGCTAATTGTTTAATAAATGAAGTTTTTTTCGAAATATCGAGGTATTTGCTGGTACTTTTAACTATAATCTTTTGAAAAATTACCCATATTTCGAGTTTAAAAATTTCAAACATTTCGAAATTTTGATGATAGAACTTTGTATTTGGGAAAAACTCGAAATTTATAAAAACAAATTCTAAGTTTAAAACAACATTTCGAGAAAATCGTACAACTTCTACAAATGTATTTCCATGTTTAAAAATTTCAAATATTTTGGAATTTTGGCATAATCTCGAATATCGCCATCTCTTGTGGACTATCACAATTAGTTGAGGAACCCACAAGAATTCTTGATGTAGATACCCATCCACCTAATCGACTCCACCTTTTCCTTACAAATTCTCCAAATTGGTACGAAATCTCGGTGACATCATCGCTTGGCAATTCCGATCACAAGCAGCCTCTCGCTCGCTTCATATACCACCTCCTTGTCACACACATCCTCGTAAGGTTTGGCACTTTAACTCTGCTCTCTGGGAAAAATTTGAATCCTTCCCATGGCAGGAAGTCTGCTTTAACTCAGACAACTCTTCCTCAGTCGCCGTATCCATCATTGATTGGTATGGAATGCTCAATTCCCCACTCCCAAAAGAAATCTGCCTCCAGTAAATCTTGGTTCAGCAAAAAAGGTGCTCGGGCTGTCTCCTGAAAAAATCGCGCTATCGTCCGTTGGCGAAATAATCCCTCAGTTGATACTCGGACCATCTTTGTAGATGCATGAAATTTTTGTAAACAGGTTATTGGCGAGGCAACAAGTGATTTCGATCGTAAAATGCGCTAGAGGCTTATCAACTGTCCCAACGGTTCCAGGTCCTTTTGGGGATTTGCAAAATCGATTGGAACTTTACATCTTCAAATTTTCCACCTTTACTCGATGACGATAACAATGTTGCAACTACTTCCAAGGAAAGAGGCTGACATGCTAGCCTTAATGTTTGCTGAAAATTCCAACCTTGATTCTCGAAACGCAGAACCTTCTATTCTTTCTAAGGTTGGCACTTCGATGCCTGAAGTTGTTTTCAGACAACGCATAATCAGGAAGATTCTCCTCGAGCTCGACACCTCGAAAGCTTCTGGCCTTGATGGTATTGTTCTTATAAAATGTGCGCTCCAGAGTTGACTCCTGCCTTAAGCAAATTGTTCACACTTTCTTACATCTTACAACAAAGATGTATTTCCTAATATCTGGAAATCTACTAGGGTGCAGCCTGTCTCTAAAAAGGGAAAAAGGAATCTGACTAACAACTATCGCCCTATATCTTTATTGCCCATTATATCTAAATAATGGAAACGGTTATCAACATCGAGATTCTCAAATATCTGGAGCAGAATTAACATCCTAGGTCTTCCTCCTGGACTCTGTCATTTGATATTCAATTTTCTCGCTGACAGATCTCTTCAGGTGCTCGTCGATGGCATCTCATCCGAGACATTTGCGATTACTGCAGGGGTGCCTCAGGAGTCTGTCCTGTCTCCTACTCTGTGTCTGTTACATATAAACGATCTCTTGGCTTCAACTTCCAATTCTATATACAGCTACGCAGATGATAGTAGCCTGGTGTCATCTTTTTCCCCGACAAACTGAAATTTTCGTCCAAGTTTTGAGATTAATGCTGGTAAAACAGTAAACATTTCATGTCAGTTTTTTAATAAATGAAATATTTTTTGAAATGTTGAGTATTTTCTTGGAATTTTAATTTAATTTTATTTTTCATTAGATTAAATGAAAAATTTTAAAAATCCGAAAATTTTTTTCTTTAAAAATTTCAAGTAAATACGAAGTTTTAAGGAATAGTTTCCAATTTTGGAAAAAACTTAAAATTTATAAAAACAAAGGTAAGTTTGACATGTAATTTCGAGGAATCTGGACAATTATAACACATTTTTCGCAAATATATTTTCGTGTGTAATAATTTCAAGTTTAAAAAAATGTCAATTCTAAATTTGGGATTTTATTTTAAAAAATGACGAATCCTTCTCAAAATTTACATCATAATCTGCAAATTCGACTGTTTTTTCGAAATTTACACATGTAATTAAATTTTTCTCTAAGAATTCTAAATGTTTCCCTCAATATGTCGTCATTTTAATTCATAAAAAAATTAGTAAACGGTTCAAATTTAAAATAAAAATTTTGAAATAGAATTCACAATTTCAAAAAAAAATAGACTCCAAATTATTGGAAATAATTGTCAATATCTGCACTTTATTTTTGAGATGTTGATGTAAATTTGAATATTCAGTTTTTTTGAAAAAATTGACTTTTTTCTCAAAATTCCGAATTTTAGCTTACGATTGTGTTTCTCAAAATGTTGATTCGGTTGTTTCTTATCAAAAGTTATATCGCTGTCTCTTTTCGCCCTTTTTTATATGTACACATTTTCAAAATCCAGACCAAATATTCTGAAATGTATTTAGATTGGTTACTATTAAATATAATTTGTTTCAGTAACTTATCCACTAGATTTAGTAAAAACAAGACTTCAGATACAGGGTGAAATATCGAATAAAAAGGATGCCAAATTGGTTAGAGTGAGTAACCCCATTAGCTTACCCCATGATCGATCAGGTTGACCCTTTCCGTCGAATTGTTAACCCAATCAGGGTTGTTTTAGGCCCCTTACCGCGGCGCCATCGGCACGGCCTTCGGCATTGCCAAAGAGGAAGGAATCACGAGATTGTGGCAGGGCGCCTCGGCCGCCCTCCTCCGCCATCTTTTTTACTCTGGGACGCGAATCGTCTCCTACAAGGTTCTAAAAGAAAACGTTTTCCACGGCCAGCCGATGGAATATTTCCCGGTGTGGAAAGCTGCACTTTGTGAGATTTACGGGCGAAAAACGAAGATGAAATTGTTATTTTATGATTGTAGGCGGCGTGACGGCCGGCGCTTTTGCTCAGTACATATCGAGTCCGGCTGATTTGTTGAAGGTGCAGATGCAAATGGAAGGTAAACGGAAGTTGATGGGGTTGCCGCCTAGAGTAAACGGATTGTTCGACGCGTTTAAGAAAACTGTGTCCCAGTCGGGCTACAGGGGTCTTTGGAAAGGTAATTTAGTAAAAGTTTGTTTAAAACGGTAGTTATAACTTCATTTCTACCTTCTACTCGCAGTGAATTAAACTTAAAAACATCTGATTATTATATCTTTGTGCGTGTTTTTGCAGGTTCGGTTCCTAACGTACAAAGAGCTGCTTTAGTCAATTTAGGGGATTTAACTACGTACGATTCAGCCAAGAGGTTTATCCTCAGGAACACATCTTTGGAAGATAACCATATTGTGCACGCTTTGGCTAGTTCCTGCGCCGGACTGGTGGCAGCGTCGATGGGGACACCAGCCGACGTAATCAAAACAAGAGTTATGAATCAACCCCTTGATGATCGGGGAAGGTAACAAGCTAAATAAATCTAGGAAAATCTAAATCAGATGTGGGCAACAGCCTGCTATATCGAATTTGATCTGATGCATAAAAATCGATTTTTTTTAGAACATTCAACCTTTTTCAAAGATAAAAAATTTCAGTGTTTTTTTCCTAAAAATTTTGATTTTGTTTGGAAAATTTTTGGTTTAAATTATAAATTGTTACTTTTTTAAAATTGCATTTAACTTAAAAATTTCCATTTTGGTCTTCCAATTTTAACCTTAAAAATGTCTGTCCCTATCGCAAAATTTTGATGCAGGTTTTTCCATAAAATTTCGACATTTTACTCAAAATTTAACCTCGTTGCAAATATCAGGTATACAAAAGGTTTTCCCATCTAGTGTGTTGCTGTAGTTTTTTGGCATGTTGTTCCTTACTTGATCAGTACACTCCAAATTGACGTTTAAAGTTGACACAACCTCAGCTTTAGATATGTATAGTGAAATATATTAACAGAAAATCATAACCAATAATTACGAAACTGATCACGTAAGGAAAATACTTGAACATGTCAAAAAATTACAGCCGTACACTAAATGAAAAATTTTTCTACACTCGATATAATACATACTTCGTTAGTTCCAAAATTTTGGTTTTAATCTTTTTTGACTTTTCTTTTTAAAGTTCAAAATCTAAGAAATTTTGAGTAATGTCAAGAGTTTTTCCAAAATTCGACTTTTCCAATATTTTTATTCAAAATCACCAAAATTTTTGAGTATAATTTAGACATTTAACAATTTTGGCGGAAGTTTTGATAATACAATCGAGATTCGATAAATTTCAAGATTAAATTTTGATTATGTCCAAAAATTTCAGAAAAAAAAATGTTTCCGAAATTAATGCTGCTTTTGTCAAAATTTTAATTTAATTTTGAAAAAAATAAACGAATTATGAGAAAAATTACTCTTATTAATTTATAAATTAAAAAACCAATTTTATTCCACTTATTTTCACCTTTTTATTTAAATTTTAACGATCTTGAAAATTAGAAAGAAAAATTGAAATTTCTAAGAAATCTTTTCCCGGAATCGTCACACTTTTGATTAAAATTTTAAGCTAATTTAAAAGAAAAATCGGAAGAATCGAAATTTTGGGAAACAGAAAATGACCAATTTTGAGATAAAAGGCAACATTTTTATAGAAAAACAACCTAGAGAGAACTGGAAGGAAAAATATACAAAGGTTAATTTTTGAGAAAATAATTGAATTTTGGGAATAAGATGAAATTTTGAAAGAAAAAAGATTAAAATTGAGAATAAATTGAAATTTTGAGAAAAACCTTAATGTAAAAAAGCATTCAGAAAAAATAACTAAATTGATTGATTAAAAAATGTCGAAATATAAATAAAAAGACGAATTTCCAGGAAAAACTCGAAATTTGGAGAATTAGTAATTAAATTTTGAAGGAAAAATCTAACTTTCTGGAAAAATGTTTACTCTATGACATCTATAACTAGAGTCTATGTTATAAGATTATCACCTAATTTCGAGAAAAACTGCCTGGAGCATTAAAATCTCAAAAACCTAGGATTTCAGTAACAGTGAGTGAAATTAAACAAAGATATATGGAATGTTTAGCTAAGAGTGTTTGTAAAAAAGTTTACCTATTAAAAAATTGTGATCTTTATTAACAATAGTAATAATAATAATAATCCAGGAGTTTCAAAATAAGGTGCTCATACTTAAGGAGCATAATCCTCGAGCGATTTTAAGAAAAAAAGCTTTCATCAACATAGATGCGGAACCTCTTTATTTTTAAGTTGCAGGGTCTTAAAAATAAAGAAAAAAATTGGTTTTTTCTTAAATACTATGAAACCTCTCATAGTATATTTTTTTATTTTGGTAGCTACTAAGCACAAAGACGAATTTTTTTCCGGAAATTATTTTGCTATTCTTCCATCAGTGGCGTCCGTGCTAATATTTCATCAAGTATTCTTAACAAAAAAAATGGTGCATCACTGCTTTTTTTCAAATTAAGTACCGATTTCATAAAGAACCTTTATTTCTTTGTAAAAGGGTTGGGTAAGGTGCACCTAGTGGAGTTAGTTAGCTTAAATTGATCCCTTTAAATTGTTCTAAAAATTTAAATAGAAAAAATTAAGCGGTTCAATTTAGGAGGCGGTTTATTTTGGGCTACCCAACCCTATATTGCAGCCCCATATGCTCTTTGCTTCCCCCCACGTTTACTGCCAATTTAGGAAGTGGAACAGTTCGGGCTATCTTACCCAAATTCTTAAACTTTTCTATCTGTATAAAATAGCTTAATTAAAATGTTACGCCTCTGCTGTTTTTAAAATTGGCATCAATTGTATAGACATCCTTCACTTGTTGGCAAAAATGTCCCCTTAACTTTTTTTTGTGTGATGAACGGTTTTCGATTAACATATCTTTGAATACTTTTAATTAAAGGAAAAATCGCGCCACTGTTTTTTTATTCAAAATAAATATGGCTTTAAGTAAGACTGTTTATTTCTGGTAAAAAGTCCTCCTTAACTTTTTTTAACCGACCAACGCTTTCTAAGTAAAAAAATAAAATGCATTTCTTTGCATTTCGATGGGCAACTTTGTTCTTTAGTGTTTTTTTATGAAAATTTATGTTAATATCTAAGTTGGATTTATATGTTTTTGGGATATAACTATTTTTAATAAATTAATAAACCCATACTACGAAATAAGTAAAGATAGTTTTTAAAGTTAAATAATTGTTTTAACCGAAAACCGTTCGTCAGACGAAAAAAGTTCTGGGGAGCATTTTTACTAAGAAATAAGGTTGTTTATGAAATTGGTACTTAATTTGTAAAAAAGCAGTGACGTACCAGTTTTTTTGTTAAGAATACTCAAAGACAAATTAGCATGAACGCCACTGATGGAAGAAAAGCAAATATTTTTCCAGCAAAAAGTTCGTCTTTAATCCTAGATAGTAACTACCAAAATATGAAAAAATATTTCGAGTGGTTTCATAGTATTTAAGGAAAAACCAAATTTTTTCTTAATTTTCAAGACCCTGTAACTTAAAAATAAAACGGTTCCGCACCCATGTTGATGTGTACTTTTTTTCTTAAAATAGCTAGAAGATTATGCTCCTTAAGTATGAGCATCTTATTTTGAAACACTCGGATTATTATCATTATTATTATTATTATTATTAATAAAGATCACAATTTTTTAATAGGTAAACTTTTTTACAAATACTATTAGCTAAACATTCCATATATTTTTATTTAATTTCACTCACTGTAACTGAAATCCTAGGTCAAAACCCTTAGACACTCCTCTAAATTTAGAGAAGCATAAAATGACTTTTGGCATAAAAGTCAACATATCTAGAAAAAGCTAAAATTTTAGAAAAATTAAGAAATAAGTTGAGTTTTGGGAAAAAGTCGAAATCTTGAAAAGAATGCGAATTTGAGAATGAAGTGAAATTTCGAAAAAGCCCAATTGAATTGTAATCGAGTTTAGAAAAAAATCTGTAGATTTCAAGATAAAGCGCGAGCTTGAAAAAAAACGAACTTTGTCAGAGAAAAGTAAAATTAAAAAAAAAGCATGAATTTTCAGAATATAGTCGAACTTACACAAGGCATAAATATTGAAAACAATAGTCGAAATTCGTCGAAAGGTTCAATTTTCAGAGAAGAATCGGAATTTCGGGAGAAATTTTTAAACTTTAATAAAATGTGGATCTGTTTCGAAGAAAATAAATGAAATTTGGAAAAAAGGCGAATTTTGAATCAAAATCAAAATTTGGAATCGAAATCAAAATTTGCAGAACAAAAAAATATTCAATTTTGAGATAAAAGTCAACATTTCCAGAAAAAAAGCTAATTTTTCATGAAAAAAATAAATTAAAACAAATGAGAAATTTTGCCAAATCCGGAATAACGAGTAAAATGTCAAAATGAGAAAAACAGTTAGATTTTTTAAAAGAAGGTGAAATTTTGGGTAAAAGTTAAATTTTGGGAAGTCGAAATTTTGAAAAAAAAAGGACGAATTTTGAGAAATACCTAAAATTTCTAGAAATCTAGAAATTTCTAGAAAGACACGAATTTAAAAAACTTCAACTCTAAATATCCAGAAAAAGGCGAAGTCTGAATAAAGATGTAATGTGTCACAGAAAGTCAATTTTTAAGAAATTCTTAGAATAAGGTTAAACTTAAAAAAAAGACAAACATTAAAAAAAAATTGAAATTTCTATAAAAAGAAGAGACCGATTGAAACTAGGTTTTTAACCGAAACCGACTTTCGGCTTCTATTCTGGTTTCGGCCGAACCGGAACCGAAACTTATGAAATTTGCATGCATACGCAGGTACAAATAAACAAAAAAAAAAAAAAACAATAAGAAATAGCAACATTTTAAATGTTTAGCTACTATTTTAGTTATTGCTTTTGCTGGGTATAGTCAAATATTTAAATAAAAAAAGATCTTATATTCAGAGTATTGTTCTCAATAGAAGCTAAGAAAACCAAGACAATTTCTAATGATTTCACAAATTTTCGATTTTATTTAAAGTTAAATTTTGAATTTCAACTTTAAATTTCAAAAAACGGGAATTTTTAGGAATTAACATTTAAGTTTTAAAAAAAGAGCAAACATTTCGAGTTTAAAGCGAAGATTTTAGAAAGTATATGTATAACATAACCAATATCGGAGTTTTTGTAAAGATAATTAAGTTATACAAAAATTAATTAGCAAAGCTTTTTTCAAAACTACTATTTCAAGAAAATTTTAGGTTTCGAAGGAAATATCAAGAAAAAACCAATCAATATTTTGCAATTAAAATGAGAATTTGTCTTCTGAAAGTTTCGAAAATTTTTGAAAAATTTTGCTTTTTTGAAAATTTTGCCTAAATTATAACTATGCTTTTTAAAATTTCGATTTTTTAAAATTTGGACCTTTTAGAAATTTTTGACTTTAAAAAGCTCTTTTTTAATTTCGAATTTTTGAATATTTTGACCAATTTTGACCTTGAATATTTTCTCTTTTTGTATATTTAGACTTTTTTTTAATTTCGTTATTTCAAAATGTCCACTTATTTCTTAAAATTTTATTTTTTTCAAAATTTTGACATTTCCTGAAAGTTTTGACTTGTTTTGACTTTTTGTCAATATCCACTATTTAGCAAAAAAATCTATTTTTAATTTAAACTTTGTATGAAAGGTTTAATAAATTTTTTTGAAAATCTTGACTTTTTTGTAAATTTCTATCCAAAATTTCGATTTTTTCAAAAATTTTTGTTTTGTTGAAAAACTTTTGCCTTTTTCAAAATTTTAACTTTTTGAAAATTTTAACCTTTCTCAAAATCTCCGCGCTCTATTGAAAATTTCGACCTTTTTTTAAAATTTCGACTATTATTAGAACTTTTTCTTAAAATTTTGACTTTTTTGTCAATTTCCACTTTTTTGCAAAACATTTTTTTTTAATTTCAAATTTGTATGAAATATTTAATCAAACCTATTTGAAACCTTCGACTTTTTTGTAAATTTCAATCCAAAATTTCGACTTTTTTCCAAAGTTTTTGCTTTATTGAAAAATTTTTACCTTTTTCAAAATTTTAACACTTTCAAAATTTTAACCTCTCAAAATGTCCACGATTTTTAGAATATTTCAAGTTGTTTTTAGTAATTACTACTCCTTTTTGTAAATTTGATTTTTTAATTTTTTTTAATATCAAGCTTTATTTTGATATTTCATAAGTTTTAAAATGATTTAGGCGTTTTGAATTTAGTGTTAAAATTTTTTAAATAATTTTTCATGACTGATAAAAAACATTTTAACAATAACAAGGAATATTAAAAATACCATCGTGAAATTTTTAACATCATTTATTGTTAATTTTATTTTATGAGAGGGTTCCACAAAGGACTAAAATATCAATAATTTTTCAAGTTTTTAAATTTCGGCTCTAAGATCAAAATTTTAATATTTTCTGGACATTTTGACTTTTCCTTTTCAAACCGCAAGCATAATAATATCCAAAAGTTAACGTCTTTTTTTGTTCCAGGGGCCTTATATACACTTCATCCATTGATTGCTTACGTAAGACGGTTAAAAATGAAGGTTTCGCCGCTTTGTACAAAGGCTTCTTCCCCATATGGATTCGTATGGCTCCCTGGTCACTGACCTTTTGGATATCCTACGAGGAAATTTTGCATTTCCTAGGCGCAAACCAATTCTAGTACAAATTTACGAATTTAGTTAAGACGTAACATTAACATTGTTTACTAGTAGTACTATGCAGCTGCTGCAGTATATTGAGCTGGATTTAATGAACTGAAATATATCCATTGTAAAACTTAATTAATCAATATTGAAGAATAGAAACTTAACAATTGATAGGATGTGAAATACTGAGTTGTATCAAGGGAGATTAAACATAAAATTACACTGTACAGTTTCTGATTGGTCATTTTGAAGTAAGTCCTATAGTCTATGATTAAATTTTAATCAATGGGACCAAACAGAGACCCAATGTTCAGTGTGTATTTAATTATATATTTGATTCTATATCAGACAACCAGGCCTTATAATAGTTTGTTATGAAAGAAAAATATCTAGTCGGTGATTTATGATAGAGAAAATTGGATATATTGATAAAGCTTTTATTAAAACTCATATTCCAATAATGTGGAATAATGAAAATTGGAAATTTTAATAAAGTTTTTATCAAAACTCATAACCCAATAGTTTCAAATAATGAAATAATTATTTATGTTCCAGTTTAATCTATTTTATTTTAATTATAATGTGGACTCTTTTCGACATAAGGTTAACATTATCAATAAATTTCTAACGATTCACTTTATACAAAACAGAAATACAGAAGTGTAGCAACATGATAAATAATCAGCCTGGTGATAATTTTCACAAAATTGTCTCTTCAAATTTATTGGTTCCTTTGAAAGGAAAAATAAAATCCTTTACAGCTAGATTTATTTAGACATTTAGATTTAATTCTCATACAGAAGATCTCGATTCGTGAATTCTAATTTCTCATAATGTAATTTTTATTATTTTATTTCAACGTTTCAAACGCAAATTATGCGAGATTTTCAAATAACATTTCTTGATTCAATTTGTTATTAGCTAAATCTTTATTGTGACATTTTATCATTTTATTTAATAGTGGGCACGGGTGACGAAAAAATTGGACAAAATGAATCCAATTGTTTAATTTATATGTTTTTCATCAAACTTAAAAATTTATTTCATTATGAAAAGAATAAACTTTAAAAATTTGTTTCAACTGAATTGTGTAAATTAACATAATTAAATCATCAAATTGTGCAAAGAGATGCAATTACGTAATATACATTAACATTTGCCAAATACTATGCAAATTATAAAAAACAGAAACTGCCATTAAAATTAAAGTTTAACCAAACTGATAAATGCATATATTTTCATTTTTATTTTGTTGAAATGGGGGGTTAACGTTATAGCCGGTCAAATTTGGCATTAGATATAATGAAATAACATACAATAATTTGTATGATTAGCGCTTGATTATTATCGATAAATGTGGAAATATGTCAACCCCCCTTTTAACAAATTGTACAACTGTCGTTCGACGTTTTGTAACATCGACGTTTTGTCAAAAGCGTCATTATCCGATGTTTGTATTTCAGAATTTATGATTATTACCAATGAATGCATTTGCTGCTACTGCAGTTACCAAAATAAAATTGTATCGGGTAATTTAAACAAATTATAAATAGTTGCATTCTTTATTGTACCCCCATAGCAGTTAGGTTGTAAAGAGATATTAGATATTTTTATAGAATACACTTTACCATACGCATATTGTATTTCAGAGATGTTTCCTTTTATAATGTACAATTTTAGCCAACTTTTGCAATAATACTCTTATGTAGTTTTTATTTTTTATTGATATGCACAAGTAATTTTTACAGATATTCTAGAAAACTGACATTAAAAATTTTGTTTTTCAAAATATTTTATTTTGTCACATTTGAGTTAACTGTTATTTATTTTTAGATTATTATTAAATATATGTATTGTTGATAACTTTTTTTTATTCCTACTTTAGTTAAGTTAACGAAAGAGGCTGCCACAGAGGAAATTGTGAGTGTGGCTTTGTCGTTATAGAATTTAGGAGGCAGAGACTTCTTTTCAATATAGCTTTGTATAGAATAGGAAATACCTTCGGTATTTTACCAGATTTCGGTTAAAATGTGAATAAAAATAGTTCAAGTCTAAACTTCAAATTTAAAGAAAACTTCTCAACATGCAGAGTAAAATCTAAATTCTGCGAAAAAACACTGCATATTTCTACAAAAGTCTAGATTCGAACTTAAACTCTAAATTTAGTTAACAAATCGGCCAATTATTAATTTCATTTTAACATTTTTTCAACCCAGTTGGAAATATTTAAATTTTTAGTAATGAAAATTGATAGATTCTAATACATTTTTTTGAAATACGACTACGTGATATTTAAATTCTTAAATCAATAATGGTAATGTTTTCAACTAATAAAAGTCTAAAAAGGGGAATAAATCCCATCCCCGAAGTGCCAATCGGGCTCGAATTCCGTACCAGTATTACAGTGAACGATCAATAGACCAAATTAAACTTTTTTTTTTAATGTAATATGTAGATTTAATTCTTATATAAATGCCTTGTGGTAACTGAAAAATGAAGAAACTCTCTATTTTCAAATAAATACTTTTTTAGACAGTTGATAACAATTATTTATAGAAGTGATAACTGTCACAATTTTAACATCACAAAATATCTCAAGTAAGAAGCATTTATAATGACTAACTGTTAATAATTGTCGTTCAGCCGATTGTTTATTTTTACATGAATTAATTTAATTAATGCGATGTTGTTCTATTAAATTATTTATGAATGCAATGGCTTGTCCAGGCCGCCGCGGGCCCGTCAGCCGCCCTTGTGCAAACTCTAAGATAACGCCCTTTTCAAATCCAATTAAAATCACAACATTTTGATAAAGAAACGACTTTTCAATAAAAAGTGGAAATTAGGAGAAAAAAACACAAATTTCAAATTTATACTAAGAAGTTTGATAAAAAAAGTCGAAATTTAAAGAAAAAAATCTTAGATTTTGTAAAAAAAAATGTCAAATTTTTGACAATTTATTGGAAAAAATGGAGATTTCTTGGAAAATTTGAAATATCAGGTGTTTTTTCTGGAATTTCACTTATACACTTTTTAAATGTTCGATATTTTAATGGATATTTCAAATATTTCAAAGATGTTCAATTCCTCACAACAATTTCTTAACTATTTATTCTATCATTTAAACTTCAAACAGTTCGACTTCAAACTTCAAACTCGGAATTTTGACTTCAAACTCGAAAATAAATTACTTTTAAAATATGGTTTTCGATTTTTTTCCTCATCTTTACCTTGAAATCCGAAAATTTCGTGTTTAGAATTTTCAGATTCGTGGTTAATGATTTTGATCCTAAAATTGGCTTTTTCTTTAATTCGACAAAATATAATCTTTTTCTTTTTCTGTGACCTAATTGATTTCTTATTTTCAACATGGGGCTTTGTAATCACAAGAAAAAAAGAAATAGTATATTAGATACCGAGGTGGAAAGTGTTTCATTCTTGTCGAAAGAAAAGAATGGTTAACCGAAGCGCGTTGCGCCGAGGTAAACCATTTCTCCAAACAAGAATGAAACTTTTCACTGAGGTTTGTATACTATTTTTTTTACAACCATACCTTTCAAATACAAGTGACGGTTTTTGTAACAAATATAATTACGTGAAAAATTATAAACTAGGATCCCTACATACAGGATGTCCCCGTTTTAAGTGCCTTAAATGAAACAAGTGATAGAAAAAATAATTTTAAGGAAAAAGTTTCTTAAGAACATGTATCCGGAAATTCTTAATAAAAAAGATACAAGGTGTTAATAAAAAAAAACTTTTTATTGTTTCATTTTCAAGTTTTCAGAGTTATTTAAATTAAATTTTGCACACATGGTGTGTAGATGAAGAATCATAAAATAAAAGAAAATTAAGTTTCTATCTCAACCACTGGCGGAGTTACGGGTAATCTGTGATATTGTTTTGAAAAAAAGTAGTACGCCACTAAACCAAATGAAATAAAATACAATTTTTGGATAAAGAATTTAATCCTGAAGAAGAGTTTTTCCTTTTTTTTTGGCATTTACTACCTTATATTTTACGTAGGAACTGTTCGAATACAATGTATGCTAGTTTTTAAATAATCACTAACACAAAGAGGGGTAAGTTTAAGATGCTACGACACTGGATAAAATGAAATAAATTAACAGTTTTGGATAAACCTTCTTTCATATTTGTGACTATTGTGACAGAATTTAAATTTTTGGGACTTTCTTTAGTGAAAGGACGAGTGAGAGTGATGTTTTTTCCAAAAGCAACGACATGACGCAACCACTGGCAAAAACGGAAAAATGTCAAGAAATAACTTTTATTCAAAATTAAATATTTTACCCAAAATAGGTATTTTATTTTATTTCTCTAGTGGTGTGCTACGTTTTTCCTACAATAATATAACAGATTGCTCGTAATTTCACCACTGATTGAAATAGAACCTCAGTTTTATTGTATTTTGTGATTCTTTATTCATACAATATGTGTGCAAAATTTAATTTAAATATCTTAGAAAACTTCAAAGTAAAAAAGTAAAAACTTTGTTTTTTGATTCAAATTTCAACACTTTGTATCTTTTTTACTAAGAGTTTCCGGATACATGTTTATAGCAAACCTTTTGCTTAAAATTGTTTTTTCTAACACCTGTTTTATTTAAGGCACTGAAAACGTGGACACCCTGTATAAAGAAAATGCCAAGTTGACATTTTGACAATGGCTACTATGTTATATGAAACAAACAAACTTAAAATTACATTTTTTGATAGATTGTCATCAAAGACAATGAGCGATTCTGAAGAAATCCTTTGTATTTCTCCGCAACTAAGAGAGGCAGCTGAAAGATTGGAAAAAATTTTGTTACCTAAGAAAAGTGGTGCAAGGTACAATAAAAGATTTTTTTCAAACAAACATTTTGTTTATTTGATGAATGTTGACATTTACCTGGGTGGAAAGAAACATTTACCCGGGTGGAAAGTGCTAACTTTCCACCTGGGTAAACGTCACTTTCCGCCTGGCGGTATGAAATATGTTACTTTCAAACCTTATTTTAGTTTGAAATGTCAACATTAGATCTATGGTTGTAAATAAAAATATTAAAAACCTTAATTTTGAAATTTCACCTTTCTTGCAATCTCTACTCTTTTTATTTTAAATATTTTCTGGAAACTCACTGTCCTTTTATCCTTTTCAGTATCTTTTCTCAAGGTTTCGAACTTTTTGAGATCACTCCTATAGTAGAGTTAAAAATATACGATCAGGGACTGAGAGTCGAACCTAGGACCGTCACGTTGCAGGCCAGGCTCCTCTAACCACGGAGACATCGCCACCACTACTTTCAACTCTACTCATTCACATAATGTACCCTCTCGGTATTCGCTGTCTGCTACAACTCGGCCATTCCTGACAACACAGCCGTCCTCGGCTGACGGCCATAATCCCACACCTCGGCAAACATAATACATAAACATAAATGCAATGCTGTTAGGTGGATCCCTAATCCCACTTCTGCAACCGTAGTAGAGTTAAAAATATGTGATCAGCGAGTGGGAGTCGAACCCAGGACCGTCACGTTCCTGGCTCCTCTAACCATGGAGCCATCGCCATCACTATTCTCAACTCTACTCATTCACTTCACATAACGTACCCTCTCGGTATCCGCTATCTGCTTCACACCTAAAATTTCAAATTCGAAAATTCTCAAAATGGAATTTTTTACAAATTTTAAGTTTTTCCAAAAATTACCTTTAAACTTTCCACTTTTTGCAGATTTTTCAAATATTTCTGAATATGTCAAATTTTCTTAATCATATTCAAGATAATATCAAGATTACAGTCAAAATTCTAAAAGTGAAGTTAAAATATGTGTAAAGAAAAGAGATTGGAGTGAAATTTCGAAAGTTTCTCTTAGAAACCAGTAATTTCAACATTTTCTCAAAATACCCTTTTCTAAAATCACGGAAAAGCTTTCAAATTTCTAATTTTAGATCTAAATTCTAAGACAAATTTTGAAATTTCTATTCCAGTTGAAAAAAAAAACAGAACATTAAAATAACATTTTGAAAATTTATTAACTTTATTCTCAAAATTTCGACGATTTTTGAATTAAATTCGAAATAAAGAAAGTAATATCGAGAAATACTCGAAATTTATTAAATAAATAAAAATGAAATAAAATAAATTTAGAATTTTAAAATAAAAAAAATTTGTTTTGAAATAAATTTCAATTTTTAGAAAAAGTAAAAATCTGGAAAGAGAAAACTTAAAATTTTGGATAACAACAAAATTCTCTAACAAATGTCAGATTTCTGATGAAAATTTTGATATTAATGGTAGGATATCAATTTTAAATTCAAATATTCTTTAAATTTTAAATTTTCAGCAAATCGTACTATAAAAAATAAAGAGAAAAATAAAAAAGATTAATTTTAAAACCTGAAATCCAGGGAAAAAGTTTTAAAAAAAGTTATAGAATTAAGCCCTAATCTTCCTTTTTTTTCAAAATTTCATTCAGAGAAGAAACTGATCAAAAAAGAGTCTAGAATTTTTAAGTTTAATTCTGAAATGTTTAAACAATTTAAATATAACATATGCACGAAAATTTCTAATTGAGCAGTAAAAAAACTTAAAATTTATATAAAAGCTCTCTAGTTTACATATGGAAAATTTCGACTTTTTTCCAAATTGTGCCCAAAAAGTCCAACATTTCTGGACAGTCCAGATTTCGCGACTAAAGGGGAAATGTGAAGGGAAAAATATTGAGAAGAAAAGCAGAAAAAACTAAATGTATATAAAAATTTCTAGAATTTGTAGGTTTAAAAGTTAGTTTTTTTTTAAGTTCAATCCACTCGCAAAGGGCAACCTCCTTATGCTTTCAGAGAACCGCCAGTATGATTTTATTAAGAAAAATAAAAAATTACAGAATTTTAAATAAAAGTAAAAAAGATTTCCAAAAAATCGAATTTTTAGAAAAAAGTCAAAATTTTAGATGAAAAAACTAAAAATAAAGTCAAGATTTAAGGTAAAGTAAAATTTGAAAGTTTCAATTCAGAATTCGGAGAAAAATAACAAATTTTTGAAAAAAGATCCCGAAATGTATCATATACATATACATGTATGGTGCAACAAAAATCTACAACATTTTGAGTTTCCTCTCAAAATTTTAACTTTACTAGCGAAATTTCCACCTGTTTCTTACCTTGATTTTTAAACTTGAAGGTGTAAATTATTAGAAAAAACATCTAGATTTTCAGGTTGAATTCGAAATGTTTCTTGAAATTTTGGACTTTTAAAATCGTGATTGCTGGCATTTTAAAACATTATAATCTAGAGACTTCAAAATTTTTAGAGAAAGCTGAATAGAGGTTTATCCAGAAATTTCGAAAACTTCTTTTGTAATAAACCTGGTTTATTTTAAATTTTGCGTTTTTTCTTAAAATTTAACTTTAAGCTTCTAATTTTGTTTCTGTTTTTTTACCTAATCGGCTTCAAACTGAAAATATTAGTTTATAGCGAAGTAGAAATAAAATACTCAACTCGAAATTTTGTGATTGTTTCCTTATAAATAAATATGAAGTTTTTTCTTAAAATGTTCATATTAATTTGGAAATTTAGTCTTTTTACTATAATGTTGTGGATATTCGATGAAGATGGAAATTTGAAAAAAAATTGAAGCTAAAAACATATTTTAAACTGCCTCTTCCATCCTATAAAATAAAGAAGTTGTTAAGATGTCATAATTTAAGAAATGTTGCTATTGGAGGGAAAATTTGGGAATTCGAGCATAGACAATCAGTAAAATTGATTTCTTTGTCCTGAATCGTAAAGAAAAATTGTGAAATTGTAGCTAGGTAATCTTTCACCTACACGCGGCGGCCCTGGGCTTTCACATTCACAAGTGGTCTCAAGCATGAGGATCAAATTTGATCTGCGCTATATGTTTCAATTAAGTAACGTTTTTTATTTCATAAAAATTAATATTAAATAGGTCCTGTTTTTACCTGTTTTTACATAAATTATTTTCAGAAATCAGGAGATAAGGTCAATTCTTACAAATTTTGAACTACATATATCATTAAGACCGCTAGACCAAATATTACAAAAAAAAATTCCGAATAATTAAGGGTAGATCTTTCAAATGTTGCATCACTTAATTAAAACTTGATTTTTCTTTACTCTAAATCCCCTATTTTGATATATTTTTTTGATCATCGACTAGCGATATTTACGTTAGTCCGTGATACAATAATAACAAATTGAATTGCATGATTTATAGAAATCAATATTTTTTATACATTAGTCCTAGTGATGCACAAAGCAAGACTTCTTCATCTTACTACCTAACTTCTTGTCTTGTCTTGCTGAGAAAGACAAGAAGTTGTTTTACTTCTTGTATTGCCACTTTCTTGCTGATTTGATTCTTGTTTTGATAGCAAGAGTGTTGCTTTTTCTTGTTCTTGCTGGCTTGTTCGTTTTGCGCATGAGCAATAACAAAATAAATTCAGAATTAATTTCAATACGATCAATTTTAAAAGTACATAGTAGTGATGTAACGAATATTCGCATTCGCGTTCGCGAATATTCGCATGTTTTTTTATATTTGCATTCGCATTCCCACTCGCAAGAAATTATGCGAATATATTGCGAATGTATTTGGCAATAAAACGGGATATTATTGATGGAGTAACAATGCAACTGCTAAGGCAGGGTTTCTTAAACTGGAATTCATGGACCTTTGAGGCATCTATATTATGAGTTTGGGGGTCCATTGATAGTGTAGCTAACAACTAATGTGGTAATTACCCAGTCAAATCTAATAAAAAGTATTTTTTAATTCTCATTTTTTTCCTTTCTTCCTTCTCTTCTTTTTAAATTTTCTTTCTTATTAACTAGAATAGGGCACTAGGGGTTCTCCCTTGATTCATAAAACCAACTGCAAATTTATATTCTCAACTACGGGACCCTTAACAAAAAATTTTTATTTGTTCCTTTCTTTGAAATTTCGACTTTTTTTTAAAAATATTCATCCTTTTTCACAAGATTTCTTTTTTTCTTTTGAAATTTCGAATAAAACCTAAAATTCGAGCTCTTTTATCTAAACTGGCTTTTTTAAAATTGCAAATTTTTAACTCAAAATTCGTCGCTTTTCTTTCTTCAAAATTTCGTCATTTCTCAAAATTTGACTTTTTCTGAAAATATCATTTTTTTTTAATTCGTCCTGCAAATTTCACCTTTATACCAAACTTTGCTTTTTTTTTAAAATTTGATAGCTCTTTTGATAAAAAAGTAAAAATATTTATAATAATACTTACTTGAAAATTTTGAAAAATATATTTTAAAAGTGTTGAATTTTTGCAAAAAGACAAGAATTCCAGAAAAGCTAATTTCTCAAAGTTTCGACTATATCTCAACAGCGGATATTCTCTGACATCACAGTGAGGCAAAGGGCAGCTGGTCCTTCACTCAGGCAGCCATTAAAAAATAAATATTGTTACGTGCGTTATCGGTTCGAATTGATACACGTGATGGATTTATTCCCACTTTATTACTGAACTCAACTTGAATCACCACAATTTACAATTAACTCACTTCTACTAACTTACTAATTGCACTGATTCTAACTGACTGACTCGAGGGAAAACTGACCGCCTTTTTATAGTTTCGGCCCGCGTTCTTCCAGAACTTTCGGCAGATAAGGCTTATCGAATGCCGAAATTTCTGGAACGCTTATCTGCCGTTTGTTTCGTTATCGCGGCCGCTTTCCCCTTATCAGAACCTTCTAGAAACCTTTTTTATTTACTAAATTCTACAATTCTATCCTAAATCCTATTTCATCTATTTACATTGCGTTACACTGCCTCCCCCTTAGAAATGATCGTCCCGATCAGTTCCAATCAGTCACTTCGCCACTAAATTTGCATAGTCTGTTCAGGTGCACCACTTTCATTTTACTCCTGGAGCTACGCTGGATCCTGTATACCAAATCGTTGATCCTCTTCAGCACTTTGTACGGCCCTTCCCAAGATGGCGTAAACTTTGGCGAAACTCCTTTCTTTCGCTGAGGGTTGTATAGCCATACCAATTCGCCCTCACTGAAACCACCATGATTGGCACTCACGTCATACGTGGCCTTCATCCGGTCCGTCGCCAAGTTGATCTTCGTCCGCACCAGAGCATGCGTCTCCAGTATCGCTTCCCTCAAGTCATCTACGAAACCCATCGTTTCCCTGGGGACCTCCCTTGGTGATCCAAACACCAAGTCACACGGAAGCCGCAGTTCCCTCCCGAAGATCACTTTTGCCGGAGTCTGACTTGTAGTTTCATGAATTGCCGCGCGATAGGCCATCAGGAACAGTGGTAGATGTCGGTCCCAGTCGGTCTGATGTTTGGAAACGACCTTCGAAAGATGTTCCTCTAAGGTCCTGTTAAATCTCTCCACCATTCCGTCAGACTGTGGATGAAGAGGTGTTGTTCGAGTTTTCCTTATTCCAAGAAGACGACACACCTCTTGGAAAACCCCCGATTCAAAGTTCCTTCCCTGGTCCGAGTGTAGTTCAAAGGGAACACCAAATCGACAGATGAAGTTGTCCACAAGAACCCTTGCGACTGTGGTGGCTTCCTGGTTCGGGATGGCATAAGCTTCAGGCCATTTACTGAAATAATCCATGGCCACCAGGATGTACTTGTTTCCATCGTCTGAAACTGGGAATGGTCCTGCCACATCGATTGCAATTCTTTCAAATGGAGCTCCCACATTATATTGCTTCAGGGCCCCTTTGGTTCTCGTACGGGGACCCTTGGATGCAGCACAGGTGACACATTTCCGACACCACCGCTCGACGTCCTCCCTGCAGTTAACCCAATAAAACCGTTTTCGAACCTTCTCCAGGGTCTTGTTCATCCCTAGATGTCCACCAGAGGTCCCATTGTGCACCTCCCACAAGACCTGTGGAATCTTCTCCTGAGGCACCACCAACTGCAAGTTGACACGCTTTCCATCAGCGCTTTCCCATGCTCTCTTCAGTACCCCGTCCTCGACCTGGAGGGATTTCCATTGAGCCCACAAATTCTTAAGAGCTGGACTTCTGTCGGAAACCTCTTGCCATTCCGGTCTGTCTCCAGCTTCTTTCCATTCCAATATGGGTCCGATATCAGCGTCGCTCCTCTGTAGCTTCCGAAGGCCTTCAACAGTCCATTCGTCTTCTGGCTGGACAGAAGTGACCCTTATATCCACCATGTCCTCATGGTCCTCAACTCGTTTGCAGTGTTTGCAATCACCACAAGGTCTTCTGGACAAAGCGTCAGCGTTGTTATGCTGTCGACCCGGTCTATGATGCACCTTGAAGTGATACTGCTGAAGCCTTTCTAACCATCTAGCCGTCTGTCCCTCCGCGTTCTTCATTCGGAGTAACCAAGAAAGTGCCGAATGATTTGTCCTGATAAGGAATTCTTGCCCATACAAGTACTTGTGGAAGTGTTCCACGGCCTTCACTATCGCAAGAAGTTCCTTCCTGGTGGTGCAATAGTTCCTCTCCGGCTTCGTCAGGATCTTGCTGTAATATTCGATGACTCTTTCTTCACCGTCTTGAACTTGGGACAGCACAGCCCCAATGCCGACGTTACTGGCATCAGTGTCTAACACGAACTTCCCATTCTGCTGAGGATACGCCAAGATAGGGCTTGTACATAAGGCGGACTTCAATTTTCGGAAAGCGGTATCACAGTCTGGAGTCCAGACGTACGGCATTCTTCCTTTAGTTAGTCGGTGCAACGGCGCAGCGATGATGGCGAAGCCTTTCACAAATCTCCTGTAATAGATGCATAACCCAAGAAACTTCCTTAGTTCATGTTTATCTTTGGGTTTTGGCCAGTCACAGATTGCTTGAGTATCGTGTGCCACAGTAACCTTGACTCCTGTGTCCACTGTTGCCTGTACATTTCTTCCATCCACGCTGGCTTCCACCATCAAACTCTCCTTGGTCCTTTTTATCTGTTTGATTGGAAGAGTTTTGACGACTGGTTTCTTGACATTAGCTAGTGAGTTCATCTTCTCGACGTGTTGTTTTCTTACTGTGATGCTTGTCGACTTCTTGGGGGTTGACCTGCAGTTCTTTTTGATGTGTCCCGGTTTGCCACAGCCGTAACATGTAATGCTTCTGCTGGAACTGCCTTTAAGGGTTCCCACCAGTTCCTGAATGCTCGCGTCGATTTTCTTCAAGTTAGTGTTCATGCTCCCGTCCATTTTCTTCATGTTCGCGTTCATTTCCTTCATGCTGGTGTTTATGTTTGCGAGATCAGTGTCATTCGCAGCCTCTTCGATGTCAACTTTCCTAATTCTTCGTGACGCCCCTGGCTCTGAAACCTTATAAGCAGCTTCAACCTCCAAGGCTCTAATCAGTGCCTCCCTTGATGTTCGTACGTTTGACAGGCGTATCACTCTCTGAACTTCCGGGTCTCTTATTCCTTCTATGAAGATTCTAACTGCGTGGAGTTCCAGGAAGTCGGTTGGTGCTGTTGGATAGGCAATGTACGCCAATCTTCTAACGTCAGCCTCGAATTCTTGCAGCGTTTCTCCACTTTTCTGTCTTCTTACTAGCAGCTGCGACTGGACAACTTGCTGCAAATGTTGGTCCCCAAATCTCAGCTCTAAAGCCCTAACTAGATCTTCATAATTGGCTTGTTCTTGATCCGATAGAGTTCGGAGTAATTCCAGAGCATCTCCGCGCAGGGATACCACTAATGAGGTTGCCTTTGCTTCCTCCGTCCACTGATTGGCCTTAGCAGCAGCTTCGAACTGTTTTCTGTAGGTGTGGAAGGATGTTTTTCCGTCATAGGTTGGAGGTTTTACCTTTTGGGAAGAACTAGCAGGTACACTTTCGGATTCGTGTTGTATGACTTGTCCACTTAGCAACTTCTTCATGTTTTTTTCGATGTTGCTAATCCTCTTCTGTGTTGTATTTTCCAAATCAAGAAGCTTGCTGTTGAATTCTTCTTCGACTTCCCCAATTTCTTCCCTAACTTCGCCAATCTCTTCTTGCATTTCTTCTCGCATTCCTGTAATTTGTTCTTTCACTTTTTGTTTCATTTTTTCAGTTATATTTGCTAGTAGACTATGCAATTCTTGTTTTTCTTGTCGTCTTCCTTCTTTGTCTTGTCGTCTTCGTTCTTCCTCCTGTTCTTTTTCTTGTCGTCTTTCTTCTTTGTCTTGTCGTCTTCGTTCTTCCTCCTGTTCTTTTTCTTGTCGTCTTCGTTCTTCCTCCTGTTCTTTTTCTTGTCGTCTTCGTTCTTCCTCCTGTTCTTTTTCTTGTCGTCTTCGTTCTTCCTCCTGTTCTTTTTCTTGTCGTCTTCGTTCTTCTTCCTGTTCTTTTTCTTGTCGTCTTCGTTCTTCTTCCTGTTCTTTTTCCTGTCGTCTTCGTTCTTGCTTCTGTTCTTTCTCCTGCCGTCTTCGTTCTTCATCTTGTCGTCTTCGTTCTTCATCGTGTTCTTTAAACATTGCGAATAACGTTTGCATTTGTTGTTCCATTTTGGCCGATTTTAATCTCGTATCCATAAGCGTATTTGAATGTTCACGAATTTATTTGACGCGCCTCGTATAACTATTTAACAGTTTAAAAGGTCCGAGATAACGTCAACTACGACACCTGGCACGAATTTTTTTTCGAGTAATAAAGCACAATCCACGAACAATCCCGCTTCTGACACCAAATGTTACGTGCGTTATCGGTTCGAATTGATACACGTGATGGATTTATTCCCACTTTATTACTGAACTCAACTTGAATCACCACAATTTACAATTAACTCACTTCTACTAACTTACTAATTGCACTGATTCTAACTGACTGACTCGAGGGAAAACTGACCGCCTTTTTATAGTTTCGGCCCGCGTTCTTCCAGAACTTTCGGCAGATAAGGCTTATCGAATGCCGAAATTTCTGGAACGCTTATCTGCCGTTTGTTTCGTTATCGCGGCCGCTTTCCCCTTATCAGAACCTTCTAGAAACCTTTTTTATTTACTAAATTCTACAATTCTATCCTAAATCCTATTTCATCTATTTACATTGCGTTACAATATGAAGTCGGAAAATTTCGAGATTTTTTTCTTGATATATCGACTTTTTTTGTAAAATTTTCCTCAAAATTCTCCCATTTTTCGAAATTTCGTCAAAATTTGACTTTTTTCTCAAAATTCCGATCTTTTTCTCAAAATGCCGATTTTTTCTCGATATTTTCATTTTTCTATCAAAATTTGTTTGGGTTTTTGGAACTTTCGATTTTTACCTCGAAAATCATCTTTTTCTCTAAATTTTAATATTTTTCAAATTTTTCCAAAAGGTCAAGTTTTTATATTAAATTGATTTCCTGAAAATGCTCAATTTATTCCAAATATGTTTTTTTTTATTTTATAATTCGACTTTTTCTTAATTACGACCATAAATTCGAATTTTGAGAAAGTAGAATTTTGAACTCAAAAATTTTACTTTTTTCTCAAAATTGGACTGCACTGAAGTTTTTAAATATTTTACACAAAATTCGGCCTTTTTCTCTAAATTTTGACTGCCGGAAATTTCAACCTATTTCTCAAAATTCGTTCTATTCTTGAAGTTTCGACTATATGTTTTATGCTACCAGAATTTTCTACTTAAAATTCAGCTTTTTATTTAAAATTCGACTTTTTATCAAAATTCGTTTATTTTTGTTAAACTGGATTAAAATTTTGCTAAAAACATAACAACTTTGAAAATCGTATTTCTGCAAAGTATAGAGAAAAATATTTCTTCTAAATTTCGAGAATATGTCAAAATTTAAATGAAAATATAAATTTTAAGAGATGCATTGTTAGAAACTGGATTTTTTCTCCAAATTTAATTTATTTTGAAAATTTAGATTTTTCTCACAATGTTTTCTAAGTGCCAGTGAAAAAGATAAACATTCGCATTCGCATTCGCGAATGTTGGAAATGAATATTCGCATTCGCATTCGCGAATGTGGGAAAACCAACATTCGTTACATCCCTAGTACATAGTATATAACGTGTATAAAAGATGTCAAGACAAAAGAAAAAAGTAAACTGGAGATGTGGACTCTCAAGACGAAAACCCACTCAAAATTTATACAAAAAATCGAAGTTTTTAATAAGAATCCAAATTTCGAAAAAAAATATAAATAAAAAATAATTTCTTTTAACTTTGTTTTAAATTTTTACTGGAAATTTTGAGAAAAAAGTTGATATTTAGAGAAAAACATTGCAAATTAAAAACATTGTTTAAGTAATAATTTTGTGTTTTTTCCTGAAATATCTACCTTATTCGCGAAATCTGAAGTTCAAATTTCAGTTTATTCTTAAAATTTCAATTTTTCGATCAAAATTTTAGATTTTTCCGGAAAAACTCATTTTTTTAACAAAGATTCTAAAAATTATAAATTGCGAAAAAATACTCAACGTTTAAATATTTTATTTAGACATGGTAGGCATGGTATTTCTAATTTTTCGAAATTTGACGACTTTTAAGTTAAAATTTTCACTTTAAAGTGGAATTTTTTGATGTTACACTTAAATTTTAGATTAAGATTTCTGGCAAAAATAAAAATTTCTTGAAAATTTAAAATCTATCAAAAAAATTAAAAATAAAAAATCGGAGATTTTACGTGGAAACTGGAAATATCCGGATTTTTTAAACATTTTTAATTTTTCTCACATTTTGAATTTTCGACTTAAAATTAGTGTAATGTTTTTACTTACTTTTCAGAGTCGACGTTGAGCAAAAGTTCAAAATTTCAGAAAAAAAATCATCATTTTGGGCAAAATTAATTTTTTTCTTGAATTTTGGATACTTAGATAATGTAATTTTAAGAAAAAACTTAACATTGAACTTTTTCTTTTAATTATGATGTTTTCTGGAGTTTCGATGTTTTCCAAATTTTAATTTAAGAGGGGTCCCCAGAATTTATTACTTGTGAAGGGATTGTGTATCTAAAAGGTTTAAAAGTTTATTTTAGGGAAATATTGAAAAAAGCAAAAATCTTGCTTCTTGATAATTTTTTGACAAGAAATCTTGCTCTCGCTAAAAGAACTTCTTGTCTTGTCTTGTTCTTGTTTACAAATTTTTTTTATTGTTCTTGAAGCAAGAACAAAAAAAAGCATGACAAATTCGTGAAACACTAATTAGTCCTATCGTTTATACGTATTTAGCGTATTGCAATGACTGAAAAACACGAACGGGACAATATTATCTTAAATTAAAAAAAAAACAAATTGCTTGTTTGACAAGAAAATCTACAGCAGTTAAGAGATTGTTCTCGTCGGAACAAGTAAAAAAATAAGAAAATTCGATGATGCGATTGAAATGGAAAATTGAAAACATATCAAAGCTGTTGCACTTCATTCAGCAGGACCTATAGCATATACTAGATTACTTTTAAAGAAAAGATATCCATTTCCAGCTGCTTCCTCCCTTCGTTCTTGGACTAAAAAAATTAAGATGCATACTGGCATATTAAAATCAGTCATTGATGTTATAAAGTTCAAGGAAATGAGCGATAAGCAGAAAATGTGTTGTCTTTCTTATGACAACATGAAAGTGTAATGATAGGTGTAATGATAGTAATGATAAAACTTTGGTTCCTGTAACTTATGTACAAATTGTAATGATGAGAGGATTATTGTGTACAGGATATATTTCTTCCAGGATTGGACCGTGTCAAAGAACTACTAAAAGTGGTCGACGTTTCGCCCACCAGCGAGCTTTTTCAGGAACAAAGAAAAGAAACGATAAATAAAAAGAGAAATATAAGGGAATATGCAAAAATGAAAGAATGAAAAGGCCAATTTCATTCTTTCATCAGAGGGCATCTTCAGGAAGAAAGAAAAGAAACAATAAATAAAAAGAGAAATATAAGGAAATATGCAAAAATGAAAGAATGAAAAGGCCAATTTCATTCTTTCATTTTTGCATATTCCCTTATATTTTTCTTTTTATTTATTGTTTCTTTTCTGTGTTCCTGAAGAAGCCCTCTACGATGATGGGCGAAACGTCGAACACTTTTAGTAGGTTGACACCTCCGAATCCCGGAAGAAGTATATCCTGCACTGACTCTGGCCGTGGAAGCCTTCGTTATCGGATTATTGTGTAATTGGAAACAACCAATTTTTTATGACTTTAACACAAAGATGACGAAATTTATTTGAATTAAAAAGTGTTATTGAAGAAGGAAGTAATTGTAATATTTGATTAAATGGTCTTTTTAGAGTCTGTTTTTTTGAGGATTTTATGTGTTAAGTGAAGTAGTGATCTGGGAGGAATAAATTCTATTCAGAAAGTTTCTGCAAAATTGAGTAATTTTTTCTAGTCTATTTATGACACTGGTTTGAGTTCTATTGATTGAATTCTGGTATGAAGAGAAAAGCGGGAAACAAATCAAGAGTGACAGAGAGAGAGAGAAAGAGAGAGAGAGAGAGAGAGAGAGAGAGAGAGAGAGAGAGAGAGAGAGAGAGAGGAGAGAGAGAGAGAGAGGAGAGAGAGAGAGAGACAGAGACAGAGAGAGAGAGAGACAGAGAGAGAAAGAGAGAGAGAGAGAGAGAAAAGTAAGTAAGACTGAATGAACATTTATGAATTTGTTTATTACGAAAAATCACCACTTCTATTATTTCCAAGTTTGGGCTCCATTTTCTCGTAACATTATCCTCACGACATTGTTAGCTCAACGCTTTTAACATAGAAACCTGTATGTTATGTGACGTATGTTTCAATTAGGAAAACAACAAAAGGACACACACGGAATAGGAGAATAGTCTAGTCACTTAAAAATACTTTGAGAACCTCTGAGTACAAACTAACTAACAAACACACACCGATCACCGGGTAACAAATTGTAACATAATTTCTGTTTAACGGAATGGACTGGTCCTTGGTTATCTTCAAAAATTGAAATACAGAACTTGTCCCCTGAAACCAAGAAAGATTATAAAACATAACAAAGGTTGCTCTAACGCGTTTCGACAGCCTGTTCTGTATTTCAATTTTTATAATTTCTGTTGAGTTTGGTTTTTGAGCTGTTTTAGAGTTAAACAGTCATGCTGATTTCAAAACTGCAGTTAGTTTTCTTCTATTACGTCAAGTTTTTTCCTACACCTATATAGAGGTATTATACTTTCGATCAAGAGGAGGTGCGTTTATACGATATTTTCGAAGTTTATTTAGTGATGATGGAAACGTGTATTGCTATAAGGTATATGATTTAATAAAAATGTGGGGAATTTCATCCTAAAATGAAACTAATTATGAGTTTTCATTGACAACTCAAATCGAAGGTTGAAATGTGCTCTCCTCCGCACAAGGGATATTTATTTGGTGAAGTCTTAACAAACTACTCAGTTTGTTTACGTGAACAATATGAAGACATAAAGAGTTACTAACTTGTGGCGATATCACATGTACCAGTGAATCATCTGTATTGATCTTCCTGCATTTTCCTTGGCCAGTAAGGCAGATATACTAAGGATACCCGTTTTTTGTGTATGTGGAACAACAGATCTCATGAAAACCATTGGGAGCAGTGAAATTGACCACCAAGCTGTGAACTAAAATCTAGCGATTTAAGCATTCTAATATTTCATGTGTATAAAACAGGACCTCATGAAGCAATTTGTTACTCCTATGTCAATTTAAATAGATTGTTTCAAGTATCTACTGTGGCATTTCCCAAACTGTCCTTTGAAAAGATAAAGGTCAAGGTCTGGATTCTGGATTCGTTGTGGGTTGCCTAAATTATAGGCCAGCACTTAGGCCACCCTTTCCGGGCCCATTGTGCTATTCCCGTGATTGAGGTGTCCTTGGTCATTCATTCAGCCACTCAACCTTGTTGAGAAACTGAAGAACGTCCCTTCGATGCGCCTCTCTCAAACTGGCCACACTAGGCCAGAAGTCCCCCAGCGTGGATTCTTTGATTGATGCTAGTGCCGGACAGTGACACATCACGTGCTCGACACTCTCATATTCTTCTAAACATCCTCTGCAGCTCGGGTCGTTTATAATTCCCATTCTGTGGAGGTGTTTGTTTAATCGACACTGACCTGTCCATATCCCTACAAGTTTCCTGAGATTATTCCTTGAGAGTAGTAGGCATAGTTTTGCCCTTTCCCTGCACGGCATTCTAATGAATGCGTGAGTTTGTCAGCATGTTGTTATTAATGCCCATAAGGCTTTGTGTTTACGATAAATTTCTTCGTTAAGTAGATATCTTACGGTTGATCTCGCCAGGGGAAGGGTTAGTTCTGGTCCAACGAATTGTCCCTCCGAACCCTTCCTCGCCAGTTTGTCAGAGCGTTCGTTTCCCTCTTTTTTAGAATGTGCGTTGATCCATATTAGATCAATTGCATTCTCTTGTGATAGACGTTCTAAAGCTAGGTGACAGTTCCATACCAGCACTGAGTTTGTTTTCACATTCCTTAGGGTCTTAAGGGCTGCCTGGCTGTCCGCCTTTATTTAAATATATTTTCCTGTAATGTTTAGTTGCGTCATTTGTTCGGCGCTATATAAAATTACCAACATCTCCGCTTGAAAGATTGTTGAGTATTTTTCTAACTTAATACTTACATTTAGGTTCAGGTCGTCCGAGAAGATTCCTGTTCCAGTGCCCGTATTTGTTTTCGATCCATCCGTGTATATACTTACGTCTGGTATCCTTGCTTGTACTTCATCCATTTTTATACGGTAGGATTTTGTGAAGTTATATTTCACCGGTAAATGGTCTATCGGCGCACCCAGAATAGGTGCCTTTTGGAGCGCCTCCTCCATTATGCGCCGGTGACCCACCATTTTACCTACCGTATTCCACATTCCTCCTGCTCGCAAACGGAGAGCAGAAGCCTGTGCCGCCCCCTCAAAAAATATATCGAGAGGTGGCAGGCACAAGATCGCCTCCATTGCTGCTGTTGAAGTGGATTTCATTGCTCCTATCACTGCCAGACACGCTAGTCTCTGGATGTGATTTAGCTTTTGTTTCATTGTGGTGCACTTTGTCTTTGCCCACCAAACTATAACTCCGTAGCTAACAATTGGTCTGATGACTGCCGTGTATAGCCAAAAGGTCATCTTAGGGGATAACCCCCAAGACCTCCCGATGGCCCCACGGCATTGCCAGAAGATCTTGTAAGCTTACCAAGGTATTTTACTCGATTTGACAAACCGAGTTGGGTTCCCATGAGTTTGGGAAATTTTAGTCGTGCTAATTTCCTTTTATTCGTGAAAAGAACCATTTCCGTCTTTGCAGGATTTGCTGCTAGGGAATGTTCTTTACACTATTTCTCGACTATAGGCGTCTTGCATTAACTGGAAGAGTACTCCCTCGTGTTTACCTGAAAGCAGAATGGTTATATCATCTGCGTGCCAATTGTATAGACCCCGGTCATTGAGTTTTCGGATAAGATCATCCGCTATGATTAACCATATAAGGGGGGATAATACAACCCCTTGCGGACATCCCTTACTTACGATTCCTCTGACCGTATAGTCTCCTACTGTAACTTGTATTGCTCGCCACTCAAGTATATGTCGTATGAGTTCCCGCAAGGCGGGTTCAATACCACTATGCTCAAGCGCCAGAGAAATGCTATTGAAGTTAGGTCTATCAAAGGCACCTTCTATGTCCAGAAATACACCCAGGGTGTGTTCTTTTACTTCTAGCGATCTCTCGATCCTGCTAACTACTGAATGTAGCGCAGTTTCGGTAGATCTGCCGGAAATAAAAGGATGTTGATTTGAATGTAAGGGGTAGTGTATATCGAGGCTATCCCTTATATGTCTGTCGCACAACCTCTCCAACGTCTTCAGTAGGAAAGACATTAGGCTGATTGGGCGACATGATTTAGCCTCACTTTGAGGATTACCCGGTTTTGGAATAAAAATTACTTTGACTTCCCTCCATTTCCGGGGTATGTATTTAAAGGCAATACACGCCCTGAAAATTTGCACCATGTATTTTTGTATCCACACTATTCCCCACTGAAGCAGGGCAGGGTAGATAGCATTCAACCCGGGCGATTTGAAGGGAGCAAACGATTGTATGGCCCAGTTTACTTTTGTGTCATTTACCATCTGAACAGCCAGCTCCCAGTCCCTATTTCTAGGGTGAGAGGCTGAATGCCCTTGCCACTTATGGTCTGGTATAACACGGCATCCAGGAAAGTGCGTGTTTAAGAGCTCTAAAGCTGTTTGTGCGGGTGTACTGGTATATGTACCGTCGGCCCGCTTTATCATGCTTACCTGTTGGTTTGGATCTTTCGAGAGTATCTTTTTCAGTCGGGAAACTGATGTAGTAGACTCTACGTCACTACAGAATTCTCTCCATTTTTCCCTTTATCTCTTGCGAATAAGTTTCTTGTATTGTTTCCGGTGGTTGTGGTAAGCCTCCTAGTCACATACCAGTTTTGTCTTCTTCGCTTTGTTGAAGAGCTTGTTTGCCTGAGATCTGAGTTTTTCGAGTTGCCCGTTCCACCAAGGGGTTTCCCGGGTTTGTCGAAGTTCAGTTCTCATTGGACAAGCCTTCTCATATGCTGTAATGATATTTTTTCGCACTAAAGTGACGTATTTTTCGATCAGTTCAACTGTTCCGATTCTCTGTGGGGTTTCTACAGTCCCTAGGAGCCTTTCCAGATGGGTATTGTAGTCCTCCCTGTTGGTGCTTCTAGGATTCCTGTACGGTTTGGGTTCCAACCTGCAACATAAAATATTGAATTTTATATATTGATGGTCAGACATTGTTGCATCCTTAGATACATGCCAGCCATTTATAATTTTAGTAATACTTATAGACGCCAGGGTGATGTCAATAACACTCTGGCATCTGGAGGTAGCAAAGGTAGCTTCACTGCCTCTATTGAATATATCTAATTTGGTACTACTTAAATATTGTAGTAAAGATGTACCTTAAGGGTTGTTTGTTTCGCTCCCCCAAGCTGTATGGTGGGCGTTTGTGTCACATCCAATTATAAGATCTACATTACCTGCCTCACAAAAGTCGATCGGTCCTGCCATTTCCTCGGAGGGTGGTGGTCCTTTCGAATCTATTGGTAGGTAGGTCGATGCTATTACAATTGATATTTTCCCTTTTTGACGCGCAAGTTCTACTCGGAGAGCTCTTTGATCTCCGGAGCAGAATTGGGGTAGGATATTTGCTTGCAGTAGTTTCGGGACATATATGACAGCTCTTGGCTTGTCCCCATTTTTGAGGTAAAAAACTGTTCCACTTAATTTGCCTAAACCGCAGACTATATTGTTATATATCCACGGTTCTTGTATAAGGGCTATAATTTCCCCATGTCTGTCGAGAAAACGACATAGGTTAGCAGTCGCCGCTCGACAGTGTTGGAGGTTTATTTGTATAAAGCCTACACCACTCCCAGAAGCCATGGCTACCAGAACGGCACAGACATTCAGTTCTTGCCCCCCCAGTTTCAAGCAACGAACGCCCGGTTTCCCGGGTTTTCTAGTTTCCTAAAGCTGGGGGTGGCTGTGTTATCTCCGTCCCTGGGTCGGGGGGGCAACGGCCCCTCTATCTCCATAGAGGACGGAGGCCCCACCTCCCGACTCAGCGACGAGGATGAGTAGTGAAGTTTTGTCCTTAGGGAAGAGAAGAGGTGACTCACCCTTCCCTGGCGTTCTTCTAAAGTTTTCCGGGTGCTTTCCCCAACTCCGAAAACAAGGATTGTACCCTTAGGTTCCTCCTTGCTGGCGCTGTGGAAAACAACCCAGTTGTTCACTTGGCCCAGGGATTTTGAGCCATCAGTCGACTCAGGATGACCTGCGGATCCTCGGTTGATTCGGGAACCCACAAGGTGGCCTTCGTCAACTTAGGCAGCTGGTCCACTGAAAGAAGGTCCAGATTTGCACTTTCCCATAAAGGGGGGAGCCCCCTAACTGTAGTCCCTAGCCAAGCTAGGGAGTGTTCGTTGTCGCAGAAAAATTTAAGTATTTCCTGCGAGTAAATGCAGTTCTGGAACGTAGGAGGGTTCGCCGGGTGCCGGGACAGTTCAATGTCCAGGAGCTTGGCCCGAAAATCGAAAATAAATTATTATTTGGAAATTTTAAAAAGATGCGCCAAATTTTGAACGTTTCACAGGCCATTCACGCAGGGGCTCTCATGATAATATTTTTGCTAAAATAAGGGAAAACCCATTTTGATGACTTATTTTCTATTATTAATTCGGGCTCTTATTACTTGTGATAATAATTAAACATATTATTTACCAGAAATATTTACAGAAGAATATTACAAATATTTTGAGTTTTTAATTGTTTTTTTTTGGCGTTTTTATGAATTGAGGCGATTTCCTTTATCTACAATAAACAATTTTATTGCAATGTTACTAAATTAGACTGTAGCCTGTCACACTGAATAAATTTTAGCTTTTAATTTCCATTTATAATTTTTTATCTCCATCTTGCCGCATATCGAAAAAAGGTTTAATGTTTTTCCAATTCGATAAAGTTCACTTCGGTCCGTAAATTTTGCCACTTAACGGTAACTATAGTCGATTGATGTAACAAGCTAATGCCTAATATACCGTTGACTAATAAGTGGAAAACATTCAGGAAGTAATTGTACATCAAAAATTAGTATAAACTTATCCTGTAAACTTTTTTTGAAACTATGTAATTAAGATCTTACATAGTTGGAGGTTAGGAAAATGTTATAATTTTTTTTTTTTTTGAAAAACGCAAATCTATTAAAGTGAAAATTAGTGAATTTATTACAAGCATGAACCCCTTCAAGCTTGCAACCCCCATCAATATTACATTTATATTTTCTTATAAATTAATATTAATACTTTCCAAATAAAAATAAAACAAGTTTATGGTCACCAAATCTACTTTATTACATTGTTTACCAGATAATTCGTCGGTTAAAATTGTTTAGCACCAACTAAGTATAAAAGCTCCTCATATGTAATCCAGAAAACAAGTGACCATGGGCCAAATCTGAACCAAGCTGGAAAAAAACCTTTATACAAGGCCCAAAAACCTTCTGCCCGGACACTTTTAGAAAAACACTCCAAAGAGGATTGATATAGTAGTTTTCTAAAAAAAGAGAACACTAAATTAGGGTCAATTGAAACATTAAGATCATTTTTCATTTAACAAGAACTTGATGTTTCACAATATCGAAATTTTTTTAAATTGTTAAATTATTAACAAAATACATCTAGAGCTGTGAAAGTAATTCAAGTAGAGTTATAAAGTCAAAGGAATTTGACCGAAAGCATTAAGTAATTAAATATCCAATTTTCAAGGAAATACATCTGAAGTTCGAAGTTTCTGACCTGCATCTGGAGTAATAAAATTCCCAACCTAAAGCACTAATTTAAAAAAAAAACTCGTTTATAATCGCACATTAAAACTTTTATAGGTATCCTAATTATTCAAATAATAATAATAATATGAATAAAAAAAATCAAAATCAAATATTAAGATTAATCTACTAAGGATGTCAATTTAAAAAAAAAAGTCTTAAAAGGTCAAGAGAATTCATCTACTACTGTAAAGTAGAAGAATATTTTATTAAGAATTCTAAACTGTCAAGAGAATTCGTCTAGAGATCTGAAGTTCCAAGGAACCTTATTTAGAAAATTATCAAAGCTTATTTAGAGCCTCAGACACACCTGCAACTACTAGAAAGCAAACGTAAAAGAAGTATATCTAACAACACACCTTATTAACGATGGTAAGTAGGACCTATGTTTATATAAACTTTTTTTATTAGTTTTGGCTCTACTTTCACCTCCTTAATTTTTGTATCAACTTTTTCCAAACACCCTCCATGTCATCACGAAAATTTAAATTATAATTCTAGAAACTCTGGAATCCTAAAAAAGTGTATCCAAACTTACTTTCCCGTCTTTATCCACTGGCTGATTCATAAAACGAGATTTTATAACGTCTACTGGAGTACAAAGTATTGCCCCCACCAGCCCTGCCACTATACTGGATATAAACCGCACCAGCTGTCCATCTTCCAATTTAGAATGACTAAGGACGTATCTTTTAGTTAAGTCATAGCTGCTAAGGTCTCCAAGCGCCACCAAGGCCGCCCTTGTTGAATTGGGAATGCAACCTGTTAATTAAACCCACATGGACTTTCAAATATTTCAAACGTTGTAAACGAGGATGTACCTCGCCACAAGTCCTCGTATACCGCCTTCAGCGAGTGCTTTCTGAAAGGCATCTACCAAACCGTGAACCCTAGGCGGAAGACCCATGACTTGCCTCTTCCCTTCCATCATCAACTGAACTTTAATGAGTTCGGTGGGGCTGGAGACGAATTGAGCTATGAATCCCCCAGTCGATCCGCCTAAAATATCAGAAGTTACTTCCCACCTAAGAGGATTTTTCAAAACGCACAAAAGGCAGATTTCCACAGGGCGAAATTTTCATCCGGTTTTGCGTGGAATAGCTTCTCTCTTAGAGTCGAGTAAATCGACACCCTTATACCTGAATAGAAGGTATGTTTCAACCAAACGGCGTGCATTCCCTTCCATAGTTTGAACAAACCCTCTTCGTTTACTATGCCGAGGCCAGTTTTAATCATACCCCTATAGGGTTGCTAAGGAAAATGAAAATGGAGGTGTGTCTATTGGGAAAATTTGGAACAAATACCTTAGTCAAAGCGGAATCCTTTTGTAGTTGTTGTTCACCTTGTATTTGCAATCTAGTTTTAATTAGATCAAGGGGATATGTGACTAAAAAATGTGTTCACATCAGATGAGTACTTCCTAATCTAAATAGTGCCAATTGTAATTACTTACATATTTCTGCATTCCAAGCACTAAGAGTAGACAGTAAGTAAACGGCGTAAACGGAATTGACGAAATTAACTTTATCATAATCTGGTAACATGGTTTTTAAATATTTTGTTGCATTTATTAAGTTAAATTTAATGAGAATTTTTTGTTTGTTTTGATGGACTTTATAATTTTGATTGAGTTTTTTACCAAAGTTTTGTCACGTCAAAACGTGAATGAAATGACAATTTTTTCAGATTTTTGACAATATGTGTTTATCAATAAAGTTGTTTCCCATCGCAACACGGAGTGAAACAGTTTAGTTTGATTTTCACGAAAATATATCCAAAGGTTCAACATCAGAATCTTTTTTTCATTCATGTTTTATTGGCATTTTTTTCGCTGGTTACTCCTTCCACAACTTTAGATTTTCAGTAACCTTCTTGGCAATTTCTTATAGATTGCCCCAAGCAGAGATTGGGTTGGATCTTGGTTTGTCAATAGGTGTTTGTACTCAACACTGAAAACCACTTAAAACTATCTATAAACAATATAAAACTAAAGTTTTAATGTTTTAGGCCATTAGAATTATTTCTGACAGGACTACAGGACACACGAAATTCTAGAAAGAAATAAATTTATACTGATTTTCAGACGAGGGACAGAGAATAAAATTGCCCGAAACGTTAAAACTTTAGAATAATCTTGTGGTTAGTTAGTTTTACATCGTATAAATCTTAATATAGTTTTAATTGTTCTTCAGTGTTGTGGATTATCGCAATCTACTCGACCTTTTCCTAACAAATTCTCAAAATTCGTATACAATCTCTATGACATCACCGCTTGAAAATTCAGATCACAAGCTTCTAGCAGTCTCTCGCTCGTTTCACATACCACCTCCTTCTGAGACACAGCCCCGTAAGGTTTGGCATCTTTTCCATGACAGGAAGTCTGCTTTAACTCAGACAACCATTCCTCAGTCGCCGAATCCATCACTGAAACTATCCTGATTGGTATAAAATGATCAATCCCCCACTCCCAAAAAAAGTCTGCCTTCAGTAAATCTTGGATCAGCAAAAAATGTGCTCGGGCTGCCTCCTGCAAAAATCGCGCATATCGTCCTTGGCGAAATAATCCCTCAGTCGAGATCCGGACCACATTTGTAGATGCACGAAATTTTTGTAAACAGGTTATTGACGAGGCAAAAAGTGATTTCGATCGTAAAATGTGTCATAGTCTACTTCCAAGGAAAAGGCTGACATGCTAGCCTTAATGTTTGCTGAAAATTTCAACCTTGATTATCGAAACGCAGAACATCTTATTTTTCCTAAAATCGGTACTTCGATTCCTGAAGTTGTTTTCAGACAACGCACAATCAGAGTTCGACACCTCGAAAGCTTCTGGCCTTGATGGTATCCCCGCTATTGTTCTTAAGAAGTGCGCCCCAGGGTTGACTCCTGTTCTAAGCAAATTGTTCACAACCTCTTACAACAAAAGTGTATTCCCTAACATCTGGAAATCTGCTAGGGTGCAGCCTGTCCCTAAAAAAGGAAAAAGGAAACTGGCTAACAACTATCGCCCTTCATCTTTGTTATCCGTTGTATCTTAAGTCATAGAAAAGGTTATCAACATCGAGATTCTCAGATATCTGGAGGAGAACAGAATCATCACGGACAGGCAATACGATTTTAGACAACAACGCTCTGGCGATCTACTGGCATATGTTACTCATATCTGTAACTCAGCTATGGAAAAACATGGTAAGGCTAGAATTGTAGTATTGGATATCTCAAAGGCCTTCGACAGAGTCTGGCACCGATCTCTTCTTGCCAAATTAACATCTGATGGTCTTCCTCCTTGACTCTGTCATTTGATATCCAATTTTCTCGCTGACAGATCTCTTCAAGTCGTCATCGATGGCATTTTATCCGAGACATGTGCGATTAATGCAGGGTGCCTCAGGGGTCTGCCTGTATCCAACTCTGTTTCTGTTACACCATAAATAATATTTTAGCTTCGGCTTTCAATCCTATATACAGCTACGCAGATGATAGTAGCCTTGTGTCATCTTTTTTCTCCGACAAACCATTATCCGTCATTGCTTCAGATCGACTCAGGAAACTGCAGATACAGATGATTAATCGGCATCTTGAAATCATTCTGGAATGAGGTAAGAAAAATCTGGTCGAAATCAACGCGTCAAAAACTCAGGCCGGGGTTTTCTCTAAGAAAACATCAAGGGATAATGCAACAAACATACTAATGGACGGTAAAATTCTTCCGATGGGATCTAATCTATCTATCCTAGGAGTGAATGCGAGCACTAACTTCTCTTGGGACGATCATATACGTGCCATTGGCAAGTCCGCCTCTCAGAAGCTAGGATTTCGTTTTAGAGCTGAAGAGTATTTTACATCTCATCAGCTTCTCACACTATAGAAAGCTCAAGTTAGGCCAACACTAGAATACTGTTCTCATGTTTGTATTTCAGCCCCAAAGCACACTTTAGCTCTTTTGGATTCAATTCAAAGAAGACCGATTCGCCTAACTGATGACGAGAGTTTGACTGATTCTCTCGAAACACTAGAGCACAGGCGAAAGGTTGGTGACTTGGCTCTTTTCTAAAAGTACTACTATTAAAGATGCTCACAGGAACTAATAGGATTGATCCCCCCTTGGGTAAGAATTTTGAGATATACAAGACAGTCGGAAACAGCAAATTTCTGTGCGGTCCAGACTGACACAGTGAGGACTTTTGTCTACGGAGACTCTTTTTTCCATAGAACTTCCAAGCTAAGGAACGCGTTACCGAAAGGAATTTTCCGCAAAAATTACAACCTATCCTTGTTTAAGAAGGCGGTTCATCGCCATCTATCTTTGTTTCCTAATCCTATTCGCAGTGCTTTGAGGGCATAATGGGGTTACCTTTTGCGAGTGGATTAAACTTTAAAAAAATCAGCATTCTCATGGACGGTAAAATCCTTCCTAATCTGTCTATCCTAGGAGTGTATCCAAGATGGAACGACCATCTGCAAGCCATTTCCAAGTCCTCCTCTTAGAAGCTGCGATTCCTTTTTCGAGATAACTTTTCATCTCATCAGTTGTTCACCTTATATAAAGCCCAAGTTAGGGCAGCACTAGAATACTGTTCTCATGTTTCGAGTTCAGCCCCAAAATGTCTCGTCTAGAAATTGGAAAAAAGCCAGATTTTTTGCTTTTTGGTTACCACGTTTTTCAAAATAAAAAATGAAATCAAAGGATTTTTGACTTTGGAGTTGATTATCAATTGTAAAACATACAGTAAATGATTTAATATTTAATGCAAATAACTTTCGACTCGATTCTCTGTCAACATCATTCTTCTACGAATTTAAATATGTCAGAATTCTAGCGAATTCAAAATTAGACCGGTTTCAATTTTTTTCTTTTCTTATAACAAGCATACTTAAAAAAAAACTTTTGTTTATTTTTATAATACTGAATACGAAATTCATAAATTTATTCAAATTTTTTTTTTGTTATTTTCTTCCATCCTATTCTCCGATTTATTAAAAAGAATTTTGCCGCAGATATAAAATTAGAGCTATACAATATAATATTCAATTGGTACAGGATATACTTGTTTCGAGATTGAACCGTGTCAAAGAACTACTAAAAGTGTTCGACGTTTCGCCCACCATCGTAGGGGGCTTCTTCAGGAACAAAGAAAAGAAAAATAAATGGAAAGAGGAATATGAGGGAATATGCAGGGTAACTCAGTATGTCCACCATACCAGAGGCGAAACTCTTCTGAATTGAAAATTGGTACAAAGGATAAGAAAGTTTAGACAGAAGAGCACAGTAACTCAGTATGTCCACCATACCAGAGGCGAAACTCTTCTCACAGTCGAACACTTTGAGTAGTTCTTTGACACGGTCCAATCCCGGAAGAAGTATATCCTGTACTGACTCTGGCCGTCGAAGCCTTCGTTATCATATTCAATTGGTGTTCTAAAATATTGTGTGTGCAAACAAAGGCTTATTAATCGGTTCATTTGGGATTTTCCAGTTTTTCGTATTATTTGTTTCGAAAGGCCTAGTACCAGTTAATTGGTTTACTTTGTCTTTACATCATTTATAGATTTTGTTTTTTTCAATTTATTTAACATTTCTTCGGCCCAGTTTGGAAATATTTAAATTTTTATGGTTTGTTGACAATTTTCTAAACAATTTTTGAAATGCGACTACGTGATATTTAAATTTATTGAAAACGTCACTTCAAGACAGTTCACAAATTAAGAGGTTAGTTTATTTTACATAGAATAGGAATAATGAAAAATAGAAGATCAAAAATTAGATATGGAAAAAATAAAAAATTTTTTGTTTTTTTTGTTTTTTGATAAATTAGGAAAATGTAAAAAATACATAAAAAAGGTTGTAGCACTGGACATCGATGTTTCGCTCTCATTTGAGCTCGTCAGCAGTGCATAACATGGAAAGGGAACAATGAAGAAGAAATATTTAAAAATAAATTTTTTTTTTTTTGAAATATATAAAAAAGAAAAATAAAGAAATTTTAACATGAATAGACGTTTCATCATCAATTTACTGTGTTAAAAATTTACTATGTTAAAAATTTAAATATTTTAAGCCCGATCCACAAGAAACAACTACTCCGAGGGCTAATACCCCTTCCGGCATTGAACTACACTTGTGGGTCGAACTTACATGCTCTTGATGACTACTGTCCCTAACCGCTGAAATCTATTCAGCTTGGTAGTTAGAAGCACTCACCATTTGCGGAGTCCGTTCGTTCCGTTAGAGGAATAGGTTTATTCTTCATGGTAGACCCTTATTGACCTTATTGATCTTGTGGATAGGGCTTAAAATATTTAAATTTTTAACATAGTAAATTTTTAACACAGTAAATTGATGATGAAAGGTCTATTCATGTTAAAATTTCTTTATTTTTCTTTTTTATATATTTCAAAAAAAAAAATTTTATTTTTAAATATTTCTTCTTCATTGTTCCCTTTCCATGTTATGCACTGCTGACGAGCTCAAATGAGAGCGAAACATCGATGTCCAGTGCTACAACCTTTTTTATGTATTTTTTACATTTTCCTAATTTATCAAAAAACAAAAAAAAACAAAAAATTTTTTATTTTTTCCATATCTAATTTTTGATCTTCTATTTTTCATTATTCCTATTCTATGTAAAATAAACTAACCTCTTAATTTGTGAACTGTCTTGAAGTGACGTTTTCAATAAATTTAAATATCACGTAGTCGCATTTCAAAAATTGTTTAGAAAATTGTCAACAAACCATAAAAATTTAAATATTTCCAAACTGGGCCGAAGAAATGTTAAATAAATTGAAAAAAACATAATATTTCCGGTCAATAAGGGTCTACCATGAAGAATCATTTATAGATGTTGTATGGTTCAACTTGATTCACTAAGCACAAATCAAACAAGTTAGCAAGAACAAGAGACTCTTGCTAGCAAAACAAGAATCAAGCCAGCAAGAAATTGGCAAGACAAGAAGTAGAACAAATGTTTGTCTTGCTTAGCAAAAAAAGATAAGTGCAAGACAAGAAATTTTGCTTTGTGCAGCATTACTAAAAATATAAGCCCTTTAAAAGTGTATCTAAAGTTATAAATTCTTAAGAAAATTTATCAAGACTCAGATTCTCAAAGTAACATTTTCAAGATTGAACATCTAAAATATTAAATTCACCGGTTTCCTTTAAGAAAATTTATAAGACTTCAAATTTTTTAAAAAAATAGTCAATACATTTGAATGTATGTGTATCAACTTTCTCAACAAAAAATCAACAATGGACATATAAAAATTAAATTCTTAAAAAACGTTTCTCTAAAGTCTCATAAAAAGGAGCTCTAAACTTTTAAGGAAAAATGTTATAAGCCAAAAATCTACAAAGACTCGATTTACCTTCTCGATAAAACAAAAATTCAACATTAAAATGTTAAATACCTCAGATCTCTAAAAGATATTTAAATTTTTCAAAAAAATTGTCAAATGACCACAACTCTAAAAAGTGTTTTTGAAACTTTGGAAGAATTAAAACCTGTAGTATTAAGTTCTTAAGAATATGCCTCTAGAAATCCCCCAAGAAAATTCATCAAGGGTTCTAAACTCATTTAAAATTTATCAAGAAACCCAAATTTTTAAGTGTTAACTTTTCGAACAAAGTAAGAATGAAAATCTAAAGTATCAACTTTTAGGATAATGATCGCAAAGCTATAATTCATCAAGAAAATTTATCGAGGGCTTTAAATTCTTCTGAAAAATTATGAAGGGCACCAAATTCTGCTAGCCGCTTTTCCAAACGTATTGACTTCTCGAGAAAACGAAAAAGCAATTCTTGAACTGTTATATTCAAGAAAAACAGCGTTTCTTGATCTTGAATCATTTATCTCTTAGATCGTTATTTAAATCCTGAATTTAATTCATCTAAAGCTTTAAACTCTTAAGAAAAATCTTCGAGAGTCCCAAATTCTAAAGAAATTTTTCCAACTATTTACTTGATGGAGAAAATAAGAATGAACGTCCAAGATGCCAAATTATTGAGAGCTTCAAATTCTAAAAGAAACTTTTTCAATAGTTTCAAATTCTCGATTAAATTCTCAATAAAACAGTGTTAGAGCTCTAAGCCCCCAAGAAATTCCTAAATTTTTCAGAAAAATTGTCAATAACGCAAATTATAGGAAACACTTTTCCAAGAATATTCACTTCCCAAGAAAACCAAAAAATTTATTTTTAAAATGCCTCGTAGAACTTAATTCATCAAGCAGATTTAATCTTCAGATACATCAAGAGCCCAATTTTGAAATACACTTTTCCGATAAAATCAAATTCTTCTGAAAATCAAGAATGAATATCAAAGACGTTACATTTTCAAAGAAACTTCTTAGAACTATGAGTCCTCTAGTAAATTCATCAGATGCTCTAAATTCTTTAAAATAATAGTCATAACTAGAGACCTGATTATATGCTTTTGCATATCTGCGTATGCAAATGCATATTTAACTTATTTTCACTGGTTACTACATACTTCACCTAAAGTTCAATGATGATGCATATTTTCCCTACATTTACGATATTGTTCGATGGGTACTTACGTAATGATTGAAGTCTTACTAAGCGCTGGGTGGCACGGTTTCTCTCCTTGGTCGAATCAGTCGATCGAAAATTTATATTCAATTAGATGGGTACCATTTTTTCTTCAAAATTCTGCTTTTTTGCAAAATTTGTCTTTTATTTTAAAATTTCGAAATTTTTATTAAAATTTGACTTTTTTCTTTTTAAAATCTGATCCCTTTAAAATTTTGAATTTTTACCTTAAATTTTTTTCGTTTTTCTGTCTTCAAATATTTTATTCTTAAAAATTCGACCTTTTCTGAAAATTTCCACTTTTTAAAAATCCGAATTTCTGTGCAAATGTCTGCTTGTTTATCAAAATTTCGTCGAAATTTGATGAAAAAGTAAAAACTTTGAAAACATTTTTTCGACTTTGGGAATTTTTGTAAAAAGACAAAAGACCTAGCAAATTTTCTTTGGAAATTTCAAGGTTTTCGAGATTTTTTAAATCCAATTTTTTTTGAAAATTCCAATTGGTTTTCAAAATGTTAACATTTATCTCAATATTGGACATTTTCTGACGTCATGGTAGGGCACTTATCTCCCTCTCACTTGAGCAGTCAAGAGGAAATAAATATTCAACTAAGAAATTTAAAGTTTTTCTGTAAATTTACCTATTTTTTTAAAATTTAAGTCTCTGAGATATTTTGCATTTTACTAGATTTAGTTTTATTCCTTGAAATTTCGTTTTTTTAATTTGACACTCTCTCAAAATCTCGCTTCTTAATTTCAAGGTTTTTTCTCGAAATTTCGTCTTTCTTGAAACGCTATTTTTTAACATTGGATCCCTTTTGAAATTTTTTGCCTGCTAGAACCAGAACCTTCATATATGTTTACTGTTTATTTCAAAATTCAGGATTTAATACTTCTGGAAAAGGCAAATCTATATTTATTTTTTTCAGAATTTTGATCTTTTTCTATTTTCTTTCCAAATGTTGTTTTTGAAAAGTTAAATTTTTTCCTTTTTCGCAAAATTTGGACATTTATCTCTTGGAAATTTCGACTTTTATGTCAACAAAAAATTGCTTTTTTTTAAATTTTGATGTCTTTGTCTTAAATTCATCTTTTTGACAGACAACTTCTTAAAGTTGACTATGTTTTCAAAATTTAACTTTCTGTGCGAAATTCCTATTGTTTTCTCGAAGTTTCGTCTTTTGCATTTTATTCCAAAATTCGAATTCTCTTTAAAATCGACTTTCTTTAGAAAATTTTAAAATTTTTCTTAATATTCGACCCTCAAAATTTCGACAGTTTTTCTCGAGATTTCGCGTTTATTTTCGAAATTTCGTCTAAAATTTTTGACTGAATACCTAGAGTTTCATGAAATTTAGACTTTTCCTCGAAATTAATCTTTTCCTCGAAATTTTATAATTTTCTCTGAAAAACAGTGTTTTTCCTAAAATTCAGCTTTAGTCTCAAAATTCTACATTTTGGGCATTCCAAACACCTTTATCTTTTTTTTTAAATCTCGTCAATTTTTCTTGAAAATAATAAGTAGTCAAAATTTTCGAAAAAATAAAATTTTTGGAAAAATTCAGATTCTTTGTCCAAAAATATGTAAAAAGTTTCATATAAATATATATCGGGAAAGGCTTCGTTTCCGAGATACAAGGTGTCAAAAGTAAAATTGAAATGATGGTTTCTTGTTGATTTTTTCGAAATGTGACAAGATAAATATCTGAAATTTGGCTCACCTATTAAGATTTGAATGCTTTATAAAACAAACTGTAGAATTTTATTTAGTGTGGATCAGTGGTGGGTAAAACTAGGAAGACGGTAATAAAATTATTCCTAATTTTGTTATTTTCAATTTTTTTGATATTTTAAACTTAAAATCTTTTGATAGAGTCTTTTTTACATAAAAAGGGTACTTTTATCTTACCTCGATAGAGCAGATCGTGCATTCAAACAATGTATTGCATGTCCTAGGAATTACTATAAAAAAGGTCTAAAATGTAAGTGGGGCATGGAAAGCAACATTTTTCACTCAAGATACCAAATTGGGAAAATTTAAACTTCAACTTGAAAATTTTACTTCACGTTTAAAAGTTAATTTAGAAATTCTTCGTTTTTGGGCAGAATATTGAATATAATATAATAATATATATAATATATAATATAATATTGAATATTGAAATTATAGCCCTAAACTTCAAACTCGAAATTGCGACTTTGCTGGTAAAATTTTACTTCGGAAAAGAGACATCTTAGGACACCTAGCTTAAAAGCGACAAATTTTCTGATCTTTCTGATGTGTACTTTAATATGAATCGATGCTTAATAAATTTTCGGTGAAAAATAGATAAATACCTTAACGTAAATATGTTTGTTTACCCAATTTAAACATGTCAGAAAATTTTAGCAAACAGCAAACAGCTGGAAAATTACCGTTAATTTACGCACTGAATGGAGAATTTTGTAGCGTGACTTCAGAAATAAATTCTTCAAGATTTGAAACAATCTTGTGATGAATGTCAAAATCCAAAGCGGGTATTCTCTTCTTATGACTTTACCTTTTCAACTTTAGGTGAGTTTTTGTCTGTTCGACAATTAAAAGTTATGTGACCTACTTTTTTCCCGACATTAAGCCACAATCAAATTAACAAAATTAATAATAAAAAGCAAAACCAAATACATTCATTGCTCAGGATCTAAATCACTTTAAAAGTTAATAAAAAAAAATCGGTTCAAATTTAATCTAACAGAGTACACGCAGCGAGGATTATATTTGAAGACAATACCCACGTTCGCTCACAAATAGTAAGCAATGGCAAAATACATAATCCTAAGAAAGCAAATTTTGCATTTATTTCTATTAAACACCTGAAGCCTTTGTTTTATTGCTTAAAAGTAAATTTAACGAGATTTATTGTGACGCAATAAGCTAAAAACGAATTTTAATCGCACACTCGCTCACTGTCAATAAAATTCAAAGACATCCATGTTATGAATCTCAAAAGGCAAAGATGCCAACATATCTTAATTGTTTATATTGTTTACTTACGATATGATAATTAATAGGAAATAACCACGGAATGTTGACAATAGATAAGTTCTTGTTTTATAGGTAATTAAGCAATTTCTAGACTCATTTAAGGCGCTTGGTGATATCTTCAACTTATATTTTTTTATCACTTAAGCGGAAATCGATTACCAAAGTATTCTTGTCATCCATTATTTGATGCCAAATAAATTTGGCCATCGAATCATCTATAACAAGACAAGGGTTCATCCTAGTTATTTTTGTTTTATACATTTCCAAATTAAAACTAGATGGTTAACTTCCTTTGTTGGGAGTAATTCTCGTCATAAATTCTGCGTGCTGCCAATCTTTTAATGCCCGAGCAAATACTATTATTGCGCTGAAAATACAGCAAATTTGTCCTGTATTTTTACCAATAAAAAGATGGGCGCCAGTTTACAAATGCACATAGTTCTACTACATTATTATTATTTTTTTTTTATTATTTTTTCGTAATTATAAAATCACTTTTTGAGCAGTGTCGCATTCTTCGTTTTTTATTTGTGCATAACAGTATCTAACCTTGCTTGATTTTTAAGGAGCTTTAACTATAATAAATTATGACGACGTTCTGTTTATTTAGGTATTTATTTATTTCTTTATAATAAATCTTTACAAATTGTGATTCCTTTCAATTGTACCAAGTTACTTAGTGATAGCAGGTTCTATTATGATAACGATTTGTTGTGCTGCTTCGCTGAATTCAATGTAACAGGAACTAAAAGTAAGTATAGAGATTCGCTTTTTATTATTTTCAATTTTCATTTTAAAAGCCAATATTGCTTATTTATTTTGAAGAAAAAAACTCGACACTTGCTTAAAAAATTATTGATATTATTTAAATACATTTCCTGACCTATTATGAATTTCAAGGCGAGTGTTTACAAACGATTAGTCCACTATCAAAGACAATAATATTGTCATTGATCAGTTCATTTATAAAAACAGTAATATTGCCTTTGGTAACGAGCAAATCCGGCCGAAAACAATTTGCAGTAAAATATCAAAAGTGTGCAAATGTAAATCTTTTGCGCCTAAAATTAGCTGAATTGTTAACCGATGGTTCTTAACCGATGTTATGCAGAACACGAGACTATTGATGCTCATGTGAACTTGGTCAAAATTCTAAAAAACGGTTATTAAGATAAAAGATATGAAAACGAAACAAGGAAGTTTGTTCTTAGTTTTCTTTTCTGGTTTGCAAAAATGTTGTAAAGTCGTATTTCCACCATTTTGAAACACGTTAAGAACCGCTGTTCTAGACCTATAATTTCTGAAGCTAATCAGTTAATCCCCAGTTGTAAAAAAATATGCGAATTCGAATTAAAATCCCATCCCTGGCAGTAAAAAATTAACGAAGACCAAATAGCGATAAACAATATTGCCATGGGCGCAGTTAGACCATCCTAATTGGTAGGGGGGAGGGGGTTAAGACCCTTTCCAATGTGACCTCAATTTCTTTCTTATTTTCTTAAATATTTTTAATGCAACAACTTGCAGTCCAAAATCCACTTTAGTCTTCTAATTGTTTCTGTATCCTATTTATTTAAAAATTTCCAGCTTTTTCTAAAAACTTTTTTTGTAAAAATTTCTTGCTTTCCTATGATTTTTTATTGTTTCTTTTTTAAATTACTGCTTTAAAACCAAAACTTAGAGTTTTTCCCTTAAAATTGCCGATTTTTGAATCTCTTTCATATCCATTTGTATTTTAGAGACTTTGTTTTTTTTTTAAATATTAATTAATCTATTTTTTTATTTCTTTTTAAATCCCAAAATTTCCTCTATAACTTTAAGGCTTTTCTTAAAATTTCGACTTTAGTCTTTAAACTGCAACTTAAATCTCGAGATTTCAAAAAAAATGTATCATTTAAATGATATTGGTTGAAAACAGCAGCACTTTTTTTTAAGTTAATCTTTTTTTCTCAAAATTTCAACTTTAAAGTTGAAGGTCCAACATTTATTTCTTAATTTTCAACTGAAACAAAAAATTTTGACTCTAAAAATTTTGTTTTGTCTGAAGATTAAATTCTCAGAAAAGAAGAACTTTAAACTCTTAAGAAAAAGTGTCATAAACCAAAAATTTTTAGAGACACCTTTTAAATTTTCGTTAAAACTAACAACGAACTCTAAAATGTTAAGTTCTTAAGGAAAACTCTAAGTCTTTAAGGGCTCTAAATTTTTCAGAAATCACAATTCTTTTCAGTAGTTTAAACTTTTCACGAAAACCAAAAATTAGAGCCTAAAATGTATCTATCAGAAAAGAAGAACTCTAAACTCTTAAGAAAAAGTGTCATAAGCCAAAAATTCTTAGAGACTCCTTTTAACTTTTCGTTAAAATTAAGAACGAACTCTAAAATGTTAAGTTCTTAAGGAAAACTCTAATTCTTTAAGGGCTCTAAATTTTTCAGAAAAATTATCAAGAGACCACAATTCTTTTCAGTAGTTTTCGCGAAAACCAAGAATTAGAGCCTAAAATGTATAGAAAAGTGTAGAATACACTTCTAGAAAGTTATTAAAAATTCATCAAGAGCTCTAAACTTATCAGAAAAATTATGAAGAGCCCCAAATTCTAATATTTAATCATTAATCTCTTGGATAGTTATTTAAGCCCTTGAGCTAATTGATCAAATACTTATACTCTTAAAAAAATCTTTTCCAGCCCTAGATTCTAAAGAAACTTTTCCAATTATTTACTTCTTGGAGATAATTAGATTGAACTGCCAAATTCTCAAGTAAACACTTATAAAGCTCTAAAGCAGGGTTGAACAACCTTTTTTTACAGCGGGCCAGATGCAAGGCTAAAAATTTTACGTGGGCCGCATGTGAGAAAAATATGAACGCTAGATTAGATGATTAACACTAATTATTAAGTTTCTATAAATAAAACAAAAATAAGAAAAGTACTATACAAAATTACCTAATTAAAATACATAATAGAAATAAAAAAAGGAAATTATTATGGGAAAAAATCTTACACAAACTTTAATGAGAATTTTGGAGTTGCTTCTTTGCCAAATTTGCCACGGCCTCAAATTTCGTATATCTTTTACAAAAGTTGTCTTTATCTTTTGAAATTTCGCATTTATTCATAAAAGTCGACTTCTTTTTATGAAACATGAATGTCAACATTTCGAATTTTTATTTAAAAGTTCGGCGTTTTTTATCTGAAATTTCCCAATTTCTCAAAATTCATCTTTTTCTAAAAAATTTGACATTTTTAACTCTCAATATTTCAGCTTGATAAAAAAGTTTTTTTTTTGAAATTAAAATTTTTGTGAAAGAACAAATATTACGAAGAAAATTTCTTTTTAAATTTCAACCCTTTTTTAATCCAAATTTTTAGAAATTTTAACTTGTTTGTCAACATTTCGATGTGTATCACAATATTTGACATTTTCTGACGCCCATTGTGTCTTCCTCTGACTCGAAGAATCAGGGTTTCGACTTTTTTTTTTAAATTTCGACTTTTTTTAAATTTGATTTTCTTTGGAAAATTTTTGTCAATTTTAAAGTTTTCTCGAAATTTCGCCTTTCTTTTCCAAAATGCGATATTTTTCTGAACATTTAGGTGAAATTTTCAATCTTTTAGATTTTGATTTTTTAGAAATTTTGACCGGCTTCCTAAAGTTTGCCTTTTTCACTAAATCTTCATTTTATCTCAGTATTCGATATTTAATATTTCTACAATTTTTTTCTTTTTCCTAGTAAATTCGCCTTTTTTTTTTTAAATATTGAATTTTTCTCAAATAGTCTTTTACCTAAAATTGAATTTTTCTCAAATAGTCTTTTACCTATGTTTCTCAAAATTTGTATACTTCGAAATTTTGATCTTATTTTCAAAATCCTACTCTTTGGACTTTTCTTTAAAAAATAGTTTATTTATTTCAGAATTTTGTCATTTTTCTGCATATTTGTCTTTTTCAACAAATTAGGACTTGAAACTTAAATGGTGTTTTACTCCTGAAAATATTCACTTTTTTGTCTAAATTAGATCGACCTGTTAATAAAAATGTTGCCAAAAATATTTTTGGGGATTTCGAGAAAAAGATTTCTTCTTCTTTATTAAATTTTAAATTTTGAGAACAATGTTTTTGAAAATTGCGAATTATTTTTTCTCAAAATTCGACTTTTCCTGAAAATTCACTTTTCACCAAATAAGACCTTTGAAATTTTGACTCTTTTAAAATTTTGAACATTTCTCGAGTTTTTGAGAAAAGTTAGGTTTTTATTTTTAATATGATTTATTGGAATTTCCAACTTATCCAACTTCTCTCTTAAAATAGGACTTCCTCTTGAAAATTTGGAATATTTTCTTGAAAGTTTGATATTTGTCTAGAAATTGCAACGTAATTTTCAAAAATCGTGAATTTTTTGGAAAGTTTTGTTTTTCTGATTATTTTATAATCTGATTCCCGGTAATTTTAACTTGTCCAAAATTCATCTTATTCTCCAAATTTTGACTTTCATTTCAAAATTTCAAAATTCGATATTATCTTTTTCTGGACATTTTCACTTAAAACTGATTTTTTTCTGAAGATTTACACTTTTTCACAAAATGCGTTTATTTTTTTTAATTGAATCGAAATTTAAATAGAAATTTAAAAATCTGAGAACTATATTTTTACGAAAAAGAGAGAAAAAGATTTCTTGAAAATTTTCAAGAATATGACAACTTTGAAATAAAATAAAAATTCTCAGAGAATTATTTTTAAAAGATGCAATCTTTTTTACCTGAATTCGACTTGTTCTGGAAATTACTACTTTTTTCACAAAAATTGACCTTTGGAAATTTCATCTTTTTTGCATTTTTACTTTTTCAAATTTTCGAGAATCTCTTAAAATTCTTTTAAGGATTTGTTCTTAAGATTGGGCTTTTTTCAAAGTTTCTACTTTAATTTAAAAATGAGAGCTCCCCATTTCTGTGGTTTTTAAATGAAAATACACGTTACTCAGCCAGAATGTTTTCTTTTTTTTTGCACATAAATTTTTCAGAATGATTGCATCCTGACTAATCATGAAAATTTATTAATAATCATGTAGTTAATTTTACTAAAATTTTTAAATGTCCATATTATGAAATTTAATCCTCGAATCGATCTTGTTTTGTAAATCAATTAATTTCATTTGTACTCATTTGGAACCTTTTCTATTTCCCATATTAAATGACTAAAAAAAATATGGAAACTACCAGCAGTTTTTTCGGATCGAAATATTTTAAATTTCCGCTAAAATCGGTTTCTTAAATTTTTATTAAATTAAAAATTATTATTATTTATTTCTATCTGGAGTTTCTTTTATCAAGTATGGAAAATGTTTCGTGTTTTTTGACAACATGTGTTTGTTTCAAATGGTAAGTTTATTTTTTTGTCAAATTGTTTGACATTTTCTTTTCTAAAATTTTTATGTAAAGCAATAGAGCTTAGGCGGGCCGCACAAAAATGTAAAGCGCGCGGGCCCGCGAGCCGCGCCTTGCTTATCCCTGCTCTAAAGACCTTAAAGAAATTCATCATTAAAAGTCTAAATTTTCAGGAAAATTATCGAAAGTCTTAAATTCTAAAAATTTTCTAATAGTGTAATATTCTCGATCAAACGATGACTAAATGTTTAAATTGTGAAATCAATGAATCCATAAAACAGTCATGGGCGTAGGCAGAAATATTTCTAGGACGGGCAAATCGGGACAACGATATTTCTTGAGGGGGCAGTAAGCTCTGTAAGGTGGGCATCTAATGCATTATAAGTACACATAATGTATATGTCGATTTTTCTAGGGTGGGCGGAGTAACAGCTCAAATCGGAAAATTATTGAGAAAACACAACATTAAATTCATTTTTTCATCATCCTCAAAGATCCAACAGCTCCTCCCATCTCCCAACGATAAAATGTCATCATTTTTTTCTAATGGTGTGTACAGGGTTCTTTGTTCTTGTGGTTCACTGTACATCGGGGAAACGGGGCGATCATTTAAGACGCGAATATCCGAGTACCAAAGATGTCTTAGGTCTGGTTTATTTTTGCAGTCAGCCATTGCGGAACATCAACATGAGACCGGACATAAGATTTTCTTTGATAATATTTCAATTATATCCAATATTCCCAATTACTATAATAGGAAGATACGCGAGGCCATTGAAATCCAAAAATTCCCCAAAAACATCAACAGAGATGACGGTTACATGTTTTCCTCCATCTGGAAACCTACCATCGGAAATCTTTGGGAGTGATCGCGCAAGAATGGTATATAAAGTTTCCCTTTCCCTCAGAAGAGTCTCGCCACTGGTATGGTCGAGTTACTGAGTTACCGTGCTCTTCTATCTAAGCTTTCTTATCCTTTGCACCAATTTTCAATTCAGAAGAGCTTCGCCTCTGGTATGGTGGACATATCGAATTACCGTGCTGTGGTGTTTTGAAATTGGCCTTTTCATTCTTTCATTTTTGCATATTCTCTTACATTTCTCTTTTTATTTATTGATTCTTTTTTTTGTTCCTGTGGGCGAAACATCGAACACTTTTAGTAGTTCTTTGACACGGTCCAATTCCGGAAAAAGTATATCCTGTACAGTTTATAAGTTACAATGACTTTTTTGAGTTTTTCTTTTTCTCCAAAATTTCGACCTTAAACTTGAATGTTAAACATTTATTTCTTAATTTTTGACTGAAACTTGAAATTTTGATTCGAAAAATTTTGTTTTTAAGGAAGTTTAGCTTTTTATAGAAAAATTTATATATTTTAGAAATGTCGGCTATAAGTAAATTTAATGTCACATGTATCTTACATTTTTTCCGTTTTCGAAAGATTTATAATTTGGAAATTTTTTAAACTTAATTCTTAACTTAAAGATTTGATATTTTTAAAAAGTTTATTTCATTTTTAACATTTCGATTTTGATTTAAACATTTGTATATTTTAGTCAAAATTTTAAATTTAATGTTTTTTACAAATTTCGATTTTTCTCTCAAGCATTTTGTTTTTGTGAACTCGAAATGTTTAGTCTTTTTAAATCATTTCACCTTTAAACTCAAAAATTATATTAGTTTTCAAATATTTTTAAATTTTTACATTTTTCTCCTCGTTTCCTTTTTTTTTTGTACAAAATTTTGTCCATAAACTCCTCATTTTCCTCAAAATTTTAGAGATTCAGGTCGAATTTTTTTTTGCAAACTTCTAGTTTTTGTTCGAAATTTAAATTAAAAATTACGACTTTGTCTAGCGATTTTAATTTGTTTTTAGAAATTTCTGCTCTAATCTGAAAACCACTTTTTTGAAATTACAAGTTTAAAAAATTGAATTTACTTTCGATAAACTGCATTTGGTAAATTTATATTTCCTTTCCAACTGTGCTGTGTCGTGTCTTTTACAAATAGAGAACCTAGTTAGGAAAGGGACAGAAAATGTTTTTTTTTAGATTTCAAGAAGAAATCGCTTTAAATAAATAATTAGAATTTTGCTTTCTCCTGTTTGCGTTTAAATCTTACATCTTACTTTTTTTTCGCGTACTATGTACTATGAAACAAAAAATTGTCTACCTACACTATATTAACTAAAGATTAGTATATTGTATATCCAGAGGTAAAAGCAAAACATTCCCGGACGACGATGTAAATTGTGGCCGTGTCGTTAGCCGGAGCTAACAAACATCAAAGTCCGAAATGTGCTTCTACTACGAGATACACATTATATATTTTTTAAATCGCAATCAGTATTACTTAAATTAAGAATTTTTTTTAATTCATGACATTTTTTTTCATTGTCAGCTGTTCACCTTACATATATAGTTAGACCACTCCCATAAATAAAGCGTCATATTTGAATAAATTATTTCTATTGGTTGTATTTGAAAATCCCACATCGTACACACACTAAAATAAGTTTGATCGGTCACGTCATTAGTACATTGACTTTTAGAGTGACAATTATAACCCAATAAGTTTCGTTTTTCGTACTGTTCAGTTACAAAACTGGAGGCTTGAAAGATCTATTGTGCAAGGGAAGTCGTCTTATATTTGTACACAAAGGATCAGAGGAGAGTTTTGTTCAGGATATATTAATACATCGATTTATTAATTTTTTGTACAATTCTATTTGAATTTATTTTCTATGATTATCACATTTTATCAGTCTTCCTTAATAAGGTGTGAATCTTTTTTTTAAGGGAGAGTGGCCTAACTATATCTGTTGGGTGAACAGATTATAATTTCCTATGAGATTGTTTCCTTGACCAATTTGTTTCTTGTTATCCAATATGGGAAAGTTACCTGCTTTCTTGGCCTAGGAGGTTAAAAACTTTTTGCAATGATTCCTTAGCATCGGGCTAAATGAAATAAGGTATTTTGGGGGCTGAAATTGCGCCAAAAAGGTAGGCATGCTCGACCGATTTCAGAAAAAATTATTTTAAAAACTCATGTCGCGAAATTCAAGTCAATATTTCTAGAAAAAAAATCGAATTTCGATTGGAGTCAAATGTTGGAAAACAAATTAAACATTTTAGTTAAAAACTGACAAATTCGGGACAACAAAAATTTCGGAATTTGACCTTAAAGTTGAAAATTTTCAAATTTATACCGAAAATACTAAGAATGTTCAAACCTGAATTTTAGTTTTTATCTATTTTCCTTTTTTCCGTGTTTGTACGGAGAAGCACACCTCTTATAGAAAAAAAAATGTAAAACACATTTTTACGTCATAAAATCGCACATTGCCGAAGAGAGTTGCAGAGTATCCGAGCACAGTGACGGTCGGTCGTGAACAGCCATTTTAAACAACTTTTCGGGTTTTTGGCTGTGTCTTCTTAATGTGGGGCTTACTCCATCCTGTGGAAACACGAGAGCGCTCTCTGACGACAACTCAACTACCCGGGTTAAGTCCATAAGCTATCAAAACTGTAATGTGCGGTAACGTTTCTTTTTCAATATTTCTTCAATAATACAGTCTACTTTCAAACAAATTCTGTAGACGAACACAGAAAAACGTCGAAATTAAAAAAATCGCTTACTAAAAGAATATTATGAAATTTTGGTTTTCTAAATTTCGATATGAAATTAAAAAAAACAAATTTTGAAATAAAATTTAACAATATGGGTGCAAAAAAAATAAAATTTGAAGAAAAAGATCGAAAAAGTATAGATTCCCATTTTAGTCGACATTTTAGGAAAAAAAATTGAGTTTGAGATATAGTTAAACTCACAATTTTGACAAGAACAACATTTCAAAAACGTTTCTAACTTACAAGTAAAAAAAGTCTTAAAATTTCGAGTTTATCGTCGAATTTTTAAACTTGAATTTTATAAAAATTGAAATACAAAACTTGTCCCCTGAAACCAAGAAAGATTAAAAAACAAAACAAAGGTTGCTCTAATACGTTTCGACAGGCAAGCTATCATCTTCAGAGAGATACTCAAAAATTAATATTTTTCAGAGAAGAATGTTCTTTAAGGGCACCTAATTTGCATAATTTCTTCTTGAGAATGCTCGACTTTTGTCTAAACTTCTCAGAGATGGTACAGAACATATTCCTCTGAAATTTACAAAATTCTACATATTTATATTCACTTAAATTACTGGTTAATACTAAGTAAAGTCCATAAGATTGCAACTCAAGCTTACTTCGTTTGCTGTACTGCTCCAAACCAAGCCATTTTTGTTTAGCAGTGTACGTAAATGTTGATAAAATTTGGATAAACTTTATTTTTTCGGCATGTTTTAAGGAAGTAGATGTCATCAGATATTAATCTAATTTTAGTAGTTACCTTAAAGTAGAGATTCCGTTTTGTAGACTGGGAAGCTATAATATGGATGCAACTTGTTTATATTCAAAAAAATTGAAATACAAAACTCGTCACCTGAAACCAAGAAACCAAGAAAGATTAAAAAACACAACAAAGGTTGCTCTAATGCGTTTCGACAGCCAAGCTATCAATCTTAGAAGATAACCGAGGACCAGTCCGTTGAATTTTATGACAAATTTTTAAGGGTTTTTCGAAATTTTGACTTTTACTGATTTTACTTTCGTATTTTGAAAAAAAAATTCCAAGGTTGAAAGAAAATTACAAAAATTATAAAAATAAAATACAAATCAACACGAAATAATGAAAACAATTCAAAATTTCGAGAAAAATTTTGTATTAAACTCAATCCTTTTATAAATTTGGATTTTCAATCGAAATCTAAACGTTTGTCTTAATCGCTTCAAATTTTTAATCAGGAAATTGAAGAATATTTTTTGGAAAACTTTGCGTGTTTTCTTCAAATCTTGATTTCTTTGTCAAATCTAATAGGTTTAAACTCTAAAATATTTACTTTTTTTCCAAAACTTTAACTTTAAGCTCAATCTTTAACTCCAAAATGTTTGAAAAAAAATTGGAATGTCGAATCGAAAATTAAAATTTTGACATTAATGACAAAATGATTTCAACTTTAATCAGGAAATTTCGAATTTAAATGCAAAAGTTAGATTTTAATAATAAAATTTCGACTGCACAATAAAAACATTGACTTTCATTTCGAAATCTTGATTCCAATGTCGACATTTCGAAATAAAATAGAATTTTCGACAAAAACTAAATTTATAACATTTTTTTTTACTAATTATGGGTCTAAAACTATAAAGTTCATATCGGAACTCGGTTAAAATGTGACAAATTTTCCAATTTTTTTTTAAATAAAATTTCAGATTATTGATCAGAAATTCAAAGCTTACAGAAAGCGTTATTTTATGCTTTTTATATTCTATGTCTTCTAAAAGATATCTAAATATGTAAGATAATATTCAAATAGTTCTGATTTTGGGGGAGCTTAACCTCCAAGTACCCTTTTAATTTCGCTCAAGAAAATTTCGAAAAGCTGAATCCTATTCGCACCATCACTTTCAAAGTAGTATTCCCATTTGAGATTGCAAAAAATATCCATCCTAACGTTTCTGCCATGAAAGGAGTTAATTATGGGAGTCCTATTTTTTCACTAAGTTCGGCACGTTCCATCATTCAATTTTAACTTTTTTTGTCATGTCAAAATAATTTTTCAACTTTATTTTTATTTTTGAAGGAAGAAAACATAACGAGGGGACAAATCAAGCGAGTAAGAGGGGTAGAGAACAAGAGTCAAACATTGCTGTATGATTGTGATATGTAAGCTCATAGTGGGAAACATAGCAACTGTCGGTTTAAAAACGGTCAAAAGTGTTTAATTTGGTCAATTGTTACGTCTTAGTTTTTAAGTTAAAATTCTCCGAAATAATTAACATGCCATTCAGTTAAGAGCCCTCAAAAGTGTTGAAACGTCATCGAATTTTTCTAAGCGTCCTTTCCTTTTGATATCGAGCTTTCAATTAAACTAACATCTTCAAATATGTCAAATATGTCGATTATAGATTTTTGGAATTTTGCATTTTTTTTCCATTTTTAAACTTTTTTAGCATATGTACAGGAATCACTATTTTAGAATCTCGTAGTTGGAGAGTCAGTTGATTACGTTGTGATGGGGATTTTATTTTTCTGTCATTATCCGGCTGGAACTTTCCTCAAATGTTGTCAGATTCACGTGAAACTACATCCTAACGTTTACTATTATCACGTCCCTCATAGATGGAGAGTAGTTTTATTTAAAAAAATGACCTATGATATTTTTACCCTGTATTCCGGAATCTTCCGGGCAAAACAAATTTTCGCTTTGATTTCACCTTCTAAAATATAACAGATTCACTTCGCTTTTATCGCGATTTAAACATTCTGCAATTATCCGGCTATATCGAATGCTGCATTCTGTGACCTCTCGAGAAAATTTCTAAAAAATTATTAATTTGATTTTGACTTCTTAAAATTGAAGAAAAAATTCGATTCATTTTCATCGGGATTTAGTCATCATGTAATATCCGGCTAGACCAAATGCTGCATTATGTGATCTTCCGAGCAAAGCTCCTGCGAATTACTTCTCTGATAAAATCGCCTTCAATATCGATAAAAAGTTCGCTTCGTTTTCGTCGGATTTGGTTATTCTGTAATTATCCGGCTAGACCAAATGCTGCACTCTGTTATCTTCCAAACAAGGTTCCTGCAAATAACCGCTTTGATTTTGCCGCCTTCAAGATCGAAAAAAAGTTCATTTTATTTTCATTACCATTTAGTCTTTGCTAGTTATCCGGCTAAACTGAATGTTTCATTCTGTAGTCTCCCGGAAAAAAAATCCTACGAATTCTTTTATTACATGGTTTTGTCATCGGGATTCTGTAATCTTTGGGCGAACTTTCTGCAAACTCACCACTGTGATTTTGCCATTTTAAAGTTCTAGAATAAGCTAGCTTTGTTTTCATTGTGATTTAATTATTCTGTAATTGTCCGGCTAGATCGAACGCTACATTCTGCAATATTACGGTCGAACTATCATTTTTATCTTCTCGCTTTAAATTTCGAGGACAAGTTTGCCTTATTTTTATTAATACTTAGCCAATCTACAAAAGGCCCAGCTAAAGCAAATTCTGTATTCTGTACCGAGAGAATTTCCTGCGAATTAATTATTTCTTTTTATTTTTTCGCTCTAAAGTTTGAGAAAAATTTAAATCTATTTTTATTGAGATTTGATATTCTGTATTTGTCCAGCCATATCAAATTATGCAGTGGCCTTAAGCTTACAAATGTAAATCTAAGGACAAATTTCTGTTTTCATTATATCATCTTAAATTTCAGGAACCAGTGTGTTTTGTTTTTATCAGAAGTTAGTTATTCTGAAATTATCCAGCTAAACCTAATAGTGATTTCCGCAGTTTTCAGGCCAAATATCCTACCAATTATTTCTGTGATCTTGCTGTCTTGAAGTACTAAAATAGCTTTGCATCGTTTTTCTAGAAATTTGGTCATTCTGCAATTATCTGTCTAGACCAAGGGCTGCCTTTTGTAATCTTACAATCAAATTATCACTGTAATTTTGCCTATTGAAAGTCATAAGGACAAAATAATCTCCTTTCAATCAGGATGTTGGTCATTTTGCACTGTAATTGTCCGGCTATATCAGGTTTACTTTGTTTTCATCGAGATTTAATCATTCTGAAATTATCCGGCTTGGTCAAATGCTGCATTTGCAATGTTTCAAACAAAATTTTCTGGAATTGTTGCTTTAATCTTATTCTTTTAAAAACACATGTACTTTATTTTCATCGACTTTTTATCACTATGCAATTATCGGACTGGACTAAATGCTACATTATCTTTCGGGAAAGGCTGAGGTAAAACTGGATTATGTAATTCTTTGTGCGAAATTTCCACAATTTACCCCTTTGATCTTGATGTTTAAAAGTTCTAAAACAAGTTTGCGGCGTTTACTTAGAAATTTACCTATTTTGTAATTATGCAGCTTTCTACAATATTCCAGGTCAATTTCCTGCGACCTAGATATCGCTTTGCTTTTGTCGTCTTAAAGTTTAAGTACAAATTTGGTTCATTTTTGTCTTGATTTAGTCATTTTGCAATTATCTGGGTAGACCAAATGCAGCATTATATATCTTTCATGCAAAATTCCTGCGAATTATCGATTTGATATTGCCCGAGAATAAGTTTTTTTTTATATTAATCGGATTTGGTCGGTAATTGTCTAGTTAGAACAAATGCTGCATTATGTAATCTTCTGAGGGATTTTCTTGCGATTATTGCTTTGATGTAGTATTTTTAGAGTTCTATAACTATTTGGCTTTATTTTCACCGGAACTTATTCTGTTTTTGTATTAATTAAGAGTGAATTTATTGTAATAATTTCCTTATTTTTTGGACTTCAGTGACTAGGACTTTGAGAACTGCATCTAAGTCGTCGATAAAAGACAAAATTGTCAATAGAGTCCACATTCTGCAATGGCTTCCGAAATACTCACGAAGCGATATCGTGGCGGACCTGATAGCTGGAATTTCAGTTGGGTTGACAATGATGCCTCAGTCGATAGCCTATGCAGGTCTAGCTGGCCTTCCAGCTCAATATGGGCTCTATACCGCTTTTATTGGCTCTCTTACCTACGTTTTTTTCGGTACCATCAAGCAGGTGTCCATTGGACCTACAAGTCTGATGTCCATATTGACATTCACTTATGTGGAAGGGTACCCGATTGATTATGTGATATTATTGACATTTTTAGCAGGATGTGTTGAACTGACTATGGGCATCCTGAAACTAGGTAAGGTTTTCCACGTTAGAGTAACACTGATGAATAATAATTGTTATTGCAGGATTTCTAGTCGATTTTATATCGCCTTGCGTAAGCTCGGGATTTACATCTTCAACATCAGTGATAATAATAGCAGCGCAACTAAAGAACTTCTTTGGTTTAAAGATCAAGAGTCATAGCTTTATGGAGCTGGTACGGAAAATTTGCGAAAATATCCCAAACATAAAAATGGGGGACACCCTGCTAGGAATATCCTGCATGGTAGTTCTTTTTGGCTTTAAGGTGAGTCGATGCTTCCACTTACGCTGTTTTTATCATTAAAATTCCAGCAACTCACAAAGATTAAAACTAGAAATTTTGCCCTAAAGAAGGCTTTGTGGTTCTTATCAATATCCAAAAACGCCATAGTGGTTCTTGTAGCATCACTGGTGGCCTACTATTTACACGAAATAAAGGAGATTAAGTCGTTTGCCTTATCGGGAACAGTACCCCAGGGACTGCCAGCGTTTAAATTCCCACATTTTAGCAGCGGAACTGGAAATGAAACCGTTGGGTTTTTCGATATGGTTCATTCCCTTGGTACCGGGGTTATTGTTGTGCCAGTTTGCGCCGTATTGGCAAATGTTGCTATAGCTAAATCCTTCAGTAAGTATCAATTATTCTTTTAAAAAGAAAAAGTTATTAAATACACTCCGTTTAGCCGCTGGCATTATCGTCGACGCATCGCAAGAAATGATGACTTTAGGACTCTGCAACATATTTGGTTCATGTGTGCAAGCTATGCCATCGTGTGGAGCCTTTTCTAGATCTGCCGTAGCGAACAGTAGTGGAGTCCGAACGCCTTTACAAGGCATTTATTCGGGTAAGTTTTTTTAAACAAAATTTTAATTTTCACGTGTTTTATTATTCAATTTTAAGAGAACATAAAATTAGTTATATTGCTACCAGAATTCACACAACAAAATTCACCAAATTAGGTTCACAGAACAATAAGTTGCTATAAAAGGGAAAGAAAAAATCGATAACATTTCGACCATTTTAAAGATCTCCAAGTCCAAAACGATATATCCGAAACCAATTTGGTTGATATACAATGTGTTCATTTTAAAATTTGCTCTCCCATTTTCTCAAGAACTGCTACAAATTTAGAAAAACTCTAAAATATTCGACTTTGTTTACGAAATAGTGTAGTTTGTCACGACATATATGTGGCATTTAACTTCTAGAGGGGATGACGTTAAACCCCTGAATGTAAATAGGGAATGTAAGGAGAAGCATCTTTTTAGAGAGCTTGTCTGTTTGCCTATACACATCTCTAGTTATTTGGTTAATACATGCAGAATCTATGTATGTCTTCAAATTGGCCAAATGAGACACTTAATTATTGTCTAACTGTCTGTTCGATTGTTACGAAAGGGAGAGACGCTTAGAAAAATTTGATAACTTTTTGACCATTTGAGAGCTTCTAGCTTCAAAGCGGTAACTCATGGACCATTTTGGTTGTCACATTCGAAATCTGCGCCTCAAATTGACCAAATTTGACCTATTTGGTAACCGTTTAATTAACAGCTTGATTGTTACACTCCCAGGTCAATATTTTTCGTACACTAAAAAATTTGAACATACCGCGTTAACCATTGAGTGCTTTATAGCCAATCATATTTAATTATGCTAATACTTATGGGAATCACTTGTTAATGCGTAATATTTGATAGGGTTGATTACAAAATTCTAAATCTTCGATTTTTGTTAAATAATAAGCGACCAAAATTCTTCGTACAGCGCCTTAATTTTTAGCTTGGGTTAACTTTAATGAAAAGATATGATTCCATCTAGATCATTTATGTGTTTTAGAGTGATTCTTAAGGTTTAGCCATGCATTCAAGCAAATTTATTGATAAGGTTAAGGAGACTTTCGAGATCCACAAAAGCATCAGGAAAACTGTCAACATTTTCAATTTACCTACTCCTAGAGTGGTTATAGTTAAGAATGATTATTATGGAGCTAAAAGTGGTGATAACAGAACAGATGTAATTGGAAATAGAGACAACATCAGAATTAAGAAAGAAATTTGTTCTCTCAATGCAAATGGAAGCATAGTGAGCGCTAGAAAAATTCTCAATAATTTAGACCTTAATATTAGTGTGCGAATTGTGAAGAGAAGAATAAGTGCGCTCTTGGCTTTAAATATGAAAAGATTCAAAATAAAATGCAATCAACCAAAAAGCAGCAGAAACGACTGGAGTTTGCCGATAAACATTTGAAAGAAAATGGCCCGTTGAATCTGATGGTATTTTCTGTTAAAACAAGATTTAGACTGGACGGGCCCGATAATTTTTACTCATTAATAAATCCAAATAATCCGACGGTTAGGAACAAGAAGCAAATGGATGGCGGGAGAATAATGGTGTGGAGAAAGGTTCTACCAAATGGTCTGATATGGTTAGAGAAATTAGGAAACAAAAATCCCAAAATTACATTAATTTAATCAGACAGCACGAAAATCCATTTTTAGACAATCATTTCCAGTCTGACAATTATTACTTTTAACAAGATAACTGCTCAATCCATATATGAAAACAGTCTAGAACTTTTTTGGGATTATGCGTTATGCACATTTTACATCGGCCATCAAAAAGCCCCGATCTCAATCCGGTTGAGAATCTTTGGAAACTCATTTCTGATTGTGTTTATGAATCGAAACAATATTATTCAACTAACGATCATCTATGGGAACCAGTTCCTAATTGCAGCCAATCATCTTTTTACAAATGAGCGCCAACAATTATGAATATATTATCAAGCATGTACCAAAGATTAATTGTTAAAAAGTTGTTAAAAATAGCGGTAATTTACCTCTGGAGTCTCTTGTTTTTTATAAATTCATTATGTACGAAAAATTTTGACCGTTCTCGAAACTTTCGAAATAGCAAAATTTTAGCCTGTTAATTGAATTTGGCATTTATTTTATACCAGAAAGTATCCTGAGACGTTATTGTTACACTTATTCAATTGTTAGAAAAATAATGTTAGCTCGCTCCAGATAATGATAGATTTTGTAGTGTACGAAAAATTTGGTCCAGCAATGTCTTAAAGGAAAAGACTCTTAGAAATATTCAATGACGTTTTAAGAACTTTGAGGGATTCTAAGTTTAAAGCGGTAAATCGTAGACCATTTTAGTAAATGCACGCTTTAAATTTAACAAAAGTCATGTTTGGTGAATCTTTAAATGCAAGTTTGATAGTTATGAAAGAAAGAGACCCTTATAACAATTTGATAATGTTTCAACACTTTTGAGTGCTTCTGACATCAATTCTAGACCAATTTGCTTAACATGTGCGGAGTCTATTTCTTCCATATATGTAATACTTCTATATGGCGTGTTTTGTCCCTTTGTTTGTGTCAAAAAGGCGCGATGGATATATATGTTTGTCTTTTTCGAGGACAGAATATATTAACCAATCCCAAAGTTTACTTCAAATATCCTTCTTCTCGACAGTTGTCATTGTTATCATTCATTTATTAGTGTTCCCGCCCATCTTGTCATCTGTCATCTGTTCCGCTATAAACGAATAAATGCTTGTCCTCGAAAGAGTACGACATATACTTTCATCTCACCTTTTGGACAAAGCATTTTGCAGTGCCGATTGTGCACAACACGCCATATAGAAGCATTACATATATGATTTCTTCAGATTGGCCAAATTAGACATAACTTAACCAATATGATAACGAAGGCTTCCACGGCCAGAGTCAGTACAGGATATACTTCATCCGGGATTGGACCGTGTCAAAGAACTACTAAAATTGTTCAACGTTTCGCCCACCATCGTAGGGGGCTTCTTCAGGAACAAAGAAAAGAAACAATAAATAAAAAGGGAAATATAAGGGAATATGCAAAAATGAAAAACCCAATTTCAAGACATTAGAGCACGGTAACTCAGTATGTCCACCATACCAAAGGCGAAACTCTTCTAAATTGAAAATTGATACAAAGAATAAGAAAGTTTAGACAGAAGAGCACGGTAACTCAGTATGTCCACCATACCAGAGGCGAAACTCTTCTGAGAGGAAAGAAAGAAAGGGAAACTTTATGTACCATTTGTCTGCGCGATCACTCCCAAAGATTTCCGATGGTTGGTTTCCAGATGGAGGAAAGCATGTAACCGTCGTCTCTGTTGATGTTATTGGGGAATTTTTGGATTTAAATGGCCTCGCGTATCTTCCCATTTTAGTAATTGGGAATATTGGATATAATTAAAATATCATCTAAGAGAATCTTATGTCCGGTCTCATGTTGATGTTCTGCAATGACTGACTGCTAAAATAAACCAGACTTAAGACATCTTTGGTGCTGGATATTCGCGTCTTAAATGATTGCTCCGTTTTTCCGATGTACACTGAACCACAGGAACAAGGACCTTGTATACACATTAAAACAAAAGGATGAAATTTTATCTTTGGGAGATGGGAGGGGCTGCTGGATCTTCGAGGATGATGAAAAAATGGGTTTAATGTTATGTTTTCTCAATAATTTTCCGATTTGATCTGTTACTCCGTGCACATAAGGAAGGAAGGCTTTAGAAGAAGTTATTGAATTTTATGAAGGACGGGGGGTAGGATGAAGATGTCGTTTAATGACAGTTTCGCAAGACATTGAAACCAAAGATGTCTTAGGTCTGGTTTATTTTCGCAGTCAGCCATGGCGCAACATCGACATGAGACCGGACATAAGATTCTCTTTGATAATATTTTAATTATATCCAATATTCACAATTACTATAATAGGCAGATACGCCAGGCCATTGAAATCCATAAATTCCCCAATAACATCAACAGAGACGACGGTTACATGCTTTCCTCCATCTGGAAACCAACCATCGGAAATCTTCGGGAGTGATCGCGCAGACAAATGGTACATAAAGTTTCCCTTTCTTTCTTTCCTCTCAGAAGAGTTTCGCCTCTGATATGGTAGACATACTGAACTACTGTGCTCTTCTGTCTAAAATTTCTTATCCTTTGTACCAATTTTCAATTCAGAAGAGTTACACAGTTTACGATTCAAATTTATCCAAATTTGATATATGTTTAGTTGACTATTTAATTAAAATTCCGATTGTTATGAAAAGGAGAAACGTTTAGAAAAATTCGATGACGTTTCAACACATTTGAGGACTGTTAATTTCAAAGTGGTGAATCCTAGATCAATTTGGTTAACATATGCGGAATGTACATCTCCAAATTAGCCAAATTATATATATTTAACGATTGCTTAATTGTACGTTCGATTGTTATGAAAGGGAGAGACGCTTCGAAAATTTCAATGACCTTTCTTCCCTTTTGAGGACTTTTAACTGCAAAACGGAAAATTCGATATCTTTTCGACCATTTTGAGGGCTTCTAAGTTGAAAGGGGTAAATCCACGGATTATAGAATAAGAATAGTTTACGCCCTACATTGACCATGTATCAACATTTGACCGAAATTTGATGGCTAATACACGCCGAATCTACATCTAAAAACTGCCCAAATTAGACAAACGTATCGATTGTTTAATTGCACTTTTTATTAATATGAAAGAGAGGCGCTTAAAAAATTCGATGGCTGTTCGCCCATTTTGAGGACTTTTGACTTCAAAATGATGTCTTAGACCAATTTGGTTGATAGGTACGGAATTTAGATCAAAAAAATTATCATATTAGAGATATTTAGATGAATCAGAATGCTGGACAATTAATGAAAGCAATAAGAGAAAAACTGAAGCAACCGAAATGGATTTCCTAAGAAGAGTCCTAAGAGTATCCCGCTTGGAATACGTTAGAAATGAAGAAATAAAAGAAAGAGCATATATAAAAGAAACAATTACACAAGTAATCGAAAAGAAACAACTTTCATGGCATGGACATATGGTGAGAATGAATGAAGAAAGGATTCTGAAACGAGTATTCAGTTATATACCCAACAGAAGAAGGAAAATAGGAAGACCTCGAGCCAAATGGATACGACAAATCGAGGAAAACATGGAAAAAAGAAATCTAACACAAGACGATGCACTAAATAAAAGAAGATGGAAACTGAGATGCGTGATGCAGCAAAAGCGCCGGGGGCCAATCTGGCTCTTGACGCCCATGATGAAAATGGAGGCTTTGTTTTTGAAATACTTATTGGATACTCAAAGCTTATATAATCCTTATAATGCTTGCTTAGTTGTTGAAATATTTACGTATTTAGAATAATGCAACTCGAGCGATAGGAATAACTATTTTGCTATTAAATAACACTGTATCCACTGTCTGAAGATACGGCTTTTAAAGCAATCTTCTATATAACTCGTCTTGTTTACATAATTTCATAATTTCAGGTTCAATAATAATACTGGCACTGAGCTTTCTAACTCCATATTTCTATTATATTCCTAAATCGACATTAGCCGCAGTCCTTATATTTGCCGTGAGTTCCATGATTGAATATGAAATATTACCAATTTTATGGAAAACTAACAGTAAGTAGAAAAACGTGTAATTAGAAAGAAATACTAGCTTAGCAATTTAAATGCCATTTACTAAAATCTATAGATTCCTAAATATTGAAATTGTTTCAGAAATTGATTTTTTTATGAACGTTATAACTTGTGGAGTTGGTGTTTTCTTTGGAGCGGAAAACGGCATTATCCTGGGGGCTGTGCTCAACCTGGTTGTACTCCTGAAAACCTGGACTAGGCCGCGGATAACAACCGAGATCCGGGCGGTACGACATTTATTTGCTCATCATACATTTGTTTACACATTCTATGTTACACATCATTCACTTCTTTTATTCAAAAAAATATAAATTTACAGAGTGGCAAAAATCAGGAATACGTTTATTTAAAACCAGAATTGGGCCTCTGTTATCCAGGAGTTGACTACTTCTCAGAGGAAGTCCTAAAAGTGCATAAGTCTTACGAAGATCTTCCCATCGCCATCGACTGCAAAAACATCGTCAAAATTGATTATGCCGGAGCGAAAGTATGCGAAATTTCCACAAAACGATCACTTTTACTTATTTTTTTGATTTTTTAGATGCTCAGCTCGCTGGTTGAAAGCTACAATCAGGAATCTACGACCCTAGTCCTCATGAACGTAAACCCTGAAGTATTTTCTGTAATTCGGGATTTCATAGAAAACAAAAAAGTGCACATCTGTCAAAGCAGTGAAGGTCTCTGCAATAAGATATTCGAGTACGTTTCCAAAGAAGATGAGGTGGAAGCTCCGCTGCTGATCAACAATCAACTGAATGCGCTTTACAACAATCGCGAAAACGAAAGAAAGCAATCCATATATGACAACGTCTAAAATCTTGAGAACATAGGGGCATAATCATTCAAAAGCAATCAAAAGTAGCAAAAGTGCTGAAAATGAGAACTATATTCGATCCAATCACACAGAAACAGGCCAAATTATGAATTTAATTAGATCACAAGTAAAACTATTTTACAGGGCGTTCTAGTTTGCTTTGATAATATATCCTGGGACAAATGTTGTCGTAAATATGTTAAAGAATGCTCCATGGCAGGCCTCTCCAAAAGAATCCATATGTGTTTTGTTGGAATGAAAACAAAGCAGGGGGGTCATCTAGCATTTGCGCCTCTGGTAGCTGCCCCTATAACCACCTTCTAATTAAGACATTGCTGTAGACTGATTGGAACTGTTGATTAAATATTTCCATCAACATTTGAACCAGTGTACGCACTGGTATTTGACTCCAAAAAATGTTTTGGTCTGCAAGCTAATCTGGATGTAATGATACAATGAACACTTTATATGAATGTCTGTTTACTTTCGGAATATATTTTGTTCTTTAAACCAGTCAGGTGTGGAATCGAGCAACAATTAGATTAAGTATAGATTTCTGTTTAATTTTAGGATGTAATGTGTTCTGCATACTATATTTGGTTATCTACAGATGAAATTTCATTGTCTAAGGACCAAATTTTGATATTTAAAGGCCGAATTTTGAGGTTTAAAGACCGGTTCGCAGACCAATATTAAGCGTATTTAACTAATGGTTACTTTAAATGTAAATTTATGTTTATTTACAAAAAATATGTCGCTTTAAAAATTGCGAATCGACCTACAGTTGCTTTAAATATAAACTCCTGTTTATTTTCAGAATATATTTCGACCCAGAGCCAAATTTAAAGGCGTTCAGTTAAATCTAGAGCGAAATAAAACAATGGTTGCCTTACACGGAATGTTTGTTCACTTTCAAAATTATATTTCTGAGCTAATTTACTAATATGGAGCGAAATTGGCCAGCTTTACATGAACAAATTTGGCCTATTCTAAGTGAGAAAAGCCTCATTTTAGACCTAATTGTAATCTGAATTAAATTCGTTTTTTCTTGGTTTGTTTCTGTGAAAAAGTCGGCAACTATTATAGATTCAAGATAGAGTTAGTTAAGCTATACTTGAACAGACTTGGAAATGACACATTATTCAGTCACAGAAAATTTGACTCAGAACTACCATTTTGAAATCGGCCCTTTTCTATGCATTAAATCATTACTTAATTTAAAAGAACCAAATTTTCATGATTTCGATCTATTTTGGGTATTTTCTGCGATTGGATAAGGTCCAGTTGTTAGGCTCCTCTTGTGATGTAATCGTAAGGTTTATTGTAACAATTATTTAATAAATTATTGTAAATATTACTCGACGTTTCTTTATTTTTGCGTTTAAAATTAAGTTTTACACATTAAACTATTGTAAAAATAAGCAGACTAAGCAAAATCTTCATATTTGAAAGATTGAGAAGTAATAATGCCCTCGAGCTGAATGACATTTTTCGAATTTTCAACTTTATCTCGAAATTTCGATTTTAAACACAAAATAAATTCAACATCTCCAAGATAACGTTGTTGCAAATTCATTTAACAAATCAAACTTTTTTTAAAATTTCAGTTTATTAGTTTCAAATTTTGAATTTAAGCTTACAATGTATAAAAAAAGCTGAATTTTAAATTAAAAAATTAAAACTATTACTCCATATATTTCTTAAAAGAAATTACATTTCGGAAGAAACGCAAATTTATAAAAATAATTTTTTTTAATACGATATTTCGACTTAGCAACTCAGAAAAACTTGAAATTTATGAAAAGGAAATTTAAAGATTAATGTTAAATTTACAATATTTGTAAAATTTTGACCAGCCTTCTGCACAGAAACAAAATTTCAATGATTAAAGATTTGTAAAAAATTTAATTTTTCTTTCAAAGGTTTTCACTTTGACTCACAATTTAGGTTTTTTATCGAAATATCAGAATTAAACTCCAAATAAAAAATATAGAAAATGTTAAGGTTTTAAATCCAAAATCTTTAAAAATTATCAACATTTCGAAGAAAATCACGAAATTAATGTAAAAAATTCTCAAAATTTTAATTTCGGTCAAAAAATATTGATGCTAAACTTGAATATTCGACTTTGTTCTTCCAATTTCCCTCAAATTCTAAAAATTTCCAGGGAAAGTTGAACTTCTGACAAGCTGTTGTCAATTTACTTTTTCAAAACTTTGATTTTCAAAGTTAAATAATTATTTTGGAATTTTCCAAAATTATTACTTATTTTCTAGAATATCCTTTCTAAGGTTGGCACTTCGATGCCTGAAGTTGTTTTCAGACAACGCAGTCTCGGAGATTCTTCTCGAGCTCGACACATCGAAAGCTTTTGATCTTGATGGTATCCTCGCTATTTTTCTTAAGAAGTGCTCTCCAGAGTTGACTCCTGTCCTAAGCAAATTGTTCACATTTTCCTACAACAAAGGTATATTCCCTGATATCTGAAAATCTGCTAGGGTGCAGCCTGTCCCTAAAAGGGGAAAAAGGAATCTGGCTAACAACTATCGCCCTATATCTTTGTTGCCCGTTATAACTAAAGAGATGAAAAAGCTTATCAACGTCGAGATATTTGGAGAAGAATAGGATCATCTCAGACAGGCAATACGGTTTCAAACAACAACAACGCTCCACTGGCAATCTACTGGCATATGATACTCATATCTGCAACTCTTATGGTCTTATTTCTGGACTGGTGCCATTTGATATACAGTTTTTTCGCTGACAGACCATTTAAGGACGTCATTTATCTCATCCGAGACATTTGAGATTAATTCAGGGGTTCCTCAGGGGAGCCTCAAGGGTCTGTCCTGCCTCCTACTCTAATTCTGTTACACATGAACGATCTCTTAGCTTCAACTTTCAATCTGATATACATATATATATTAACTGAAGTAAATTTACACTTCATTTTGAGGGTTCCTACACATGCATACCCCTCTAACCTTAACTATTACATAATATTCTTATTTAATTACATTTTATTCCTACTTCGGTTTGCCGTATGTTCCTAGTCTAGTCTAGTTTCTAACCTACATTTAATCTGCCTAACCTACCCTTCACCTTAACCTAATCTAACCAATTTAACCTAAAGTTCTAATCTAACGTTCCTCCTCGCGTTGTCTCTTTTTCTTTCCTCTTGCGTTACGTCTAAGGCTGGGTGCACAATCCCCCAGCTTGTGCCATGTCAAGGTACTCGATCCCCTTGACTTCGGATGGTTCCAGGTCAGAACTTGGAATTCGACGTAGGCTTCCTCCCATATTGTCCTATTCCGCTTTCTCGTAGATTCATTTCCCAGGTACTCGATCCCCCGGTACTCGAAATCTATTGTTCCTCAAATGAGGACTTGAGTTCGTCAAGCTTTCCAGCGGCTTGGTTCAGAACTTCAAAGAAATTTGGGTTCCGAGCCGCTTCATCAATCTCCTCGATACTTCTTGGCCAGAGCACTCCCTTTCTTATAATCTGATATACAGCTACGCAGATGATAGTGGTACCATCTTTTTTTTCCGACAAACCGTTATCCGTCGCTGCTTCAAATCGGCTGAGGGAACAGCACATACAGATAATTTATCGGGATTTCGAAACCTTTCTGAAATGGAGTAAGTAAAATCTGATCGACTTTAAGGCCTCAAAAACTCAGGCCGCGGTTTTCCCTAAGAAAACATCAAGAGATAATGCAATAAACATACCCACTTCTCTTGGGACGATCATATGAGCTTCATTGCCAAGTCCGCTTCTCAGAAGATAGGTCTTCTTTTTAGAGTTAAGAAGTACTTCACATCTCATCAGCTGCTCATTCAATACAAGGCTCAAATTATGTCAACACTAGAATACTGTTCTCATGTTAAAAATTCAGCCCCAAAGCACACTGTAGCTCTTTTGGATTTCATTCAAAGAAGAGCGATTCGCCTAATTGATGAGAGTTTGACCGATTCTCTCGAAACACTAGAGCAGAGGCGGTTGATGACTTATCTCTTTTTTTACGAGTACTTTCAGGGAAGATGCTCGCAGGAACTAATAGGATTGATCCCTCCAAGAGTAAGATTTTTAAGGCATACAAGACGGTCAGAGACACCACATTTTCGTGTGGTCCAGCTTGACATAGTGAGGACTTCTGTTTGTGGAATCTCTTTTTTCTACAGAACTTCCAAGCTATGCAATTCGTGACCGAACAGAATTTTCACCAAAAATTACAATCTATTCCCGCAGGCCGTGCCGTGCTATGATACAATGAGGCGGCACCTTAGGGGGGCGACATAAGTAGCTAAATCAAAATATAATTTGCGCCATTCAATAATTAAAAATTTTGCACATCTCTTTTCCATATCGGATTGTGTCAAAGGTGGGCAAATGCGGCTCTTCGATGAGTTGAGTGCGGCTCCTTTTCAAATGTTAATGTTTTTTTTACAATTCTTGTTAGAAGTTTAAGCGAAAAATTAAAAAAAATCCAAGGTGTATAAATATTGTTATTTGTTTTTCGATATTTCAACATTTTTTTTATGTTCAATCCACTCGCAAAGGATAACTCTATTATGCCTTCAAAGCACCCCGAGCAGGATGTGGAAACAAGGATAGATGGGGATGAACCGCCTTCTTAAACAAGGATAGATTGTAATTTTTGTGGAAAATTTCGTTCGGTAACGAGTTCTATAGCTTGGAAGTTCTATAGAAGAAAGAGCCTCCGTAGACACAAGTCCTCACTGTGTCAAGCTGGACCGCACAGGAATTTGCTGCCTTCGACTGTCTTCTAGTCTCGAAAATCTTGCACTTGGGGGGATCAATCGTATTAGTTTCTGCGAGTATTTTCCATGAAAGTACTTGTAGAAAAGAGATAAATCACCTACCATCTGCCTGTGCTCTAGTGTTTCGAGAGAATCGGTCAAACGCTCGTCATCAATTTGGCAAATCGCTCTTCTTTGAATTGAATCCAAAAGAGCTAAAGTGTGCTTTGGGGCTGAACTCCGAAACATGAGAACAGTATACTAGTGTTGGCCTAACTTGAGATTTGTATAATGTGAGTAGCTGATAGGATGTGAAGTACTTTTTAGCTCTAAAAAGAAATCCTAGCTTCTGAGAGGAGGATTTGGCAATGGCGCGCACATGATCGTCCTAAGAGAAGTTAGTGCTCGCATTCACTCCTAGGATATTCAGATTAGATTCCATCGGGAGGATTTTACCTTGCATGAGAATGTTTGTTGCATTACCCTTGACGTTTTCTTAGAGAAAACCGCGGCCTGAATTTTTGAAGTCGACCAAATTTTTCTTACCCTATTCCAGAATGATTTCGAGATCCCGATTAAGTAACGTATCTGCTGTTCCCTTAGTCGATCTAAAGCAGCCAACAGATAATGGTTTGTCGGAGAAAAAATATGACACCAGGTTACTATCATGTGCGTAACTGTATATAGTATTGAAAGTTGAAGCTAAGAGATCGTTTATGTGTAACAGAAACAGAGTAGAAGACAGGACAGACCCCTGAGGCACCCCTGTATTAATCGCAAATGTCTCGGATGAGATGCCATTTACGACGACCTGAAGAAATCTGACAGACAGAAAACTAGATATCAAATGACAGGGTCCAGGAAGAAGACCATAGAATGTTAATTTGGCGAGAAGACATCGGATGCCAATATAGGCCGTGCACTATCCTTATTCTATCATCCGTGATAATATTCGAAGCACCAACCCTTTACAATTTTATATTGATACTTAGCAGTAAGTTACGTTCAATAATTTCAATTTTTTATTAACCAAAATTTCGACTTTTTTCTTAGCATTTCAAGGCTAGAGTAGAATTTTTGGGAAAAAGTGGAAATTTTAAGTTGAAAGTCGACATTTTACAAAAGCGTAGAAAGAACATTGACTAAAAGAAATTATTTTTAGAAATTTTGACTTTTTTCTCGAAATTTCGAATTTAAACTCGAAATTTCGACTTTATGCTCAAAATTTCGTCTTTTTTCTCGAAAATTCCACTTTTTCCTCGAAATTTCTACTTTTTACTTAAAATTCCAAGATTAAAGTCGAAATTTTGATTTTAATCCCGAAATTTTGACTTTGATATCGAATTTTTTCTCGAAATTTCGAGAATAAGCCGAAATTTAAATTAAGCAGATGACAATGGCGTTCCACCACTCCCCTTTCCCAACAATCTTGACAGTGTATAGTAGGGTGCGTTTAATAATAGCTTTTTTTAATTACCAAAATTTCGTCTTTTTTTATCGAAATTTCGAGAAAAAAAGTCGAAATTTTGAATTTAAAGTCGAATTTTCGGAACAAATGTCGAAAATTTCAATATGAAGGTAAGCATTTCGAAAAAAAGTCGATATTTGAGAAAAAAGTCGAAAATTGAGAAAAAAAAACGGAATTTCGGGAAAAAAGTCGAACTTTTCAGATTAAGGTCGAAATTTCCAAATATTTCGAGAAAAAAGTTGAAATTTGAGAAAAAAGTCGAAATTTCGAGAAAAAAGTCGAAATTTGCGAAAAAAGTCTAAATTTCGAGAAAAAAGTCGAAATTTTAAGTGTAAGGTCGAAATTTCGAAAAAAATATCGAAATTTCGATGCTAAGGTCAAAATTTTGAGAAAAAAGTCAAAATTTGAGAAAAAAAATTGAAAATTGAAAAAAAAAATGAAATTTCGAGAAAAAGGTCGAAATTTCAAGAAAAAATCGAAATTTGAGAAAAAAGTCAAAATTTCGAGATAAAAGTCAAAATTTCGATAAAAAAGTCGAAATTTGAGAAAAACTTGAAATTTCAACAAAAAAGTCGAAATTTCGAGTTTAAAATTAAAATTTGAGAAAAAAGTCGAAATTTCAAGATTAAGGTCGAAATTTTCAGATAAAACTCGAAATTTTCAGGAAAAAGTCGAAATTTCTAAAAATAGCATTTTTTTATCGATGTTCTTTCTACGTCTTTGTAACATTTCGTCTTTAATAGTTGAATTTCGATTTAAAAATTGAAATTTCATCTGTTTTCTAGAAATTTCGACTTTAAACTTCAAATTTCGACTCTTTTTCAAAATCTTTACATTAAAGTTGAAATTTTCAATTTAATCCCAGGATTTAGAGGAGAAAAAGTCAACATTCCGTGGTAATGACATTCCAAGGTTTGATTTGTTTATAATTGCCTCTCATTCAAAATAAGTAAATATTGAACTTTTGGGATACCCCATGCTAATGACATTGTTTACCTGCTGGAATTAAGGAGTTTACAGTTTGAGAACACACCTGAACTTATTTTCAGTGCTTTAAATAAGTGCGAAGTATTTACTGAACACCAAACATTTTCTAAATACTCTTTTTAAACAGAAACACATTTTTTAAATTAAATTTAATTTATCTTCCTAAGGTTTTTTATATATTTTTAAATAAATATGTAATTTGAAATTTTACATGTGATTTGTACATTTTTAATGCTACCTCTCTATAACGAAAACCTCTCTATAGCGAATTTTTTTGTAGGATCTTGGAGTTCGCTATCGGGAGGTTTGACTGTATTTTTATTTGGCAATCTATAAAAAAAGCCCAAATTTTGAAAGAAAAATGAGAATTTTTGGAAAAGTTTTTCAAGTATTAATTTGCAAACTCGAAAACATAAATTGCATTTTCACAATTATTTAATATTTATTATTTTAAATTTTGGGGCAAACAGAAAATGCTCATCTTTATTAAGATTTCTGGTTTAAATTTTCAGATCCTTTAAGACAAGTTTCTTTACATAAATTTCCTTTTTTCGAACTTTTAATCTTGTCAATTTCGTAATTTAAATTAACACTTCTAAAAAAACTCGCAATTTTTATAAAAAAGGATAAACAAATTTAGAAATAGACCAATTTTCAAGTCAAAAATAAAAATTTCCAAATTAAAACCAAAACAGAATTCTCAAAATTTATGACCTAATTTCTAAATTTGGAATATTTGAGAAGTTGTCAATATTTGAGTAAACAAATCTTCGTACCTACAAACAGAAATTAGAGATTTTCATCAAAATTCCGTTTTTAATTTGAAAATAGCATATATATTAATTTCAAATTTTCTTAGAAATCTCGGATTTTTCCTAAATTTTGTATTAAACCAAATTAAAAAAATTTTTTTTTTCCAAATCCAGACTTTAATCTTGAATTAAAAAAAAAATCGAACATTTTTTTATAAACATTTAGGATTAAAGTGAGTTGAGTTTTGCTTTTAAATGTTGAAGTTCTTCTCCCATATATGTCGTAATTTTGAAATGTCTGCTTTGTTTGAAAAATTTAAACTTCAAACGAACTCTTTTTCTTAGAAAGCTTTTTAAGAAAATTCGATTTTTTTTAAATATACACTTTTTTGGAAATCTTGGCTTTATACTGAAAATTTTAACCGTTTATGAAAATGTCGATATTTTTCAGTGTCGACTATCAAAAATTTTGAAATTTTTTCAGAATTCATCTGTATTTCAAAATTTCTATTTTTTAGAAAATTTGAAATTTTTTGAAAAGTTCATTTTTTAAAAAATTTGAATTTCGTCTCTTTTTGAAAATTAGTAGGACTCGAAACTTCGCTTTTTTAAAAGTTTGGAATGTTTACAAAATCTACTCTAGCTTTTTAAAAAATTTTGACTTTTGATTTCTTCAAAATATTAATTTTATTTTCAAAATTGTGGCTTTTTAAAACCTGTTGACACTTTTAAAATCTCTTTGTTATTCAAAATTCCAAATATTGTAATTTTCTAAACATTTCACTTTTTGATAAAAAATTTGGAATTTTTTGAAAATTTCGATGTTTTTAAATTGTGGGTTATTTTTATTTAATTTTGACCTAATTTATTTTGAAATTTCAACTTTTTTGAAAATTCAGTTTTACATATCACATTGTTTTAAAATTTCACCTCTTTTTGAAATTTTTGGCTCTTTCTGAAAATGTTGAGTTTTTTATTTAAATCCTTACTTTTTCAGAATTACATTTTTTGAAGTTTAATAAGAATCACTTTTAAAAAATTTTGGCTTTTTTAAAAATTTCGTTTTCTAATAAAAATAATTTGAATTTTTCTTCAAAGGCATCTTTTGAAATTTTTCAATTCTCTTGAAAATTTCGACTTTCTTTTTAAACATTTTGATATTTTTGAATTTTGAACATTGTTTCAAAATTTTGTCCTTTTTAAAATGTTGACTATTTTTTTTTAAATTATAGTTTATCTTCAAATAAAATTAGTACGACAAAGAGGATTTTTTTTCAAATCTCTTTCAAAATTTTGTCTTGAAATTTTTTACTATTTTATTAGGATCTCCACATTTTTAGTAATCTTCTGATTAAAAATTTTGAATTTTTATGAAAATGTCGATATTTTTCTTAATTTTGAATATTAAAATTTTGATTTAAAATTCGTCTGTTAAAATTTCGACTTTTTCGAAAATATAAAATTTTTTAAAAATTTTGCTTTTTAAAAAATTTTGAATTCTGTTTTTCTAATTAGTACGTCTCCAAAATGTTTCAAAATTCGATATTTTCTTAAAATTTCGTTTTTTTCTTTAATTTCGACTGTTACAAAGAGTTTTAGCGAAATTTCGACCTTGTTTTGAAAAACCTGAATTTTTTATGAAAATTTCAACATTGTTTAAAATTGCCGTAATTCCTTAAAAGTTTTAATTCTTTTTCAAAATTATGGTTGTTTTAAAAATGTTGACATTTTCAAAATTTTTTTATTTTTCAAAATTCCAAAATTTTGCATTAAACCAAATCTTATTTTTATAAATTTTAATTTTTTCCCGAAATTTGAGCTTTTTCTTCAGATCTAAAATTTAACCTTGAATTTTTGCCCAACATTCGAGCATTTTTTATAAACATTTGAGATTAAATTGGAAATTTTTAAAATTTTGAGTTTAACTTTTAAATGTAGGGCTGTAATTTCAAAATATCTACTTTTTTTTGAAAATCTTAATTTCAAACGTAATTTTGGTTCAAAAAACGTATAATTTGAGTTTACTATCAAAATTTGAAATAAAAAATAAACAAAAAAACATAGGTTTAAACTCGGAAGGAAAATCATTGTTAAAGAAATTAGGAACTTTAAGTTTAAAGAAGAATTTTTAATTTTTTTTCTCGAAATTTGGACTTTAATCTCGAAATTCCAAGATTAGAGTCAAAATTTCCACTTTAATCTCGAATTTCAACTTTAACCTAGAAATTTCGAGAAAAAAATCCAAATTATGGTTATTAAAAATTGAAATAACTGAACACACCCGACTGCCATTTGTCAATATTGTATGCTTAACCTAAGTTTCCTGTATATTCCCCTTTGACTACATATTATATAAGATACTCCCCATATATGTAATACTATTACATACATGATACTTCCTAGTTTAGTGTATACCTTTGAAATTAAAGCCAAAATTTTGACTTTTATCTCGGAATTTCTGGAAAAAGTCAAAATTTCGAGAAAGAAATCGTATTTTCGAGAAAAAAGTCGAAATTTCATGATTGAATCGAAATTTCAATTAAACTCGTAATTTCCAAGAATTTTTTTTTAATTGATGTCCTTTCTACACTTTGATGTTTCTTTGAACTCTATTGCATCTAGGGATGCAGCGATATATCGGTCGACCGATATTATTGATAATATTGAAGCAAAAATATCGGTATTATAATCTTGTCGATATGATATTATCGATATTGCCCGATAGTCGATAACAATTGTCCAATCGTCGCCAAAAATAATTTGCCCGAAATACGTAGAAATTTCTAACTTATTGGTATTTGTCTGCTGTAAAAATTTATATCGATATTACAATTAACTTGCATCCCTATTACAGAGAAAGGTTATCCCTATCTAGAACTGGTGCTGCTATCTGTTCAAATTTATCCTAAAGAAATTGCAGCATCAATACTTTTACTGCTTTTACTAGTTAGCGTTGGTTCCAACTTCCGAATCATATTTGAATATTTTTGAATTATGAATATTTTTCGGTACTTTCGAAATGCGACGCATGTTAATTTAATGCCCAAGTTTAAGTGTCAATTGAGAAATTATAAGAGCATTATCAATTTTAAAAGCCAAGCAGAATAAAGGTAACGGTTGCCATCCTTTTCTGTAGCAAGGGTAAACGGGACTTAATTAGAATATAATTGCTAGCGCTTAGCGATATTTGCAATAATTGAAATTTTATTTAAAACAACTTTGGAATTAAATGAAGTCAAATAAATGTAAATAGGAATTTAATGATTTGAAGGCGCCACTTATTAAATTTCAGTCAAGAAGGAACTGTTTGTTGCCTTAATAGCTCTTTAAATATACGATGTTTTGGGGGTATATGAACCTCTTACATATTTTATGCAAACCTTTATAAGGTCTATGTACTGGCATAGAGCACAGGTATAACAAACAACAGATAATTTTCAGCCAAACAAAATTAGTGCAATTAATATGTCAATAAAATCTTTCGCTTAAATGAATCATTTTAATAGTGCGTCGCAAATACAGATGCTACACAGAAGTTAACTTTTCTATGCGCAAATAAGACACAGTAAAATAGATTTTAATTCCTGATCGTTTTCATCAGTGTGTACAGTTTCAAAATTCCATTCAAACGTAATTCATCGAAACGCTTTAAATAACGCGCGCTCGCAGCCGACAGAACTGCGACGCAAAATTTCCTAGAATTTGTCTGACCTTTCATGCAGCGATTTTGACAGTTGACAGATAATATTTATGGCAATGGCAAGCAGCATGCGTCTCAAATTTAATAACAGTGAGAATCGTTAGTAAATAGAAAATAATTTTACATGTGAGCCGATTAATTAACGTCCGCTTGGCGCTTGACGGAAAATGGAGCACAAGGCGGTCGTCATAGATCAAAATGGCCAAAAGAAGAAAGCGGAAAGGATCAGCGACAAGGACTTGCCCCTTTGCTTCACCAAGGAACGCCACATCGGTCCCATCGTTGGCATCGACTGCATAACGCACACGTGGAGGATGAAAGAACGGGTAAGTATTTCGATTCGTACGTCGTTATTGGAAATCCTTTCAGCCTTGTTATTGTTTTTGTCAGATGAAGACAGTTAGTGTGGCGCTCGTTTTGTGTCTAAATGTCGGTGTGGACCCCCCGGATATTGTCAAGACGCAGCCTTGTGCCCGACTCGAGTGTTGGATAGGTTTGTGTTGTTGCGACATCGTGTGGTTTGGATTTTAAGTTGTGTCGTTTCAGATCCGTTATCGTTGTCGCCTTCGAAGGCTTTAGAAAAAGTTGGGGCCGCGCTGCAGTCGCAATATGAGAGATGGCAGCCTAGGGCGCGATATAAGCAATCCCTTGACCCCACAACAGACGAGGTGAAGAAGTTATGCACTTCGCTACGACGTAATGCCAAAGAGGAGAGAGTTTTGTTTCATTATAACGGTCACGGAGTTCCTAAACCTACAACAAATGGAGAAATATGGGTATTTAATAGGGTAAATATTGAGAAATGAGTGTCATAGTTCACTTTGACAATTAGTTTGTTCTCAAACTATTCACTTAAATAAGAGGTTTATTTGTACAGTTAAAAATGAATTGCAGTTCTTGTTTCTCTGTAAAATTGAAATGAATTTCTAGTTTAAAGTTCTAATTATGAATTTCTAATTTAAAGTATTAATTTTTAAGTGTGCTTCCAAAATTTCGAGTGGAAACAAAGTTTTCAACTCAATATTACAACTTTTTTTCAAAATTTGGTTCTTAACCACAATTTTGATTTTAATTCAGATTAATTCAAAGTTTGATTTTTTTAAATGTGAAATTAAAACTCTTAATCTTAATTTTTTTCTCAAACTGTTGATTGTAATGAAGGAATTTTCCCTTTAAAGTTGAAATTTTAATTTTGAAAATTAGAGATTAAATTCAAAGTTTCACTTCAATCTTAATTTTGAAACTTTAAAACTCTTTTTGAAAAATTTTTTGAAGAAACTGCAGAAACAAAGTTGAAAGTCTGAATTTGAAGTCCTTCAAAGATTCGAGTTTGAAGTGTAAATGGTTGAAGTAAAAATAATAAAAAAAAAAAATTCACACAAAAATCGAATTTTTTTTCCTTGAAATACTAATAACTAGTTTCCAAAAACTTTGATATTCCTAGAAACTTTGAATATTTTACCAGATTTTCCTGCCAAATTTTAATTTTTGTCTTGAAATTTCTATTCCTTTATTTGATAGTCGACAGTAACATTTTTACAAATTGAAATTTGAGTTCAAATTGCAAGCATTCTACTTTTTAAGTAAAAAGAAAAAAAGAAGAAAGAAATGGAATTTCCAGGAAATATTTAAAATTTTCTAAAAAAAAATTTTTTAAATGTTAGGTGTTTCCTTGTTTCAATTTTTTTCAAATTTGTCCCAAAAAGTTGAAAAATTTCGAAATTTTTTGTGAGATTTTAAAATTTGAATTTGAAATTTCAAGAATGAAATCGAAATCCCAGAGAAAAGGGACGAAATTATTTCAAAAAAATTATTAGTGTTTTTTTAAAAATCGTAACTTTTGCCTAGAAATTTCCAGTTTAATTTCGAAGTATATAAAATTGAAATTTTGCCTCTTTGTTGAATATTCGACTTAATATTGAAATTTTAAGTAACAATTTAAAAATCTGAAATTATACTGAAAAATGGAAATTTCGGAAGAAAATCGACATTTCTAGAAAAACTTTTTTCAAAATCAATGCTTTTTTATGTATATATTTTTTTCCTGAATTTTCAGTCTAAGTTCTCATCAAAATTTTTTTTCGTTTTTTTTAACGGCAATTGCATATGTTTCTCCCAATTTTATTTTGCTTAAAAAATTTCTATTTTTCTAGCAAATTTATGAAACTTTCAAAGTTCGACTTTTAAAAAAGTTTGGTTTGACAAACTCAAAGTTACAGGTGTACAAGGTCAAAAGCTTGTGTCTAAAATCAAAAAATCAAAATTCGGTATTTAAACTTGAAATTTAGGCAAAAAAAATATAATTGATAAAACACAATCGACATTTATTAATTTTTTAAATTTTGAATATTTTCTCGAAGGCTTCATTTATTCTCGAAATTTAAACCTTTTTTCTCTTTTAAATTTCAGCTGAAGGTAATATTTTTTAAAAATTCAAAATTTCTGGATTTAATAATGAAATAAAAGTTCGAAATTTAAAAATGTAAAACCTCTTTATGATTTAGGTTAACTCGAAATTTCGCCTTTTCCTTATTAAATTAAATAAGAAATTTTTAAAATAAACTAAACAAGTGTAAAAAAAATGAAGTTTCTCCAGCACCCTATCAAATCTCGTTGAAATTGTTCATTTCAACATGTGACCCCAGGCCTGTTGCCGCCCCTTGACAGTTCGCGTGTGCGGCACTACCGCTATTGGCGGATATGTTAACAAGAATAAAATATTTAATAGTTTCATTATAAATTCGTAAAATTGACAGAAAAAGTGAAAACCTAGGAAATTACGGAAATTTTGCTTAAAAACGTTCATATTTCGGTTAAAAATATTGAAAATTTGTTTGAAAAACTGGAAATTCTCGTTTTACAACACAGTTTTGGTTGAAAATTGAACACTTCAGTCGAAAAACCTTAAATTTTATTCTAAAAATTCAGTTTTTTCATTAGAAATTTACAAATCAGTTAAAAATCTATAAATTTTGGTTGAAAAATTGAAATTGCGGTTAAAAGCAGGAAAATGTGACTAAAAATTTAAAATTTTGATGGAGATTTTAAATACTTTAAGATTTATAATTTTTGATTAAAAACATGAAATTTTGGAATGAAAACTTCAATATTTTGATTTTCTATTTCAAAGAAAGCTCCAAATTTGTAGAAAAAAAATCCCAAAATTTCGATACAATTTAAAATAAGCTTGAATTTTAGAAGCAATGTAGAATTTGAAATAAAATTATGAAAATCTAAAAAACTTATTAAAAAAATATAGTTCAAACTCGGATTTTTATTTTCGATATCGAAATTTGGTACTACGATCGAAATTTTCGAAGTAAGTATGTAAAATTTGGATCTATTGCCGTCCCCTTAACAGTGCTGCTCGCGTGCGGGGGGCGACCCCTATTGGCGGATCTGTTAACAAGAATAAAATATTTAATAGTCGCATTGTTTTGTAAAATTGTCAGAAAAAGTGAAAACCTACGAAATTAGGGAAATTTTGCTTAAAAACTTTCATATTTCGATTAAAAATGTGGAAAATTTAATAGAAAAGTTGGAAATTTTCGTTTTAACACACAGTTTTGGTGAAAATTGAACATTTCAATCGAAAAATCGTATTTATATTTTATTTTAAAAATTCAGCTTTTTTTTATTAGAAATTCACAAATCAGTTAAAACCTATAAATTTGGGTTGAAAACTTGAAATTCCAGTTAAAAGTAGGAAAATGTGGCTGAAAATTTAAAATTTTGATGGAAATTTTCAATACTTTGATGAAGGCTTATAATGTTTGATTAAAAACATGAAATTTTGGAATAAAAATTTGGATATTTTGATTTAATGTTTCAAAGAAAGCTCGAAATTTGTAGAAAAAAATTCCCACAATTTCGATTCAATTTAAAATAAAATTGGATTTTAGAAGAAATGTAGAATTTGAAATGAAAGTATGAGAAAAAAAGTTGAAAATCCAAAAAACTTTGTACAAAAATAGAGTTTAAACTCGATTTTTTTCGACATGGAAATCTCGAAATGTGAATTTTTTTAGAAATTTCGTATGTCAATTGTAATAACCTGTTATTTTATTTTGAATTAAAAATTACAATAGACTCCCGCTAAAGTTGCGCTCACCGGACTGGATCGACGGTTAAAGTTGCTACTCCCCTACCATCCCTTCCATTGGCGCAAAATGTATATGTTGTATTGCTCCTTGTGCAGTTGAATGGGTTATTCAAAAGTGGCGCTAAAACTCGGAAGTCTAATTTGTCGTTCAAAAATAGAGATGGGGAATATCCGCCCAACTTTAGCGATCCTATCTTGTCAACTTTAACGAGCGGACAACTTTAACGGGCGTAACTTTAGCGGGAGTCGACTGTAAATATTTTTGTTTCAAAGTTTCATATTACTATTTGTTAATTTCGTAATTTCGACATTTAAGTAGACACGCATCAACTAATTCTTTAAAAAAAAAATGAGAAAAAGTTTAAATTTCAAATAAATTGAGTTTACCATATATTTTTTTTAGAACATTGAAATTTGTTAATACATAAAATAGAAATTTTGAAATGAAAGCTAACAATTTTCGTAAAAGGTCGTGGTTTTTAATTCTTAGTAGAACTTTTAGGAAAAGAAATTCAGAAAAAATTCGTAATTCTTCAAAACCGTAAGTAATGTGCAAATTAATTGATTTCAACTTTTTTCCGATACTTTGGTTTAAATAATTTTTTTTTAAAACCTAGATTTAAAATTGGAAATTTCTTTTTTTTGTCTTCAAATTTCGAATTTAATTTCAACCTTTTTCTTGAAACTTTGGTTTAAATTTGTCATTTCGACTTTTTTTTTAAGTTTCGTTTTAAAACGAAGCAGCCAAAAGTTTGAGTTTAAAAATCAAAATTTTGCGAAGAAAATTAAATTTCAAGGCCAAATTTGTACATTCAACTAATTTATTAAAACAACTTTCTGGGTGAAATTTTAATTATCTAAATCCCAGTTTTTTAAAAATCTGTCTTCAAATTTTGACTTTTATTTCAACTATTTTCTCGCAACGTTTGTTTAAACTTGTAATTTCAACTTCTTTTTCCTGATTTCTCGAAAAAGACGAAAAAAGTCCAAATTTTGAATTTGAAATTATACTAAAAGGTGTGAATTTTAATAAGTCGAAAATTCAACTTTATTTAGAACAACTTTTTTTCCAAGTTTCGATTTATAGCTGAATGTTTAAAAAAGAAAATTATAATTAAAAGTGGCAATTACTAGTTTTAAAGATGGAATTTTAAGAAAAAAGTAGAAATTTCGAGATTATTTGAGTAAATAGTTTCTTGAATGAACTGTTCAGCAAAGTGAACTATTATGTCGATCTGTATTACCATAAATATTGCATAACTTGAGAAATTCAGTATAAAATTGTGGTATATTTTACTTTTAGACATATACTCAGTACATTCCCTTGTCAATTTACGATCTGCAAACTTGGATGGGGGTGCCCTCTATTTATGTTTACGATTGTTCTAACGCGGGCACAATTGTGGAGTCTTTTGAGCAGTTCGCTAAGCAGCATGAAACAGAATATGAGGTATAATCTATATTTTATATGCTCGGTCTTTTTATAATGAAAAAAATTGCAGCAAGCGAATATTCAATCTAGGAATAATGCACCGCCCCCTCCATCGTACCGAAATTGCATCCAGTTGGCGGCGTGCGCTGCCAACCAAGTTTTACCAATGAATCCGGACTTACCGGCTGATTTGTTTACATCATGCCTTACCACCCCTATTAAAGTAGCGCTGAGGTGGTTTGCTTTACAGTCTACTTACAAGTTAGTTCCTAAAATGACTCTGGAGGACATCGATAGGTAAGTTGTGGTACTAAATTCTTTTAAGTTTTCATAAATGGCATTTTGGCAGGATTCCGGGTCAAATTACTGATAGGAGGACGATGAAGGGGGAGCTCAACTGGATATTCACAGCAATAACGGATACAATCGCTTGGAATACTTTGCCTAGAGGTAATTACTTTGTTCTGATTGATTTATAGTTTATACAGTGAGTGCAAAAAGTATTCATACACCTAGCAATGCACATAAAAAACGAATTGTCTCGGTTTAAATATATTTAATTATTTAAAGAAATAGTTGATTCAATCACAGGGTAGTTACAGCACTTTATTTATTATAAAAAAGACTAAGAAGTCGAAAAAAAATTACTTCAGCACAAAAAGTATTCATAGACTTAAAAAAGTAGCAGGTAAATGTAAGAGTAAGTAACAAATAGTACTCCATTGGTCTGCCCTTAGCTTTAATAATGACGTTGAGTCTTCTTGGCATAGAATTAAATATGATAACGAAGGCTTCCACGGCCAGGGTCAGTACAGGATATACTTCTTCCGGGATTGGACCGTGTCAAAGAACTACTAAAAGTGTTCGACGTTTCGCCCACCATCGTAGGGGGCTTCTTCAGGAACAAAGAAAAGAGGAATATGAGGGAATATGCAAAAAACGAAAGAATGAAAAGGCCAGTTTTAAAACATCAGAGCACGGTAACTCAGTATGTCCACCATACCAGAGGCGAAACTCTTCTGAATTGAAAATTGGTACAAAGAATAAGAAAGTTTAGACAGAAGAGCACGGTAACTCTTCTGAAGAGTTTCGCCTCTGGTATGGTGGACATACTGAGTTACCGTGCTCTTCTGTCTAAACTTTCTTATTCTTTGTACCAATTTTCAATTCAGAAGAGTTTCCCCTCTGGTATGGTGGACATACTGAGTTACCGTGCTCTAATGTTTTGAAATTGGCCTTTTCCTTCTTTCGTTTTTTGCATATTCCCTCATATTCCTCTTTTCAGTTTTTTCTTTTCTTTGTTCCTGAAGAAGTCCCCTACGATGGTGGGCGAAACGTCGAACACTTTTAGTAGTTCTTTGACACGGTCCAATCCCGGAAGAAGTATATCCTGTATATAATTAAATAATTAAGAAGTGTAAGAAGAGGATATCAATACCCCTTCTTTCCAAAACGCAGTTTTTAATATTTCTTTATGTGAAATTTGGTGCTCTTGAATTTTGTTGTTAAGAGAATCCCACAAATGCTCCATAACATTAAAATCGGGTGCCGGAGAAGCTATTACAAGGCAATTTGGCGTGTTAAAAAGTATCAAACTCTTAATATTCCATGGTGTATGCTTTGGATCATTATCTTATTTCTTGCAGATTTTCGAAAAAAAAAATCGAATTTGCCAGAAACTGATTCGAAATTTCACAGAATATGTCCAAAATTTAAAATATAAAAATCTTGAAACTAAATTCCAGAAAAAAGTGGAAAATTCATCTTCAGCAGAACTTTTATCCAAAATTTCAATTTTCTAAAGGTTCGTTGATAAAAAAAGTAAGATTCTGGTTGACGCTTGTTGCAGAGTTGTTTCAAAAATTGTTCAGACAAGATCTCCTGGTTGCGAGCCTCTTCCGCAACTTCCTCCTCGCTGAACGCATCATGCGCTCCTGCGACTGTACCCCCGTGAGCTCGCCCGCTCTTCCCCCCACTTACCAACACCCCATGTGGAACGCCTGGGATTTGGCTCTTGATTTAAGCCTGGGACAACTGCCAAACATCCTCCACAAGAACGAACCTTTCCAGCATCTACCTTTCTTTGAAGAGCAGCTCACCGCCTTTGAGGTTTGGCTCAACTTGGGTAAGTCCCTGGACTAGGTATAAATACTACAAGCGTTAAAATCAGCCGTTGTTTCAGGTTCGGCACAACGGAGCCCTCCGGAACAACTGCCAATTGTGCTCCAGGTGCTTTTGAGTCAGGTGCACAGGACGCGAGCTTTAGATTTGTTGGGGCGGTTTTTGGACTTGGGACCTTGGGCTGTTAATTTGGCGCTATCTGTGGGGATTTTTCCGTACGTTTTGAAACTGCTGCAGAGTAGCGCCAGGGAACTGAAGCCCCTTCTCGTTTTTATTTGGGCTAAAATTTTAGCTGTAGATAATGTGAGTATTTAAAAATGTAGCTGTTGCAAATGTTGACGTCATCTCTGCGTTTTAGACTTGCCAGGCTGATTTAGTGAGGGATAGTAGTCATAAATATTTCTTATCTGTGCTTCAAGACACAACTCTATTGGTAAGTATCCAAAAACAGTTTTTGGATATGTAGTTTTGTCTAGAAATTTTGATTTGGTGTTTTAAAATTTCGATCTTAATTCTAGTTTTAACTTTTTTTTTCTCGAAAGCTCAAATTTAAATTCGAAGTATCAACTTTTATTCCCAGTTTTTGTTTTACGATTTAGCTTTGTGACGTAACTAAATTTTCTTGATTATCAGTCAGAGACAGCAAATTTCTGCAGGCCCGGATTTAGGCGATTGGAGCGATTTCGCCCAATCGGGCTCCGCACTTGAAGGGGTCCCGCATCACCACCAAAATTAACAAAAAGTTATTTTTCGAAATTTAAAGCAAATTGTTTTGGATGATAAAGGTTCATTCACCGTTTTAGAATTTGAATTTCTGCAAATTTCTTTTGATAATTTTTATTTTACAAATTCTGAATTTTTATAAAAAGACAATCCTAGCAAATTTTCTTTAGACATTTAAGGGTTCAGAGATTTTCTTTAATCCAATTATCTGAAAATGCCAAATTGTTTCTCAAAATGTTGACATTTATCTTAATATTGGACAATTTCTGACCTTGTGGTGGAGCACTTGTCTCCCTCCAACTTAAGCAGTCAAGAAAAAATAAGCATTCAACCGGAAAATTTCGACTTTCTCAAAATTTGTCCATTTTTTTTAAATGTAACAAAATGACATTTGAATTTCTACTAGATTTCGTTCTTTTATTTAAAATTTCGATCTTTTTCTTTTAATTTTAATCTTTTTCTTGATGTTTTGGTCTTTTTCTCGATTTTTTTTTCATCATAATTCATTTTTGTTTTTGGAAATTTCGATTGTATTCCTTGAAATTCGACTTTTTCCGGAATGTCTATATTTTCTTTAAATCCATCTTTTCGAAATTTCGAGTATATCTCAAAAAATCTGTTTCTTTTAACTTGTTCCTCGAAGTTTATCTTCTTTTTGAACATGTAGATTTTTTCCAGAATTCTTATTTTTTTATAAACGCTATTCCCAAAATTTGATTTTCTAGGCGAAGTCTCAATTTTTTCGAAATTCTTTTTCTTTGTTTATTTTTCTCGGAATTTTGATTTTTTTTCAAAGTTTGTATTTTTCTTTAATTTTGCTGTTATTTCCAAAATTTGTCTTTTTTCTTAAAATTTGACTTTCTCAAAATTTTGTTTTTCAATTTCAAGGTTTTCTTGAAGTTTATTTTTTTCAACATTTCGTTATTTTTCTTAACATTGGATTGTTAAAAATTTTTCTACTTGCTAAAATCAGAAGTTTTATGTAGTCTTGATTGTTTGCTTAAAATTTAACTTTTTCTTGAGATTTTCATTTTTATTTCATGTATTTAATAATAATAATAATAATAATAATAATAGTTTATTAAATGTACGAATAATACATATTTTTACATTTACAGAAAAACATTTTTGTTTAACAAGAAACATTCATTTTAACATAGACACATAGATTTCTCTTAACATTAGACAAATTATTTGCACTTTTTATTTCGTTCAACAAATTATTAAATAGAGATACGCCCTTATAAAATGAAGATCTATATGTGGACTCTTTATTAACAGTACTTGTATATATATGTTCGTTAATAGTTCTTATATTGTATATTAAATATTTTGGTAGCAACCCTTTAATGATTTTATAAATAAATATCATAATTTGATAAAACAAATATTGCTGTACAGACAGTGAGCCTAGACAATCAAGCATCAGAGCGATCGGTATATAAATGTTACATTTCAATATTGCCATGTGACATTTATTTTGCAGTATCTATAGTTGTTTTAAATGGTATTTATTAGCAAAGAACAAGATACTTGGGCAGTAATGAAAATAGGGTCGAATCAAAGTATTAAAAACTTAAAGACAGTTAACAAGATTTAAATTTTTACATATTTTGATAAAGTATCTAACTTTACCATTTATTTGTGACACAATATTGTTAAAGTGTTTTTTAAAGTTTATGTCATTGTCAATGGTAACTCCTAAATACTTTATCTGATTGACAAACTCCAAAGATTCCCCATTTAACTTTACTTTATCCGCAAACACGTTAGAGCTTCCCATTGGCATTTTCTCCAAACATTTATTAGGAGAAGAAAAAAGTAAAAACTATTTTGGAAACAAGTTTGGAACGAAATCCATAAATTATGTATTTTTTTTCGAAAATTTAAAAAAAATGTCGAAAATTTCACAAAAAAGAGAAAAGAATTTTTTGCGTAAATTAAGCTTCTTTTGAAGTATTCACTTTTTTACTCGAAATTTCTGTTTTATTTTACATATAATTTCGATTTTAATCTCCATTCCATTCATAGGAAAATTGTAGAATATTTGTGTTTAAAATTTTATTATGAAATCCAAAATTTCGACAAAAGCACAACAAAATGAAATATGTTACAAATTTTGATAGGAAATTTTAAATATTATGCACTAGATTGTAGAGAAAAAATCAAATTTCGAGAAAAACTTTTAAATTTGGGTAGGCACGTTCTAGAAATTTGTTAAGATGGGAAAGTACATTGTACAAACTATAACAAATTTGTATTAATCAACCTATTCAAATTACAAGCAAATTTATTCAAACTAGAAGCAACTAGAAGTAAATATGGTCAAAACAAAAGGAAAATTATTTCAATCAAAGCAAATTTCTACAAATTAACAACATTATCACTTAAGGTTGCATATTTTGATACATTTCATGCATATTTTAAGCATTTTGCGTGTATATTTCACGCTTTTTATGTTGCATATATTCCTGACCTTTGGAAAAAATTGAAGTTTAAAATGGAAATTTCCTGTCATATCTCGTGAAGTCGTTTTATAAATTTCGAATGTTTCCCAAATTTCGAACATTTTCCCTCAAAATTCGGTGTTTTAAGCTTAATCTTAAAAATTCAAGAATTTGTTGTCTGTAAAACCTAAAATTAAAATTGAAATTTTAAATAAAAGTCACCAGTTTTAAGACATTTCAAAGTTACATAGCATTTTTTAAAAAGTTGAAATTTCATTTTTTTTTTGTTTTTTGTTTTATTTGCTGCACTTGGACTTTAACGCCATTTTCGGGGTTCGGAATTGAGATTTTTCTCTTGACATTTCAAGTCTGCAATTGAAAAATTGGGAAAAAAGTTAGTAATCGTATTTTTAAGATATTGATTTTTTTTAGGCGGAACATAGGACCCAAGCGGCGTTCGTCTTAGCGTGTATAGTAAACGAATTCCTCGAAGGTAAAGAGGTGGCAATGCAGGGTTCTTTAGTTAGTATATGTTTAGAGCAATTGAACGACCCCAGTCCGCAATTGAGACAATGGGTAGCTATATGTTTGGGACAACTGTGGGACCGCTACGAAAAAGCCAGATGGACTGGAGTTCGCGATATAGCTCATGAGAAACTCTACCCACTTCTGCGCGACCCCAATCCTGAGGTATTTTGAATTGTGCAATTACGCTCCAATTCGAAACAAATTCAAAATACGTCTATTGCAGGTTAGAGCAGCTTCCGTTTTCGCCTTGGGCACTTTTATTAATTCTTGCAAAGAGCGCACTAACCACGCGAATACGATAGATCATTCGGTGGTCATGACGCTTGTGAATACCGTTGGAACGGATATGAGCAGTTTAGTAAGGAAAGAGCTCGTGAACGCCCTCCAATGGATCGTGCTAAGGTTCGAAATCTGCTTCATGAACGCCGCCTCCATGATGGATACCACCATTACCGCCCCATTGCAGGATGTCAATTCTACACCTACGAGCTTAAGACGAATTGAGAGCAGGTCAGTTTTCTTAACAATTATCAGACTAATATTTGGAAGATTTTCATTTTTTAGGGACAAGTTAAAAGTCGAGGACTACGCTGAGCGGTTAAAAAGAGTTTCCTCAAGCTCTTCCATTAATAATATCGGACATGGTACCATGTCCCCCAGCCATACTGGCAGTTTGGGTACTCTACCGGGTCTGGCATTCGGTTCAGTGTATATGAAAATTTGGAAGGCTTTGTGCAATTTGGAGACTGATCCTCATGATGAGGTTGCATCCATGTGTAAAGTGATCACTAGCTATGTAAGAAATCTTAAGGTAGGTTCACTTACTTAACTATTCCTATAGAAAATATTGAAAATATTATGTGTTTATAGGAACAAAGTACTTCAAAAGACACTGTGGATAGCAGAAATTCTAGTTTAAGTTTACCTCCTAGTCCGAACAAAGGGAATTTCCTCGGCGATAGCCCACCATCTATAATGAACACTTCAGTCGACATGAAATATGCTAATAAGTAAGATACTTTTACTGTGTACTTACAGTCTACTTCAAACGTCACCGTTGTTACGTACACGCTCTTTACTTTTGTGCTGAATCTCATTACAAATTTAACACTATTTTTAGAACTGTGTCATTGAATCGCAAGAAGAAAAGTCATCCGGGGGCCATCATTGAAGAATCCGGTGAAGCCAAAGAGAAAGAAATCGTGAGAATGGTCAATACAACTTTTATAGATTGGTGTTGTAAAAGTTTCGCACAATCCAAAAAGGATACGAACTGTTTTGGTGATGTCGAAGTCGAAGCCTTATTATGAAAGGGACTGGAGGCATATCAGGTTAGTCCTGTTTCCTCTTAAATTAAAATAACTAATTTTTTACTAAATTTTTGTTTGCATTTTTGATTTGTTGACTCGAAATGATAATAAACTAGATTCATTATTATCTTGTAATACTAAAATAAATTGAATTTATTATCAAATATTGGGTATTCAAATGAAAAAGTCTTCAAGAGTGCTGTGATTTTTTCTTATAAGAGGACTTAATGAAAAAGATATTTGATTATTTATCAACTGTTGATTAATCTATGAAGGATCACTTTGATATCTCATTTATGCAAATACTTTAGAATTTTCAAACGTGAAAGAAAATCCCTCAGAAAGCTATTTTCTTTGACGAAATATGATTTAAATTAATAAGATACAAATTCATAAACTAGTAAGTGTCTTATAGGTTCAAGAGATTTTACACAAAATCACTAGGGTTTTCCAACCGCAGGCTTGTTATGACAGTAGATAAAATGTATTAAAACATGGCAATTGTCAATTATTAATAATATATTTAAGACATAATTTAAAAACATTTTCACAGCCTACTTGATGACATTTTAATTTGAACACGAATTACATTAAAATGTAATAATACTCTATAACAACAATCATATATTTTAGAAACAACAACATCAGAAGGGAGGCGGCCGAAGAACAAAAGAAAATATTAGGTCAGAAGCTCGAAAATCAAGTTTTTAATACTAGAACTGGGGCGCCGCCATCACTACTCCAGTTTCACCCGTTTGATCAGCAAATTGCTGTTGCTGGAAGGGACAGTTTCGGGTAAGATTCTCGATTAAATTCTTACCATTTTTTAAATCTTTGAACTTTTTTTTTCATAACTAATAAACTCTATTAACGATAAATAACAACAGGAGATATAAAAAAGCCCAATTACTTTTTTTTCGTCATTTTGTTAATATTTTGAAATTTTTGGTGAAGTATTGTTCGAAATTTTTAATATAATTTTAAATTTTTAAAATTTCCTTAAAATTTTAATCTATGGTTTACTAGGTATCGATTTTCCACCAAATACTGGACCATTTTTTTTTGGAAAATTCAACTTTTTTTAGTATACATTTCGATTTTTTCATTAAAATTTGAGCAGCTTATTTGAATTTGAAATATTTTGTAAAATCTCGTTTTTTATTTCACTAAACCAATTTGCTACCAGTGAATGAATTTAAAATGTCTCACTGATTTTCCTTTAAAAGGAAAATAAAAAGCAACTTTTGGTATTTCTTCCTTTTTATGAAAATGTTTACTTTCATCTCAAAATTCAACATTTTCAAAATCTCAATAATGCGTTTTTTTGTCGAAATTTCGGTGTTTCCTTCAAGTTCTTTTATTTTCTCAAAATTGGTTAGACATTTTCCCTCTGAAGTCCCCTAAAACCAAGAAAGATTAAAAACCCAACAATGGTTGCTCTAACGCGCTTCGATAGCCAAGCTATCATCTTCATAGAAATATAGAATCTATAAAATTCTCCATCTAATGCTAATGTAATTACAGGATATGCCATTAAAAAATATGTCCTTGGTTAATAACTCTATAACGCGATGCGCAATTGTTTTTTCGTTGTCGCCAGTGTAATCACCATAAAAAATACAACTTTGCCCATTTAAACGACATTGTAGCTTCAATAATAAGAAAGTTAGCAACAGTGCGCACATAACTTGGAACAGGGTGTATTGTTTAAAATTCATAATTTTTTTTTGGTTGGGTGGAAAAACTTGAAAAAATTTACACAAGCGCTTTTAGTGGGCTAGTATAACATGTAAAAATTTTAACCAAATCGAAAGGGGTTGGGTTCAAAAGTGGTTGATTGACGTGGACTGCTCCATATAGTAGAAAAAATGTGTGCAAATAAAAAAAACTGACTGTAAATTTCAGAATATGGGATTGGGGTACAGGCGCCAAGACCACCGCATACCAGAACAAGTCGCTCAAATTGGCTAATAGCAGAATAACGGCGTTGGAATGGGTCAATGGACACGATAATTCCATGTTGATGGTTGCTTCAGACGATGGAAGCATTAAGCTGTTTCGTCCCTAATATTGGGAGCAGAGATCCGACGCTTATAAGCGCCTGGCAAGCATTCAGTGACCCTAAACCAAAACCTTCAGGTGAGTAAAGTATTGATGAAGAGACATAGAAAGAATTTTGGACGCCCATTTACCTTTTCGGCGACAATTTATTAACTGTAAAAAATTCCTGAGTTTCCAATTTTTCTCTCTTAAAAATTATTTTAAATTTTATTTATTCATTCAATTTTTAAATATTCATTGACTAATATTGAGATTTAAATTCTTTTTGCAAAATGTTAAAATTTTCAAATTATATTTTGTCTTATGTTTATTTTAAATATGGATTTTTTCGTTTTTTCGAATTTTTATTATTTTTTTGTTGTCAAATATTAAGTTTAAAACCTTTTAGATGATGAATGTTCATTTTTCACTGTTTTAAATTTTCGTTAAACTCTCAATATTATTCATTTACGAAATACATATGCGTTTGTATGAATTATTGTAATTTTAAAACATTTTAAATTTTCATTATTTCTTTCTTCGTGGTTTTTATTAAATTTTGGTTAAATTATGAAATTTTTAATTTTCTTATTTTCTAAGCATTCATAATTTACGATTTTAGCTGTTATTGTAATCATCAAGTGCTCAAATTTGTAAGAAAATAGAAAACTTCAGAAGAATGAGTGTAACTTAAAAATCAATTTTGAATTTGTCTATTTCAAAATATGAATTTTTAATTATACATTGTTGGTGTAAAGCAGTGTTTGCATTTTCAAAATATTTATTTACTTAAACTTCAATATTTGAAGAAATATGTTTGCTAAGTTATGAAAAATTTGGCGCATTTTTTCTTGACGTTTATTCTTTTTAAAATTTATTATAAATTATTTCACAAAAAGATAGGAAAAATTCGTTGAATATTAATTAACATTTATTTCGTATAAAAAAAGAACCTTTACCTTGTTTCAGATGTGCTGCTGGCCTGGGAGCAGTGGAATCAAACGGCAATAACTGTTGGGGACCAGCGCGTCATCAGGTTCTGGGATGCGGAAAAGGAGCTCCGGGCCTTCGATATCCCTATCGGAACAGATTCGACCGTTACCTGCTTAGATTCGACTTTCAATAGCATATCGCACGAGCGTTACCCGTTAAAAGGACTGACGTATTCCGAGGATCCCTTCAATATTGAAGAAGACGTCAGTTTATGCGGAGATCCCCATCTGGGACAAGTAGTAATTGGCTGTACCGACGGTTCTGTGCGATTATTCGACAGACGGTGCTCTCCCGCAGACGCTAAAGTCAAAATGTGGTTGGATCACAGCTCACCTGTTTTAGCGGTGCAACTCCGAGAAAATTTGATCATAAGCGGCAGGTAATATAAAGAAAATCTACCTATAATACCCATGGTCATGAATGGAGCGACCGGTCTCCTCTGTCTAATGAAGTAATGAGCCGAAATTTCAATTTTTATTTCAAAATTCGCTTTTTTATTGCAATTTTGTTTTCTACTTGAAACTTCTATTTTCCGCATCTTTCTGAACATCCGATGGTTTAAGGCCGGCCGTATACGCACGGAATCCTGGTTAGATTTCCCAATCGCGAATCATTCAAGCACCGGAATAAACGCATTTCTATGTGTTCTGAAACCTAATCAGAAATCGGTGCGTGTACGGCCAATGACTGAATTTTAAATCTAAAGTCTTGATTCGGAAACCTGATCAGGATTCCCCCCGTGTGGCAGTTGACCTTAACCCATTCACGCCCATTGTACTCAATTGAGTACACTTGAATTATTGCTGTTCCAGAGTGTATAAGTTAAAAGTAAAAAAGTTAATGACATAATTTTAATCCCTATACTTTTTTCTTTAAATCCCTACAATAAAATTTTCCATTCTACGTTAAGGAAATAGAAGCACAAAATATAACATGCAAGAAATTTTGATAGGAAATAGATTTCACCTAGCATACTATTATTCAAAACAGTAATTCATTTTCGATTATATCAGACATCTATTTTCATAACATATGTGAAGGAAAGGTATAAGATCAAGAATCTCTTATTAGGTAATAGAAAATTTTATTACTTTACTTTCTAAACAAGTAAAATCATTAGGGTTTTCGCCGATTTGTATTTCTATGACCCTAGCTTACTCATTTGGGTACACCAATTTTTTTTCATGCTTAAGGAAGAAAAAAAGTGTTACTATTACAGGAGGCAAAATAATGTACCATAATCAACTAAATTAAACCATCAATAACTATTTTTGTCTTGTATAAGAGTGGTGGGCAGTAATGGGTTAATCGAAAATGTTGAATTGTTTCTCAAAATATCCTTTTGTTCGAAATTCCAACTTTTCTTTCAGAATTTAACATTTTGTGTTTCTGAAATTTAGCTTTTTCCTCAAAATTCGTGTTTTTTTTTCGAAATTTCGCTTTCATTCTCAAAATCCGATTTTTTCATTGATTTGCTATTCCTCTAGGAATGTTTTTCTAAATTCCCACTTTTTTATTTCTAAAATTTCGACTTTTCAAATTCACTCTTTTTTTTTACTTCGAAGTTTCGTCATCTTTCTTAAAGTCGGCTTTCGCAGAATAGACTTTTTTTTTAATCCGAATTTTCGGAAATTTCGACTCGTTTCTCAAAATATGCTTTTGCTGTACTTTCATAAAAATTCAATCCTTTTACGTTTTTGAAAATCTCAGCTTTTTACTTGAAATTCTCGTTTTATTCGAATTTCAACTTTTTAGTCCCTATTCGCTTTTTTTAAAAAATTCGATTTTGTTGTTTTGTTCTGTAGGAAATTCGTTTTTTTCTACATTTGGATTTTTTCTTCAATTTGACATTTTTTTCCCAATTCATTTTTTTTCCTCGAAATTTCGTCATTTTTGTGACAATTTTTCCTAATCGAAAATTTCGGTTTTTTTCTGAGCTTCGATTTTTTCTCGAAATTTTGACTTTGTTTTTATTTTTTTCGAAATTTCGTCCTTATTTTGAAAATCAATTTTTTTTAATTCCGAATCTCTAGAAAGTTGGACTTTTTAATGAAACTATGTCTTTACGAAAATTTCATTTTATGTCAAAATTCAACCGTTTACATTTCTGCAAATTGAAGTTTTTTCTTGAAATTCGTCTATTTTATCCAAATTTCGACTTTTTTCTTAATATTCATATGTTTTCTTTGAAAGTTTAATTATGTTCCCAAATTTGAGTGTTTTTCTGAAAATTTGGCTAGGAAAATCCTATTTTTTCTAAATCTGGATTTTTTTCTTAAAATTGCAATTTTGTTTTCTAAATTTCAACCTTGTTTCCCAAACCAAGCTGCAAAAGTCGAAAATAAACCCAATTACATTATTTTGAGCCAAAAAAGAGTCCAAAAAGAGGATTTTTTTTCAGTTCGTCCCTTTTTTCTTTGAAATTTCTCATTTTTTTTTTGAAGACTTTTCGAAACCGATAATTTAGATTTATTCTCAAAATTTGTAATTTTTGAAATTTTCGACTTCATTCCCAAAGTTTGACTTTTTTCTCAAAACTTTAACCTCAAAATTCATCTCTTTTTTTTCGAAAGTACAATTTTAGTCTCAAAATTCAACTCTGTTAAAAATTTAATTTTCTTTAGGGAATTTCGATTTTTTCCTAATTTTCGATTTTTTTCTCGAAATTTTGATTCTTTTCAAATTCGTCGTTTTTAGAAATTTCGTCCTTTTTCTGAAAATTTATTATTTTTTAACCCGAATTTCTAGAAAGTTTCGCTTTTCTAAAAATATATCTTTTTACCGAAATCTTACTTTATGTCAAAATTCAACACTTTTCATTTCTGCAAATTAAAAAATTAATCCCGAAATTCGTTTTTTTTATCGAAATTTCAACTTTTTTCCTTAATAATCTTATATTTTTTTGGAAGTTTAATTTTGTGCTTCAAAGTTTGGCTTTCTCTAGAAAAATTCCTTTTTTCCTAAACGTGGATTTTTTCTTAAAATCGCATTTTTTTCTAAATTTCGGCGTTCTTTTCCAAACCGTGCTGCGTAAATGTTAAATAAACCTAATTCTATTATTTCGAGTCAAATAGGAGTAAAAGGAGGAATTCTTTCCAAATTCGTTTTTTTTTGTTTTAGTAATTTCGTCATTTGTGATTTCTTTTTTATTTTTCGGGATCGAAAATTTCTATTTACTCTCAAAATTTGTCACTTTATTCCCAAACTTTGACTTTTTTCTCAAAACTTTGACCTTTCATTGAAACTTCAATTTTATTTTTCAAAATTGGTCTTTTTTGATTTTTTCTATTTATCTCGAAGTTTGGCCTTCTTCCATGGTTTAGATTAGATTGTTTTTCAAGAAGTCGAAATTGGGAAAACATTAAACCCAATTTTTTAAGTAAACGAAATGAGAAAAAATTAGTCCTATGTAAAACTTTGAAATTTATAGAAGTAAACATATAATAGTAATGCTCCATTGATTGCAATTCATTGTTTATTGACTTTTTCGCCAGTTGCTTCTTTCACAAATCTAGATTTAAGATAGAGATAATATTGATTGCAAGTTGAAATTTCTAAAAAAAATGGGGGTTTTAGGAACAAAATTGAATCATATCAACTCAATCTCAGATTTTTAGAAAAAACTTGATATTTTAAGAAAAGAATAAATATGGAGGTTGAATAAAAAACTTAGCATTTAAAAAAAAAATGTTGTTTTCGAGAAAGAAATTTCGAATTTGCAATAAAAAATAAAAAGTGATAGCAAAAATCAGATTAAATCTCTTAAAAAGAAGGGCTATTCTGGAACATTTTAGATGAAGGTTAAAATTTTGAATAAAGAAGAACTCAAAAATTTCTAGAAAGATTCAAGATTTTGGAAACTTGCCTTAAGGAAAAAATGGAAGTCGAAGGTGTAATATCGAAAAAACTTGATATTTCAAAAAAATATTCAAAATTTAAAGAAATTGTACATTGCGTGGATTACACTTAGGAGATCAAAATCGAAATTTCTTATAATAAAAATACAATTGATTAAAAAATGACTAAAAATTATAAAATTTGTAGAAATAGAAACATTCATCATAATAATGTAAACATTACAAATATGTATCACTGCAAATTTAAATTATATACTTTGATTATGAAATTATAATGTTGAAAGGAAATTGTGAGAAAAATTCAAAATTTTGAGTTTTTAATTGTAAATGAAAAAAAAAAAATTCTAATTTAAAATTTAATCATTAACCTTCTTTCGGGACAAATATAATTTAAAGCCTAAAATCATTAAAGAAAAAACCTCTAAAAAAGTTTCAAAATTACAGAAAAAAAAAATCTGCACAGCTTGGATATAAAAGCCAACAGTTTATAAATGAAATTTACTAAAATAAGAGTCAGAGTTTCAATAAATAAAGCCGTAATTTTGAACTATTCCAAAAAAACTTGAGAAATAATAAATAGCAATTTTAAGGAAAAACGAAGAAATATACCAAATTTTATTTTATTTTAATATTTCTTCGACCCAGTTTGGAAATACTTAAATTTTTAGTAATGAAAGTTGACAAAATTCTGAAATATTTTTTGAGATTCAGCTTTCATTACTAAAAGTTTAAGTATTTTCGACCTGGGTTGAAAAAATGTTAAAATAAATTAATAATAGTAATGTTTCCGATTAATAAGAGCCCTAAAAGAAAAATACTACATTTAAATAAAAATTTCCTACAGTTTGGATTTCAAAATTTGGAAAAATAGAAATAAAAATTTGTAGAAAAAGTTAAGGGAAAAAATTAAACCCAATAATTTAAAAAAGGTCGAAATTCGAAAAATTTGTGATTGTTTAAACATAGCAAGTTAATTCAAGTATAAAATTGAAATTTCTGAAAAAACATCGAAATTTTCAATTTTAATTTAAACTGATTAAAATTGGAACAGATTAAATCTAACAAATAATTAACAATTCTAGAAAATGTTAAAATTTGGAATTTACAAGGGAAATTTGAACCGTTTGAGGAAGAAAATAACAACTGAAAATCCGAAATTGAAATTTTCAGAAAAAAATATTCGAAATGTAGAAAAAATACGTCACAGCTTCTTTTTAAACTCGAGAAACCAAACTCAAAGTTTCATAGAATAAAACTGAAAATTAAAAAAAAAAATTGAAATCTGTCTAAATTGGAAAATTTAATCTTTAAATTGATAGAACTAAAAATTTTTGAATAATAATAATATAAATATTGCAATTTCAAATTTAATATAATTAAAATTAAAAAAATCGAAATTATGAAAAAAATTGTAATTTTTTTCAAATCAAAATTTTAGGAACAAATTTAAAAATATTAACCCAGAATTTTGAAGGTAAAGTTGAAATTTCCAGAGAAAATAGAAATACAAAAGTAAAAAGTCCACTGTGGACTGAATTTAGTGAAGTTAAAAGTCAAAATTTTAGGAACAACATTAAATTTATATCAACTTCAAACTTGGAATTTCGAATGAAAAGTTATAATTTAGACCGATAGTAGAAATAAAAAGAACTGTCTAAACTAAAAAAAAATATTCGGTCAACTGAATATTTTACAAAGTATTCAGCCTCACAAGTAAATATTTTTAATATATGACCGTTATCTTTTGCAGTTCATCGGGGGATATTAAAATGTACTGACATTAGAACAAATAACTCCTTTTCCACGGCTAAGACTCAACTCTACGACTTGTCTTGCATGGCCATTCATCGTAACGCTAGTATCTACGCCTGGTAAGTAGCCCCTTCAACAATTAAATTACCCCCTGATACATTCTAATATTTTCAGCGGATCTCTGTCCCAGTGCATCAACGTTCACACCCTTAGAGGCCCCCTACTTAACTCAATTCGCTTCTACGAAGGCTTCATGGGTCATAGGATTGGGCCAGTGACTTGCCTGAACTTCCACCCGCACAAAGTTGTTTTGGCCATCGGGACGTCCGAATGCGCCATCAGCGTATATAGCGTCGAAAGCCGCAGATGACGAGAGTCTCATCCCTAGGCCTCGCTGTGGGGCTTGCTGGGTTATTGTTGAGAAATCACTGGATGCCCAAGCGCAGCTTATTATTTCCGCCCCCTAGCGGCACAATAGCTCGTAGGAAGCAGATTTCTATGTAAAAGCGTTAGAAGCAACTTCAATACATCTTAATAGACGGCAGTACAAATTTTGATTCATTTGTAACATAAATATTTTAATCTACCTCCATACGTGTACCTTTACGTTATACTCTTGTGGAATTGTAAATGTGCTTGGGCTCCTCCAGAACAATCTTATATTTTGTTGACATTTGAGATACATTTATCCCTTTTTATACACCATTTATAGAATTTATCTTGTTTCTTTCAGTTATGATCTTGACAGTTGGAATTTAGACGATTTTTATGCATTTCGCTTGGGTTTTTGAGACTGATTTAAAACTGATATCTTCTCTGTACTTTTGTGCCTATAAAATATCCTTTTATAAAGATGCCTTCCAGATATGAAATTAGTGTAATCGCGTGGCTTCTAGTGCTCGTATTTTTTTTAAATAGTAATTTTTTATCTGTATATTTTAAGCATAACATTGTGCAACTATTTGAGTAGACATTTGACTTGATTCTTTTAAATTATTAAGTTCACACCCAATATATATTTATGATGAAAGAATGTGATAAAATTTGTTAATCTAAGGTAAATTATTTTGTATATTGTGTTCATCCTTTTGTTGTTATTAAACATTTTATGGCAAGCGTTTTGTTTCATTGTTAAACCATAATTTATGCTCGTCAATGGTGAATCTTAATTTTGTGGGGGGTCTCAGCTCCAGGTGCAAGTAGATCCAGAAGCTTTTATCTCTTATTATTCCTATTAAAAATGTGATGGTTCTCTAAAATAAATAATGCATAACATTTTCTATTTTTGGAATCTACACAAAAAAAAATGGAAAAGTAAAAAAAAAGTAAAATGTCAAGAACTAGAAAAAAATTTCACCTTACTATGAAAGTCTCATTCTTCAGTTAAAAGTTATGATTATGCTGTGGTTTGTTCTGCTTTTCATAAACAAAGAAAGACTACTAAAAAATTTTACCTTTAAATTCTTGACTTATTTGAACTGTCAGGTTTAAAGTTTAATTTTTTTGTAATATAGGCTATAAGTTGCAAATTTGGACAAAAAAAGAAGAATTTCGTGTTTGAGATCTTACTTTTGAAAATCAGTGGTGAAAGTTCAAAAAAATAGTAAAAACTTGAAAAATGTTGTGACTATTTGGGTTAATCCAAACTGCGACCTAATTACTAAAAGTTTAGTGTTGCCAAATTTTTTTGTAGAATTTCTTCAATTGTGTCTCAAAAATTATAGCTCTAATGAAAACATATAAAAAGGTCTTCTTTAGCAATTACAATTATTATAAATTTTATTAAAATCAAACTATTTAAAAATATTCTATCTAAAAATATAAATTCCATTATCCATTAAATCCAAATTGCCAAATTCGGTTATCTAATTGTGAGATACAAAGTAGCAGAGGCATGCTTTTTAGCTATCCTCATTTTGAAAATTATCTTATATAATGCAAAGATTTTCAAGTATTTTCAGGAATTATGTTTCTTTTTTAATTAAAAATCATTCATGACCCTTACAAAATATAAAAAAATTAAGAAACAAAATTTCAAATGAAAACTCAAAATTTACATAAAATGGTTCTAAAATTTGCAGAAAAAGTCGAATTTTTCGGTTTAAAGTGATTATTCGCAGAAAAAATAATTTGGACGTATTGAGGCAAAATGGGAATTTATAAAATTATCTTTTAGAAATTTTGAGTTTACATCCAAAATTTTGTCGATTTGGTAGAAGAAAAAGTAAAAAATTGGATTGAAACCCATAGAAAAAAAAAATCGAATTTACATAACAAAATCCAAATTTATAGAAAAACTGTTTAAATTTGAAATTAAAAAAAATGTAAAAGTTTCTAATTAATGTAGAAATATTGGAAAAATAAATAATCTCGGAAAATGGAAATGATTTGAAGTTAAATATTTAGCTTAATAAAAGGAAAAATTAAAAACAAAAATTTGTAATTTCACGAAAAAAGTCGAAAATTTTAAAGTTAACATCTTGAAGATAAGGTAAAACCATTGCGAAAATTATAAAAGTTCAAGTATATCGTCGACAGTTTGGGTATAAAATTAAACATTTGAAAAAAATCAAAATTTCAAAAAATAGAATTTTTGTAAATTTTCGAATTCAAATTTCTTCTTTAAGTGGCTTATCCAGTTCCCCGGACGTTGGCGATCACTCTGGAGATTGCGTTTCTGTCTTTTGCCATTCTAAAAAATCACCAGCTTTATGAATGCCAGTCCATGTTCTGATGTTGTTGAGCCATGATATCCGTTTTCTGCTAATGCAACGTTTTCCCTCAATTTTGCTCACTTTAAGGGTCCATTCAGAACGATCGACCAAATATAGTATTTCACCATGCGTTGCCGTAGCTTTTGATTTAAGTTGTTATTATAGAATAATTGTCTCATACTTAAGACATGTTTTCTAGCTATTTCGATGAGACATTTGATTTCCAGTTCGAGGTCTAGTTGCTCTGTCAGGATGCTATCCAAATACTTGAATTGCTGAACTCGCTCTATCTGGGAATTGTTCAGAGATAGATAAGTGAGTATTAATGTGTGAATCGTGGCTAAATATACCTAAATTTTGTCTTATTGATGTTAATATTGAGACCCAGATCTGTTCCAACCATGCTGATTTTATTTAGCATTTCTTGGAGACTCTCTGCATTATCATATATGTTAACAGTGTCATCCGCCTACCTAATTGTATTAAGTAGTACGCCATTTATTCTAATTTCAAGATCTGTATCATCAAGAGCCTCTTTGAAGATTCGATCTGAATAGAGGTTGAAAAGAAGGAGGCGAGTGGATGCAGCCTTGGCGGACACCTCGCTGTATATGGATGTCAGATGTTACCATTCCTTCTATGCGTATTTCGGCTGTTTGTCCCCAGTATAGATTCTTGATTATACGTATGTCTCGGCTGTCCAACTGTACTTCGTGCAAAATTCATATCAATTTAGAGTGTAACACCCTGTCAAATGCCGTTTTCGTAGTCTCTGAAACAGGCAAATATAGGAGGACATTGATGCCGAACAAAGCCTCTCGAGTTCCGAATGAATTCCTGAATCCCATCTGAGCATCATAAAGATCAATTTCATACTTTCTGTGGATGCTGGCATGTATGATGCGCAAAAATGTTTTCAAAAGATGGTTCATTAAACTTATCAAGCGGTCGTCACTGCATTTTTTAGGATTGGGTTTTTTAGGAATAGTCACAAAAGAGGACTTGAGCCAACATCTAGAATCACCCTAGTATTATATGTATATTAGATTGAATAATTTTGTAATCTGTGGTACATTTTCTACGTTTATAAGCTTTAGTGTTTCTGTTTGGATTTGGTCTAGACCTGGGGATTTCTTGTTAGGTGATATAAATATTGCGTGGATCACTTCGTCGTTTAGGATTTCTGGGCCTTCAATATGTGTTTCGTTATCTTGTAATGGTGGTCTGTCGTAATGAAATAGTTCGCCGAATTTCTCCCATGTGCGTTTTATTTCCACTTCATCAATAACAGGTGTATTTGTGAAATCTAACAGGGTAGCAGGTTGTCGTTTTCTACAGATACCAGCAACATCTTTAAATTTTTTGTGGACATTGAACTTATCATGTTTCTTCACCAGTTCTTCCATTTCTTGACACAATCCTCTCATCCAGCTTTCTCTGGCTTCCCTAATGTCTGACTTAATGACCTCCCGCAGTCTATTGTATTCAATCTTATTGTTTTTGACTCGCCTTGTTCTTTCCATGAGTTTTAAGATATCGTCAGTCATCCAAATTTTTTCTTACTTTCTCTTGGTGCCTGTTACATATTCTGGTTAGTGTATTTTTCAGCTTATCCCATAAAAAGTGGACACCAGTTGAATCATTTATATTTAATTGACAAAGTTTATCATTGAGTTCCCGTTGCACTTTTTCTCTTAACACCCGATTATCCAGTTTTTCCAAGTTTAGTGATTTATAGAGTGACTTTTTCCGTATTAACTTGAGTTTTAGTTTCACGTCGGGTATCAAGGGGAACGTGGCCGTGCCAATATCCGCACCAGGGTAGGTCGTTACCCGCTTTAAACTGTTTTTAAAACGTTTATTAATCATAATGCAGTTTATCTAATTTCTAATGGGCATGTGGTCGTTGTTTTCAGCAGGTGATATCCATGTGTAAAGACGCCTTTTGGGGAGTTAAAACCAGGTGTTCGTAATAACCATGTTATTTTCCTGGCAACATTCAGAAAGTCTGTCCCCTCTTTGGTTACTTTGGCCCAAATCAAAATCCTCGACCAAGTCGGATCGTGGGCCTTCACTAATTTTAGCGTTATAATGTCCAAGTATAAGTGTCAGGTCAAATGTTGCGAGCATAAATTTGTATTATATTAATCTTAAAAGGTTGGTCCTTGCTTCTGGATTAATATGATTCGATCAGTAATAGGGCTACAACTTGTGACATGTTTATTTATTGTGAGGAAACAAACACTCCCACGCCATTTCTATGATCATTTGTTATGTTGAGCCGGGAGATTCTTTGCACTCCTTGCTCATTTAAGAGCTGCCCGTGTTGTATGATGTTCTCTCCGTAGCAATATCCTGGGAAATTTATACACTGGGATGGTTTCCCGTTGCCTTCCCCTGTCTTGAATAAGCCACTCCTCATCCAAACTCATAAGGTCGGAAAAAAAATGTTGAAGTTTCGAAAACGAATCAAATTTCTTAAAATTTTCAGTACATCGAAAATTGAATAAAAAAGTAACATCGGGTGTCAACTTAAAATCACAAGAAAAAGTTTAAAATCTGGGGAGTAAAGTCAACATTTTAAAAATTAAGTGACGATTTCTAAACTAGAAAATTTTCGGATTAATATTCGGAATTTCCAAAAGAAAATTAAAACTTATATAGAGTTATAATTATAAGCTTCAAGTCAAAAATTTAGAAATAAAAATGTACATATTGAAAGTCTAATTTTGAGAAATACATCAACATTTTGAGATTAGAAGACAAAATTTCGAAACATTAGTCACATTTTATTACAGAGTTGAGTTTGAAGTTAAAATTTCTGGAAAATAGTAAAAAAGTGAAAGTTAGAACTTTGAAAATTTTTTCATTGATTATTCTGATTTATAATCTGTTTTCCGAAAATGTTTACTTAAATCCGCAATTTCGATATTTTTTTCGAAATATTGGAGATTTAGCTCAATTGCTTTTTATAAATTCCTAGTTTGTTCGAAATTTTGCTTTTTAATAATATTCGAATAATTTGGATTCGAATATATTGGTCTAATTTGGATTTAAGAAGATAATTTTTTACATTTGAATCATCTTCTTAAATATTCTTTTTTCTTGATTAGTTTTTTAAAGGCTAAAATTCTTCATATTGAAAGAAATTCTGCAAATCTAGCAATACTGGCGCAAAAGGACTGAGAATCGTAAAGTGCGCGATTTTCACCACACTTGGCAATGCCGAAACCGAATGTTTGGTTGTTATCTTGGTAAAAATTAAGTTTGTAGTTGACCTAAAGCAATGTTCACTTTTTAGTTGAACTGATAACATTTGAACTACTGGACAGTCGTCAATTATACAATTTCGTACCAAAAATCAAATTTATGAAAAAATGCCAAAGTTGCACTCGATCTTTTTACTTTTAAGTCTCCTACTACCAGTCGGTGTAAACTGCCTACAAGTAGACATAAAAGAGCCTCTTAATGTGGGAACTGCGTTATTTTCCGAAACGAATTTGAAATCCTGCTGTTGGACTCTTGAACAGTTGGGACTGCTAACTACCAGAATGGCGTTTGATGATCTGTTACCCAGCCCTTTGCTACTGTATCAACTGGATAACGCTTTGGTTAACGAAATCGTTGAATATTACAAACTGCTGGTTGAAATTGTCAACGAAGAAGTGGATGAAAGGCATAAACATCTAACGATGTTGGCTCTATCTGACGTCTTAGGTAGGTTCGCACCTTGAACATATTTTGACATATAATTTGCTTTAAAAATGTTTTTCTTTGTTATCAAATAACTTTAAAGATGTTGATGATGTTAACGTTAGGAAAAAATAAATGCAATACATTTTATATCCACTTACGAGATTACTTAGTTTCCATTTGGTTAATTTTTTTGCGAGTTGGAAACTTCCGCATAGATTTAAAAGAAAATGCTAATTTTGATTGTAAACCACAGAGATTATAGAGTACAAATCATTTGTAGCATTTCCCTTTCTCTATGAACTGATACAGCGTTGCAAACCTTGTCATCATATGCTTTACTGTAACGTATTTCAAATATCGCATACAACATTCTTTAAAAATTCATGTTATGGCTGGTAAATATTTTAAAGAAGGCGAATTTGGCCGCCTTGCGTGTTGAATATTGAAAATTAAACATTAAAGGGAGACTAAACTGAAAAAAACCGGGATTACTCGTGAAATAACAGTAAATCTACTGTGAAAACTGTGGGGTTGGCAACCGTGCTAAACGGCTTGCTACTTCGTTTTTGGTAAGAAATCAAATGTTACAGACGCAGTTTGACAGTTTGGAAATTTTGATCACTTGTCAAAGTTTCATTACGTTAATTAGTTGAACTCATATTTGTTGCACTTGTACAGCCTAATGAGTAACTTAAGATTGCAAAAGCGTCTGGCAGCGGCCGTGAGCGACCACGGCAGGCGCAAAATCTGGTTAGACCCCAACGAAATTCACCACGATCTCAAACGCTAACTCCCGCTCCCAAATCCGCCGTTTGATCAAAGATGGTTTCATCATTTGCAAACCGTCTGCAGTTCATTCGCGCTACAGGGCCCGAAGGGATAAAGCAGCGCGTGCGAAGGGCCGCCATTGTGGTCTTGGTAAGCGCAAGGGCACCGAGAACGCCCGCTGTCCCAAGAAGAAGCTGTGGGTAAGGCGGATGCAGATATTAAGACGGTTGTTGAAGAGGTTCCGCGCCACCAAGAAGATCGACAAGCATTTCCATAGAAAATTGTACTTGAAAGTGAAGGGGAATTGTTTTCAAGAATAAGCGTGTGTTGATGGAGTATATTTTTCGGAGAAAGGCGGAGTACACGCGGGCTAAACAGCTGCGGGACGAGGCGGATGCCCACAGGTCGAAATTCCGGGAGGCTAAAAAGAGGAGAATGGAGAGGATTGCCGCGAAAAAGGAGGAGTTGCGCAAACAGTGGGAGAAACAGGAACTTAAAAAATAGTTTGTCTTTTGTTATGTGATTTTGTTTCTTTAAAAAATAAAATTTTGAAATGAAAAATAAAATTTCAATCAAAACATATGTATAAATATAACTTTCAATAACAGATCACAAAATTCTACTGATTGTGCGGTTGAATCTTTTGGCTTTGAATCATTAGGTTTGTTTGCCATGAAAACGAGGGAAGCTGCAAAATAAAAAAATATACTTTTTTATTTCAAAATCCATTTTTCACCTATGACCAATATTTATTATAAAATTTAGAGTTTAAAGTTCAAATTCGGAAAAAAAGTCGAAAGTTTTATTGCGAAATTTTGACTTAAATTCCGGGTTTAATATTTTTTTTATTTGAAGTTTCGACAATAAAGTCTTAGGAAGAAACGGGGAAAATTCTTTAGAAATAGTGTACAAGCTGAAAAAAGGACATCAACTGAATTCAATGTGAACATTTCTAAAAATTTCAACATTTTTTTTGAAATTTTGATCTTTCGAACAAGTCGAATATTCGAATTTTTATTAAAATTCGCCGTTTAAATAAAAGGTTTACATTTATTTCAATTTCAGAATTAGTAAAGTAGAAATTATTTCTTGAACAAGGTTAATAAATTTCAAGTTTTAAGTCCAAATTTTAGAAAACAGTCAGGTTTTTGAAATTTTTAAAAAATGTTAACATTCGAAAAGAAAGCATATCAGATAGTAAAAACCTTAACAGCATTCAGGACTTTTTCTAAAAATGAACAAGATTAAAAAAAACTTCAATGTTTTTTCCCAAAGTTGTTACTGTTTTTTCAAAACACGAGTTTATTATTGGACCTTTATTTTCACAATAAAGTTTAACTATCAAGAACAATTTTTTTTTAAATGGTTTAATACCCCAGAAAGTCAAAATTTAAAAGAAAAAATAAATATTGAAATAACTCGATCAGAATTACTTACACTTTAGAAATTTTAAATTTTTGAGCAAGAAGTCAAATATTAAATATTCGAAATTTTATCGAAGTTTCGAATTTAAACTTGAGATTTTTAAATCCAAAAAGTAGTTTTCTTTTAAAAATAGTTCTAAATATTTTAACTTCTTTCGTGAAATCTCACGTTTAAAGCCAGCATTTTGTGTTTAAACCCAAAATTTCGAGGTTAAAGTCACTATTTCTTGATTAAAGTTGAAATTTTCTAACACATATCGAAATTTCAACAACAATTTTGAGGCTTTGACTTGAAACTCGACATTTCGAGAAAATACTACCATTTGATCCTAAATTGTAATTTTACGAAAAAAAAAAAAATTAGAATTTTTAGGTGAAACTAAAAAAATTCCAAATTTTTGAGTTTAAAAATTTAAAATTCAAAATTGATAGCTTAAGATAACAGTTTAGATTTTATGTAAAATTCCGAATTAAAAACATTCGACTTTTAAGACAAAATTTCGAGAAAAAGGTATATATTTAAAGTTTGAACTCAAAATTCATGTTGAAAAATCGAAATCAATTCGAAATCAAAATAAAAATGTTAAAATAAATCAAATTTATTTAGAAAAAAGTCCCGAAATTTCTCATCTCGAAATTTAAAATTTCAAATTTTTGTACAAAAAGTCGAATATCCGAAATTATCAAAAATTGTACACATTTATTGTACAACTAAATGTCACATTTTTCTCCAAATTTCCACTTTTTTCTAAAAATGCGGCCCAAAATTTCTGGAGCGCTTATCTGCCGTTTGATTTATTATCGCGGCCGCTTCCCCTTATCAAATGTTCTAGAAAATTCCCAACTAAACTTTATAATTACTTTTTGTTACAATATGTTAGATGTTCGTTATCGAGACTATAAATGATAGACTGCCATCACTATTCGACTTTTAGCATAGACTGCACGTGTAGACACAATTATATAAATCACGAAGACGCTTTGCAGTAGATTTTTTGAGCCGACAAAGTTGCACTTCTTATTCGAAAGATTTCGAGAGCACGGCGCAGCTGAAGCTAAAGCAATCTAGAACAGCGAACCGCAATCATTGAATCGTAAAAGTTGAAAAATGGGGGGACGCGATTTGGGACCACTTGTGTATATGAAAACCCATTTCAACCATAAATAATTTTAATGCAACTAAATCAGTTGAAGCAAGAATAGACAATCTGCTGAAGAACAATTAGGAATATACTGGTGTGAATTATTATGTTTCTTAAATAAAATTATTCTTCTACGCTTTCATAATTTTTTTTAACATTTTTATTATATTTGGTTCGTTAGACACAAAAGGTTGCAGTTGCGGAACGCTGATCTAGAGCTGCTATGTTGTTATTACTTTAAGATGTTTCCATAATATGCGGAAAGAAGCATAGAAATTCCATGAGAAGTATAAGTTTAGACTGTGATTATCAGTTCCGGATTATCCATATTAGGCAATATAGACAACTGCCTACGGGTCCAACGCCTCTTAAGGGCTTCGTGGCCTAGAGGAAAATAAATAAGTTTTATTCGATTTACATAGGTTTTATGTTTACTTTTGTCAAGGGATAAACAATTTCACAAGTATCCCCAATTTTTCCTGCGATGAAACTCTTCGCAAATCATGAAATTTTGACATATTTTTTGTTTATTTTGTAAGGCAAACTTTTCTTTTTAAGTTTAATTCACTCGCAAAGGGTAACCCCATTATGCTTTCAAAGCACTGCGAGTAGGATGCGGAAACAAGGATAGATGGCGATGAACCGCCTTCTTAAACAACTTCCTTTCGGTAACAAGTCCATAACTTGGAAGTTCTGTAGAAAAAAGAGTCTCCGTAGACTCCGTAGTCCTCACTGTGTCAAGCTGGACCGCACAAGAATTTACTGTCTCCGACTGTCTAGTACGCCTCAAGAATCTTGCCCTTGGGGGGATCAATCCTATTAGTTCCTGCTACTCTCTTCCATGATAGTATTCTGAGAGAATCGGTCAGACTTTCGTCATCAATTAGGCGAATCGCTCTTCTTTGAATTGAATCCAAGAGAGCTAAAGTGTGTTTTGGGGCTGAACTCCAAACATGAGAACCAGGCAAGTAGCCAGGATTTTCGTTTGGGGAGGGTCCAACTTCCCCCTCTTTTTTATGTTAGAGACATAAACTTCTTCGAAATGAGCAATATTACAAAATTTAAAGAAAAGTTGAGTTGTTAAATCAATAAACGTCTTGGTCTTTTACTTAGTGCTCATTTTTTATTTTTGCGTAAAATTTCCAATCTTAACTTCGAAATTTGAACTATAATTTGAAACTCTCAAGTTCGACTTCAGTCTCGATATTTAAATCTTTCAAATCTAGTCTATCTCGACATTTTGAAAAAAAAAAAAATTAGAATTACCCAGTATTTTTTTCAAAATACGTAATATTTGAACTTTTCAGAACAAAATTTCAGATCAAAGACGAAATTGAGAATATTAGATATTAAAGATGAAATAAAAAAATTTCAGTAGAAGCTTCCATTTTAATTTGTAATTTCGATTTTTGTCGAAACTTTCAATTTATTTTAGAAAGGAAAAGGGTGAATCTAAAAATCTTCAGGAAAAGCAGAAATTTGGACGAAAAATTAAAAGGATGAAAAAAGAAAAGAACTTTATCAAAATCCAGGAACTTCAAAGTTAAAGTCAATTTTTTTAAAAACTAAAAATGTTGAGATCACCGAAATATTTAGAAAAAATTTAAATATTGAGAAAAAACCGAAAATTTTCTGATGAAGCAAAAATTTTGGGTTTAAACTAGAATTTTTTTTTAAAGTAGAAATTTCGTCACTAGAATTAAAATTTGAAAAAATTAAAGCATACAATTTTTAGTGCAAAGCGAAAAATGAAAAAAGGAAAAAAAAAACTGAATTTGTAAAATAAAGAACTTTAGAAATATTTAAAATTTCAAACAAAAAAAAACGTAAACATTATAAACAATAGTTCTAGCTAAACTGAAAATTTTAAGAGAAACGAAATTTATAAAATCATTTTTTTAGAAATTTGGATTTTAAAGTCGAAATGGAAAAATAAAAATGTTGATATTTCTAAATTATTTCAAAATGTTAAATAAAAATTAAGTCTTAAAAACATCAAAAGTTGGAATTTCAAATGAAAATTTCGTTTAAATAAAAGGAAAATTAAAAGTCCAAACTTGAATTAAAAAAAGTTTATATTTTTAAACTAAAATGAATATTTTGAAAATAATGCCAAAATGCGTATAAATATGTTTATCAAAAGAGAGAAATCTCTGAAAAAGTTGAAATGTTGAATTTGAATCAAAAATGAAAAGAAAGTTGAAAGAATTTTAAAAAAGAAGTTGATATTTCGAAAATTTCTAAAAATAATCGAATTTAGAAAAACCTTGTAATTTATAGAAAATGTATAAATCAAAAGTAAAACATTTTTGAGAAAAAATAGCAGAATTCGGCAAAAATTATTTATACGTCCTTGGAATTAAAAAAAATAAATTAATGAGATCGATTATGTGCTTAGAGAGACGTAGAATTGAAGAAAATAATTTAGAATTTTCAATCTAAACTCGGAATTTTGTTAAATTATCAAAATTTCTAGAAAATATTCTTCAGAAAATATAAGAAGACACATTAATTATTTTTACGTATTCGTCTTTTTTATTTTTATTTTTTTCATTTTGGTAATTAGTAAAAATAAAGAATAAAATCTAGTGACCTTAACATTATATAAATTTGACAAATAAAAACGTGAAACTTACCAAAGAAAAATGTCCTGATATCCATTTTAAGTTCACGTATTTAACTTATTACCGATCAAGGGTCGACTTGTGGACTAATTCTTAACTCGTACCATAATCATAATTTGTATTGTATTTCCTATGGCAATTTGGCAATATGAAATATGAGCTAATATAATAAAGTAGATTAGGTAAAAGAATATGTCCTTTGACTTCAATGCCGCTGCTGCACGTACATGACGATGAAAGCATATATTGGGAAGCCTTGAGCTCATTGCCAATTTTTCTTAAAATGCCTACATGGCGATTTTGCTTATCATAAACTGAGTGGTTAGCAATTTCGGAAATTATTTACATGCTTAAATATACAATTAACCATTTTTCTATTGATATTTCAATTCGTATCATCCTAAATTTGTTGGCGAATAGTAATTTCGGAGGGAGGGTCCGGACCCCTTGGACCCCCCCTTGGCTACGTGCCTTCATGAGAACAGTATTCTAGCGTTGGCCTAACTTAACCTAACCTAACCTAACTTGTATAGTGCTAATAGCTGATGAGATGTGAAGTACTTTTTAGCTCTAAAAAGAAAGCCTAGCTTCTGAGAGGCGGCTTTGGCAATGGCGCGCACATGATCGTCCCAAGAGAAGTTAGTGCTCGCATTCACTCCTAGGAGAGATAGGTTATATCCCATCGAAAGGATTTTACCGTCCATTAGTATGTTTGTTGCATTATCCCTTGATGTTTTCTTAAATAAAACCGCGGCCTAAGTTTTTGAAGCGTTGAAGTCGATCAAATTGTTCTTATCCCATTTCAGAATAATCTCGAGATCCCGATTAATCGTCTTTATCTGCTGTTCCCTTAGTCGATCTGAAGCAGCGATAAATAATGGTTTGTCGGAGAAAAAAGATGACACAAGGTTACTATAATCTGTGTAGCTGTATATAGGTTTGGAAATTGAAGCTAAGAGATCGTTTATGTGTAACAGAAATAACAAAAAAAAACATACCCCTGAGGCACCCCTGCGTTAATCGCAAATGTCTCGGATGAGATGCCATCGACGACGACCTGAAGAGATCTCTCAGCGAGAAAATTGGATATCAAATGACAGAGTCCAGGAGGAAGACCATAAGATGTTAATTTTGTGAGAAGAGATCGGTGCCAGACTCTGTCGAAAACCTTTGAGATATCCAATGCCACAATCCTAGCCTCACCATGTTTTTCCACAGCTGAGTTACAGATATGAGTAACATATGCCAGTAGATCGCCAGTGGAACGTTGTTGTCTAAAACCGTATTGCCTGTCGGAGATGATTCTATTTTCCTCCAGATATTTGAGAATCTCGATGTTGATAAACTTTTCCATCACTTTAGATATAACGGGTAACAAAGATATAGGGCGATAGTTGTTAGCCAGATTCCTTTTATCCTTTTTAGGGACAGGCTGCACTCTAGCAGATTGCCAGATGTTAGGGAATACACCTTTGTTGTAAGAGAGTGTGAACCATTTACTTAGGATAGGAGCGCACTCAAGAACAATGGCGGGAATACCATCAAGGCCAGAAGCTTTCAAGGTGTCGAGCTCAAGGAGAATCTTCCTGATTGTGCGTTGTCTGAAAACAACTTTAGGCATCGAAGTGCCAACCTTAGGAAGAATAGGGGGTTCTGCGTTTCGAGAATCAAGATTGGAATTTTCAGCAAACATTAAGGCTAACATGTCAGCCTTTTCCTTGGAGGTAGTAGCAATATTGCTATTTTCATCGAGTAAAGGTGGAAAATTTGAAGATGTAAAATTCTTTACAATCGACTTTGCAAATCCCCAAAAGGATCTGGAACCGTTCGGACAGTTGATAAGCCTCTGGCGCATTTTACGATCGAAATCACCTTTTGCCTCGTCAATAACATGTTTACAAGAATTTCGTGCATCTACAAATATGGTCCGAGTCTCGACTGAGGGATTATTTCGCCAACGACGATATGCGCGATTTTTGCAGGAAATAGGCCGAGCACATTTTTTACTGAACCAAGATTTACTGGAGGCAGACTTCTTTTGGGAGTGAGGAATTGAGCATTCCATACCAATCAGCATAGTTTCCGTGATGGATTCGGCGATTAAGGAAGGGTTGTCTGAGTTAAAGCAGACTTCCTGCCATGGCAAAGATGCAAAGAAATCTCTTACTCCTTCCCAGTTTGCAGAGTTAAAGTGCCAAACCCTACGGGACCGCGAATGGAAAGGAGGTGGTATATGAAGCGAGCGAAAGGCTGCTACAAGCTTGTGATCCGAATTTCCAAGCGGTGATGTCCCAGAACCTATCAATTTAAGAATTTTAAACGACATTTTCGAGTTTAGTTTTTTGAAATTTTTCCTGTAACTCAAAATTCTCAATTTCAACTTAGAACATTGACATTTTTCCTAAAATTTCCATTTTGCTCTCAACATCTCAACTTTTATTAATAATTTTGAATCTTGTCGAAATTTTGACTTTAAAATACCATGATTAAGTAATGTTTTTTCCATAAAATGTTTTTTCTAATAATATTAAATTTCAAGCAAATTTTGAGTGTTAATAAAGCCAACATTATTCAGTTAAAATGGAATATTCAAATTTATGTAATGTCGAATTTTTTTTGTTATATACTTCGAAAATTTAAACTTTTTCTCAGAAACTTTTTAAAAAATTTCAAATTTTGAGTCATAGTTGTAGAAAAACATTTGAAAGTGTCAAAAGAAAAAGTCGACATTTAAAGATAACCTTTGGACACAAAATAATATTTCATTCTAAAGGCATTTTAGGGTTTAAAATATTTTATTACTTTAGGAGGGTATATGAGGCACATATTGCTCCCGATGGCGAAGTTTACCTATTACGCTGGCACCATAACGCAAAGTAGCATCAGAAAATTGTTACAAATGTATCAAGAATTGAAATGGTATCTCAGGACAGATGGCCAAGGATGGGCGGACCCTATTATCTCAGAAAGTATTACTTTTTTTTTATTGCTATTACATGTTATTTAGGGGGTGATTCAATTTCACATCACACATTTAAATTTCGATATTTTTGATACCAATACTGCAGAACAAAAATCGGAATCGCGATTTATGGCAAACGGGCGTGCTACATCTTAGTCTTCAATATTCTTTAAGTGGAATTAAAATTTCAGCTTATCTTCCGACCTGAGCTTATCCATTTCAGTTATTGCCAGCAGTACCAAAGATTTTGAGAATTGAATTTCTGATGTTTGCAACTTTTTCTCAATTCGACTTCGTTTTTTTCGGTCATTGGCAGTAGTACCACGAATTTAGCCCCTGTAGTCTGCGGTGTTATTTTTTGTGATTTCAGCTTGTCGTTATTCGGCGGCAATCCTGTCAATTAAAGCGCCGAAGTTTGAGAAATGTTGTGCTTGCGATGCGTTAAAGCTGTATCCTTATGCCAACGACTCGAGCTGTAGAAAGGACGAGTTCACAATTCCTTTGCCATTTTTCGACTGCAAGATGAAACCCCACACCTTGGCATTACCCTTCCTGAGGTGCCCCTTGCGAGGGGTAGATAAACCGAACGCAGGATTCATCATATTAAAGTAAATATTAATTTTGAACTAGGCGTTAGTATCGAAAAACTATTGCTACAGCTTTCGATATACAGTGGAACCTGGATAAGAGAGACTTTAAGGGACCTGAATGTTTTTCTCGCTTATAGAAGTTCCTCACTTAGCCAGTTTCTCACTTATAAGAGGTACGGGAGTGGTTTCTCTCACTTACAGATGTATGAGGAAACATGGGGGAATTATTTATTTAGTTCTCTATTTATATTTAATTTAAAAGTTTTTATTTGTTTACTTAAAGAAATCTGCAATTTTTTTTAACTAAAAAGGTGAACTATTTTTAGAGCTAAAGCATTTAGATTTTCTTGTTTCTTTCGAATGAGTAGCATTGCTGTATCCAAACTTTCCAAACCCCTGTTTGCTTGATCATTTTCATATGAACTGTCATGTTTGTTTCTAAACATGTTCTTACAATTCTTAAAAATGTCAACAGTCTTATGTTCTCCAGCAACAGCCACATATCGTCGACTGCTCGTCGTCAACGTAAATAAAGTCTTTTAAAATATTTGCCTCACATACGTATTCTGTGATTAATCAGGTTCACTCTTCATTGTTAGGATCAAAGTCAAAATTATGTTAATATTCTGAGAGCACTACATATCTTCCTTAGCAATTAAGCTTTATCAAGTATTTTAATAAGGAGTACAGTCGACTCCCGCTAAAGTTGCGCCCTTTAAAGTTGTCCGCTCGTTAAAGTTGTGGGGATATTCCCCCACTCTAATTTTCGAACAACGGATTGGACTTCCTAGTTTAAGTCCCACATTTGAATAACCCACTCAACTGCGCCAGGGGCAATAAAACGTATATAAAATTATACTTAATCGGTCGATCCAGTTATCACCACAGTAATGTTCACTAAAAGACGGCGGTCAAAGGAACGAAAGTTTCGGAACCGCGTTAAACTACCAAAGAACCATGATGATGGTCGATCCAGTACGGTGAGACCAACTTTAGCGGTAGTCTCCTGTAGATTGCAGTAGCGACACATTTTTGGTCGTTTCAACAAATTTATAAGCTACATTTCAATAATGATGTAAGCAAACAAAGAAGATTGATTTACGTTTGTTTATAAAACTACTGGGTTTCACTTATAGAGGTTACAGGTTCGGAGGGAGTCTCAGTTATAGACGTTTCTACTTTTTCATTTATAGAGGTTTTAGGGGGTGAAAATGAGAGGATGTGGCAATTACTCTCACTCATAGAGCTTTCTGGCTTATCCAGGTTCGACTGTATTGATATCGATTAAAACGTTATGTCAGTCAAATCAATTTTAAATTATTAAAAAAGAATTCAAAAAAAAAAATATCTACCCATCTCTCCTAAGCAAGTGTCACAAACTTGATTTCTGCTGAATAGATTGGAACTTCTAGGTACTACGTCATATCTCAGAAATGCCTGATCTGCAAGCAGTCCAGTCCGTACGTAATGGAAAGTTTCCAAAACGGTCTTCTGTCCTGGATAGAAGACGAAGTTTTCCCCAGATTCAACGACGAAAGATTCTACTCTGCCTTTGGTGGTGTCCTTAGGGTCCACGATGCTCTAAAACGCATCGGTCGGTATTTTTTTTTACATGAGCGAATATTAACTTATTGTTTTCAGTGCAGGTGCTGCAAGGGTCGACGTTTTTGCAGCCAGACGACGGTACAATTACATGTCGGAGACCTACGGGATCGACCCATTTTTCGTATGTCGCACTTTCTTGATAATGCATATAAATATTGGCGATTTCTAGGTGAGTCCTTGGAAAATTATTCTGTTGATTCTGTTGTTGGTGCTCTTGATGGCGCTCTTAATTTACTGCTGTTGCAGAAAACGTAAGAAGCGGAAGGAACAGGAGAGTTCAGGTATTCGCTAACTTGTGGTGGTACTGTTATGTTACGTGTGGTTTCAGAGGAAGATTATCAGACAAGATGGCCGTCGAAATTACGTTCAGGTCACAGGTCGAAGTTTGCACCTTCGAACGCATGCACTTGTTTCGAGTACCTCCTACCAACTTACGCTGATTCCAGGAGCACTAGTACTGATTATTTTTCACCATATATCAGAATTTACCGAAATGAAATTATTTGATTGACTGTGATTATTTGATTAATTCTGATTATTTGACTCATTCTGATTATTTAATTGATGATTTTGCTTATTTGATTAATTTTGATTATTTGAGGCATTCTGATTGGTTATTATTTATTGTGATTATCTGATCAATTGCAAATTATTTGACTCTGATTATCTAGTTTGTTTTAATTATTTACTTAGTCTTAATTAGTTGATTGATTTTAATTACTTAATTAATATTGAGAATTATCTGTCAGTCAAAGTATCATAATTAAATATAATATTTCACCTACGCCTAGATTTAGCTGTTATTAATCAAAGAATTCCATTTCGGTAAACACCTGTTTAAAATGCCTGTTTAGAAAAAATTATTGGAAGCATGTTTAAGGAGCTCGAATATCCGATTGGTGGATGCAAACTTTTGGTGGCCCTCGTAAGTCTGAGGATGAACTGTCTTCGAAGCAAACTGAAAGAGGTATTAAAAATTTATAACTGTTTTATTTTTAAATTGTGTTCTTCCAGACGTTGTAGAGCGTAAATATGAAAAAAGACCAAAGCAGGAATCAGTGGTCTCCAGTGCTAAGGTCTACAAGTAAGTTTTGCTTAAAATTGATGAGTTTTTTTAAGTTAAATCCACTGGCAAAGGAGCACTGCGAGTTGGATGTGGAAATAAAGAAAAATGGCGCTGAACAGCTCTTTTAAAAAGGAATACATTGTAACATTTGGGGAAAATTCTGTTCTATAGTTCTATAGATTCTAGACGGAAGTTCTCACGGTGCCAAGCTGGACCGCATAGCGGTCTGTCGTTTTCGACTATCTTGTCTGTCTCAAGAAATGCCTTTGGAGAGATTAGATCCATCAGTTCCTGCGAGCATCTCCCATGAAAGTACTTGTGGAAAAGACAAGTCGCCAACCATTCTCATGTGCTTCAATGTTTCGAAAAAATCGGTGAAACTCTTATCATGAGTTAGGCGAATCGCTCTTCTTTGATTGAATCCAAAAGAGTCAAAGTGTGCTTTGGGGCTAAACTCCAAACATGAGTAAAGTATTTTAGTGTTGGTTAACTTGCTTGTGGAGCTTTGTGGAGAGTGATCAGCTGATGAGATGTGGAAAGTGAACAGCTGATGAGATGTGGAGAGTGAACAGCTGATGAGATGTGAAGTACTTTTTAGCTCTAAACAAAGTCCAGTTTCTGAGAGGCGGATTTGGGAATGACGCTCACATGGTCGTTTGAAGAGAAGTTAATGCTCGCTTTAACTCCTCTGAGACACGGATTACATCTGATAGGGAGAACTTTTACTTTCCATAAGGATGTTGGTTGCATTATCCCTTGATGTTTCCTCACGTAAAAAAGGTGTACTTTCTGAAAGTTGATACGAGCAACCGTTTCCAAGATATTTGCCTTTAAAGCTTGACGTCCCTTGGTTTTAAATTACTAAGATATTAAATTTTCGAAGTAGGCTTAAAAAAGAGTAATCAAAGACAGCTTTACTTCGCTGATAATATTATTACCTAAATTTTAAAAATCTCACTAAAGAAAATCCAAAAAATTAAGACGTAATTTATTTTCTAACATAGAGATGTGAGATATGATCTCTGAGTCCGCACAAGAAAATTTTAATAGTCTGGGTGGTCAAAGCAGATATTTGGAGATGAATTTCAATAAAAGACAGCCAGATTTTTAATTGTTTACAATCCCTTTACAGGAAAAAGGTCATTTCCCACATACTTATTTTTGAAAATAAATTTTGTTTTGATATTTTATTTAAATTTGCTTTAGAAATTTAAAAAACATGTGTAATAATGCCAGTAGAGTAATATTTAATATTGTTAGAAACTTTATATATCTTTTGAATTTAGCGCATTAAAGCAAATAGGAGCATCGAACAATCAGTCATTGATGCGTGGGCTTACGCATCGACTGCGTGTACGAGAGCTAGATGTAAAACTCTTCAAACTGTTCATGCGTAACTCTGTTCTATTAATAGATCAGCCGCCAAGCTTAAATATTTTTAAGAGAATCTAACAATATAAACTATTTTAGAGTCAGTTTTATTACTTTTATTTTGAAACCTACTGCGAAAAATTCACATTTACATAACTTAAAATAAACGTACGGCAAACTTTGAAGGCAAATATCTTGAAAACGGTTGTTGGTATTAACATTTAGAAAGAATACCTTTTTTCGTAAAAAATGTAGGTAAATAAAAATATTTGTTTAAAATAAGTGTACATGAAGGCATAAAAAAGTTATGATGCTTTAGAATAGCGCAGGTGGCGTCCCCTATGAGTTACTGACAACCATTAGCAAATTAGAAATTCTTGACCAAAGAAACCTCCCTATGCCAAATTTCTTGTCTATAGTGAAATGTGTTCATCAGTTATGAGAAAAAAATCACAATTTTTTTTCAACTTTGACGCCCTGTATCTCTGTTAATATCAACTTTTGGCATAAGGTAAATGTGGCTAAAACACGTTATTTTTATACGAAAATCTACTCTTGCTCTATGTACCATTATTTATGGTCTATCATGTATATTTGGGCCATAACGGTAAAATAATATCTACAAGCCGGATTTTAGATAAAATCCTTGATCCTACCTTTTCACCTTTTTCGGCGTTTTTGATGCGTTTATTGCCTAAATTTCAATTTTGCTTGGTTTTTGTGCTTTTATACATGATTTGGACCTATTTTCAAAAATTTTCCTGTCTATTTATTCTTATCTATGTATTTTCCCAAGTACATTGTGACACGCTTCTGAAGAATTTCAGCAGAACTAGGTACTTGATAAAACAAAGCAATAAAATGGAAATTTACTCTTATGACACACCCAGCCCCTTTAATATTTTGTCTGTCATTATATTATACTTGTTTATTTATCTGAATTTCTAACTAAAACAGATGTTCGGGTAAAATGATAACATTATTGAAAGGATAATCCTTGTCTGACTTATCTTTGAACTACTTTGGGTAAGTGCACTTGTGTATAAAAAATGGCCCCATAAAGACAAAGTGCTCTATTTAAACACTTAGTTTAGAATAATTGTTTAGTTGTAGATATCGAAAAACTTTTTGTAATAATTTAAATTAAATCACAGCAAACATTTTTTTCAGTAAAACCATTGTACTCCTTTCGATTAAATGCAAAAAAAACCTTGTGTTACGAAGCATCACATTCGCAGTTAATAAAAAAAAATAATAAAAAACAATAATAGTGGTAATAAAAACAAATCTATCAGGCAATCTCTTTTAAAAATGGGATTGTAGAATCTACTGTAAATATTTTCATTAGAATTCTAGATAAATTAAGTAGTTCCAATATTTGTAATTCTTTTGGTGCAAAAATATACGGAGGAAAAACTACTTAAAAATATGCTAACAATAAACACGTCTATACTTTTTATCGTCAAACTAATATGCTGCATTATTTTTTTTCTCCCTAAAATAGTCATATTAAAGAAGATGTACGTTGTTTTCCAATGTCATTATTCTTAAAAAAATAAAGACTAGCTACGTTCAGGGTCGGTTCTAGCGTTTTTAACGCTCCGGGCAAAACAAAATTTGGCGCCCTTTCGTACAAGAATATACAAATTTACTGCAAATTAAAAAAAATAGTAAAAAAAGACAAAAAATCAGAATTACACATTAAAGATAAAATAATGAATGTAAAAAAATACTTTATTTCTATATCGGCGCCCCTCAAAATTTGGCACCTCGGGTAGTCGCCCGGCTTGCCCGCCCCTCCGGCGGGCAAGCCATTCACCCATCCATCCGGCGCTGGCTACGTTCACGCTAATGGTGAAAGCAATAGCGCGTTACCGAATAATGTAATTTGGAAATTGTCTGTTTATGTAGAGAAAAACTTTCTAAATTGCTGTAAAAACCCAAACATTTGAGAGTAGAAAATATTGAGAGATATTTCATTTGCAGTTGGAAAAAACGTAACTTTCAAAATTGACAATAAATGTTTTTGTTTTTAATTGAAATTTTGACCTTTTAATGCCTTTTTTAGAGTATTTTGCCTTTTCAGTGCCTTTTTTAACTGTTTGTTTTTGCCCAATTTAACATTTTGCTCACATTTTTACCTTTTATTTGATTGTGTCTAAAATCCGGTCTCTAATAATAACTAACAATATAATAACACATATGGGGTTAAATAGAAATGAAAAAATATAGGTTGCAAACAACATAAGACATATTTTTAATTCTCTATACTTATCCTAAATTTGGAAAAATACATGCACTTTTCCAACGATTGCGAAAATTACTAACTTGCAGGGTAATAACCGAATTAAATGACTACTAACGCTCCTCTATGAATTAGTAGCGAAAGTAATAGTATCCAGGTAATTGTAGACAAGCTACAAAATCTCATAAATATAATTTTGTTACCGCAGAAAATAATTTTATTTGGTTTGTTCCTAAAATGACCCAAGGTGCATCATCGGTGGTTATACCAGCATTTTGTTTAGCCGTTGTTATGCTAATAAGCTCCATGGATCAGACTCCTACGAATATTCCGTCTAATCCGAATTCTCGTCCAAAACTTCAGTGAGAGGCGTGTTCAGTAGACCAAGCTCCTCGGTCATAAGTGTAAATTGACTAGATTGTAAATATTTGTAAATTTCTATGGCTTCTAAGACATTAAGTTTTTTAGTGTTATTATAAATATGTAATACTTCTACTGTATTCGCGCATGTAAGTTTTTTTGCCTTCATGACCCATGGGCCAATAAAAAGTTACACCTAAGGAAATACCCTACAACTTTTTAGCAACAATTTCTTTGGAATCGATTTAGTCGTACGTGAGATTCAACCGATTAAATAATGATTCATCCATCAGAAGGTTCCAGTTTTGTCACCTAAATATTTTAATTATAAATGTAATAATCTGCTTAGTAAAAATGTTTGTATTTGAGCCCAATCTGATAGCAATTGTTGAAAAAAAAATTACTATTCTCAATTGTCTAAAAAAATGTTAGCTGCGTTTTTCATAGAGAATTATCTGATTATAAAATTTATTTACAACTATTTCTGCTCTATACTACGCTATTTAAAAGATATTTGAGATATACTGATGGTTGAAAGATTTAATGTAATGAATTGTAGCAAATTTCTAAGGCTAAAGAATTTTTAGTTGCCTCATCAAATGTCATTTGACAGCATCTTATGTAGACGTCGCTTTTAGTCATAATGATTTACAAATAGTAATTCACACTTTTTTTTTAGTGAATCACCATTTCTCCCGGTAGCATATGTAAGTGGTATTCTACAGAACTTTTTTTGCTTATTTGATTTTTTGTTGGTGGAACGGACTGGCCCTTGGTGATCTTCAAAAATTAAAATACAAAACTTGTCCCCTAAAACCAAGAAATATTAAAAAACACAACAAAGGTTGCTCTAACGCGTTTCGGCAGCCAAGCCATCACCTTCAGAGAGATACTCACTCTGAAGATATCTCTATGAAGATGATAGCTTGGCCGTCAAAACGCGTTAGAGCAACCTTTGTTGTGTTTTTTAATCCTTCTTTGTTTCAGGGGAAACTTTTTGTATTTCAATTTTTGCTTATTTGATGCTTAATTTTTTTTCTGTCGACGATAGGGTTAACGAAATTTTATATTTTTGTATTAGGAAACAACAGAAACGACACCTGACGGCACCAGCACAATTGGTACGTTTACTGGAGTTACCATGGCACAATCCAGGTATCATTCAATTTTATCCATTGATAGTACAATCAAATACGCTATTGATAACACTGTATTACATCCATGGTCCTAGGCTTGCTGCAATAATGTGAATTGTTTTTTATTTATCTTTATTTATTTAGTTAATTTTTTCAGCAGAAGTGATACAGCAACCAAATACATTCGTGGGCGTAACGCGAGCGTATCCAGAAGTTCTAGCTCTTCGAGTCAGACGCCCGATTTCAACACCTCCACAACAAAAGGTAAATCTCCACCGCTTTTTTTTCACCACTTATTCCGTCAGTTTCAGCACTGGGCGCCTTTAGACCGAAAAGATCGAAATCAAACTGACCTATTTTATAATTATATCTTACGCTGTATTAAGTGAGCTTTCTGATCTAATAAAACTACATTTTTGTCAAGTTTTTTATTAGACATAATATTAGAAATCAGTGGTTCCCAAACTTTTTCAGTTGGGGGCGCCCTTTCAGGAAGAATATTTTGTTACGGCGCCCTAGTTGAAATTTGTCCACAGCCGTGTTGAACAAAATGCTCTACTTGCAAAGTTTGTGCTTTAGAATCTGCTTACGGCATAGCAGCAAAGCACAAATATTGTACTTGTACTTCTTTGAACACTAGTTAGGTACCAGGCATAGAAATGAAAATGAGGCTCATATATTTAATTTACACAAAAGAATATACATATTATTATTTAAAAAATAGGGGAAAAATTTAATGTGACGCATGAGGTTTTTCAAAATGAAAAATAAGGCTTGACATTATCACTCTTATTTCTTGCTCCAAGTCGATCTTTGAGAGATATTTGCTCTTTATTACAGCTACAGCTAAAAATCCGGCTTTGCACAAATATGATGTTACAAAGGGAATGAGTTCCTTATAGCTTTTCAGCTTGGAGTTGGATATTCATTTTTGACGGTTATCCAAACATCCACCAAATCGGAATAAGCGAATTTTGTTTAAAGGCTGTTGTCACAATGAGACTTTCTTCTTCTTGGGAATATAATACTGGTGGAGCTTAAGTATGAAAAGGGACTTGGATCCACACAATTTTTTCGACATTTTCCTCTGGAAAGTATTTTGCAAACCATTCAGCGAGGTTCTAAAGATATTCCGTGAAAAGAGACACCAAGGGAGACAATTAGCTCATTAGAAGTTGCCTATTAAAGCAATTCTGGGAAACAATCTTGACTGCCATTTTCACGAATTTTTCTTTCCCACAACTGCAGTTTTCTCCTAAACGCCCCGAGATTCTCCAATAGTTTCAAATGTGCATGACAGATTCAAGACATTCACTTCACACAAAAACTTTAGGTTAAGTTTAATTTTTTCTATAATATCGAGCTTTTACTCCAAAATTCGACTTTTTTTCAATATTAAGGATGAACAAAGTTAACTGAATAAATATTGTAACAACTTTTTTAAAAATCCAATGATGAATTAGTACACTTACTTCAAAAGTCTTCCACATAAGTATCAGCTACGAAATGTCAATCTTGGAAGGAGAGAAATAATAACAAAAAGGTTTTCAAATTAATAACGAGTTTTATGAACAACTTGAGGGCGCAGCCATGGGAAATCTTTTGTCACCTTTCATGGCGTAGCTTTTCATGAGTGTATTTGAAAATCATCTTAAAAATAAATGCAGTTTGTTTCCTAGGGTATTGGTTAGATATGTAGATGACATTTTTGCTATTTGCGTAACAAAAAAACAAAGTTTAAATAATTTCATGGATGTATTAAATTCCTGTTTTCCAACTTTAATTTTCTTAGCCATCGCCTTCTGAGTCTTCCTCTTAATAGAGAAAGATTCGGAAATGAGTTGAAGACAATTAAACATATAGCTGAAGTCAATGGGTTCGATCCAAATATTACTTATAAAATTATTAATAAGATAATATTGGTAAATACCACGACTTTCCGAGCTAAAGAAAACCAAAGTTGTAAGTTCGTCTCACTTCCATTTAAACCCTCGCTTTCGCATTGTTTAAGTGGAATTTTACGAAAACAGGGCTGCCGGGTTGTTTATAGCTCTAACGGCAAATTAAATTCGCTTTTGGGTAGTTCGAAGGATAAAGTAGAGCAAACGGATAAGTTCGGTATTTACCAAATTTCCTGTAAAGATTGTCCCCAAAAGTACGTCGGCAGACTAGACGATCTCTTAAAATCCGACCGAAGGAGCATTTGGCACATTCGAGGTATGGAAGAACTGAGAAGTCAAGTGTGGCTTGACATGCTTTTGACTTAGATCAGAGGATAGATAATAATATTAAACTGCTAAGAGTAGTAAATAAGAATTCTATGTTAAATGTATGTAAAAGCTTAGTCATCCATAAGGCTGGAGACAATCTTATGAATGGTTGGCTTTTAAGTTCACTAAAAATAGTTAAGGTTGATAGATAAGGAATTAAGACACTACGACGTGTATGATTAGATGCGCATGCACGTTCGGATGCGGTCGATCATGCACGAATATTCTTAGTATACAGGGTGGGCCAAGTTGAACACTATGGCCTCTAGGAGCTATAAGATAAAATATTTTTAAAAATAAATAGTATGGTTGGGCTGTTGGGATTTACATGTTAAAAATAAATATACAGGGTGTTCCAGAATTTTTTTTTGACGGAACGGACTGGTCCTTGGTTATCTTCAAAAATTGAAATACAGAACTTCTTCCCTGAAACCAAGAAAGATTAAAAAACACAACAAAGGTTGCTTTAACGCGTTTCGGCAGCCAACCTGTCATCTTCAAAGAGAAACTAACATCTAATCTTAAAATTAACCCTTATATACTAAAAATATTCACTTCGTGCATGATCGGCCGCACCCGAACGCGCATCCAATCATACACGTCATTGTGTCACAATTCCTTATCCATCGACCTTAACTATTTTTAACAGAGATGAATGGCCTAAAGGCCCAGCGCAACCGTTCATAAGGTTGTTTCCAGCCTTATGGATGGCTAAGCTTTCACATGCATTTAACATATAATTCTTATTAACTACTCTTAACAATTTGATATTATTACCTATCCTATGATCTAATTCAAAGGCATGTCGAGCCACACTTGACTTCTCAGTTCTTCCGTACCTCAAATGAGCCAAATGTTTCTAGAGTAGACTACTCTAACAAATATTTAATGTGAGAACCATTTTGTTCTAAAAAAGCCTTATTCTTTTCTCAAGAGCGTTCTTAACCTTTGTTAAAATACTTTCGTCAATTGTTTCAAAAGCATTCCGTATTCGATTTTTCATCTCCTTGGGTGGTAGGGAAAACATTGTATACAATGTTTTTTACATATTCCCCATAGGAAAAAGTCCATTGGGGTTAGGTCCGGCGGTTTGGGTGGCCAGTTATGAGGACCGCCTCTTCCAATCCATTTATTTTGAAATTTCGTATTTAAATATTCCCTTACAGAATTGTAAAAATGAGCAGGACCCTCGTCTAATTGACTCCACATTTTTTGTCAACTACGGTCAAATGTTATATTGGGTATCCGATTAAAAGCGGCACAATTCGTCAAAAATGGGTTTTATCTCCCAAACCATTGAAATTAGGTATAAGAAATGCATATCATCTGAAAACTAATAAAATTTTTTAGTATTTAAAATAAAAAAAATACTGGATATTCCATTTAAATTAACAAAGAACTTGGAGTCCGAATTTTGAGTAAATGTTTCGGTAAATTTGAAATATCCTATTATAAAGTTAGGTATTTATCGCAATTGCCTTTTTTAGCAAGAGGTAAGGCAAATAAAAATTTGAAAACGCCACTAGCAACATTTCTTACTTTCAGGAGTAAAATTTACTTTTTGAAAATCTTGTGTTTTTTAAAAAAAGCTGATTATCTTAAAAAGAGTAAGGTTTTATTATAGGAATACCTTAATAAGATTGACGTTATTTTTTGCAGTGAATTTAAAAATGAAAAGAAAAACATATTTTATATGAAGCAATAGGTCCACATAGCATGTAGTGCTTTTTTACATGTAAGCACTTGCAATCTTCCATATCGGCCAGACATTGATTGAGCACCATCAGTACATACTCCAATACACTTTTTCCACTCTAAATTATTTTATGTTATAAACTTATCCAGAATTTCAAACAAGTCTTGAGCCTTTGCTCATAGTTTTGCAGAATGAATAGTTTCTACCCGCAAATATATTTAAGTAAACTTAGATTTCATTAAAAAATAGGAGCATCTCGTGGCGGCCCTGGTTACTCTTCACGGCGCCCCAAGGCGCCGTGGCGCACAGAGTTATAAACTCTGAATATTTGTATTAGAATCTGCGCTCTCTGGATTGGCATAACAGTCAAATAAACTTAATAAACTGCTTATAGTGTCCTCCGAAAATGCTCTAGAATTCAAGATTTTCGAGGCATCGTGGAATTTTACTTTAAAAATTAAACGAAAAAGAAACTTTTACAAGTCAAAATATAAAGGTAAGTGTCAATTTCAGAGTACAACTTCAGGAGTATTTTCAAAATAATCAGTAAAAGAGAGGTCCAAAGAGTAAGTTTGAACAGATGGTACAACCAAATGTCTATATTACAGTCAAATTCATTATTTTGTAATTGATATAATACTATATCAAATTTTAGCATCACATTAAAACGCTTTACTTTTTAAAACAAACAAGAAATAAACATTTGCAATGCCAAAATATGTAAAATTGGCATCCATATCATCTCTTCAAATTGACTGTAAATGCTAAAGTTTAAATAGATAGCAATACCATTTAAAAGACCAAACGTGGATTTATCAACCTTGAATTAATAAGTGTGCATTATTATATCAAATAAGCCTACATTTTATGGTAAAATAAACAAAAAATAAATACTGACAATACCGTAATATGTAAAAATAGTGTTTTTAACTGCTGTTGCCTGCCTTCTGTTCAAATTTTTACAATTATTCAGCTACGGTTAGGGTCAATTTAAATGGATGACAGCACCAAATGCAAAGACAAAAATTGAATTTACGCCTTTATCAAATTTTTAATGAAGATATGTATGTAATTATATCAAATTAAGAATCATTGCTTTTCCAAATTAATGAAACAACGAACACTCCTAATACCAAAATATGTGATATTTGCATAAACAAATGGTCATCTGTTGGAATTTATTCGAAATATTAGAGTCCTTATTTTTAATTTCAACCAGTTGTTTTAGATATTTTTTGATTGCCAGCAATAAATGAGTTTTTTCTTTAATATTTATAAGTAAATTATTTTGACAGCAATAAGAATTCGAGGTGATTAAATATGTACAGTTTAGTAGTAAAAAACTTTCAAACTTGTCGAGTGTATCATTAAGCGTTATTTCATATATTAATTTTTCCTTTGTAAATGATTCCGCTCATTTTTGTTGCAAATTCATGTACTAATTGCTCCATTACCAGCAAAAATAGACAACAGAATATTTCTTAAATGTCAATGTACAGTTAGTAGGAATAAAAAGTTGGGGCCTACAAAGTTTTGAGTGTACCATTAAGAGTTATATTAATTTTTGCTTTGTAAATGATTTCGGTGATTTTTATGTCTAACATTTATGTAATTATTCTATTATTAGCGAATGTCAAAAACTTCACTTGACAACTTGGCAACTTTTGACATAAAACTGGTAATTTCTTGGGTAATTTTGCACCAAATAAGTTATAATATTGATTTTTGTATAGATCAAAGTTCCTTCTAAACAACGATATCATTTGCTGTATTTAAAAATTACGATTAACTCTAAAATTCGCCATTTTGTATTCTTGAGGGGTTGAAAACTTGATGTTGCGGTTGGAGCTTTTGTAACTATATTTTGGAGAAAATAAATAAAAGCTTCAGTGAAAAATTCTTTATTAAAACACAGAATTAAGTATAAAAATCAGTCGAAACGATCACTTCACCTGGACGGTTTCTAAAAATTTCTCACTGTCCAATATGATCTGCTGAAGACGCTCTTTAGTGGCAGAAGTTTGATTTTCCTTCAACTTCTCCTTGGCACTCTCTATCTTGCATTTGTACCCCGGAATGTTATGAAATACGTGAACTTGCCTTTCTCCTCCGGCCAAAAGAAAATCTCCAGAAGCGTCAAACATCAGGCACGTAACCTCACCTGAAATGCGCTGTACAGTCATTGCCCCACGGTATCACTTCACAAACTTACCCTCATAAATATTCTCAATGGTGTTATCTAATTCGCCCGACAACGTATTGAAAATCTGGATGCAATCCGCACTGGCCACCGCCAGAACCTCAGCGTTTGGAGACAGCGCGACCAAAGCAGAAGCTCCCAAGAGCTTAAAGGACGCATTGCGTTTTAAATACGGACTTTGACCTTGCTTGTAGTTAACTAAAAAACAATGAGGATGCTGAAAATGTCAATCCACTATCCGCCATCTTACTTTTAGTGTCGTACAATCTCCAGGTACCGTCTTTGGAAACGGTGGCCATATGGGAGCTGTCTACGTCAAAAGCAACGTCGAAAATCCCCGAGGAGTGACCCGTTAGTTCGAAGGCTCTCTTTACTTCTTGCAGGGTTCCGTCTTTGGCGAAAACAACCTCCCATACTTTGGCGTCAGGGGCAAAGCCTGAAATAATACGGGGTGAGATGAATTTTGCTGCGTCCTGATGTTCTGTGGATTTACCTGAAGCCACGACGAATTTTCCGCAAGGGGATACTTTGGCGCAAGTCGTGTTTATCAGGTAAGTGTCCAACTTCTCTAGAATTTGGCCTCTCAGATCCCAGATGGCCAAGTCGTTTTTGTTGGAGCAGGTCATTATGAATTTGCCGTTGCTGGATATTGACATACCGACCACGTCGTCTTCATGCACCTTAAAGAAACCAATAGAGAAAATTGCAGACGTGTCATTCATACAGTTGGCGAGTTTTTTTAGGTGATAAAAAGAAAGTTGGAAGCAAATTTTTTGTTGGGAAATAAAAGTGTTCCTTAGGGAAAATTCGCTCCGAATGAAGTCCCTAAGCAAAGTTTTTTTACGGAAACAGAAGTGGTACTTAGGAATTTCAACCTTCCTATCTCAAAGCGAATCCTAAACTCTGATAAAATAGAGAATAAAATTTTGCTAAGTTCTGTACCTTTGGGAAGGTTAAAGCTTTTGTCGTGTGACCCAGCGAGCCATCTTTCTTTTTTTCCACTTTGAACACTTCGACGGCGTTTTGGTTGAATTTGTGGATGAGGAAAGCTTTTGAATCGGGACTCCATTTGACGAAGTTGGCGTAGTCGAACTCAACGTTGACTCTTAAAGATTTATGGCCCTTTTTGCCCAGGTCCTTGCAATCCCACAGAAATACGGTTCGATCTGAAAATGAAATATTGCGTGTGAATTTTTTCTTAAAGAAATGGACGTAAAGAAAAGGACCTATAATATTATATCCTCAGACTGCTTTTTGATAGAATTCGTTATAATCAGTAGAAGTCTTTTTAGGAGTTTAGGTGTGTTTATCCAGGGAGGTACTGACTCCAAATTTTGTGGCGGGCTACCTCACTCAGCGTCCCTGGGAAATAAGCGTCCTGTTGTGAGAGAAAAAATAATTGGTCACCAGCTATTATTTATTTATTATTTTTTTTCTTAAAACGGGATGCATATTTCCCTTATATTTACCAATTAATAAAAATATTAGAAATGAACATACGAAAATAATAATTAATGTATACTGTTTTATGTTTTCTGAAGAGTATAATTTTTTATTTTTTTTAGAAATGTAGAGCATTTCCAGAAAATTTCGAATTGAAACTTAAAATTTTAAATTAATTTCGTTGTAAATAACGGTAGTAAATAACAAGAAATCAATTATATTTATTTTTTACATTCCGCGCATAAACTTAAAATTTTTATTTTAATCCCAAATGGTTCGACTCTTAAATTTGAACTTGCGACATTTCTAGAGATTGTTCATTATAGACTTTTGTTGGTCGGAAACTGGGTCGCAGAAATGTTAAATAAAACATTTTTTGAGATTTTCACCTTTTTTGTGACAGTGGCACTTTAAAATCGAAACTATGACTTGCTTGATTTTTTTTTATTTCTAATACCTTTTTTAGACTTTATGGAAAATTTTGGCTTTTTCTAAATATTTCGAATTTTTAAAAGTGTGGTTATAATTTAGAAATATTTTTTTTAAATTTCGAAAATTAAAACCTGAAAATCACGCCTATAAATTTTCAGATTTTTTCAAAATTTAGATTCTGTTCCCAAAACAAATTAAAATTTTTTAAGCTTTTTCCCAAAATGACGTAGAAATTAAAATAAAATGTTTTAAATTAATCTAGTTATAAATAACACAAGTGAATGAATTTTTAAAATTTTCTGTTTAAACTGATGATTCTTAGTTTTTTTTTCCAAACAAATTTTATTTTAGTTTAGATATTTCGATATTGTTCTACAGTATTGGAAATGGGGTGTGTATGAACTATTTAGTTCAATGAAACACCACACTTTAATTATCGAGACTTTATTTATTCAAGAGGTCTCGGAAGGTGTGTGTTGTCGCGACGAAATTATAATCTCAACTTCATAGTCGAAAAGGAATCTTTTCGTAATATTTCCAAATAAATCTGGTATATTTCATGATACAGTGCTAATATACATGTCAACGTTAATCCCTTAAAACCTATATTCAGAAAAGGGACTGACCAGCGTTCTTAGAATTAATCATCCACCTAAGAGTGTTCCAAATAAGTTGAAGTACCCGTATCAGGTTTCACTTCGTAAAAGATACAGCGAAACTCATAAAGCATTCGAGGGTGTCTAATATTTTACTTTAAAATAAGTACCGATAGATTTTTGCTCTCACGTTTTGAACGTGATTTTCAACATACAGTTTTTCATTTTCTTGAAATGTATATTTTGTTAAAAATTTCGACTTTACGTCTTCAGATCAGTGACGGTGCCAAGGACTGGAAGGGCACAATGTGGCACATATTTTTTAAAGTGGTTGTTTTGAAGAAAAAGTACCTATCCAATCTGTGTTATTTTGAAAGGAGAAAAATATGTGTTTATAATTAATTTAAAAAATCATAAGAAATAATTTATTAATACAAAATTATACATAAGTAATTTACAATAACAAATAATATATTTGGTGAGTAACAATATAGTTAGGGTTGCTATACATCCCCTATATATGGAACTGTCACCGTATTTCACGACCTAGTCCCGTATTATCGCTTGTCCCGTTTTTATCCTTTAATTCCTCAAACTCTGCGAGAAATCTTTATGAAAAGTGAACAGCTCTATATTCCGAGCTTGTTACCTAATCTATTAGATTTTTCAAAAATGTCAAAATGTTCTTTTTTTTCTTTATCTGATCTACAAATATTTTCGACGAATTTGCGAAGAGCAAGATAATGCCTTTTTTAGCCATTTTCTTCAATTTTATTATTTCTTTAAAAGCTGAAGAGCTTTTTTTGTCATCAAACGAAACTCGACCATCAATGATTTCGAAAGCGAAAGTTTTTTGAAGTTGAAATTTTCTGATAGGCCGATTTCAATTTTTTTTAGAATTTCCATTTTCTTTCGAAATTTTGACTTGTTTGAAAACTCAGACTTTTTGACAAACTACCCTTTTTTAAAATAATTTTAGCCTTTTCTGAAACTTTTGACTTTTTTTACATTCTACCTACCTCTCGATCCATTTTAAATATTTCAACTTATTCAAATATATTTTTTTTAAGTTTTGTTCTTTAGAAGGATTTAAAAAACTTTTAATTTTTTTAAAAGTTTGACATTTTTCTGAAAATTCGACTCCGAAAATTTCGACATCCCAAAATTTCTGTACTTTTCAGATTTTTTGAAAATTTTGAATTAAAGAAAGCTTTCCAAATTTTGGGGTTTTATTGAAATTTTGACTTTTTTTGTAAACTTTGTCACATAATTGAAAATTTTGATTTTTCGACTTTTTTAAAAATTTAGATTTCTAAAGTTTCTACTATTTTAAAAACTTTGCCTTTTTTGTAAAAATCTTCTTTGGATAAAATAAAAAATTTTCATCTTAAAAGCTACGACTTTTTTTTTAAATTTCGACTTTCAAAATTTCTATCTTTTAGAAAATTTTAAAGTTTTAAAAATTTGGTTTTATTTTTTGAGAGAATCATTTTCTCTCAAACATTAGACTTTTTTTGAAAAAAAATCATTTTTTTAAATCTCTAGATTTCTAAAAATTATTTTTTTTTGTTGAAAATTTCGATATTTCCAGGATTGCTATTCTTTGAAAATGCCTATCGTTTTTTCAAAATATCTAGTTTTTGAAAAATTAACTTTTCTACCATATTGGTTCTTAATAAAGTATTCAATTTTTTGAAAACCTAAACTTTCCTGGAAATTTAAATTTGTTCTACTATTTTGGCTTATTTGAAAATTCTCTTGAAAATTTCGACTTTTTTGAAACCTACACATTTTGACTCTCACAATTGTGACCATTTCAATTTTTTTGAAATCTTTCTTCTTTTTTTAAAGTTTCTTGCTTTACCCCAAATGTTGACTTTTATAAAGTTTTGTTCTTCAAAATGTTGGCTCATTTCAAAACTTATCATTTTCTTAAAAGCTTTAAATTTTTAAAATTTTGTCTTTTTTAAAATATTTGCTGTTTTTTTTGGAAAATTTCACTTTTTTTTAATTTCGATTTTTTTAAAAATTTATACCGTTCTCAAACTTTTCACCTCAAAATAAAGGATGAAAATTTAGAGTTTAAAATCTTAACTTAATGATTCCAATCGTAGTTTCGAAAAAAAGTCAAAATTTGAAAACATTGAACAATATTTTAGAAAGTTTGCGCATGTTTTTAGCAATATTAAATTTAAGACAGCAATTATAAAGTATTGTTGAAAATTTTGACTAGAGTTGATAATAAAGTAAAATTTTGTTGTTCTAAATTTTGAGGTTATGAAGTCGAAACTTCCAGGAAAAAAATCCAAATTTTAAATTGAATTCGAAATGCTTGATATTATGATTTTCAAGCCAAAATTTCGATAAAAAAGACGAGACAAGTTTTTTTTAAATTAAAACCTTCAAATTTCGGTATAACAGTCGTAATTTCTTTTCAATCCCATTATTTCTTTAGAAATTTTGACTTTTTTTACTCGGTTTTACTCTTAGAATTTACAAAATGAATTCTTCAGTTTTCTAATTAAAAAAAATATCATTAAACTATGGATATAAAATAAAGATTCAAATTTCAAAAAAATTCAAAATTAAAAAAAAAAAATTTTGAGTTTTACCAGGAAATTTCAAGAAAAAATCAAAATTTCTATAAAATATTGACATAAAATTCTTAAACAATGGAGTTATTTTGTTTAAACTGAGAAATTTGATAATATATTATTCGACTCTTTTCCATTTATACGTAATAATGCACATATCTGTTAAAAAATTTGGTTGGGCACTTGCGCCAAAAAGGGGGGACATTTGTCCACCCTCGCCTTGCCTTGGCGCCGTCCGTGCTTCAGATTTTACTGTCCTATTTTCTTTTTAACGTCAAAATGGTTTCTATTTTTGAGATTTTATGTTTAAAATCGAAAATTTTCAATGCATTCTAACTTTCTTTCGAATTTTTGACTTTTTTCTCAGAAATTTCTTTAAAATGTCGACCATTTCGTAACATTTACCTTAATTCTTAGAATTTTCAATTCACTTGCAATTGCATTACGGGGTATTCATTTTTAGTTTACTAATGATTTGTACTTTTCTTCTCAAACTTATTGACTTTTCATCCAAAATTTAACTTTATATTTTAATTTTTCCTTTTTTAATTTAAATTCAAAAATTCGATTTGTTTCTTAAAATTTACTTAAAACTTAAAATGTACAAGTTTTTCTACAAATTTCGGTTCTTGAAATTTCAATTTTTTTCTGATTTTAAGTATTACCATTTTTATCTTTTTTTCTTTCTATCGTTTCGATATTCAAGTTTAAAACTCAAAATTTCGAAAGAATGAAATTCCTACACAAGATTTAACTCGACTTCATTTTTATAAATGTTATTTCTTTTTCTATTCAAAGTTTTGAATTTTTTCTTAAAGTTTCCTAAATATCTTAATTCAGGATATCGCCTTACTTTTTTCTAAATTTTTGATTTTCATCTCAAAATTTTGCCTTTGTCTAGATTTTTCTAGGAATTAATCTTTTTTTTTAATTGTGAGTTTAACGATGAAATTTCAGGTTTAATCTCGAAATTTTGAAATTTCTCCTAGGTTCGAATTTAATCTCAAAATGTCTACATTGTCTTAGAAACTGCGGTTTCATAAGTACCTTTTCTAAAATTTAAGGAAAAAAATATAAATTTCCAATTTTAATTTGAATTTTAAAGAAAAATATCCAAATTAGAAAAATATTTTGTAGACAACTCGATCTGACTTTTTATAAAATTTGCCGTGTAAAGTTGAAATATCTAAAGAAGTTATAAATTTCGAAGCAAAAGTGAACATTTCGAAGTTAAAGGCAAAATTTTGCAACAAAAAATCAAAATAATTAGAAAAGAATTAATATATCGCATTTAAAGGCAAAATTTTCAATAAATAGACCTGAGTTTTTGAAAAAAAGTTATACTCAAAATTTTAAAAATAAAAAGCTTAAATGGTTGAGATCTTGCTTAGGCTTTGGGAATAAAAGTACAAAATAAAGTTTGAATTCTGCGATTTGAAATTTCGAAGAAATCCTTAATGTAAAAGAATGCTCCTTAAATTACCAGAAAACAGTTGATGCTTCGAAATCAACAAAGAAATTTCAAAAAAAAACATTTTGAATTTTATATTCGCTATTCTCTAAAGACATAATATGGTTGTTGTGCTTTGCTAATCGATTGAACCTAAACGAATTAAAGACATATTTCGAAATTTAGAAACTAAGGTCGAAATTATGAAAAAAAAATTTTTTTTTAGATAAATATAAAATTAAATGTTTAAATTCGAAACTTTGATAAGTTTGGTAGTCTGAAGCTTGAGAAAGGGTGAAAATTGTGAGTATAAGTAACATTTTGGTGAAAATAATTAAAAATTGAAAGATTAAATGTAAAATTTTGCGAAAAAACAACAATTTGAAGAAAATATTTCAAAAATATTTTCCTAATGCGATTTATTGGGTTAAATTCAAGAAATTCATGTTTCAATTTCGAAAAATAAAAATTTCAATTTCTATAAAGTTAAAATCGAAGTTTTAGGAAAAAAAATCAAGAAATGTGAGTTTGATGTCGATGCAAAAAATAAAAAAAAATGAAAATTTTATATGAAATTTGAGATTTATAAAAATACACCGATAAGGTAGTAATGAATAATTACAACATGAAAATATACAGATTAAATTTAAAATTTCGATAAAACTAAAATTTATTTCTTCTTCTTCTTCATGTGCCACGTCCTCATCGAACGTTGGCTGTCATATTCGCTATTATGATTTTGTTGACAGCATCTGTAAATAGTGTTGCACTTGATTTTTTGAACCATTCCCGTAGTTTTATGATGCAGACGCATCATATGAAAAGTATAAAAATTAAATACCACTATTTTATAAAGTGATATTGAAGCTACAATTTCTTCCAATAAGATAATTACTACACAACGGAGTTATCAAAACTGCAATATTTACATTCAACTAGGAATTAGGTACGGTCGAGAATATGTAAGAAATGGGCGTAAATTAAACACTCAATCATGACGTCAAAACCTACCAATTGGAACGCTTGTTTCTTGCCCGGTTCTGTAGTCCAGAGGCAAATCCAATACACTTCCCGTAGGTTTCGAAGCCAGGATGTTCTTCTCCGACCAGGTCCTCTCCTACCCTCTATTTTACCTTGCATAATTAAGTGAAGAGTAGTGCAGCGCTCAGGGTGTCATACTACATGCGTAAAATATTCTAATTTTTTTGATTTTAATAGTTTTAATTATCTCGGATTGTCTATGTATCCGACGTAGAACCTTCTCATTACGGACCCTATCGAGCCAACTTATGTGTAGCAATCTGCTGTACACCCATATCTCAAAAGCTTGGAGTTTCTTTATTAGTGTCTCCGTGAGTGTTCAGCTTTCTACCCCATACAGTAAAGTCGAAAAGATGTAGCATCTTGCGAGTCTTAACTTCAGTTCCATGTTAATATTTCGACTAGATAACACTTTTTTCATTCAGAAGAACACGGTTCTAACTTTCTCTATTTGGATTTTAATCTCTTTGGTCTTATCCCAGTTGCTATTAATGTTGGAACCAAGGTAGGTAACATTGTCAACTTGCTCAAGTTCGACATCATAAGCTGTTATTGCTGGGGCATTTACAGGGTGTTTACTTACAGCCATAAATTTCGTTTTTAGAGTGTTAAGCGTTAATCCATATTAAGCGCATACATTTGTAACTTTATCTAATAGCAACTGCAATTCTTCCAGACTACTGGCTAACAGAACCGTATTGTCAGCATATCTGAGGTTATTGATGCTAACTCCATTTACCTTGGTACCGCAATCAGCTTCATTAAGTGCCTCTCTAAAGATGTGTTCGGAGTATAGGTTAAAAAGCAGCGGTAACATAATGCAGCCTTGTCTTACACCCCTACAGATTGCCACTGATTCCGAGATGTTTCGGCCAATTTTGATGTTTGCTTCCTGGTTCCAATAAAGGTTTTTAATTATATGGAGGTCCTTATCGTCAATGCCTGTCTGTTCTAAAATCTTGACCAATTTGTCATGTTTAATCCTGTCGAACGCTTTTTTAAAGTCAATAAAGCACAAATAGACAGGATGTTCGACATCTCTGCATTTTTGAACGAGAACCTGGATGCAGAATAGTGCTTCTCTAGGTTCCAAGATTGTTGGTAAATATTCTGGAGTGAATTATTCGAAGAAAGGTTTTAAGAGTATGGCTCATTAAGCTAATAGTTCTGTAATCGGAATATTTCTTTGCATTTCATTCTTAGGAATCCTCACAAATGTTGATTTTATCCAGTCAGTTGGTATACTGCCGGTTTCATATATTTTACTAAATAGTTATAGGAGCGACTGTTTCCATTTACTATCAAGGCATTTAACTATTTCAGCTAGTATTTCATCTGATTTTGTTGCCTTTCTAATTTTAGCAGTTCTTATAGCATTCTCCAGTTCGTTTTATCATAGGACCTGTAGTGAAGGGTTGTACTTCATTACTTACTCTCTCGTCATGGAATAAATCTTCGATGTATTCTTCCCATCTTTTCAGTTTGTCCAAGTCATTTATGCTGTCGTTGTCAACTAGGTTTTGAGGTTTGTTGTTGCATATACCAGCTAACTCTTTTACTTTCCTTGTGTAAATTGAAAGCGTCATGTCTTCTTTGTAATTCCTAAACATCTTTACAGTTACTTTCAAACCACGTTTCCTTTGTAGCTCGTAATTTTTTTCCGATTTCTTTATGAAATTTCAAGGTGTTAGTAATGTTAAGATACCTGTTTAATAAAGATTTGTTTTTTTATTTTGTATCACAATTGTATGATATCTTCTGAACTTTACAAACCAATAATTGTTTATATTTAAAAATCAGCAGACTATTGGCACGTTAATTTTTTTGTTTAAAATAAATATTTTTAAAAGATGGTCCTCATCGATCTGGGGACATTTTGCCTTTCGTATAAAACTGCTCTGGCAGTCCAAGTGTAATTTCACACAGCGGCGAGCGGCTATTAAATAATGGGCATCGGCCTGCAAACAGCCCTGGAGACAGCACTCCGGCGAGCTTAGCCCAGCAGCCCGCCGCGCCAGTCCGTCATTGTGTTTAGCCCAAACTAGAAAATATCTAATATGAAAATTTCGACCAAAATTTACTTATCTAGACTTGACTCAACTCCAAATTTCTACTTGTGTTCTCTCAAAGTTCCAACCTTAAGTAATGATGACAAAAGTTGAAAAAAAGCTGGATTTTTCATTTTGGTGATGATTTGAAATCTATAGAAACAATAAAACCTGGGCCTTTAAATGTTTTGTAAAACTTTGATCAATAGGTCCGGAAAAAGCTTTCGATGGATTCACTTAAAATTTTACCCGACTATTGTCGGGACATTAATTTCTAAAAGATCTAGAAACACCCATTCATATTTGTAGTAATCCTTAAAAAATTAAAGTTATTTTATTCTCAATATTAATTCTCAATGTTATTCTTCAAATTGATATTTAAATATTAATTAATTCTTCAAATTAATATTGAGAGCAAACATTTTTTTTTAATCATTGAAGTGTTCTGGAGTACATTTATTTGAATTTTTATTTGAAAATGTACCCTATTTTGGGGTAGTTGGTTGTTGAAATACAGAGGATCAAAGATACAAGCGGATATCTCAGCAAAAAATCGATGCAAAGACACCAAAAAAATAAACAGGCTGAAGCTAAATAAACAAGGTAACTGACAAATGCATTGGTTTAATAAAAAAAAACCTGTAACCTCTGGACATCTTGTTTCGCTCTATTTTTTATAATTTTGCACAATAACAGTAGCTTATAAAAATGTATCAAAAGATTTCGAACCTGGAAGCCTGAAGCACAAAGCAAGTAACAATAGTTGTTATATATTTTGTGTCTGAAGCTTAAAAGCGCTTTTTTAAATTTCGATAGGATTATTTTTCACAAACATGCAGATGTCCAAATAATACCCAAAAATACTTATAAATCGTGTATGTTATTAATTTTCTATATTAGTGTATTATCAATTTTTACAGCTTCCAGTTTTGTCTTTTTTGGAATTCACAATTTGCAAGAGTTATTTGAATGGTTTAAATTTTTGGAAGAGGACGAAAACCTAAGGTTAACCAATGACCTACTAAATTATCTGGCTCAAGAAATGCATGCTACGTTTTATCGTGGCCCGAGAAATGCATTTTTACCGTACATCTTAACGTGTCATTATTCCAAGTTCTGTTACTTTAATCGCCAACCTTATTTCCATAACGGAATTCCGAACTGAACGTTCTGCAACGAGTCATTTATGAAATTGTGTGGTGTATACTATGTATTCAAATTCAAAGTAGCGTGCATATTAATAATTTACAGAGTGGTAAAACACAGTTTCCATCATGTCAGCTGATGTGGACATTGGGAAAGATGACGTGGACGTTATTAAACTAATTGAACGACAGAACTGTTTACGAGAAGTTTTATTCGACGATAATAAATCAATAAGATGTGAAATGCTCACTCTAATCATCATTATTAATTAGGAATTTTTTGAAAACGACAATAATTTTCTTCTAACTTTGATTAATAAAAGCTAAAATGAAGTGTCTTAGACATACAGAAAGTTGTTCCAATTTCAAAAAATAGATTAATTCTAGAATTAATTTTCAACCCAATTAGTTCCGATTCGATGCTATAAGGATTACACTTCCTAACGCGAGATTCACATTTTTTTGTATTAGGGATGTAACGAATGTTGATTTTGCCACATTTGCGAATGCGAATATTCATTTCCAAAATTCGCGAATGTGAATGCGAATGGAAAATTTTATGAAAAAAGACGCAATTTCCAGAATAAATCGAACTTTGAGAAAAAAAAAAACAGTTTTTAAAAATATTTCTCTCACAATTTTTATTTTCATTTAAATGTTGACATAATTCAAAATTTAAAAGAAAACTTTGTCTCTAAATGTCGTGAAAATTTATTCTCAAATTTTTTTACATTTCTCTAAAAATCTTATCCAAGTCGAATTTTGGATAAAAAGCTCAATTTTAACTAGAAATTTTCAGAAACCAGGACATAATTTCTATAAAATATTCAAATTTACGATACAGTTCAATTTTGAGAGGAAAAAGTAGAAGTTTGAGTATAAAGTCGTAATTTAATTTTCAGAAAATCAAATTTAAAATAAAAACCTAACCTTTTGGAAACATTTAAAAAATGACGAAATTACGAGAAAAAGATGATTTTTGCAGTAAAAATTGAAAGTTTTGTATATTCAAATTTTGAAAAAAAAAATCAAAATTTGGAGAGAAAGATCGACATGTTGAAAAAGAGTCAAATTTTGTCGAAATCTCAAAAAAGGTGAAATCCCGACTCAATACTTATTTTTTAACGATTGCTTGAGCGAAGGACAAGCTCCACCACTCGGTCCCATTGCAATGTCATAAAATATCGACTATTGAGATAAATGTCGAAATTTTGAGAAATTGAATTGGAGTTTCAATTATCTCAAATCTTTTCTTTTTACAAAAATTCAAAATTTTCAAAAAATTTAAAATTAAAAAAATATATTTCAATATTTCCAGATAAATTAATACTATTCTAAAATTGTTTACTGTTTTATCAAAAGATTTACCAAATTTCGAGAAAAGGACAGTTTGATAAATCAGTCGAAATTTGCAGAAAATCGAATTTGAAAAAATGTCGAGATTTTCAGAAAAACTCGAATTTTGAGAAATGAATAAGTTTTGAAAAAAAAAAAACATGAATTTTGAAATGAAAATTAGAAATTTTGAGAAATTCGGATTTTGATAAAAGGGGTCGAATTTTAAAATAAATTCGAAATATTCAAAAGAAAAATAGACATTTTATGAAAAAAGAAGGATAGTAAAGAACTAATTTTCAGGAAAAATGGAAATTTCTGGAAAAGGTTCCCGCAGTTGAGAATATAAATTTATGGTTGGCTGTATAAACCAGGGGAGAGCAAGCGTCTCACGCTGCCCTATTGCAACTAGCTAGTTGGAAAAAAAATATGGGAATTTAAATATACTTTTTTATTAGGTATGGCTGGATAAATTGTTGCATTAGTTATTATCTTAATAAATGTTGTTAGGTACGCTACCCATGGACCCCCGACACTCATGATATGGATCCCTCAAGGCTCCATGAACCAGAGGTTAAGAAACCCTGCCTTAGTAGTTACATTGTTATTTCCTAAATTTATTTGCATAATTTCTTTCGAATGCGAATATTAAAAAATATGCGAATCTTCGCATTTTTTTAAGTACAAGTTTATACTTAGATTTTTTGTTTGAAAATTTAGAATTGTTTTCATTTGAAAATTTTGAATTGTTTTCTCATAGTTTCCTTTTTTTAATTACAAGTTAAAACTTAATTTTTTTATTTGAAAATGTTGAATTGTTTTCTTGAAACTTCCTTTTTCCCCAAAATTCCACGTTTGATTACAGTTTTTTTTTTAAAATTATGGTTTCTTCACGAAACTTTCAATTTTTATTCTATCATTATTATTACATTATTACTTTTTCTTGATAAATGCCTTTTCTTTAGAAATTTCAGCTTTTCTTTTTAAACTTACAATTTTTGTTCCCTTCCTCCACTTATTTTAGTTTAGACTTCTATTTTTCTAAAATTTTGCGTTAAATCTTTCGAGTGTAAACCCAAAATACCGAGAATTTTCTAATATTTCGATACCAACAGAATGGTTTGTTTACTACAAAGTATAGTTTTTTGGATGACGTTTTTCCAGAAATTTGGAATTCTTTCCTCGATTACAAACTTAAACTTCGACTACTCCTAGGAAAGTTGACTCTATTTTAGGGGTTTTAACCTTCATTTCTAAATTTCGACCGTTTTCTGTCAATTTGGGCTTCGACTTTTTTCTGTGATGAGTATGAGCTTATCCGGAATTTTCAATTTTTTTCTAATGATTCCAAGTTCATAATTAACAATTAACCCCTTCTAAAATTTTCCCACATTTTCCGATTTTAAACGCTATTTTGCTTATAAATGTCTAATTTTTAAAAATGTCTCTTTTTTAATAAGTAATTCTATCTTAACATTTTTGATGTTTATTTTTTTTCTAAGATTTCGATTGTAAACGTAGTTTTTTTGTAAATTTTGATTTTTCTGCTTGGATTTCTCAATATTTTAAGGTTAAACTCGAACTGTGAGTTATTCCGAAATAACAAAGTTTTTCTGATCATCCCAGTTTCACATTTTGAATTTTGACCTTAATCTCGAAAAGCCTACCTTTTTTCTGAAGATAACAGTGCAATGTTAATTTGTTTCTAAAATTTTGATTTTAAAATAAATATTTTTAAGTAAACACTTTAAATTGTTACTCTTTTTTCTAAAACTTCAATTGTAAACGTAATTTAAATAACATCCGATTTTATCGAACTTTTTTCGACTTAAATTTCGGATTTTTTTCTAGCTATTTTGAAGCTGAACTCCAACTTAGATTTATAAACTAGATTGGTTCCGAAATAACGAGGTTATTCTCATAATTCAAGTCTTCTTTTCTTTTGAAATTTTAACTTTAAATCCGAAACTTCTACTTCTTTCATAATTAAGAATTGTTTTTCGAGCTTTGTTCGACTTTCAATATTCTAATTTTCTACTCAACATTTCGAGGTTAAACACTTTATTCATAAACTCTGAGTTTTTCACAAACAACGAATTTTTACTCACAATTGCACTTTTAACTTTTTATTTTTTCCATCCGATTTTAAGCGCAAATAACTTGATAAGTGTTTTTTTTTCCAAAAGAAACTCAAAATTTCGACATTTTTGTCATAATTCTAAATTTCGGTTGGTTTACGTTTTTCTTTTTGGTTATAAACGCTGCTTCGAAGTTTCCAGCTGAATTTCGAAAATTGGACTTTTATTAAAAATGGAAAAACAAAACTCGTCGCCTGAAACCAATAAAGATTAAAAACACAACAAAGGTTGCTCTAGCTATCATCTTCAGAGAGATACTGTACCAGTATCTGAAGATGTTAGCTTCGCTGTCGAAACTCGTTAGAACAACCTTTGTTGTGTTTTTTAATCTTTCTTGGTTTCATGGGACAAGTTTTGTATTTCAATTTTTGAAGATAACCAAGGGCTAGCCCGTTCTACCAAAATTATCGACTTTTATTATCAATATTTTGAATTCAAATTTAAAATTTGGTTACAAATTTAAAATTTGCTTACAAATTTTCAATTTTGTTTCTCTATCTTTAAGTTAAATTTTCCGTCTTATAAGTTTATTTCCAAAGTTATAAGTCATACATCGAAATGTTAAGGTTCCTTTCCTAAAATATTGAGTAAGGTGTCTTATAAATTCAGAATCTTCTATTTTTAGTCCAACATTAATACCAAAAGTTCTTTTTTAAAAATCTAAATATAAAAGCTTTTTATACAGTAGAATTTTTGGTTTAAGCTATTTTTTTAAATTGTGCCTCGAGATTTCGATTGTAAAGGCGAATTTTTCATAAATTTTGAATTTTTTTCAAATTTCGACTGTTTCTCAGTTTTCAAGGTAAGACTTTCCAAGATACTTATAAATTGCTACTTTCTTCTATTCGATTATAAGCAAGAATTTTTTAATTCCAACCTTTTTTCTTAAAATTTTGAGTGTTTGAAATTTCGATAATAAGCCAAAATAAATTGTTTGATTTTTAAAAGAAGTCACAGTTTTTGAAAAAGTCTGAGTTTTGAGAAAAAGGAGTAAAGCGAAATTGTTAGAGAAAAACCTAAATTTATTATTTGGGGAAAGGTTTAAAAAAAATAAACTTCGAAATTTTCAAAAAAAAAATCGTTATTTAAAGAATCAATTACCAAAAGTTTTCTTAGGTAGATATTTAAAAAAAAAGTCGAATATTCGAGTTTAAAGTCAAAATTTTGTGATTAAAATGAAAATTTTACGAATTATTTCACAGCCACATAAATTTCTGGTTGTTTTTTTTTCTCGAAATTTTGATTGTTTTCCCAAAATTCGAAGTTTAAGCTTAAAACAGTTATTTTGAGTTATAATTCAAAATTTCGAGAAAAACATCTAAGCTTATAGGTTCTACAAAAAGTCTAAATTTTCAGTCAGTCAAAAGTCTTTAAAAATACGAATTTATCAAAATTTCAAATTTTCAAGTTTTCTAAAGTTTTTCAACTTTTGACCAAAATCTTGAATTTTCCAGGTTTTATTAAAATTTTCACTTTAAATTTTACATTGTCAACTTTTTTAATTTCGAATTTTTAATCGAAATTCGAGAAAATCATGTAATTTAAAAAAAAAAGAAGTATGACAATGAGACTACTGGCTGAAGTGAAAACTTGAAGGTAGGAAGTAGCAGAGCCTATATACTCGTAGTGTGGTCGAAACCCACATTTGTCACAAACTGACCTACCTTTTTATATTTGTGGTTTGGAGTCGTGTGGAAACAAATCTAATTTTATTTATTTATAATGAAATACACTAATACACTTTGCACTCTTTTTATTTATTGCACGTAATATTCAACTTATTAGTACTCTTAGGATAAAAATGTGATTTTTGTGACAATAAATTTACGACGAGGTCATTGCTATATGACACATTTTGTTAAATTATTTCCAAATGCTATTTTTTATTAGTTAATTCTTTTCATTTTTCAATTCTTATATTTGTTTTAATATACAAACTTGGAGCTTTAATTTTTTTAGGAGAAAAAAAAGGATAAAAGTTACAATTTTTCGACAATTTCTAGTGAAAACATAAATCCAGATTTATTAAAAAAATTGTTATTTCCATTTCAATCTCGAAAATTTGACATTTGTAGAACTTTTTGAATTCTGAGTAAAAAATCTAACGTTTGAAGATTTTAATTAAAATGTCCATTTTAAAATTGAAACTTGGTTATTTTTTTTTCAAAAATTCCGATTTTTTGCTCAAAATTTCGTATTACAACTGAGCTTGAAATTTTTAAACTTAAAATATGAGATTTTTTATAAGTTTTACAATTGCAGTCGCAAAAGTTTTAACTTTTAAAACGAATAAAAAATAAAGTTTAATCTTATTAAATTCTTTCCAAATTTCGACTTTAATTTCAAAATTTGGACATTTTCTACTTTAAACTTCAAACAAAAATCTTTACAAATCAAAACCTCGAAAAAACATTCTAATATTCTTGGATCTTCGAACATTAAAACTGAATAAACAAACTGACTGCCGAGTGCAACTAAAAAAAAATTCCCAAGTTCGTGGACCTAAAAGAAAAATTGTACTTCGCGTTATTTCTTAAAATTACGCAATAACCGCAGCTCAAAAAAAAAATTCTGCTTAAAAGATTTCGAAACCAAAAATTGAAAGCTTCGGAATGTTCTTTAAATCCCAATACGACTATTTTTTACAGATACAGATCTTTGAAAGATATATAAAAAAAAACTGTTCTCTTAATTTTTTGGAGTTGTGATTACACTTTATGAAAACGACAAAATATTTTTAGTTCTCATTTGTGGAAAACATCGTCATATTTCGGTTATTTTTTTTGTGTGTTTTTTATCGGGTTCTTAAGGCGATCATTACCCTAAAAACGAGAAATAATAATAACAGCCGACGATGTTTACTTCCGCAAACAGTCGGCGTAAATGAAATATTTTCGCGCAGAGAAGTTTAAATTTTATAGGAAATTTCGGTGTCTGCCTCGTTAATCACCACGTCAGATGAACGGAGAAATAATTTCATTAGGGACTATTAAATGCGATTGTTACAGTAGCAGATCATGGGTTAACTTTCTACTTTCACTAGTTTATCATATATTACATATGTCTCATAGCCTGAAACATGACTAGAAGAAAGTGATTGTGAAATGTTACTCAATTAGTGTAGTCTGGAACGAGTCAGCTTTTTTATTGTTATAAAAAAAACGTCTTGAGACTTGAAACTTTATTAGTGATGCCACCACAAAGTAAAAAAATACATGAGACCCTTAAAACAATACGCTTTTATTATAAATGAACATTATATTTTAAACAGATTTAAACAGTTTTAAAAATATTATTTCTTAAATATATATTTGCTGTCATTGTTCTTTTAAAATGGATCTTGTCGTATTACTTTTAAATTGTACTCGTCGTTTCAACACACATTTCTGTTCGTGTTCACATCGACCGTTAATTTCTTTGTCATTTAACGCGACAAGAAGTGAAAGTGACGGAGAAATTTCGTACAACACGCTTACGTCGTTGAGTAACAGCCGTAAGCGCACATAACAGTTATTATGTGTGTTTGGCAACTGGAGCTCCTTTTGCAAAATAAATAAAAACGCCACACTGCTAGTTTCAAACGTCCGCGTTACACAATTGAAAATCGTAATTAACAAGTCTAATTGGGGGTATTTGTCATTAGCTGGCTATACCAGGCCTATTGAGAAGCGCCCAGATTAAAGTTGAAATTCTAAAATTTTTTGACTTTTGTTTTTAAGTACAAAATTTTGATAACTAAAATGCTGGCCGCATAACTAAGGCTGGCCGCACAGATGTAGATATTCAGATTCAGAATTCAGTCGCTGGCCGCACACGCACGGATTCCTAACGTTTCACAGAAATGCGTTTATTTATTGCTCAAATCTGAACTCCTAATTCGGAATCCGAATCAGGATTCCGTATGTGTGCGGCCGGCCTTAATTTTTTTCGAGATGTCGAAACTTTGTGATCAAAGTTTTGACTTTTTTGACGTTGAGAAAAAAATTTCGACAGACGACTCCCTACCTTGACAAAACAAGTCGAACTTTTGATCTACTTGCCGACATTATGAGTTTAGAATCGATATTTAAAAATTTTAGTTGACGAGGTCGAAATTCTGAGCTATTTCTGGATTTTGACTGAAAACTGAAAAGACAAAATGGAAACACTGAATCGGATCGAACTGCTGAACTACTTTCCAAAAGTTTGTGATTAAAGATTTGTGAATTTTTGTGGAAGCTTTAATATCGAAGTCGAGTCAGAATTTTAATTTTTTGCTGAAAATTTGAAATTATGAGGGAAAAGTAAAATTTTGATCTATTTTCCAAAAGCTTTAAAGTCGAGATTTAAAAATTTTAATTCAAAAGACCATCTAAATTTGAAGACATTTCTAAAGTGAACAACTCGTAATTTTTAGAGACATAGAATTGGGATGAATTGTTGATCTACTTCCCAAAAGTTTTTGATCGAAAAAATTCACATGTATCTAAAGTTTGGAGAAAAAAGCGACATTTCGAGGTTAGTCCTAAAATCCAAAAAAATCACATACTTTCACGTGAAAACTCTGAAGATTTTAAAAGGACCTATAACTGACCTGAAAAATAACAGTGTTTTGGTATCTTGTTGGAGCTACTCCAAAAATTAAAGGCGGAAATACTATAAAAAATTTTATTACTTCTAATCATTAATATATAAAAATAGATTGCTCTGTAACTTTTTATTTACATTTCTCGACTTGGGTCACAGAATTAAATGTAAAATTACAGCCACTTAATCACTACTTTCTACTTATCAACTACATACATAAGAATTGAGCTTAGGTCTAAGCTAAACGTCCCCAAGTGGGCAAGTCACTTAATATATGTACAAAAAAAAAACAGTCAATATTTTGTTACTTAATTTTCAATTTAGTCAAGTATCACAATACCTCACTAGAGGTTAATATCACCTGTTTAACAATTAGAGATTCGAAAATGCTTAAAGCTAAGAAAAAGGAACACTAATATAGTGAACACAAAAATGTAATGAATGCAAGGTGAGAAATTAGGAATGTGCTCCAATGTTATCGTTGTATATTGAGTCCTTTAGGTTCCCGTAGTCAATTAAGTAACAAACATTGTTTAGTGAACTAAAATTTTTATGAGTTTTCGTAAGTGGTGCGATCAATAATTTTGGAACACACCGCTGTTGTTTTACGACTGGATCATAATTGAAAACTAAAACAAAATCGACGGAAATGCAGAAACACTATTTGCCAAATATAAAAATATGCGTTATTTCGTACAACGCCCGATTAAAAATCAGAACTGAATGATTAGAGACAGAGTCGAAAACTTCGTAACTAGACTTACTTTCCCCAAGAGCAAATTGAATAGAAGCAAAATTTGTTTTAAATGAAAGCTTAGCCTTTACTAAAGAAATGAGGCGTCGATAAAGGAATGTTTCCAAAATAGTTGAAACAACTCAAAAATGACTTAAATTAAGACTTGAATGTTTCAGTGTAGTCACTTCTGAGTATGTAACTAACTGAAATAAATTCAGTAACACTAAACAAAACCAGATTAGTTATCCACAGGACCACAGGGATAATGAAAAACCATATTTATCCAACAAATTCTGAGGGTGAATTCAGGCTTGTCAAATGTTGTGAATTGTGGCAACCGCTCTCAGGTTAGAATGGCAACTTACTGATTGCGCCTGGTAGTTAAAACGGAAATATTTTGCATTGTTAATTGCGAGCGTAAGATAGAAATTGCGCAATTCCAAGCGTTATTTAACAATTTCTCCTTATTATTTATTAAAGTGACTTTCCTTTCGCGTTTTAAAGAAAGAACAAAACTGAACGTCGTCAAATTAAAGTAAAATTTCTTTTATTTTAATCTATCATGTTTTAAAGCTTAACATAGTTAAATGTTAGACCGCGCAGTTTGAATCTCCGAAATTCACACCTTGCATTAGACGGATTTATGAATGCGCAAATAAATAAAGGCGTATGAGATGAATCGTTTCGTACTAATAGTTATTGTACTGAAGGCAATGTCTAAAGTCTTTTCGGACCCTCCATAGCATGAGTTCCATGCAGGAGGCTGCGTCTTCGTAACTGTCGTGGCCATTGGGACCGTTTTGGATGCTGCGTTTTAGAATTGTCGAAGTCAAATTCTTCAGGGACCTCTTGTAAGGTAAACCATTGTGATGGGGAAACGAATATGCAGTGTCTACAATCGAACCGTGTACGATCCTAAGGGCCCTGAGATCGTTCTCTAGCGCATGTCCAATGAGAATGGTCTTGGCACTGATGAAACTCATGAGATCATTTTGCACTTCTCGAAGAGATTTCACGTTTTTCCCGACGAGATCTTTCGCTGTTATCCCGGAAAAACGCGTGTTAAAGTCCACGATTTCATTCTCCGGTCGCACAAAACTATTATAAACCAGACGCCCATCCATCCCCACCACAGTCACTTTGGTACACTCGAGCCCCCGCGCAGTGTAGCACATCTCGCAGTCCAACGCGTACACTCCGTAATTACCATCGATTGCTACACTCCTCCGCGACTTAGTTCTTATGTAATCGTCAAAAGGTCCATTTAACCCATTCATGACGCCGTTCCAAACGTGTAATTTGCTCGTGGTGCATCCCCTGGTGTTCGCCTTCCCCCGACAGCAGGTAAATTCTTGCGCGAGGCCGCTTCCGTCCTCCTGCACCCGCAAGTGCAGCCGCCCCCAGTGAAACACGCACCGCTCGTGAGTTAAATACTCGTTTTTCGCCAAGAAGAAACTGCTGCCGCAGCGGGCGCACGGTATCTCGAAGCTGGAGCCGTTGGTAGCATCGTATCTGGCGAAAAGCGAGTGCTTCTGCTCGATATGTGACTCCTCCGAGCTACAGGCCCCCGAACTTACGCTCGAACTCCTACCGGACGACTCATCTTCTTCCAAAATCTCTCCAGAGTCGCTCGAACTACTAGACACTTGTCCTCCGTTGCAATCATTCCACATCGGACGCATCTTATACGGCACGAACTCCTTCGCGTTCACATCGAATTCCTTCCCTGGAAATCGCTCGCTCCTGAATATAACCGCCTGATTATTATCGGTTTCCACAGGATACCCTAGGCTGAGCATCTGTTCGTGTGTTATCATGTAACTGTGCAGAAACTCCACGAATTTGCTTTCAGGGATGTTAAGTTTTTGGTACTGGCGAAGTATGGGCATCGGATCGGCTTTCATGCACTCCACCTTTTTCGGCTTTTGCTTTTTCTTGTCGGGCGGCGATGCGTCCTCTCGTCTTCGGTTCTTCCGCTGCCTACGCGACAGGCCTTTTGTCTGCGGACTGGATTCGATGCTCGACGGTTGACTGTTTTCTTTGTTGCTACTTTCATCAGCTATGACACCTCCTGGGTCAGGATCCTCTGCACACAAAAAACACCGATTAATAAAACACCAACACCACATCACCCCCACTATCACTAGTTTCAGATTTCTATGCCAATTCAATCGATCGGTTATAATTTTGATGTTTTTAGGATACCCCACCTTAAACACATAAGAAATGATTTAAGCATAACGTTAGTGTCCCAAATTTCGCAACCTTGCGAAATTCTACTAGGAACTCTGACATTAAATATGAAATGTTATTATTATCCTTAGATTTAATTTCATTCACTGATGAATTGTTATGGTTATAAATTTAAAGTTTTTGGCATATCTGAAACAAATGTCCCAAAATAACCCAATTTGCGAAATTCTATTATGCACCCCGACAATAAATCTGGAATTTCAGCATCACATTTGAAATTTGTGCCTCACGTTCGAAAATATAATAATAATAATTAAAGCTTTGGCCGAAAATTCGGATTAAACGGAATATTCGTAGAAGTCTGTGATCCATGGAGTTTGCTCAACAAATTGCTGGTACGACCGCTGATGATGCAGTAATGGGAAATCTGGTCCAGTGTTAGCAAATTTTTATTGAAACATTGTAGGATTTTTAATATATGTTGCTTTTTATTCGTTAATAAAGTTTATTAGTTATGAATATAGGTTAAATTCAAAATTTAGAGGTAAGTTGAAAACTCTGAGTCAAGTTCAAAAGTAGAAAAATTTTACTCGAGTTCAAAATTCTCAGTCAAGTTCAAAATTCATATTCCTGAGCTAATAGTAAGTTAAAATTTCTGTTATATTCAAGTTCAAAAATTCCGGGTTGAACCCAAATTTCTGAGTTACCATTCAGGGCCAGTATTGTTTTCGCATATGATGCGAAAACGTAACGGAACGAATGGTACAATAATCTAGGTTAGTAAAAAATTCTGTAAGTTACAATCTTGATGTAAAAGTATAAAATTTTGATGCTGTCATTATAGTTTTTTATTTACAATTCTCTCCACAAACGTGTGATTTCGCCTTCCAAAAATAACTCTCACCTTAAATACGGAGCCTTCTTTCTATTGGAAATTTGAAAAGTTAAATGCAATATATTCAACTATCAATATGATGGGTTAAAATTCGATTAAAAAAATCATCATTTTAATTTATGCCAAATACCCCATTTTAAGCTAAATATAAGGAAAAATATCTGCGTATTTTGGCTACAATTTAATTTAAAATAAGGAATCAAATGCAGATGTAAGAATTCTACATCTGCGTTTCCTTTAATTATTACTTCAGTGTAAGTGTCTAAAACGCGTCTCACTTCAATTATGATATTTTTAATAATTATAATTAGGGGCAACATTTACCATGAATGCGGCAATAAATAAACCGTCGCAATAATCAGGTTATTGTTCGAAGATAATGCTTTATAAAACGTGAGTTTGACAAAGCAGAGCCAAATTTTCTAAATCACCCCGTAGTAAGCTCGGACGCGACCTTAAACCTAACCTCACTTCTGTACCGGCTTATCTCGTGAATGAAACCAAAATACGCTGATAAAATGCGATTACAAACTCACCATCACCGCAAGTGGCCAGGTATTTCCCGTTGCTGGAAAAGTCCATGTCCAACACTTGACCGGTGTGGCCTTTGAACGAAGTTAAAAGCCAAGGATGCGAAAAAGCCTGTTTTTCCCTGTTTAACCACTTATTATCCGCGCCTTTCTTTTTAGATTTAGTCGAGCTCGCGTTAGATATCACTTTCTTTTTTTCAGCGTGGCGGACGGAAATTTTTTCATCTGCAAAAAAGGAACAACACAAATTTAGGATGTTCATTTTTGAAAATGTCAAAGGGGTACGATTTCTAATTTGATATGATGGAACTATTTAAGCTGCCTACTTGCGAATCTATGTATAAATTCACAAAGTATTACCACTTGAAATGAAGTCGCCAAATCCTAATTTTTGAAAATGTCAAAAAGGCAGGATTTCTAAATTTGATTTGATTGAACTATTTAAAATGCCTACTTGCGAATCTATGTATGAATAATTCACAGAATATAACTACTTAAAATGAATTTACCAAATCGGGCATTTAATGATTCACTAGCATGCTGGTTTTAAATCATAGTAAATCAAGCGGTCATTAGTTATAAATAACCTCGAAAGCACGTGCTTTAGGGATACGTCACCGACTGCATATTATATCAACTTACGTTTAGTTCCACTGTCCCTTCCGTATCTGAACGAATTTATCACATAAAGAAACACGAAAGTGAAGCCTGCCAAAAAAACTAGAGTCAAAGTTGCCGGATGCAACAGCACTTCACTGGCGATATACCGAAATTCCATTTTTCCACGACAAACTGTGTGCAATCGGTGCCCGTCAAAACAACTACTGTGCGAATTCTACGGCAGAGGCCAGATATCGACACATCTGTCTGCCATCACGTAACTGCGCGAAATTTGAAAAGTCCCACCAGTTTTAGGCCAATCGCTCATTGTTAGAAAAAATTTCAACGTATGACCCATTCGATTGAGGTGATAGCACAAAACAGAATGAAAGTCTAGTCTATAGGATGGTTCGAATCGAACTGTGAATCTGCGAATTAAAACGGGTTTAAATGAATTCCCGTACTCTGACGATTGCGCTTGTGTTGTTCGGCATCACCTTTCTTGTAACACGTAGTTTTACTGAAATATTCATTACTACTTTACTACAGTCTCAGATGGAGTAAGTAAATGAATGAGTCGTAAAAGTATCGCTTCGTAATTGCATACAGCGAGCGCGATAAGAAGCTTGATTAATTTTTGGATGACACACGCTTTATTTCTTATTAAAACGTAACGGGTTATGATGCAAGGTTTTTGAAAAACTCATCATATTCTTGGAAATTGATGTTTGTTAATTGCCATTCGATTAAATACTAATAAAGTCAAATCAAAGTTTATTTATAAAATGCATGTTCGTATTTCCCCAACAAATATGGAATTGTCCATAAAAATTATCAAAAAAAATATATCTCAGAATTTTGACATTTCTGACCATTTTGAACTATTTTGAAGGAGGACTATTGGAACTATTTTAAAAGTGCATTTTTGGTTTCGACGATAAAATGGAAAGTGCTGCCGAAATTTTTATTATTTATTGTGTTGTCGCAAGTTTGACCTAAACAACGCAATTTTTACTTACCTCGTGGTTGATGTAAAACGCTTGATTTTGATAATAATAATAATGATCATAATTTCAGTTTAACCTGCTTCAATAGTCGCAATTCTGATTTTAACGTTGACTTTAGTTTCAAATTTGAAATTTTGACTTTCCGTTCACATATTAGGTTTAAATTCGCAGATTTGGATAAAAATTAAACATAAAAATATTGACATTAAAATCAGAATTTCCTATTTGTAAATAAATAGACATTAAGACACTTGACAACACATGCCGATATATTTTGACATGTGACAAAAAATTTAGGATTTGGCAACAAATTTTGACATTCGCAATAAAAATATTTCATATAAAATTTCAACATTTCCTGCCAAATTTTGGTATTTACAGTGAATTTTAAAGCTTTCAGCTAGTAAACAAAATTTCAGCTTAAAATCGATTTATGACATTAAAAAAGAAATTACGTTAAACCAGAATTGATAGAGGTGTTAAAAATTGTAAATTCTACTTTGATTTCAAATTTTGAGATGAAAGGTGAATTTTGACACAAAACTCAAATATTAAGGCCACAAGTTGACAGTAAAAAAAGTCAAAAATTTAACATCAAAGTCAACATTTAACAGTAAAGTCAGGGTGTGACATTAAAGGAAAAAGTTTGTCATGCAAATTTAAATTTGATATTCGAATCAAAATTTGACAGTGAAATCAAAATGTTAGAAAATGTCAAAAATTGGCAAAAGGGCACAGAAGCACAGTTTAAAGTAAAACATTAGAAAAAATTAAGAGCAAAACTACAAAGTTTAAAAAAAAGCACAAAATTAAAGAAAAATTAAACTGCGATATGAAGGGTTCAAATCCCTCGCAGTCGTGTTGTGTGCAACAGCAAGGCCTACTGATACCGATGGTCTTATCAAAGTCGGTGGAACTCAAAACAAACGAACGTTGATATTGTCGTAAACAATAGATTGTTTATTTTACGCAGTAAAGGTCGAACTCTGGCGAAATATTAAAACAAACGACAACCGCAATCAGAGATTACAACAATATTTTGCGCGCAATTAAATTAAACGGGACACTTCCCACATCAGATTACATTATCGATGGTTGACAGGTGGTGGCCTAATTGCACCCACACATTCGGGCCAGAGGTCAACCGTGAGTTTTTCCAAGCGGTTGGTCATTCAGCAAGAGTGTATCAAGCTAGTCGAAATAGAAAAAAGTAACAATTGCAGATTTAAAGTAAAAATCTTTGAATGAAATTCTAGAAAAAGAGCAATTTTTAAACTTAAGTGGAAGTCGATAAAAATGACAACAAATATAAATTTTGAAAAACAAAAATCGAAATTTGCGGGAAAACCCAAATTTCCAAAAAAAGACGAAATTTCCCAGAGAAAATAATATTCAAAAATTCGAAGAAAAAATTGAATATTCGAGGTTACAGCCGAAGTCATTAAATTGGAGTCGAAAATTTTGGAATAAACCCACAAGCTGTTGTTTCACCAATTTCTTGTTCTTCTCTTACTGTTTATTCCTCCTATCTTGTTCTTGCCTGCAAGAACAATACAAGAAATTTGTTAGCAATGAACAAGACAAGAATTTCTTTTAGCAAGAGCAAGATTTCTTGTCAAAAAATTAGCAAAAAGCAAGATTTCCTGCTCTTTTCAAGATTTTCTTAAAACAAGTTCTAGAACAGGGTTTTTGAACCTTTCTGAGTACACAATCCCTTTACAAGTAATAAATTCTGGCGACCCCTCTTAAATGTGGAAAAAATAAAATTTCAGAAAATATTAAGATTAAAAGAAAAAGTTCAATGCTCAGTTTTTTCTCAAAATGACACTATTTAGGTATCCAGAATTTAAGAAAAAAATTAATTGTTACTTAAATTAAATTTTGTTTTTTTCAGAAAATTTAAAAGTTTCCTCGACTTGTTAATTTTATTCTCCGAATTTAAATTTTCATTTTGATATTTCGATTTTATTCTCGAAATTAGAATTTTTATAAAAACATTTTGACTGTGACTACGATTTTTTTCTGAACACTTTGACTCTGACTGCTAATTTTTCGAGAACTCAATTTCGATGTATTATTTATTAAAACTTGGAATTTTAATCTCAATAATTTGAATTTGAACTGCCATTTTTAAAATTTTGATTTTTAAATTCGAAATTTGGCTGAAAAGTACAAATTTATAGACAAAGTCGAATTTTCAAAACTGAAAAACAAATTTCAAAAAAAAAATCGCAATTTTTGGATTAAATTCGAACACTTGTTTCGTTAATATATTTTACAACTTTTTCCAAAACTTCTAATTTTAACATCGAAATTTCGGAGATTTTTCGGCTTTGGAATAGATATTTTGACTTTTTTTCGCAACAGTTATATTTTTAAGTCGAAATTACAAGATTTTTTTTTTTAAATTTCGAGTTTAATCTTCTAATTGTTGACACAATTTCTTCCAGATTTTTGCTTGAATTTCGAAAAACATTTTTCAAAGGAATTTCGGAAACAAAATCGAAGATATAAATTTAAAGTCGAAGAAGTCGAGTCAGATGTGAAAAATTAGGTAAACATATTACACTAATTTAAAATCGAAAATCGAGAATTTGAGTCAACGAGTTAACATTTTTTGAAAAACTCGATTTTTTCTTAAACTATTGAAATTTTTAGTTTCAACGTAAAGTTTCTGAATTTCTTAAAGCATTTCGAATTTTCCAGATTGTTTTATTTTTCCAAAAACAACAGGTTTTTTGTTCAAATTTTTCTATTTGAGTTTTTCCTCGAAATTGCGAAATCAACATTTGCATACTATTGATGCACGAAGAACAAAATCTAAAATTTGATTGCAACGTCGAAAAATTCGAACTTTAAGTTAAAAATTTAACTGAAATTTAGAAAAATTAGAAATTTCAAAATGTCTAAATAAAACGTTAAGTGTTTTCTTGCAATTGGTATTTTTTCAAATCTTTATTAATAAAATATTGAAATTTGCTTGAAAAGTCGAAAATGATCTCTTGTAAATTGAAATTTTAAGTTTACACTGAAATTTTGAAATAGGTCCGTGCAGTTAATCTTCTCAGTAAGATGCAACTCTTCCAAATGCCGCCCCATATATTTTTTTTTTAAACAAACATATAAAAGCATTTCTATTGTGGGTTAAATGATCGCTAAAAAGTTAAGTGTAAGCTTAAAGGAGAACTGTCAAAACATGTGTAGCAATTATTTCAGTTTCAATTAAAATATTCCATTTTTTGGTAATATCGTATAATACAAAATATGGAAATCTATGTCGAAATTATAGTGTCCTTGCGGCAATTTCAAATTTGATTTTTTGCTCAGATTCTGGCTTTAAATTCGAAATTTCGACTTTTTCTCAAAGATTCTAGAACAGTTTTTAAACTTAGATTTTTATTTCAATAATTTTATTCTTAAAATTACAAAAATAATAAAAATTGAAAGCGAAAAATATAGATTATAGACATGTTTATGTAAAATTTTAATTTTAATATCTACTAGACTTATTTTACCAAAATTTTAGTTAGAGTTTTTTGTTCTATAATTTGTATTTTAGTTTCAATATTATTCTCGAAATTTTGGGATTTTTTATTTATGTAATATTTATATCGCTTGTGGTCGAAATTCGACCCAAACCCAATATATCGTCGTTGCCGTGGAAAAATCTTCTGTGCTGAAATGTAAATTTTACAGGAGAGTAGAAAAACCTATTTATTTCGAAAGGGAAGAGACATTCAATCCCCATCAGATTACGAAACGAACCTATTTTTATAAAAAGGTGCACATAAAAAATGTTTCCACTGCAGCGACGATTTGTTTTTTTGCCCTCCTTTAAAATTTATATTTTAACACATAGACGATTTTTCCACGGCAACGACGATATGTTTTTATACAATTCTCAATTCTTGGCTTGATCATTTGAGGAAAGGAGTAGAAATATAAAAAATTCTGCTCTTTTTGAAAATGTATCATTTTTCATCGACAATTTTGATCTGTTTAAAAATGTCTACTTTTTTGAAAATCTCAATTTTTTCTCAGAATTTTGACTTTTCCTTGAAATTTCGACTTTTCTTTTGAATATCATGCATTCTTATTGTTAAAAATTATGAATGTGTCACTTTGTTCAAATTTCAGCTTAAGAAAGAACAGCATCTTTGGTAACTTCAAATTTACTCTTCAAAATTTAAATACTCTTTAACTTTTAAATTATTTGAATATGTTCACTTCATAATTGGGCTCTTTTTGAACATTTTGATTTTTTTCATATTTCGGTTTTTTTTTCGAAATTTTTATTTTGTTATAAATTTAGACTTTCTTTCAAAAATTCTGCTGTATTGAAAATCTAGGTTTTTTAAAAATGTTACTGAAAATTTCGATTCTAGAATTTTTGACCTTTTAAAAGTTTTGAATTTTTTAAAATCTACTCATTTTTGAAAATTTTGTCTTTAAACAATTTCCACCTTATTTAAAAGATTTGACCTTTTCGATAATATTCTACTTTTTTGGAAATATTCAAAGTTTTGACCTTTTTGAAAACCACAACTTTTTTAGATATTTTCATTTTTTTTAAATTCAATATTTTTTCAAAATTTCTACTTTTTTTGAAAAATGTCACCTTTTATGAATATATCTACATATTTTAAATTTTCGATATTTTCGAAATATCTGCTCCTTTAGAGATTTAAATTTTTTTTTTCGAAGTTTTGCCTTTTTGAATTTTTGATTTTTTTTGATTTTTAAAATTCCTTTTTTTTAACTGACTTGAAAATTTCGATTTTTGCAAATGATGGCAGTCCTGCTGAAAATTTCAAATTTCGATTTTCAGTTTTTTTATAAATATCCAGTTTTCTAATCAAGACTTTTTCTCAAATATTAGATTATTTTGATCTTCGATTTTAACTTTCGAAAATTTAAATTTTTGAAAAATGTTACTTTTGCAAATTTTAACTTTATTCACAATCTTTTTTTACTTTTCTCAAAATGTTGACTTTTTCAAAAAATTCTACTTTAAAAAAATTGAATAAAGATGTTTACTTTTTGTTTCAATTTCGATATTTTTGAAGTTCAAATATTTCCAAATTCTGACTTTTTTCAGGATTTTGAGTTGCTTCGAATACTTCTAATTTTGCTCAGAATTTTTATTTTCCTAGTTTACTGTTTTAGAGGAATTTCGTCTGTTCTGAGATTGTGATTATATCGTAAAATCTCAATTTCCAAAAATTTCGCAATTTTTTTTTAGTAATTTCCATTTTTTGAAAAATATCTATCAATTTTCAAACATTTGAAGTGTACTCTCAGTTTTTACATTACTTGGAGATTTTGACTTTTTGAAAATTTTTACTTTTTCCTAATCTTTTGATTTATTAAAATTTTTACTTTTTGTGGAATTCTTTAATTTTTAAAACTTTGAATCTTAATAGATTTAATTTTTTTTCAAAATTTTTGTTTTCTCAGTATTTTTGATTTTTTTTTAAATTTCGAATTTTTTTCTTAAAAATGTCTTTTTTCTCAACGAATTCTAAAATTTTTTCTCGGTAAGTTTTTTATAATTTTTATTTTTTCAAAATTCGTCTTTAAAAATCTTGTTCTTGAAAATTTTCACTTTTATCAAAAATTTCAATTATTTTTTCAAATTTTGACTTTTTCTTTGATAGTTATAACTTATTTTCAAAATTTGCACTTTTGCTCTACGTTTCTAATAATTTTTTTTAATATTTCGGGTTTTTAAAGTTTGAACTTTTTTAAAGTTCTGTCTTGGTTTTTAACTTTTTTAAAATAACCACTTTTTTTAATTTACCCTTTTTCAAAATTTTGGTTCTTGAAGGTTTTCATTTTAATTTTAAATTTTGACTTTCAAAATTCGTCGTGTGGAGCCGAAATTGTTTTCGAAAACTTTATTTTTAGCTTATAAATTATTAGTTCTTTTATTTTGTAAATGTTGACCTTTTCTATGGATTTTAATGGATTTCAGTTCCAATTTTCACATTTCGAATTGAAACCTGAAATATTGGCTTTTTCTACAAATATTCAATTTTTCCTCAAAATAAAAAATGTATGTCTTTTATAAAGAGAGAAATTTATTTTTCAATTTAATATTATTCTAAAAATGTTGGCATTTTTTTATATATTACGTAAATTATTATTTTTTTTTTTAAATTTTGATCTTTTGCGGATTCTAATTTTTTAGTTTTAATTGTCACATTTTTTCTGAAATTTTGACTTTAGACTTGAAATATTGTACTACATTCTCGAAATTTATTTATCTTTGATCTCAAAATTTTCAAAGATATTTTTCAAATTTCGATTCTTTTTCGAAATTTTTAGGTTAGTTAATAAGAATTTTAAAATGTAAATTCAGAATTTTGAAAAAAAATATGAAAATTTCGAGAAAAAACTTTACTTTTATGAAAAAACTATCAAACTTATTGTCGGTTTTTTTCTTTTTCATGAACATAACATAATCAAGAGTTATAAAAAAAGTTCTGAATTTATAAACAAACAAAATTGTTAATTACGGAATGGCTCAAATTATATTTTGATTTAGGTGCTTATGCAGGCTCTTTAAGGTGCCGCCTGATGGGGTTGCTGCTTTGCATCATAGCAGGTTTTGCCGATAAGGTCAATATTGCGGAAAAAAAACATGAAATTATTAAGGGAGACTGGGGTATGGATAGTCTTTATATTTTGGCTAAAAACTGGCAAAAAATATTTTCTTCTGAAAATTTCAAAACCTAAATAACCTCTCTTTGGGTTGCAGCAGTTTAGTAAAATTGTATTAAATTATATAACTTATATCAGTTAGCGCAAAAAATGCATTTTTGCGATTTTGAAAAATGTCAGGGAATTACGGACCACTTTGTAAATCAATTAAGAAATGGAAAAATATGGTAAAAAAAACCTTTTATTTTTGATTATAAGTGACAGAAGATTTAGTATGAAAAAGAAACAAAGTGAGTTGAAGTAAGAAATGGCAAAGAACATCATTTGGAAACGAAATTGTTATCGTACCAAAAATTGCCGAAAAATAATGTTGTGTTGAAAATTTACATGAATAATCTCTTATATGCATTAAATTCACGAAGTTAGCTTGTGAAATGGAAAGAATTGAGTGATCCATAATTCCCCGACAAAAGTGGTCCATAATTTCCTGAACGTAATTTTTTACAATATGGCAGCATATGAGTAACCAAATACAAACTTCCTTGAAAATTTCATGTTTGTGTCGAAGATTTAAGATTTCGCGAATATTATGAAGATATTTACCTGAGTTGGTTCTCGAAAAGTGTGGTTAAATTAGAGGAAACTGAAAATGAAAAAAAAAAAAATTCGAATATTCACATTTCTATTTGGTATCAAAGCGTTGTAACGGTTCATGTACACAAGACGAATACTGCAAATAAAATGAGCTTAACATGAGGTGAGCTGACGACATTTATTTCTAGCTGTCAACCACTACTAAACAAAAAAATATAAAGCTAGTCCTCAATTCCCCGTGGTCCAGAATACCCCAGCCCTCCCTACTAATAACAATGTTTTTAATTTGAAGCGTTTTCAACTTTTTTTCTCAAAATATTTAGTCTAAAAAAAAACTTAAAGTTAACGAAGATTATTTGTTAATTTTATTTTTTTTCGAAATTTCTATATTCATCTAAGTAAATTTCGTTTTTTTAATAAATGTTGATTGGGTTTCCGTTTTGAGAGCCCACGTCTCCAATTTATCGTTTTATTTTGTCTTTACATCTTTTATATATGATGTACTTTTTAAATTTAGCGTGTCGCAATGAATTCTGAATCTGTTTTGTTGTTGCTCATGCGCAAAACAAACGAGCCAGCAAGAACAAGAAAAGGCAAGACTATTGCTAGCAAAACAAGAATCAAACCGTCAAAAAATTGGTAAGAAAGTAAACAACAAGTAAAACAACTTTTTGTCTTGATCAGCAAGACAAGACAAGAAGTTAGCTAGCTAGCAAGACAAGAAATCTTGCTTTGTGTATTATTAACCCAAACACTTACCAAATTACGAGAGTGCTACCTCAAGATTCCGAGATTATATCTGCAGTTACCAATTTCTCTCTCTAAAATCTAACGAAATCTAGTTATGGACTTGGCCCCAAAGTCTTAAGATTTTTCGAAATTTCTAATTTACACTCGATAACTGGATAACATAACAATCTACATAAAAAATTATAAGAAATATTCTTCTAAATAAGGGATGGAAAGATTTCCACGTTCAAAGTTGGTAAAAGTACTTCCTTCTGGTATTCATCGCATCAAAGAATTACGTTTCACCCACCATTGTAAGAGATTTATTCAGAAACAAATCAAAATACAAAAAAAATAGGAGAAAATTTATGAAAAAAAAAACACTCAGAACGGACAGTACTTTAGTATGTCAACCATATTCAAAGTGAAACTCTTCCAAAATGAAAAATCGTACAACAGACAGGATTGTTAAAGACAGGAAGGCACCATACGTCAGGATATCAACTATACTAGAGGCGAAATTCGTCCGAAATAAAAAATTCAGAAATTTCGAAACAATGAATATCGGACAAGATGGATACGATAGAAGACCACGGTCATTCAGTTGGTCAAAAATACCAGAGGCGAAACTCTTCTTAAATAAAAAATGGCACAAAAGAAAAAATAGATACGATAGAAGAGCATGGTAACTATGCTGAGTTACCGTGCTCTTCTGTCGTATCTATCTTTTCTTTTGTGTCACTGTCAACCATACCAGAGGCAAAACTCTTCTACTGGAATTGATTTTTGTAACAGCAGAGCGCAAAACAGTTTATTTTCTGAATATAGATTTTATAGTGAAATAAAATGCAACTTACCAAAACGTTGAGGTTGGAGATATTTTATGGGGTACACCATCACGTATACGGGTCGCAGATAATATATAGGACATATCTTTACACCCCACGGACGCTGCATCGCGATCAAACAAACTCTTTCCTGGCTAGATGATAATAATTTGGAAAGCGACTTGAAGATACTAACTTTTAGATTGAGTCAAAAAGCTTTTAGTAGCCACTGAGAAAGGGGAATGGCCTGCACCCTAGGGTGCGCAATTTTAATTCTTACTCAAAAATTGCTCATTTAATGATATCTACTGTCTACCTGCTTTACAGTTGGCTTCTACCTTGCATTATCCACCAAATTTTCTCTGTGGTTAGAATTAATGGGGGGCATTCGAATAAAATTAGGACATTATCAATTCATTTTCTTAATTGATTGTGTTTATTTACTACATAAAGTTGTCAAATACTTAAAGAAAGTTAAGTGTGTTGAACATAATTTATATTATCAGTGTTTGTCAACCCAAGCACTGTCACCCAGTCACCCTCATCAATCCCTATAGATTGAACTGTAGAGTTACATTTTTTTAAATTCATCCCGGATTTTAGTTTAATCCCCAAATTTTACTGTTTCTTGCCTCTATTATATCCTGAAAATAAAATTGAAATTTGCACCTGAAGCAATTAAAATGAAAATTTTAACATTGATTATAAGCCGAAAATTTTAATGTTTCTATACAGTTTTGATTGGTCATAATTTCGTTTTTCTTTATAATTTTTCAATTCGTTTTCTCAAAATGTTGACTTTTTTCCCAAGATAAACCTCCAAAGTTCGATCTACTTCCTAAGCTTTTTTATTTGTTCTGAGATTTTCTCTAGAATTTCGATTTTTTTTTCAAACATCCCTGTGTACATTTTCAATTATTTCCTAAAATTTCTAGGTTAAAATTAAGATCTTGACTTCCCTAAAGCTTCGACTTTCTTCGCAACCGAAAATTTTAATTTTACCAGAAATTTTTAAAGTTTAGCGAGTTTAGACTTTTCTTAATTTTGTTGTTTTTCTAGCATTTTTCAACTGATTTTCTCAAAATTTCAACTGTGTCCTTTATATTAACTTGAAAGGTCCGACCTATTTTTCAACTTTTTGTCCTAAAACTAATTTTTTAAAGGTGATCAATTTTGTTTACAAATTTTAATCCTTTTTTGAATGTTTGTACATATTTGAGTCAACTAGAAGCAAAACTCTGTATTTGACTTCTAAGTAATTTTGAGTTATCAATAAAAAACCTGCATCTCTTGATTTAACGTAACTTTCTAAGTAATCATATTTATTTCGTGATAAGTTTGTGTTACTTGCGTTAAAACAACATTTTTTTCTTCCAAATTTGTTAATTTTCTTAAAAAATTTAAAAATTTAATACAAATGCAGATTTCTGTAAGTGAAAAATGGAAATACAGATTTTTGCGATGATATTTCAGAAAATATTATTCTTTGTTTCTGAACTTTTGTACAGATACAGACAGTTAGTAATGGGCGTTTTAATATTTACATGCAAAATCAGTTTGCGAATATTCTGCAAATACAGAGTTTTGCTTCTAGTGTATTCATTTAAAACATTTCCTAAAATATCTGGGATACAATTAAGACTGACTTTTCTCTGAAAATATCGGATGAATCCAGATATTTCGAATGTGATCTAGAAACTCGGGTTGTCAATTTCAAGAAAAAAGTGGAATATTCCAGTTTAAAGTAAATTTAAAATGATTACCATTTTGTCAAAAATTACTAGTTTAAACTTCCTTTACATGTTTACCCCAAGATTTTATTATCATTTAAAGCTTTGAATTGTTTCTCAACATTTCGACTTTAATCTCAAAATTACGAACCACTTTTTGGATTTTTTGGCTTTAAAAGCCAATTGATTTTTGTGAAATATCTCACTGTTTGTCATAAAATATTAATTTTATAATTCAAGCTATTTTGTTAAAGTTTTGAGTAGTAACCTTCGAAATTTTCTTTCTTTCCTCGAACTTTTGTGCTAAGACTGGATTCTGTTATAAAACTGCAAATTTCTCGTGTTTTCGATTTTTCTCCTGTAAACTTTTTAGTCAAAATTGGAAAATTTTTACTTTGTTTCTAAAATTTCGACATCAACATAGGAAATTTGGACGTTGTTCCCGAAATTTTGTCGTTGATCCCCATATCCCAGTTTTTATCTAAAAAATTTATATAAGTGGCAATTACGTTTTTTTAGACCTCTTCACGTTTCACGTCAAAATTTCTATTTATTCTAATAAAAAATGTCGAATGTTTAGTCCAAATATTCACATTGCCAAAATTTAAATTTTGATTTTCAAAATTCCAAGTTTAAACGCGAAAGTTTATTTTGTTATTTTGAGTTTTGATTCGAATCTCCAGAGAAAATTCAAATTTCAAGCCGGTTGGAATGGTTCTCTACTGAATTTAAACATGAACTCGAAAATTTCAAGAAAAAAAGTCATAATTTCTAGAAAAAGTATTTTGATGTCGAAAACTTAAACAAAACATTGCAAGTTAGTAATTTTGAGTAAATGTAAACGTTCGAAATACTCTTTATAATTCGTCTGTTTCTAGAGATATTGAGCGAAACAAAAAAAATGAAATAGTTGAGTCAATATTTCTCTAAATTAAACTAGAAATGTTGAGAACTTTTTACCTAAATCTTGGTTTTTTGTTTGAAGCCTTGACAGTTTTGAAAATCTCGCGTTAAAATTCCATATAATTCTTGTTTTGTTTGTGAACTCGAAACTTCTTTAAATTAAATCAAAATTTAGGGAGAGAAAAATTTTTTGAGTTTAAATTTGGGGACAAAATATTATATGAAAAACCAACATTATTAAAAAATAATCCATGTATATCTCCAGATTTCGAATATTCTAGAAGAAAATAACAATTTACTTTTGGCCATTTTTCAAAAAATTCACATAATTGACTCCCTGTACAAATAATCTGGAATCAAACTTTTAACTGATTTTCAGAAGGTTTCACTTGGAGAAAAATGGTCGAGGAGAAATAAAGTCCTAGAGAAAAATAAAAAAATGCAAATTAAAGCTTCAGTTTTCTGGTTTTCAGGTACTAAGTATAACATTTTTTTAGCGCTATACGAAAATCAGGAGCCGAAAATGTTTCCAAATATGAGGAGCTGGCGGGAAGAACGATGAAAGTGCATAGCCTTGAATAACGCTTTTGATTTTAAGAACTTTTACCACTTTTTTAAAGAAAAGTAAACATAATCATAAGTAAGTGTTGACAATAGTGTAGTCCTGTGCTTTAACAATACCAGCAAGAATAATGTGGCAGAAAAAAATTTATTGTTGTCATTTGTATTTTATTTTATTATTTTTTTCATGTTAAGCATAACCACATTATTGAGATATTTTGGTTATAGTTTTTTTTAAGATTTCTATTAAATACCATCATTGTTTGCTCAAATAATAGTTTAAAAAAGGTGCAGCATCCCTAATTATCCAAGAACCCTCCAAACAAAAAGTACAGGATGCCCCATTTTTAGGACTTTTTCAGGAGATATTGGACTTATTATTAAAAATAAAGACTGTCATACTTTTTGATCAGATAAATATTCCAGTGTACAGGGTGATTTTTAAAATCTTGGCTCAACGGTATTCTATCAAACGTAACGCACACTAATCGCTTTTGTCATAAACGTCAAAACAATTTTTCGGCATATAACATATGTATGAGAAACTATCAACGGTTTATTTGCAAATGTTACCAGATACATATATAGTACAATAGTACATGCAAAAATGTATAGATTGAATTATCTATCTTGATTTTTAAAAAAATGTGCACCCTCATCGTTCTTCCTGTTACATCCTCTAAGATTAATTTTAAAAAGATCCATGGAATTCAATATTTTGTTTCTAGTGATTCCATGATAAAACTCTTTAAGATAACTTAATCTCTTTAATTTGAGAGGTTTTCGAGTCCTCCACGATGATTTTTCGCTGAATCATCGTAGTTCAAAACAAAAAAGTCATTTTTGACTTTAGCAATTAATAAGTCTGGAAATAATAAAAGTACTTTCTGAGAATCATAAGAAAACACAAAATTGCTTTCATCTAAAACAGTTTACGGAATCCAATACATATTTTCCAGAAATCGCATCAAAAAACTATTTTAGATAATTTAATATTTTTTAATTTGTTTCTGGGAAACGGAAAGGTATTGAGGCGATGGTCAACTTACTAATTATTATAACTCATTGGGCTAGATAAAGGATTACTGCGGCAGTAATCAAATGATTATAAACTCAGAGGGTAGTAATTGCATTTTACTAATGAAAGGTAAAGATTTTTTACAAAAGGGACCAAAACGCTCCCATTGAATTAAAATAATTATATCGTTTAATTAAATTGTTTACAATTTTTGTCTATACATCAGTATCTATTTTATAATACAATGCTGTTGGTATATAAAATGAAAAATAGTTTGCTGCCTGATCATTTAAAATTTAAACGTGTGGAGGAAATTCATTATTACAGTACTAGAAATGTCACGAATTATTACATTACAAGAGTAAATAAGGAAAAATTACAATATTATAACATCTTTGGAAGCTGCACAACTTTTTGAATACAATGCACCAAAAAAAAGTGATTTTTAAAGGATCGAAAAATTTTTTGGTCCCATTTTATTTTTTAACCTAGAAGGCTATGACTCATTAAAATTAACTCTAATGGACCACATTAACCCTAAAAAAATTAAATCACGTGAAAAAAGGAATATTTCATTCTTTTCTTACGTGATAAAGTTAACAAAGATGGTTTTTATGTCATAACTTCATTTGCTTAAATGGCACCATATTGGTACTGTGGCTACCACCAAAAATTAATAATTAGTGGCGAAACTAACCATATTTTCAATTTTGCTACGAAATCAATAGAACTGAAGTTATAGCCAAAAGAATTCAAAATATTCGCGTTCAATTTATTTGAAGAGTTTTTCAATAAGAACATAAGGTAGCTGTGAAAAACAAATTTAGAAAACATACACTTTCTAAGTTTTCCTAATTTCATTTTTTTGCAGCACTCATATGGTCAGTTAACGTTAATTAGAATGAGTCATGACCTTCTAGGCTGAAAAATAAAATGAGACCAAAAAAAATGTAGATCCTTTAAAAATCACTCATTTTATGTGTATTGTATCCAGAAAATTGTGTAGATTCTAAAAATGTAATAATATACATGCTGTTCCATTTAAAAATCAAAAGTTGGTATTAGTTTTAGCAAAAGTGACAGCAGTAGGAATGTCAATTTTAAGTCAAAATTTGATATTTCATAAATACATCAAGTATAGCAACTCTGAAAATTTTATCTTCGTAAGTAAAGAAAAAATAGGGGGTGTACCATGATTTGGTTACACCTGATATATTGACTATCAGATGTCATCCGTTCCCACTTATTATTTTCTTTATCGTGTATAGATTTTTTTTAAATTCGGCATTTTTCCACAATTTCTACATTTTTTTAATAATTTTACAATTTAAACTTTCCTTTTTTTCTAAAATTTCGACTTTTTTTTAAATGTTTACCTTCATTTACACACCCTTGCCTTTGGAAATTCGATTTTGAAAATTTCGATTTTTGTTTCAAATTTGAAATTCTTTATAATTCCGAATATTTTGAAAATATCGAGTTTTTTAAATGGTTGAACTTTTCTGAAAATTTCGATGACATTTCAAAATTTCGAATTTTTTATCAATATCAAAATATTATTTAACCGTGAAAAAGGTAAAAATTTATTAGAAAATGTTCGAAAGTTTTGAAAAAATTGCGACATTTTTTAAAATTTTAACTTCTTATAAAATTTCGATGTTCTTGAAAATTTTGATCTTTCTGACAATTTTGACTATTTCTAAAAGTTCGAAAAATTCAGATTTCTCTTGAAAGTTGACCAAAAAATTTTGTTCAGATCTAATCTTTTTAAAGGTTAGATTTTTAAAAATTTCAATTTTATTAGAAAACTTAGACTTTTGTCAAAACTGAGCTTTTTAAGACTTGAATATTTCAACTTTTTTCAAAATATTGACTTTTTTGAAAAGTTCGACTTCTTTAAGTTTCCACTTTTCCGAAAATTTTTATTTGCTTTGAAAATATCAATTTTTTAAAATTTTAATTTTTCTGATAATTTTCGCATTTCTTCAATAATTTACGGCATCTTAAAAATTTATCGTCAATTCTTTTCAAGTGATGGAAACGATATCCTTGTTATTCAAAATGAAACAGACTTGTCCCTGAACCAGACCAACAAAGTTTCTTCTGAAGATGCAGCTTGGCGTCGAAACGCGTTAAGCACCTTTTTGTTTTTAATTTTTTGTTCAAAAAGTTCTGTGTTTCAATTCTTTTCAATTTCGACATTTTTTTAAAAATTTTGACTATTTTTGAAAATTTTGAATTATTTTTCAAATTTTTTTTTTTTTAAATTAAATTTCAAATAATTTTGAATAGTTTAACATTTTTCTAAATTCTCGAAAATTTCTGCTTGTTTTAAAACTTAAAGATTTATCAATTTTCTTAAAAAATTTAAAGTTTTTTTGAAAATTTCGACGTATTTTCAAAATTTTCGACTTTTTTGAAAATTTAAATTTTTTGCAAATTTCAACCTCGAAATTTCGTCTGAAAATTTCAACAACTATTTTCCAAAATTTCAAATTTTTTTGAAAAAGTGTAATTTTGTTTTAAATTTCGTTTTGTTTTCAAAATTTCAGATTTGATTTTTTTGGAAAAAATTTTTCTTTGAAATTTTGACTTCAGTTTTTTTGGAGATTTTGTAAAATTTCAAATTTTTCTGAAAATTTTAAAATTTTAGACAAATTTGGACTGTTTTTTGGATATTTTGTGAAATTTCAAATTTTTCTGAAAATTTTAAAATTTTAGACAAATATGGACTGTTTTCAAAATTTTAACCATATATTTCTTTTTTCAAAAATTTTAATTTTTCATGAAAGTTTTCCTTCAAAAATGTTTGCGAATAGGTCGTAATTTTCTACAAGTTTTGCCCATTTTCAAATTTTCAAAAAAAACTTCTTTTTTTTTCAAAACTTTAATTTTGCAAAATTTTGATTGTTTTTGGAAAAATTTTGACTTTTTCAAATTTCTATTTTTTAAAATATATCTTGCAAATTTTTTTTCTGAAAATCGGTTTTAATTTCGAAAAACTTCTTTCAGCTGTTGCAGTTGCAAACGGATGCGAAACGTTTTGTATTGTCAACTTTTGGGCGCCCACTTAACCCGGGAAAAAAGAGATCTCTTTTTAGACCTAATTTTTGAAGTGAAAACTTCTTTAGGCAGGTTTGGCACTTTTTTATGTAGGGAAGTACGGTATACGAGTTTAAGTGAGATTATGGATAACATTATATGAATTTTTGCTTACATACATTGGGGGCCGCTGGGGCCCCCTATCATTGATACGGCTGATACGACGTTAGCTACGCCCTTGGCTTTTTATTTTTTTTGCCAAAAATATTGCCTTTAAAACCGAAATATGACGTTCCACAAATTACCATTTTTTTTCAAAATTACGACTTTACAATCAAAAGTTGACTTTCCTGAAAAGTTGTTATTTCTGACACTATAAAAATTGACATTTTGTTCTATTGCAAAATTCGAAGCTTTGACGTACTCGAAATTTAACCCTTTTTGAGAAATATATATTATAATTCATCTAGAATTCTAGAATTTATCAATTCATCATCATTTTGACTCCAAGATTTAAAAAATCGCATTTCGAATCGAATTAAAAAAAAAAAACAGTCGAAATTTTAAAGTTTTAGGGTAAACATGTAAAAATTGGAAACTAAATTATGAATTTTGAAGTTTACTTTCAAAATATAAACCTTAGTGTGAAAATTTTGGTATTAAGGTGAAATAAATATTTTCTTTTTTCTTGGCTTTCAAACTGCAACCCAGAACTAATTCGAAATATCCATCAGATTTAAGTCGCCATTTAAAAAAGTTAATATTCTTGATATTATGTAGAAATTTTGGGAAAAAAATATTTTAAATGTAGCTGCAAAAGAAGTCTAAAGAACATCTTAAAAAATAGGAGCTTGAGAAATATGTCAAAAACATAATTTAATCTCGAGAAATGGTGGACATTTTGAGAAAATAATTGAAAAATTGCAGAAAAAACATAATTAAGATCTCTGCGCTGGTTTAAAGGTATAATTGGGTTATTCTTTGCAAGTGGATTGAACATAAAAAATTGAATTTTCAGATTGAGGTCGAAATTTTGGGAAGAAGTCGAAAATCACTTGATGGCATTTCCGATCTGGATACGGATAGGGATATATTGCGAATACTACATCGATATCTTTAAACTATTTTTGTTAATCCAACAGAAAAGATCCTCTAGTTATATCTATTTAATAAAACTCTAAACACTCATTGACAGACAACACATAACCTAAACCGATCGGTTTAGAAGCATGAAGGATTTTTAAAAATTCGTCCTGCAAGAGTGTTAAATAGATGAAAAAAAATTGTATTATTGTATGAAAGCTTCTTCATTTTTAAAAATATGAAAATTGGTATTTAGACTTCAGTTTATGAAAAACAGTTAATGATTAGATACAGATGTCTTAGTTTTGTGAATTTATGAGGGAAATGGGTAATGCTGTCGGATTTTTTAAAAACTAATGTTGTATAGAATCATTTTTTTTTTCACAAGTGCAACAAACTCTCAGATAATTCGGTATTGGTTTAAGGAAGACAAGCACTTAGGTATTCCTCCAAATACACATGTAAAATTTTGAAAAATAGTCACGATTTTTCAAAAAAATTCGATATTAAAAAAATCGAAAATTTGAAATAATTAATTTTAACAAAATGGAATGTTTATAAAAGAGCCCAAAATTTGAAAAAGTCGACATGAAAAAATATCAAAATTTTGAAATATAGAAACTCTTCAAACAGTTGAAATTCGAAAAATGTTGAAATTTTGAAGATATATTTTTAAAATAAATAAATATTTAAAAATAAGCGATAGTTTTCAAAAAATTCCAAATTTTCAAAACAAGTCGAAATTTTGAAAAAGAGACCAAATTGTGGAGTCTGTATTTTCAGAAAAATAAGAAATTTTAAAAAGTCGCAAATTGTGTGAAAAAACTTGATAATTTAAAAAAAAACTTTAAGTTTTGATAAAGGCTAAAATTTTGAGGTTATAATTTTCAAAAAAAGTCGAAATTTTGAAAAAAATTAAAAAAGAAATCTGATTTGTGAAAAAAAATCAAAAAATGTCGTAATCTTGAAAAAATCGTCATTTTTTAAAAATTCGTGAATTAAACAAAAAATTTCAAAAAGTTCGAAAGTTGAAATTATGAATAAGTAATCTAAAATTTCAGAAATAGTCAAAATTTTGAAAAAAATTGAGACTTAAAAAGTGCTCTATCAAATTTTTAATAAAATCCAAAATTTTTGCAGCCTAAATATTAATTAAATAATAAATACTAATTAAATTTTTAGAAAAGTCGATCTTTTAAAAAAAAATCGAAGTTTTGAAAATTAAAAAGTTTTGGAAATTAATTTAAAAGAAAATCGAAATTTACAAACGTCTTTATTTCTAAAAAAGGTTAAAATCGAAAAAAGTCCATATTCTGAAAAATTATAGGAAACAATTTTTAAAAAATTGACCCTCAAAAAAGTTACAATTTGAACAAAAGTTGAACATTTTTAACTTAAGTCGATTATTTAAAATTACTAGAATTAAAAAAGCAGTCAAAAATTTGATTTTTTAATAAAAATTACAGTTTTCAAAAAAATTTAAATTTAAAAAAAATTGTGAAATTTTTAAGAAAGAAAGGATTTTTAAAAATTAGGAATTTTGCAAAAAAGTCGGAATTTTCAGAAAAGTTGTTATTTCCAACAAAAATGCAAAATTTTAGAAAAACCCTTTAGAAAAAACTTCGAAGTCGAAATTGGTAAAAAAAATCGAAATTTTCAAAAATGCAATTTTGGAAAAAGTCAGCCCTTCCAAAAACTCAAAATTATCAAAAAATTTTATTGTTAAATTTTCAAAGAAATTTGATCTTCGCGAAAAGTAAAAGTTTTGAAAAATGTCGAAATGTTTAAAAAGACAAAATTATAAAAAGCAAAATATTTGAAAAATCTAACATTTAAAAAACCGAAATTTTGAAAAAAGTGAAATTTTGATAAGAAAGTTGAAATTTTTAAATGAAATCAAAATTTTGAGAATAATTCATATCTTCACAATAAGCCAAAAATGAAAATATTAAAAATGTAGAAATTTAAAAAAAAATCGAAATTTTGGAAAAATGTTTAAATTAAAAAAATCAGTTTATTAAAACGTTATTAACTAGTTAATGAAAAAAATCAAAATCTTCAAAAAGTCGACATTTTAAAAAAAATCGTGAATTTGAAAAAAAGGAAAATTTGAATTAATAAATTTCAAAAAAGTGGAAATTTTTAAAAAGAGTCTAAAATTTGAAAAAGTCAACATGAAAAAGGGTCAAACCTAATGTCTTTAAAAAGTTGAAATATTGAAGATATATTTTTAAAATAAATAAAAATTTAAAAATAAGTCAGTTTTCAAAAAATTTCAAATTTTCAAAACTAGGTGTCGATATTTTCAGCAAAATTAGAAATTTTAAGAAGTCACAAACTGCGTGAAAAATTCGAAAATATTAAAAAAAGGTTAAAATTTTGACAAATGCTAAAATTTTGAAGTTACTATTTTCAAAAAAAGTCGAAATTTTGAAAAATGTCGCAAATTTTCATGAAGCTAAAATTCAAAAAATCTTGATTTTCACAAAAAGTCAAAATCATGAAAAAGGGGACATTTTCAAACATTCGTAAATTTAAAAAAATAAAAAAATTTCAAAAGGTTCAAATTTTTTAAAAGTTTAAATTTTCAAAGATAATCTAAAATTTCAAAAGAAGTTGAAATTTTGAGAAAATTTAAGATTTTAAAAATGCTGAGTCAAAATAAAATCCAAAATATTCAAGAAAACCAAAATTGTCAGTAAAGTCGACCTTTTCAAAAAAAATTCCAAATTTTGAAGAGTAGAGTTATGGATAATTAATTTTATTAAAAGAATTCTAAATTAAGAAAAGCTAAGATTTCTAAAAAAGGCTAAAATCGAAAAAAGACGACATTTTCAAAAAGTCGAAAATTTCAAAACAAAATCACAGGAAAAATTTCAAAAAAGCTACACTTAAAAAAGTTGCAGTTTAAACAAAATTTTAAAATTTTTAAATAAAGTTGATAGTTTAAAATAACTAGAATTAAAAAAGTAGTCAAAATTTTGATAGCAAAAAGTCAAAATTAAAAAAAAAAATAATTTAGAGAAAAAGATGGAATTTTGCAATACAGTCGGAATTATCAAAAACGTTATTATTTTTAACAAAAAATGCTAAATTGTCGAAAAAACCCAAACCAAGAAGTCGAAATTGGTTCAAATAAATCAAAAATTTCAAAAAAGTAGACATTTTTGGAAACAAATGAAGCATAAAAAGTCGAAATTTTCAAAAACAGTAAACATTTTTAAAGAGAGCCCAAATTTTGACTAAGAAATCTAATTTTTGCAACAAGTCGAAATTTTTAAATAAAATCGCATTTTTGGAAAAATCAACCCTTCAAAAAACTCAACATCATTAAAAAATTTTATTATTAAATTTTCAGAGAAATCTGAAATTCTCGAAAAGTAAAAGTTTTGAAAAATGTCGAAATGTTCAAAAAGACAAAATTTGGAAAAGTAAAATATTTGAAAAATCAAACATTAAAAAAAACCGAAATTTTGAAAAAAGTTAAATTTTTGATAAAAAGGTGACATTTTAAAATAGAGGTCAAAATTTTGAGAAACAATTCATATCTTTACGATAAGCCAAAAATGAAAATATTAAAAATATGGAAATTTGAAAAAACATTCAAATTTTGGAAAAATATCTAAATTAAAAAAAATCAATTTATTAACACGTTATTACATTTTAAAATAGAGGTCAAAATTTTGAGAACAATTCATATATTTACGATAAGCCAAAAAATAAATTTCAAAAAAGTGGGAATTTTTAAAAAGAGTCCAATCAAATATTTGAAAAAATCAAAATTTTGAGAAAAATTTATATTCTTCATGGTGAACTCTTATTGACCCGAAACATTATGTTTTTTAATTTTATTTAACATTTCTTTGGCCCAGTTTGGAAATATTTAAATTTTTATTGTTTGTTGACAATATTCTAAAACAGTTTCTGAAATATGACTACGTGATATTTAAATTTATTTAAAACGTCACCTCATGACAGTTGACAAAATAAGAGAAATAGAAGACCAAAATTCGATATGAAAAGAAATTTTGTTTTTTTGATAAATTATGAAAATATAAAAAATGCATAAAAAAGGTTGTAGCACTGGACATCGATGTTTCGCTCTCATTTGAGCTCGTCAGGAGTCCATGTTATGCACTGCTGACGAGCTCAAAGGAGAGCGAAACATCGAATGTCCAGTGCTACAACCTTTTTTATGTATTTTTCATATTTTATATTTTCCTAATTTATCAAAAAAAAACAATTTTTTTTTCATATCTAATTTTGGTCTTATATTTTTTATTTTTCCTATTCTATGTAAAATAAACTAACCTCTTATCTTGTCAACTGTCATGAGGTGACGTTTTAAATAAATTTAAATATCACGTAGTCATATTTCAGAAACTGTTTTAGAATATTGTCAACAAACAATAAAAATTTAAATATTTCCAAACTGCGCCGAAGAAATATTAAATAAAATTAAAAAACAAAAATTCATATACAAAAAGCTAAAATTTACAAAAATGAAAATATTAAAAATGTGGAAATTTCAAACAAAAATCGAAAGTTAGAAAAAATGTAGAATTTAAAATAAAAAAGCAATTTAGTTGCACGTTCAAAAAAGTAGTTAGTGGCCGCGGCAATAACGAGTAAGGTCAGTCAGGTGGCGTACCAATAACTTTATCGTCGACTGAAATTAGCAAATTTATTTCAAATAATCTCCGAAATTATCCGATTGTCGGTTTCGGTTACGGATTCGGATATTTTTTTTATGTCGCATATCCGATAGTTTCGGTTACGGAGCTCCATAACATTCCTAATGTCCATCTTGTGTAATAAAATACTTAAATTACTTACATAAATTTAAAAAACTGACAGATTTGTGAAAAAACTATTGTTGTGTATATTTAAATGTCACATTATTTAAAAAATCAAAGTAATTATCATTTTACATCAAATAGTTCAAAAAAATCATTCATAAGAAAGTCGAAGTTATAGTTAACAGTTGGTTAGGAAACAACAGCACATAACAGAGGTAAAAAACTGTAGATTTTGGCAATTAAACTAAAAAATGGGAGTATTTAAAAACTGTAACTCTACAGTCAAAACTGTAGGGTTGGGCACAGTGCTGGCAACGCCAATTTCCTGTCAAAATTTTGTCATAGTTTCTGAAATAATGCATTTTATGATCAGGTAGTTCTAAGGCTTCTAAAGTAAGTTTTTGCATTTTCGCGTTTTTTGCTGGTAATAGTGACAGGGAAAAAACAATTTTTAACAGTCATATCATCCAAAGTGAGATAAGATCTTGTGGTTTTCCAATTGACTAACTCGGCACTTAAGAGTACTTATTATTAGAACAGATTATAGAACGAATTTCTAGTTTCCTGGAATTTAAAAATATTGTAGGAGGTTAATTATTAAGTTTTTTTTAAATATCATTAGGCATTAGCAGGTAAGAGATCGTTAAATGTTTACTTGCCCCCTGTTGTGACGAACACTATTGTTTAAGAAGTCTCTGGCCATGTTTTTGCAGGTGTAGAAAAATCCGGGCATTCGGCTTTATTACTAAACGCTTTTTCTTCTTTAAAAAGAACAAAAAACTAAGGTAATGTAATTTGTTTTTTTGAATTTGTTAACTCACTAAACACTTGGTGAAATATTATGAAATTGCATAAGAGGTTATGTTAATTATTACTAGATAACTTTTTCGTTATCCATTTTTTCGAAAAAATATGTAAATTGTTTAAATAATTTATAGCTATTGACAAATTACCAAACAAAATGTTTTGATTCTCACGTGTGATTAATGCGATATTTAAAAAAATACTTCAAATGTCACTACATGTGTCAATGAATTAATTAGGTTAGATTCTACATAGAAAATAAAAAAAACATCGATGTCAGAAAATCAAAGAAATAAAACATAGATAAAAGCAAATAATGTATTTGATAAAAAATGTGAAAAGTTGATCAAAAATCAAAATTCACAAAATTTTGCCACCTACTAAGCTGATTTTGTTCAGTCTTAATTGTTTTTGGGGGGAAATAGGAATGCTGTATTTTTCTATATTTTAAGTCGATTACATTTTAAAGATAATTAAGCAATAGTCGATGAAAATATCAAAAAAATCGAACAAAGTATTGCCTATTATTTATAACAGGTTTATTTTACCGATCGCACTTAAAAAATAACAATAAATTAATTCCTACTTATATTTTAATACTTTCGATCGAATGGGAGTTTCAATCAGATAGTTAGAATAGTAGTTTATGGTAAATGGGGGCCACACGAAGGCGTCTTACCTCATCAGCGGGATATTTCCTTGGAAACACAAATGAATTCTTCCGAAATTCCATCCGCACTCCAATTTTTATTCCATTATCGAAACAAAGACACCAAAGTGGACAATAGTGAAAACGGAATACCCAATTAAAATGCAAATAACGGGAGTGGGACACAACACATAACAAAAGATTGTTGTTACTTGCACCATGTCGAATGGATATATGCTGATAATATTCATATTTAATGATTCTGAGTGTTTAGTGACTAATTATGACGCATAGGGTATTATATGGTGCCACGGTAAACGGTAAAACCAGATGGGAAATAGTATTGTTCTATTTAAATCGGCTTATTGCCAAGCTTGATATCGATGTGTGTTTACAAACACGTACAAATTTTGATAGCTTATGAATTCACGTAATCGCAGTTTAATTCTATTAATATGCCAATCTATTTGATAATTGCTTTTTGGATTCGCAAATCGCAGGTTGAATGTTGAATTTATCGATAAAATGCATAAAAAGCGCGAATTTGACTGAAATAAATGTCGCGCTCGCAATTTCGATGTGTGAACACTTTTTTTTTTGAAAGTTAAATTAAATGCTATTAGGGAATACAATTCCGCAATTTCCGGTATTTGCAGGATCGAGAATACTTTTTCTCTCGAGACCCAGATATTCGGGGGGTTTCCAGAGAACGCCGAAAGATCTAGTATAGAGTGTCTAATCTAGGAAATTCATGCTCGCACAGTGACGGCGCCAACCTCTCGTAATTGGGACGGCACTACATATATGTAATACTTCTATATGGCGTGTTGTGTATGATCGCCAGTGCAAATGATTTTGTTCAAATGATGAGATGAAAGTATACGTCTGTCTCATTTGAAACATTCGCGAATGCGAAAACGAATGTTGGCTGTTTCACTACCACTTGGAGAATTTTGTGAGAAAGTTTTCCAGAATAAAATATACAGCTTTTATTTTCATTTAAAGCTTGACATCATCTCGTAATTTACAAGTAATATTTTTCTTTAAATTTCGTAAAATTATTCTCAAAATGTTTATGCTTTTGTTAAAATTTGAATTCAATTGTAAAAAATAAATATATTTTAAGAAAATTTTCGAAATCGAATTTTTGGTTATAAAGCTCAATATTAAGTAGAAATTTAGTCGAAACTTCCAGAATAAGGCGAATTTTAAGAAACAGGTTGAAATTTCCACACTCAAAAATTTCGAAAAAAACGCTGAAATTTTTATAAAATATTTTAAATTTTAAGAGAAGAAAGTAGAATTTTGAGTATGAAGTCGTAATTCAGAAAAATATCAAAATTTTGAGAAAAAGAGGATATTTGAAATAAAAATCACAAGTTGCTAAAACCCAAATTTTGAAAAAAAGTATCAAAATTTTCAGCAAAAGATTGACATTTTGAGAAAAACGTCGAAATTTAGTAAAAAGTTAAAATTTTCAGGAGAAAGTTAAATGTTGTCGAAATTTCAAAAAAAGGGCGAATTTTGGGGAAAAATTCAGAAAAAAAGCCGAAATGTCAAGAAAAAGAGTCGACATTTCTTGACTGAATATTCATTTTTTAACCCTCCCCAACTGTGACATCAGAACATATCCACTATTGAGATAAACTGCGAAATTTTGAGAAACAAGTTGGAACTTGAAATTTCTTGAAGTTTTAGTTTCTTAACAAAAATTCAAAGTTTTTTAAAAATATGTTTTAAAATTTCCATATAAATATTATTCTAAAAATTTTCACTTTTTTACCCATTTTCCAGAAAAAGGCAAAGTTTGATAAACAAGTCAAATTTTTCAGAAAGATGAATTTTAAAAAAAAATTGAAATTTAAAAAAATAGTCGACTTTTGAGAAATAACGAAGTTTTAAAAAACAAAACGACAAATTTTGAGATAAAAATTCGAAATTTTAAGAAAGTCGTATTTGATATAAAAAATCGAACTTCAGAATGAATTCGAAATTTCTAAAGAAAAAGAGAATTTGGTGAAAAAATTCGGATTTTGAGAAAAAAGTCGAAATTTCGAGAAAATGTCGAAATCTCAAGGAAAAGAATAATTTTCATTAAAAAATAAAAATTTATGGAAAAGGCTCCCGCAGTTGGGAACATACATTTTCTGTTGGGTATATGAACCAGAGGGGAGCAAGTGTCCCACCATGCCATATTGCAGCTAGCTAATAGGAAAAGAAAACAAAGGAATTTAAAAACACTTTTTATGATGTGGGACTAGATAAATTACTGGATTAGTTATTATCTTCAAAAATGTTGTTAGCTACGCTACCCATGGGCCTCCAACACTCATGATATGGATCTTTTAAGGGTCCATGAATCCTAATTTAGGAAACTCTTAGCCGTTGCATTATTATTTCACAATTTTCCGTCTTATTGCCAAATAGATTCGCAATATATTCGCATAATGTTTTGCGAATGCGAATGCAAATATAAAAAAAGGTGCGAATATTCGCGAATGCGAATATAGGTTACATCACTAGTCAGGACCATGCGGTAAATTTTCTCAATATGTTGCAACTCTTCGAAATGCAGTCCCATAAAATTTTTTTCCTTAAAACAGGCAAACAAAACAACCTTCGATTATGAGTTAAATAATCGTTGAAAGTTGAAGGGAAAGCTTAAAGCAGAACTGTCAACACATATGTAGCAATTATTTTAAAATTTTGATTAAGATATTCAATAGTTTTTAGATTTAGATTTTTTTTTAAAATTTTGTTCTTAAAATTTCGAAATTAATAAAAATTGAAAACGTAAAATATAAGTTTTTCAAAAAAAAATACTTTTTAATTCTGCTTATAAATCTCAATTTTTTTTTAAATCAAAATTTTTGATTTTGGAATTTGTATTTTTGCAAAATCCCACTTTTTTAAAAAAAATATTGATTTTTATTCGAAGTTTAGACTTTTTGAAAACCACGACTGTTTACAATATTTTCATTTTTCATTTAAAGATTCAATCTTTTCTCAACATTTCTACTTTTTTTGAAATACGTCGCCTTTTTTGAATATTTCTTCTTATTTTTTTGATTCGAAATTTTTGAAATTCCATATTTTAAACTGACTTAAAAATTTTGATTTTCTTGAAAATGTTGACACTTTTATTGAAAATTTAAAATTTCAGTTTCCAGTTTTTTCAAAATTTCCACCTTTTTAAATATAACTTTTTCTCACATTTTAGATTATTTAAAAAATTTTGATCTTCGATTTCCATTTTCAAAAATTTTAATTTTTGAGAAGTTTTGCTTTTGACATTTTTGACTTTATTGAAAATTTTACTTCTACTTTTTTGTGAACTTTTTTAAAAATTGGAACTCAAAATTATTTTCAAATTTTTCCAAAATTTTGACTTATTCAAACAATTTCTACTTAAAAAAAATTAAATAAAACAATATAAAGATGTTTGCTTTTTGTATTAAATTTGATTTTTTTTAAAATTCGAATATTTCCAAATTTTGACCTTAGGGTTTTGAATTTTTTTGAACATTTTAAATTTTGTTCAGAATTTTTATATTCATAGTTTACTTTGTAGAGGAACTTCGTCTGTTCTGAGATTTCTGATTTAATCATAAAATCTCGATCTAAAAATGTCGCGATCTTTTCTAGTAATTTCCACTTTTTTTTGAAATTCGATTGATTTTAAAAAATTTCATTTGTTCTCTCAGTTTTTACTTTGTTTCAAGATTTTGACCTAAAAACATTTATTTTGTTGGAAACTCTTGACCCTATTAAGATATTTACTTTCTTTTTGTGGAATTTTTTAATTTTGAAAATTTCGAAAATTTTAAAAAGAAAATTTTTTTCAGAATTTTGTCTTATTTTTAATATTTTTATTTTTTTTTCAAAATTTAGATTTTTTTTCTTCAAAATGTCATATTTCTCTACAAATTATAAAAAAAATTTCTCGGTAAGTTTTTTTGCAATTCTTTATTTTTTCAAAATGTCGAAATTTTGGTTTTTTCAATATTTCGACTTTTCATGAATCGAAATTTATGAAAATCCATTTTTTAAATTGACTTGAAAATTTTGATTTTTTTGAAAATGTTGGCCACTTTTTTAAATATAACTTTTCCTTAAATTTTAGATTATTTAAAATATTTTGACCTTCGATTTCCACTTTCGAAAAATTGAATTTTTGAGAAATTTTGCTTTTGAAATTTTTCACTTTATTGAAGAGTTTTACTCCTACTTTTTTGTGAACTTTTTTAAAAATTTGTACTCAAAATAATTTTCAACTTTTTCCAAAATTTTGACTTACTCAAACAATTTCTACTTTTTAAAATAATTAATAAAGATGTTTACTTTTTGTATCAATTTCGATTTTTTTTTTGAAATTCGAATATTTCAAATTTTTGACCTTTTTCAGGGTTTTGAATTTTTTTGAACATTTTAAATTTTGTTTAAAATTTTCATTTTCGTAGTTTACTTTTTGGAGGAACTTCGTCTGTTCTGAGATTTCTAGATTTTATCATAAAGTCTCGACTCTAAAAATTTCGCGATCTTTTCTAGTAATTTCACTTTTTTTTTTTTAAATTTCGATCGATTTTCAAAAATTTCATCTGTTCTCTTAGTTCTTACTTTGCTTCAAGATTTGACTTAAGAAAATTACTTTGTTGGAAACTCTTTGATTCTATTAGAATATTTACTATCTTTTTGTGGAATTTTTTAATTTTTAAAATTTCGAATCTTTCAAAATGAAAATTTTCTTCAGAATTTTCTTATTTTCAATATTTTTAAATTAAAAAAAATTTTTTTTCTTCAAAATGTTATATTTCTCTACAAATTATAAAACTTTTTTCTCGGTAAGTTTTTTTGCAATTTTTTATTTTTTCAAAATGTCGACTTTGAAAGTGTTCTTTTTCACAATTTTTACTTTTATCAAAAATTCCAACCATTTTTCAAATTTTTGATCGTTTCTCAAAGTTTCGATTTTTTTTTGAAACTTATGACTTATTTCAAAATTTCGACTTTTGCTCTAAATTTCTAATTTTTTTTTTAATAATTTGGTTTTTTTTTAAGTTTAAAACATTTTAACTTTTTTAAAACAGCCATTCTTTTAAACAACACTTTTTTTCGGAATTTTGACATTCTTCAAGTTTTAGATTTTCTTTTTAATTTCGAACTTTCAAAATTTTGTCTTATGGAGACAAAATTGTTTTAGAAAACTTTATTTTTAGTTTATAAAGTTTTTGGGGGCTCAATTGTTAAAATCGCCCAAACACGGGTCTAATAATGTTTTTCGTAGATTATTTACACGAAAGTCTAGGTTTTAAAATGCATTATTAACTCTGTTCTATGTTAATTTTGAAACTCCACTTCACCCCATTTTTACCCTATTAAAGGAAGAATTTCAAAAAATCCCCTATACCAAGAAAGGAATCTTCTGTCCAAGTTTCGTGTTTTTAACTTCAGCAGTTAAGGCTGTGCGTCGATGATTAGGTTTTTTAGATTTTCGACTTGAAACTTGAAATTTTGATTTTTTTAGAAATATTTAATTTTTCCTCAACATTCTTTCTCTCTATAATATTAGTATAAATAATGAAAATTATTAGTTCTTTTTTTGAATATTTTTACTTTTTTCTATAAATTTCTATCGATTTCACTTCCAATTTTCACTATTATACCTAAAATCTTGATTTGAGACTTGAAATTTTGACTTTTTCTAGAAATATACAATTTTTCCGCAACGTGAAAAATTCATGTCTTTAATAATGAATGCAATTTATTTTTCAATTTGATATTATTCTAAAAATGTAGGTATTTCTTTATACAGGGTGTCCCCGTTTTAAGTTCCTTAAATGAAACAGGTGATAGAAAAAATAATTTTAAACAAAAAGTTTCCTATGAACATGTATCCGAAAACTCTTAATAAAAAAGATGTTTAATTTAAATTAAAAATAAAGTTTTTACTTTTTCACTTTCAAGTTTTCTAAGATATTTAAACCACATTTTGCACACATGATGTATGGATAAAGGATTACAAAATAAAATAAAATTAAATTTCTATCTCAACCAGTGGCGGAGTTACGGATAATCTGTTATATTATTATAGGAAAAGCGCGGTACACCACTGAAGGGAATAAAATAAAATACTTGTTTTAAGTAAAGCATTTAATTCTGAATAAAAGTTATTTCTTGACATTTTTCCTTATCTGTCACGGTTGCGTCATGTCGTTGGTTTTGGAAAAAACTCTCACTCTTACTTCCACTAAGGAAAGTCCCAAAAATTTCAATTCTGTCACAATAGTGACAAATGTGAAAGAATCTTAAGAGTCAACTTTATCCAAAACTGTTATTTCATTTTATTTTATCCAGTGTCGTAGCATCGTAAACTTACTTACCTATCTTTGTGTTAGTCAGTGATTATTTAAAGACCAGCACACATTGTATTCGAACAGTTCCTAGGTAAAATATAAGATAATAAATGTCAAAGAAAAATTGTTAAGAGACAACTTTTCTTCAGAATTAAACGCTTTAACCAAAAATTGTATTTTACTTCATTTTGTTTAGGAGCGTACTACTTTTTTTTCAAAACAATATCACAGATTACCCCTAACTCAGCCACTGGTTGAGATAGAAACCTTGTATCTTTTTGATTAAGAGTTTCAGGATACATGTTAACAGGATACTTTGTCCTTAAAATTAATTTTTCTATCATCTGTTTCATTTAAGGCACTTACAACGGGAACAGCCTGTATATTACGTAAATTATTTTTTTCTTCAAATTTTGATTTTTTCCCGGATTCTAATTTTTCAGTTTTAATTTAATTTTCACATTTCATCTGAAATTTTGGCTTCAAACTAGTATTTTTGATTTTTTGAAATATTGAAATTTAACCTGATCCCGATTTGTCCATCATTGATCTCAAAATTTTCAAAGACATTTTTCAATTTTCGATTCTTTTTCGAAATTTCTAGGTTAGTCTCGAAAATAATAAGAATTTTAAAATGTAAACTTAGGATTTTGAGAAAAAATTGACAATATAAAAAAATCGACATTTAGAAAAAACTATCAAACTTATTTTTTAGTTTTTTTCTTCATTTGCATGAGGATCAAATAACCAAGAGTTATAAAAAAAGATCTGAAGTAATAAAAAAAAACATTAAAATTTCAACAGGAGCCGCATTAGAGCTGCATGCAGCGCTCAGAGCTGCATTTCCCCATCCTTGACAAAGACCGATATAGAAAAGCGACGTATAAAAATTTTTAATTATTATTGAATGGCTCAAATTATATTTTGATTTACCTGCTTATGCCGCCTTCTTAAGGTGCCGCCTGATGCGATTGCCTCTTAGCATCATAGCGCGGCATAGCCCTAATTGTAGTGGGCACAATTGTTTCGAAAAAAAGTCTCCTTCTATTTCGATCTTCTGTAATTTTAGATTTAAAAAAAAATGTCAAAATATTCTTTTTTTTTCCTTATTTAGTCTAGAAATAGTTTCGACGAATTTGCGAAAAGCAAAATGGTGATTTTTTTTTAATCAGTTTTCGTAAATTTTACTATTTATTTAGAAGCTGACGAACTTTTTTTTATCATCAAACGAAATTCCACTATCAATGATCTCGACAGCAAACATGTTCTCTTTTTTAAATCTAGCCTTTTTTTGAAAAGTTTGACTTTTTTAAATATTCTACTTACTTTCAGAAATTTTCAGACTGTTTCTTGAAAATTTGGTTTTAAATATTTCATCTCATTTAAATATTTCAATATTTTTAAGTTTCAAATTAATTTTTTGACTTTTATAAAAAAAATACATTTTTTTAAAAGTTTGACATTTTTAAAAATTCGATCCTGAAAATTTTGACATCCTAAAATTTCCACTTTTTTCAGACTCTTTTTCAAAATTTTGACTTAAAATAAGCTTTCACTTTTTTCCGAATTTTGGGTTTGACATTCTTATAAATCTTGTCGTAAACCTGAAAATTTTAACTTTTCAATTTTCAAAATTTGTCGACCTTTAACTGAACGGGGTTTTTTATCGGCACATTTTATGCTATCACATTTGGATTGGAATTTTATAAAAACTGAAACGCAGTATTAACGATTTGTTTGGCACTTTTCAAGACGTTTTGGTTGACGTTTTCTCTATTGCATTTCCTGAAAGGCTTATTCATGGGAAGTTCAAAAGAGACAAACGGGTCAGCTGGTTCACACAGGATCTCAAAAATATGAGAGACTACTTGAATTTAACAGGAGATCTATTAAAACAAAATTTTTCGAACGAAGGGCGACTTGAGTACAATAACTGTAAAAAAAATATATAGAAATTTTATTAAGGAAGCTCGCAAACGTGCGAATGATGCATCTATTCTTTATTCTTCCAACAAATCTAAAAATATCTGGGAACTCGTAAACTCTAAGCGTCACGTGAAGCACTTCAACAATTGTTCATCTAGATCCCCTGACACATTTAATAACTATTTTACGTTTATCGTCAAAAATAAGATTGCCAACATTAAATCAGTAATCGATCCTATGGATTTAATTGATAAAAGAATAACACCAAAAATTAGTTTTAGTTTCAGACCAGTCTTTCGTATTGAAACTAGAGACATTATTATAAGTCTCAAAAATAGTCGCACTTGAGACATTTACGGTTTAAGTGCAATTTCTAAAAATAAATATAAATCATTTGATAAGCCCTTTAACTAATTTAATAAACAAGTGTTTCCAATCTGGACAATTTCCTTATTGTCTTAAACTAGCCTCAGTTATACCTCTATTTAAGAAAGGAAATAAAGAAGAAATCTCAAATTATCGACCCATATCTATTTTACCAGTTCTGTCAAAGATTGCCGAGAAGACTATAAGCTTAAGAATTTCTGAATTTTGTGAAAATAATTTTTTTTCTATATCTCAGTTCGGTTTCAGAAAAGGTTTGAGTACCTCTGATGCCATTTTTCATTTTGTTAACATGTGTATCACTTGTTTAGAAAAAAGTCAGTTTAATATATCTCTATTCCTCGATCTAAGCAAAGCATTTGATTGTGTAGATAGAGATTTACTAATCAGGAAACTAAAGATATATAACTTTGAACACAATAGTATAAATTTGATTGATTCGTAACTCTCAAACATATATGAAGTGGTTAAAAATTAATGGAAGTGAATCGTCTAGAAAACCGGTGTCAATTGACGTTCCCCAAGGCTCCATACTAGAACTTCTACTGTTTCTAATTTTCATAAATGATCTACCTGAATTTATGAAACCTTTCCAAGTTATTTTTTATGCAGATGACAGTACGATCCTTACCACAAAAAACAATATCGTCGAAGTTGAACAAGATTCTCATACCGCAGAGGAAAAAGCACTCGAATGGTTCTCTGGTAACCGACTCTGTAGGAACTTGGATAAATCGCAGAAATTGTTATTCACGCTTACAAATCAACAACTGAATATTGATTCAGATTCTCCTAGAATGGCAAACTTTCTTGGAGCACTACTAGATTCTACATTAACATGGACCAATCATATAGATTACGTTGCAGCAAAGCTTTGCAAGAATATTTTCGTTCTAAGGATTCTCTCTTCAATTATTTCAGAGCACACACTACGTGTTGCATATTTCGGACTATGTCACTCGTTATTATCCTATGCGATTCTTGTTTGGGGCAATCCTCCGGTAAATTTAGAATTTTTCAATTGCAAAGACGTGCAGTCCGAATTGTTGGTGGATTGGGTTATCGCCAAGAATGCAAATGTGCCTTAATAAAGTTTGGCATATTGACTTTTCCATGTCTGTATATTCTACATTGTCTTATTTATGCCGTTAAGAACCAACAGGGGGTTGCTTTACAGCATAATATTCCCAAATATGATACACGAAATAATCACCTCTTTAAGCTTGATTTCTATCGCCTTCAATAATTCATTTCATTACTTATCTTTTGCCTTTGTTAATCAATTGCCGACTCAAGTAAGACTGTATAGTGAAAAAAGATTTGAAAACAAAATAAAAAAGTTCTTAATTTAACAAGCATTTTTTAATATACAGGGTGGGCCACGCTGAACGCTGCGGCCTCTAGGAGGTATGGGGTAACATATTGTAAAAAATAAATATAGCAGTTAAATATTGGACGCTAAGGTGTACATGCTAAAAATATTTTCAAATATACAGGGTGTTTCAGAAAATTGCTACATATCAAAGTTGCGATTTTTTAAAGGAGACACTATGCTTTTTTCTCATTTTTAAATTCAGTGCAAAAAAGTACGTCAGTTTTATTCAGGTTTCCGTGTACCAAAACCTTACCCTTTTTAAATTAATTAGGTTTTTTTTAAAAAAGACGAGTTTTGCAAAATGTTAATCTTACTCCCGAAAGTGAAAAATTTTAATGATGGCGTCTTCAAATTTTTATTTGGCATACCTCTTGCTAGAAAATGCAGTTGGGGCAAATACCTAAGTTTATAATAGGACGTTTCAAGTTTACCGAAACATCAACTCTTTAAAATTAAAAGATACTGGGTGTTCCATTTAAATTTACAAAGAAAACGACGTCTGAAGTTTAAGTAAATGTTCCGGTGAATTTTGAACATCCTGTATAAATTTTGAAACTTGTCCAAACTGCATTTTCTAGTAAATGGTATGCCAAATGAAAATTTATAGATGACACTGTCAAAATTATTTACGTTAAGGGATAAAATATTTCTTTTTGAAAACCTTGTATTTTAAAAAAAGTGGATTTTCTCAAAAAAGGTTAGGTTTAGGTATAGGAAAACCATATAAAAATTGACTTTATTTTTAGCGCTGAATGTAAAAATAAAAAGAAAAATATAGTGTCCCATTTAAAAAATTACAACTCTTATATGTAACTATTTCCTAGAACATCCTGTATATTTGAAAATATTTTTGACATGTAGATTCCAGCAACTCATATTTAAACATAATATTCATTTTTAAAAATATGTTATCTTATAGCTCCTAGAGGCCGTAGCGTAGAGGTTGGCCCACCCTGTATATGAATTTCTGCTTTTTAATAATACTGATGATTACTTCTAAGTTTTAATTTTGTGCGCTCTTTTTATAGTTATTCCATGTATTTTAATTGTTTCATTATTGTTTGTTAGTTTTTGCTTTTTAAATTGTCGAAAATGCTTTCATATTATTTCTCTAACATGTGTAAACCTACTTTTGTGTATCACGAATAAATAAATAAAAAAAAAGTTTTGAAAATTTCGATTTCTAAAATCCTTCCTTTTTTCAAAATTTTGCATCTTTTTGTAAAATTTCACTTTTCTGAAAATTTTGACAAAATTTTGATTTTGAATGTTTCGATTTTTTAAAATTTCCACTTTTTCCAAAATGTTGATTTTAAAAAATATTGATTTATATTTTCAGAGGGTCATTCTTCTCTCGAAACTTAGACTTTTTTTTTTGACAAATCAGCCTTTTTTTATAAATTCTACCTACTTTCAGAAAATTTCGACTTTCCTTTTTGAAGATTTCGGTCCGTTTTAAATATTTCAACTTATTTAAATATTTTGAATTTAGGTTCAAATTGTTTTTTTAGAGGTTTTGACCTTTACAAAAAATGTTACTTTTTCAAAAAGATTTTTTGAAAATTCGACTTTGAGCATTTCGACATCCTGAAATTTTCACTCATTTTCAAATCTAAATTTTCACTTAAAGAAAGCTTTCACTTTGTCCCAACTTTGGGTTTTTATCGAAATTTTGCCTTTTACGTAAATTTTGTTATAAAATTTAGAATTCTGATTTTTCGACTTTTTTAAAAATTTCGATTCCTAAAATTTTTAATTTTTTTCATAACTTTACCATTTTGTGAAATTCCACTGTTCTGAAAATTTAGATAAAATAGAATATTCTGATTTTAAAAGTTCCGATTTTTTTAAAATTTTGACTTTCAAAATTTCTACCTTTTCAAAAATTTTCTCTCCAGAAATTTAAACCTTAAAAAAATCATTTTTTTACATCATTAGATTTCTAAAAATTTTCATTTCTATTTTTGAAAATTTTGATATTTTCAGAATTTTTATTCTTTTGGCTTTTGACGAAGTTTTGATTTTTCCGTAAATTTTTAATTTTCTTTTGGAAAATTCAGACCTTTTTAAAAATCGATTTTAGAAAAAATGCAGCATTTTCATTGTTTCTTCTTTTTGAAACTCTGAACGTTTTTGGTTTCAATTTGTTTTATTTTGCCTTTTTTAAAATTTTTTAAGATTTTGACTTTTCTTAATATATTGATCTTTTCTGAACATTTTTTAAAGAAATTTAACTTATTTTAAAACTTTCGACTATTTAAAATATCGACCTTTTTGAAATTTTCGATTATTTCAAAATTTCGACTTTTTCAAAATTGATTTTTGGAAAATTTCGATTCTCAAAATTTTGACAAATTTAACATTTTTTTGAAATCGTCCTCTTTTTTTGAAGTTTTGTTCTTCAAAATTTTGACTTTTGTCATTTTTTTTAATTTTCATTTTCTGGTAAATGTCGACTTTATTAGGAAAATTTGTACTTTTTTATATAGCTTCAGATTTCCAAAATTTTGTCTTTTATAAAGGTTTGTTTTTTTGGTGGAACGGACTGATCCTTGGGTTATCTTAAAAAATTGAAATATAAAACTTGCCCCCTAAAACCAAAAAATATTAAAAAACACAAAGGTTGCTCTAATGCGTTTCGACAGCCAAGTTATCTCTCCGAAGAGAAGTTTTTTGGTTTCAGGGGACACGTTTTGTATTTCAATGTTGGTTTTAGGTTATAATTGTTTAGATTTGTTCCGATGTCTTTATATATACCTGTCGGTCGCCTTACTCCAGTTTTCTTGCTTGGCCCTGTCACAAAGAATCCATAAATTTTGCTTAAGGGCAGTAGCCAACAAGTACAATGAGAGTAACCAAGCACCCTCCGAAGAGCAAACAAGTAATAAGCCGTCCTAAAAAACCAACCTCTTCTTTTATTTCATCTATCGCGAGTGTAAAACAAAGTTTAACAAACAATACGATCCCTGAATAGTGATAGGAAGCCCAGAATTCTGGCCCAACGTTCGGAATATTCATTACACAAGTCGGCCTTACAACCCGACTTAAAACAAACAACCCAACCTCAACATTTTGGTCCTTCGAGCCGGATCGAACCCAGCCACAACATTTTGGTCCTTCGAGCCGGATTGAAACCAACCCACATCCTCAACAAGATTTTTTAGTTTAAAATCTAAGCTGTTAATTTAATTTCGAAAAAAAGTCAATATTATGAAAACATTTAACAATATTTTAGAAATTTTTCGAATTTTTTTAGCAATACGAAATTTAAAGTAGTAATTATTTATTGTTGAAATATTTCACCTTAAAGTCGATAATAAAGTAAGAATTTGGTCTTCTAAATTTTGAGATTATTAAGTCGAAGCTTCGACTTTCCTTCCAAGTTCTTAAGTTTGAACCAGAGTTTTCAATTGAAATTTAAATTTCGAAAAAAACCCAAGATGTTAAATTTAAAAACGAAGATTCTTGGAAAAATCCAACACTTTAAGGTAAAACATAAAATTAAAAATAGATGAAACTTCTTTCGATACTGTGCCCTTTTTCTCTCGAAATTTTACCTTTGAACTTAAAATTTATAAAAACATAAAATTTTTTTGTAAGAATAATTGAAACTTTAACGTGCTCTAACAAATTTTGCAAAATGAAATTAAGATTCCAGAAAATGCTTACTTTCAAGTCGAGAAATTAAAAATTTAGTGTTTTAACCCAAAATTTTGAGAATTCATTGTTTCGAAATAAAAAATATAATTTAAGTATATATAATAAATGTCTTTTTTTAATTCAAATGTATATCCACATATTCGACCTAATTTCATATATTCAATTTTTTTCAAACTTTGTACATTTAAATCCAAGATTTTATCAACCATTACATTAAGATTTCAGGAAGCTTTTAATTTTCAATTTAAATTCGAAATTTCGAGAAAAATTCAACATTTACAGATTAAACTTTAAATTTTGGAAAAGAGTTGATTGAATTGATTTTTTCCAAATTTTTTCTACTGTCAACATTTTGACTTCCAACTTAAAATTTTTCATAAAAATGTAGTTTTAACTAAAAAATTTTAAGTTGCAACATCGCGTTTCGAGAAAAACAATTCGCTTTTTGTAAGAGACTCAGAATTAAAAAAAGTAAAATTCGAATTTTAAATGAAATTTCTAGAAAATAAGTCGAGATTTTTTTTCTGCAGACAGAAGTCCTTACTGTATCAAGCTGGACCGCACAAGAATTTGCTGTCTCCGACTGTCCTTATGCCTCAGAAATCTTGCCCTTGGGGGGATCAATCCTGTGAGCATCTCCCATGATAGTACTTATGGAAAAGAGATGTCACCAACCATCCGCCGGTGCTCTAGTGTTTCAAGATCCAACTCTCGTCATCGATTAGGCCGATCGCTCTTTTTTGAATTGAATCCAAAAGAGCTAAAGTATGCTTTCGGACCGGACTCCCAAACATGACAACAGTATTCTAGTGTTGGCCTAATTTGAATTTTGTATAGTGTGAGTAGCTGATGAGATGTGAAGTACTTTTTAGCTCTAAATAGAAAGCCTAGCTTCTGAGAGGCGGACTTGGCAATAGCGCGCACATGTTCGTCCCAAGAAAAGTTAGTGCTTGCGTTCACTTCTAGGATAAACAGATTAAATCCTATAGGCAGGATTTTACCGTCAATTAGCTTCTAAGAAAAACTCGAATTTAAAAAAAAAGGTTTGAAAATCCAAGTATTAGATAAACTTAAAATTTTGGAAAAACACTAATATTCGACCTCTGTAAAGAAACTTCTAAAAATGGTACAATTTTAAATCTAGAAAATGAAATTAAAAATTTAAGGAACATTTTTGTAAATCGAATTCTCTTTTTCTAAGTTTGCGCAAAATATAGAATTTTTTGTCATATTTTAAATTAAAACTCTATAAAATGTTATAATTGAATTCGAAATTTTGAGAAAACAGTTAACAATGGAAAAAATCTCAATCTTTAAATATGAAAAAACCATTATTCCAATTTTAATCACAAAAAATTGACTGTGAGCTTTTTCTTGATATTTTCTTCGAGACTTCAACTTTTTTGAAAAACTTTTGAGAAAAGTGGATTTATTAATATATTTCTAAAACTTTAATTTTTTTTTGAAAAATTCTAACTGGTTAAGTATACATTTTTTAAAATTTTGACTTAAAAATCGATATGTTTGCCCCTTTTTTATAAATTTAAATTTTAAATAATGTGTAATATTTTCCCTTTTTTTCAACTTTAAGATTTGCATTTAAAAAAAACATAGAAAGTTCAAAGTTCAAGTTTAAATTTAAAATTAGAAATTAGAAACTTTTAAAGATTGCGAATATGCATCTAAATATAAGACTGTATATTTATTTATTTAAGTATTTAACAATCTTAGTAATGGAAGGGTCGGATTTAGACTTGATAAGGCCCCAAGCTATTTAGATATGGTGCCAGTGTTGTCAAGTAAATATTAAATTTATAACTTTGCTGGGAAATCTTTGGCCAGCAAAATTAACATCGAGAGAAGAATTTCAGGTTTCGACGGGTTCAAGAATTTTGGTAACCAAACAAAAAAACTTCTTCAAACCAAACAATTATTCTGCATGGGCTTTCCTTATACCAAAAATTTTATCGACATCTCAAGAAATGTTTCCATACAACTTTTTCTAAACAACATTGTATGTCCAAATATGATTATTTTAGGCCCCCCAAGATGATGGAGGCCCTGAAGCTATAATTTGTAGGTAAATTCAGCTTTGAGAAAAGGTAATATTTACATAAGCGACTAAACTGGTAGATAAACATTTCAATTTTTGCTGTTTGTTACTGCTTTTGTTTGATTGCACGTGAAATCTTTATAGGTTTCGGTTTCGGTTCTGGTTTTGGCTGAAACCAGATTAAATGCCGAAACTCGGTTTCGGCTTTGGTTTAAACCAAAACTTTAGTTTCGGTTGGTTTCTAATGTATAGTTACAAAATCACTTTAAGTACACGTAGAAATGTTAAATAAAATTAATAAATACACATTTAAGATCGAAATTTCAGAAAAAAATTTAATCCTTCAGAAGAGATTTTCTTTCTAGTGTAAGTCAGAAATTTGGAAAACTTTAAAATCTTTAGAAAAATTAAAAAAAAAATCGTTTAAAAAAAGTAAAAAACCTAAAAATGATGTATTTCAAGAAAGAGGATTTATTTAAATTTCACGGAATTTTTGCCTAATCTCAGATTTCTCAGGAATCCTTCACGATTATACATGCGGGATTAGTTCCGCAAAAATAGCGCGTGGTTCCGGTATTTCGGGATCCTGGTATTGCATTGTCCAAACCTACAGTTTTTATAAACAAATGGAATTTTAGCAAATTTTTGAGTTGAAATTTTAAATTTCGAGAACAAATATAAACCTTGGAAAAAATTAAAATCTTTGGAGGAAGTTGAGAATTTGAATTTAAATAAAAAATATAAAAAGAAATTGAAAACAGAAATTCAGAACTTTAAGAAAAAAAATCTAAGTTTTGACATTAAGTCAACTTTAGGGGAAAAATAAACATTTTTAGAAAAATCCAAAATTTGGAAAAACATTTCCAATTTTCAAACTTAAATTCACTTATTGGAACCAGATATAAGTAACAAGTTAAAATGCTGAGTTCTAGTCGAAAATTAAGAAATAAAGAAGCTGAATATTGAAGATGTACTCGGAATTTTGAGAAAACAATTCTAAATTTCGCGGTTAAAAGACAAAATTGAGAATAGAAGTCAAAAAATGTCAATTTGTAAAACATAAAAATTTTTAGCGAAATTTTTGTAAAAAAAGTAAAAAGTGATATTTTAAAGTCAATATTTTCAAAAAAATTAGTGATTATATATAATTTACGAAATCACTTTAAGATCACATTTAAGCTAGGATTGCCATCTATCGCGGCTAGATCACCCAGAGATTAGACTATTGGCGCATAAAAAATGGATTTTAGATATCTGTCGGCTTAGGAAAAATTGTTGACCAATAAAAATGGTCCTTGTTTCACCCCTGCAATGTAAATTGATGACCAAAAAAAAAGCTCCTCATCTTCAATCAAGTCAATCAACCGGAGAAATAATGGGTTAAACTAGAGGCTCGGCGATACCTTGCTAAATCCGGAGAGGTAGCCCAATTTGAACTCGAAATTTCAGAGAAAATAAAATTTTCCCGGTATTGCGAAATCTAGCATTTCGATAAGAAAATGGAGTTTTGTCAAATTTTTAAGTTGAAACTTGAAATTTTGAGTATAATTATGTCAAGTTAAAGGAATATTTTACCTCTTCTTTAGTCAGTTTTCTCGTGCTAAAACTTATTTATCAAAAGCCAATAACTAGAGTTTATAGAGAAAGCTTGGCCGTTTTCAAAACCCTACTAAGATTTTATGTGAGATCCTTATTTCCCCAGTTATTGATTGTTAAAGTCAGCAATAATTGTTTTATTTTAATCCAGGATGACTCAACGAAAAATCATCTCACGGGACTTAGAGACCAGTCAAGTTAAAGAAAATTATATAGAAGAGCTTTATGATGGGATCAGTGGCCGAACCGCCAACCTTCTTAAGGGGTAAGCAAATATTTGGAAAAACTGTTGGCTGATGGTTTTTTTATCATTACTCAAAAACTGCTGACGCCAAAAATATTTAATTTAAGATCTAAAAACTAGAAACTTGGAGCGTTAATTTACTCTTTTATTTTTTCTGTAACTTATTTTGGCTTGATTTGCCTCCCTTTGAAAATCAACGAAAAATATGAGATTTTTTTACCATCCCTTAATTTCTGTGACTAGTGTATATATTATTTCATTTTGTGAGAGAAGCTGTAGCTGCTCTAGTTTTCATAGGAAAAACGTCACTCCTGAAAACATTAATTTTGCCCGAGGCTATTCTCTATGGATTTTGCCCATAACTTTGGCCGCTAAAGTATATTTCGCCCAGGTTGTTCAAATGTAAGGCCGGTTCTGCTGACACCCTTATTTAGGGTGGAGGGTGGCACAAAGTGAAGTGGCCTACATTTAAAAAAATATTAATCCTTCACTGTTAAACTGTCATTTTAAGAATAATATTTATTTATTAGTAAAAAAAAAGAAAAAACTGTAACAAGCAATCATCACGTAATTTCTCCAACTTCACGATGTCGACAATGAACCCAACACATGTTAAATTTGCACAATGGAAACGTGCCAATACAAATGTACATTTAAAGTTTAAACAAAACCGATGAATCACGAAGTGGGCCAACATGATTAATATGTAACGATAACAAACCGTGTGTGGACCCCATCACCCAAATACTTTCATTTTCCCGTTATTAGATCGAAAAAAACTTTCTTTGTCTGTTAGATAACAAAAGCGAAATAGGTCGCGTTCTTTCCATTGACATTTTTTTCCAAACGCAATTAGTCGACGTATTTTTAGAAACCAACGATAACGACATGTTAAATCGTTAATAAAACACAACCTTGTAAGATTTTACTTGATTTTGAAGCGACTGCAACCTTGCCAATTATTTGACTTCTACATTATTGTTATTGAACAAATACTGTGCTTTATTAGTGTCGTCTATGTAAAACAAACTAAACTTGTATTCCAACTTGTATCTTTGCAGACTTTAATTATAAATAAACATAAATAAAATATACATAAATAAATAAAAAAATCCCAGTTAGATTACTGAAGTCGTTTTTGATAGAATGCGTCACAGAAGTACATTGATGGTTAACCATGAATCAAAAAATGTTTTCTGCGAAAGTTTTCTAACTTTTTGACGGATGAACTTGTAGATGAAAGTAATCAGTAACCGACTTTGGATTTTCATTTACCTTTTTTGTTGACTTCAAGTTGCTCCAACTAAGGCAAACCTAGAGTAATTGATTCTTTTAGAACCTTACAACTTTAATCGTCGCGAATTTTCGTTTGACTTTTTTTAAAAATCTTTTGTTAGTGTAGTTGCAGCAACAGAAGTCAAAGCTCAATTATGGATTTTTTGGAACTTATTATTGCCCAATTAATTTTTAAATCATATTTAGGTCATTGCCGCTAAGTGATAGAACTGAAAGATGTAACCGATGTGAGACCAAAACAAATTCAAAGGTAAAAGTTAAAATGTGGAAAATAGATCTTGTGGCCTCAAGTCTGTAATCGGTTCATGTTTTAACCGCCACCGCATAGGAAGTAACGAAAGGACATCTATAAATAAATAAAGCTACGATTTGACATTGTTTTAATACTAATGGAAGGTGAAGTCGAGACCACGTAAGAGGCGAAAAATTGATTATCGATTATAACGACTTATTCGTAATAAATAATGCAATAATTTGACGGTTGACTGACCAACGAGGAGGATACACGGAAGTCCAACAGACTACACATTTATTTTGCATAAGTTCCCACGTGTTTATTTTATTATTGCAGAGATGATTCACAGACTTGGAGATCGGGTCTTCTTTTTCTGCAAAAACCCAAGTCAAATCGACGATTTGCTACCGACTTTCCATCATGGAGATAATTATGTGACTATTTCGAACCTACCTTGCACAAAACGTGTCCAATTAACAAAGAAATTAGGGCGGCATTTGTCGCTTTAGTAGTTCACACTTTTCTTTTGTTTCAAACAGGACCGTATTAGGCTTTTACGGGGTCAAGGCTCCGTTGATTTATGCCCCTCACCATGAGCTGCATTGAGGGAGCCAGATTTTGCTTCAAGGTAGGGCAGTATATGAGTGGCGTGTTCTCCATGGAAGCTAGGGAACCACAGCTTCCCTTACAGAATGAAAAATACATATAACAATCTTTGTTTTAAAATACTGAGTAAACTTTGCGAGAAAAAATCGAATATTTAAAAAAGTCAAAATTTCTAATTAAAGTGCGAGCTTTGAGAAAAAAGTTTTGAGTTTTTCCTTCGAAATTTTACTTAAAAATTAAACTTGATTTTTGCTAATTTAGAGTTTTAATTCAAAAGTTTAAATTTCGAGGGAAAAAGTGAAAATCTCAATTTCGTCAGTCAAAACCTTAGAAAAGCGAACTTAATTTATTCATTATCCGAAATTTTGACTGTCATTTCAATTATTTTTTATAGACATTTTGAATTTTTTTTCACAATTGAAATATTTGAAGTTTAAACTTGTAATTTTCAGTTTTTTTAATCAGTTGTTAATTCAAGGGCTAATGTTTATCTCTAGTTAAAGTACATATTCAAATTTTGACAAAAACTCTGATAATCCAACATTGTTTACTTTTGACGTTTTACTATTTACCGCATTACTTACATTTTGAAATTTTCTCTGTACATTTTTTTTTAAATTAAGTTATTTATCTCAAAACATTGGCTTGCATTAATCCAGTGTTATTTCTATATCTAGAAATCATCTAATCTTAAGTCCAGAAGTTTTTAAAATTTACACTTTTTCTGAAAACTTTATCTACAAATAAATTCATGAAACCCTAGTTTTTTTCTAGTATTTCTACCTTTTAAAAATAGAAATTAAAATTTGTTTCGAATTTTAGATATTTCAATTTTAATTTCAATATTTTAACTTTAAGCTCGTTTCTACGGGGTTATTCACGACATACGACACCGAAGTTGATGTTGATTTAAAAAAAGTTTTTGGGGGTTAGCGGTACATTTTAAAATTAGTTTCATAGTGTACAAGGTTCTCAAAAAT